>CM028670.1:84873953-86127286 GCA_016760335.1 Gastrodia elata
GCTAATCCTATTATCATAAGGTTCACGTCACTGCATACATAGGAGTCAGGAGACTAGGTGCATACATATTTTATAAATATCGCATTCAGCATTGTATGCATCTGAGGAGTGGTAGGACAATTAGCATGGGTAGCCATAGTCAGCACTTAGAATCTGAGATGCACCAACCGCTGTAGATGTCCCATGTTGCACCGCACTTGAGTCCTGACGAGCTTATCTGGTTTAGGAACTTCCGCATGGAATGGATCGCGGAGAAACACCCCTGAGGGAAGAGATGAACACATTGAGAGTGGATATGAGAGGAGTTATAGGACGGGTGAACCAACTGGAGCACACGGGTAGAGGATCTAACACGTTAGGTTCCATCCACGAACCTTTTCCTGACTCGAGTGGATGCCCCTCATGAGGATCTGGACCCACATTTAGGTCCACATGATTGACACCACGAGCGAGATGAGGATAGACTAACTCCAGAGATATATCAAGGAATGCGTACATTGAGGCCCAGACCTGCTGGACCTCAGGATGTTAGATATGATGATGTTATTAGGGCCCGACCTGATGCCCCTTTGGTGATCAGCGTTGGGAGGAGGGACCCATACCTGCTAGGCATAGAGATGTGATACGTCCTGCTCGGGGCCCCCCACGAGAGGATTACTACGGACCACCTCCCAGAGGATGGGATAGTCGCCACGGATTCCCACCCTGGGAACGCGATGACTACCCTCGATTTGAGGATGACTTTGATAGACCTATGCGAGACTGACTCCCAGACCTGACATGTGTCCTCAAGCTAGACCCTCCTAGCTATGATGGCACGATGGACCCCAAGATTTTCACAGACTGGATTCTCGACACAGAGAATTACTTTGACTGGTACGGTATGTATGAGGATCAGAAGGTCCGCTTTGCCAAGATGAGACTCACCCTGAAGCGAAAACCTTCTGGCTAGGAAAAGAGAGACAGATGGAGCACGATGAGCTTCCTCCAATGACTACCTGGGCTGAGATGAAAGCCCTACTGGAGGCCCAGTACATACCAGCATACCACATGAGTCGACTGCGCGATGAGCTGACCGCATTGCGTCAGGGCACTAGGACCGTCCCAGAGTATTACGCCGAAAGGAAAGATCTCATGATACGCTGCCGCATCCGTGAGTCTGAGTTGGACACCCTGTCTAAATTCAAGTACGGATTGAGGCTAGAGATTCGTAGCGAACTCATTCACTACGGCATATATAATTTGGAAGGCACTGTGTCTATTGCGATAGATATAGAGGCATATCAGAAGAGTCGCAATAAGACATCTGGAACGACTAGGACTGATAGACGGGATGACCCGAAGGTTCGAAGTGATGGAGCCAAGACTATGGGCGTGGCCACGAGAGAGGATAAGGGAAGGGCCCCCGTAGGAGTTGTGAGCTTGGCACACATTAAGTGCCTCAGATGTGGTACGTTTGGGCACTATGCCAAGAACTGCACCAAGCAGCTCACCACATTACTGATTCAGGGGGTTAGTGACGATGAGTCTGCCCCAGCTGAAATTGATAATATTGGTGTTGTGTTAAATGAGCTTGACTTAAGGGCCCCCAGTGATGAAGAGCTTGACCCAAGCCTCCTAGTGGTGAGATGTATAATGGCCACACCCTGAGAGTCTGCTTATTATTGGAGGACCAACATCTTCCAAGCCTTCTTTCGAGCAGGGGAGAAGTCATGCAGATTAGTGATTGATAGTGGCAGTTGCATGAATGTTGTGGCTGAGTTCGTAATTGCGTGTCTGGGGTCATTGCCGAGCCCCACCCGTCACTATTTCAGATAGCTTGGGTTACCAAGACTACTATTACTGTGATACGCAGATGTCTCGTACCCATCACAATCGGACCCTACAGCGATCGGATCTGGTGTGATGTCATGCCCATGGATGTTTGCCACGTTCTTCTAGGAGACCATGGTTGTATGACAGGGATATGACTATTCATGGCAGGACCAACACATGTTCATTCATGCTGAATGGGCAGAAGGTTGTCCTAAATCTTGTCAGACCTTTAGCCTTACACCCGAGACCGAAAGCTACCAACCTGACACCACCACCTTCCTAAATCTGCTAGGAAGCTTCTTGAGGAGTTCCTGGATGTCCATCCTGAGGAGTTGCCTGCTGGATTACCTCCCATGAGGTCGATCCAGCACGCCATTGATTTGGTCCCTGGCTCCTCCCTTCCCCATTTGCCTCACTACCCTTTAGACCCCGCAGCGCACACTGAGCTGCAGAGGAAGATCATTGAGCTATTAGACCGTGGATTCATTTATCACAGTACGAGTCTATGTGCTGTTCCAGCCCTTCTTTCCCCCAAGAAGGATGGAACTTGGCGTATGTGTGTTGACAGCCGAGCTGTCAACCGAATCACTGTGAAGTATAAATTCCCCATTCCGCAATTAGACGACATGTTGGACATGCTGAGTGGTGCCGCTATCTTCTCAAAGGTAGATCTGAGGAGCGGATACCACCAGATTAGGATTACTGAGGGAGACGAGTGGAAGACTGCCTTCAAGTCGACGGAGGGATTGTATGAGTTGCTAGTGATGTCCTTTGGGTTATCCAATGCCCCGAGCACCTTTACTCGGATGATGACTCGTGTCTTCCGGTCCTACATGGGTAAGTTCGTCGTCGTCTATTTTGATGACATTCTGGTGTATAGCCGCTCTAGCGAGGACCACATGGGTCATCTTTGCGCCATTTTCGAACTTCTGCAAGCCGAAAGGCTATACATCCACATGAAGAAGTGCACATTCTTTGTGGAGTCGGTCATCTTTCTAGGATACATAGTTAGCTTCTCGGGAATTTCCGTTGATCCCGAGAAGGTGAAGGCTATCATGGAGTGGCCCACGCCACAGAACATCCATAATGTGCGTAGTTTTCATGGCTTGGCCACGTTTTACAGATGTTTCATAAGGGATTTTAGTGGTATCATGGCCCCTATCACGGAGTGTACTAGGAAAGGGCGAGTTCAAGTGGTCATCTTTTGCTGATAAAGCATTCCAACTTATCAAGGAGAAGATGTCATCTGCCTCACTGTTGAGATTGCCAGATTTTGGCAAAACCTTTGAGGTGTCCTGCGATGCCTCTAGCGTTGGGATTGGTGGAGTCCTCACCTAGGAGGGCCACCCCGTGGGATATTTCAGCGAGAAGCTCTCGGGCCTAAAGCTGAATTACTCTAATTATGAGCGTGAGTTTTACGCTTTAGTGCAGAGCTTCAAACACTGGAGGCACTACCTGTTGCTGAAGGAGTTTATCCTACACTCGGATCACCAAGCTCTTAGATATATAAATTCGCAGCACAAGCTTAGCCCGCACCAAGCTAAGTGGGTGTCTTTCCTACAGGAGCACGACTTCGTACTCAAACATTACAAAGGGAAAGACAACACACCCGCTGATGCTTTTAGCAGAATTACTTGTGTCCTTACAGAGATGAGAGCCCAGGTGATAGGCTTTGAGCGCATAATCGAGGATTATGCCACATGCCCTGATTTTAGTGGCATCTATAGTGCTCTAGCTGCCGACCTATACCACAACACTACAGACTTTCATTCGGAACCGATACTTATTTAGGAGCACACAACTATGCATTCCCAATCGTCTATGCGCAATTTTATAGTATGAGAGTTGCATGGTGGAGGACTAGGAGGACACTTTGGGAGGGACAAGATAGTAGATCTTGTTCAGGAGAGATTTTACTGGCCGGAGATGGTGAGATTCATCACCCAGATTGTGAGAAGCTGCAGGGTGTGTCAGGTTGCAAAGGGAAATAAGCAACCAAATGGACTGTACACCCCTCTACCCATTTCTTCCACCTCTTGGGAGGATATCAGTATGGACTTTGTGCTATGACTACCACGCATACAGCGTCAGCACGACTCCATCATGGTGGCACTAGATCGCTTCTCCAAGATGGCATATTTATCCCGTGCCGCAAAACTAACGATGCCTCAGCCATGGCGAAACTTTATTTTAGAGAGGTGGTAGCTCATAGGGGTGTACCCCAGACGATAGTGACTGACAAGGATGTCAAGTTCACGAGTTATTTCTGGAAAATCTTGTGGCGTATTATGGGTACCAAGCTCATGTTTTCGACAGCTTACCACCCACAGACCGATGGTCAGACTGAGGTTGTAAACTGTAGCCTAGGGAATCTGCTGAGATGTCTAGTTGGGGACCACAAGGCTAATTGGGATCTGATCTTACCACACGCTTAATTAGCCTACAACAACTCATTAAACCGGTCAATTGGGATGTCTCTGAACATGATAGTTCACGGCCATAGGGCTAGGGTTCCTCTAGATTTAGTTCCCATACCGTACACTCATAGGACGAGTTAGTTTGCATCAGAACTTGCATTACAATTGCATGAATTACATAAGGAGATTGAACGCATATTGCACAACAACTACGATCATTATAAGCTGCAAGCTGATGCCAGACGAAGGGACACATCTTTTGAGGTAGGTGACTTGGTGATGGTGTGATTGAGTCCGGATAGGCTTCCCCTGGGAAGCTTGAAGAAGCTGGCCAACAAAAGAACCAGACCATACAAAAAGGATTGGTACGAATGTATACCAGTTAGCCTTGCCATGTGATTGGGGAGTACATCCAGTGTTCAATGTGACTGATCTGACCCGATTCTATGGACACCCACTGGGACTCGAGGAGCCTTCTGCAAATAGTTCCAAACCGGAATGTATGAGAGAGCAGAGTGTTGGTGAGGATATAGCTCCACAGACAACTATGCCTACGTTTCCCCTTATTACTATCACCCCTGATAGTAGCACCCCAGCACTAGAGGATAGAGTTTTAGTTGAGGACCTATTGCCGATACCGAGGTCCATAGACAAATTTCCCCAAGGAGATTCACTGCCAGAGCTGATTCTGGATGAGGAGATAGTTGTCACTACTGAGGGTGGCTTCCAGAGATACTTGGTTCGTTGGAGAGGACGACTCGACACAGAGGACAGTTGGGTACTTGCAGAGGAGATCGAGAGATTGGATGCTGACCTCTTAGCCCGCTACCGCGCAGACCACTCACTGGTGATGAGTGCTTTTGAGCGGGGGAGAGTTGATGGGGACCATCTTCGACGCGGGTCCCGCCGCCGAGCCCGCCCAGACCCGTATCGGCCATGACGTTGCCGTTTTATTTTATGCATATATTTTCGTCTGTTTTCGTTTTTATTTTATGCATTTATTTTCGCCCATTTCCGTTTTTATTTTATGCATTTATGTTCGTCCGTTTCCGTTTTTATTTCATGTATTTATTTTTGTCCGTTTCTTGTATTGATCGGAGGGACGAATATTAGCCCTCCGATCGTATTATAAACACTCTAAGGTCTTGATTACTTTGAGGGCAATATAAATACTCAAAATCTGTATGTTATTAGCAGTTTTGATTAATAGAAATTCTGAGTTTTCTCCAAACAGCGAGAACGCTCTTGTTTTCCTCGGGGAAACCTAGTTTCCGAATCCTCATTCTCCAAGCCCTAACCGCCATCTTCTAAATCCTCTTCTTTGCTGCCATTGGAATTTTCCCTTGTAGTACAGCCGCTGTAGCCGCCGCCGCTGCCGCCTTAGCTCCTTTCGCCGCCGCCACAGCCGCCGCTGCCGCCTTAGCCCCCTTCGCCGCCGCCACAGCCGCCGCTGCCGCCGCTGCCGCCGCTGCCGCCGCTGCCGCCATAGACGCCGCCGCTGTCATAGCCGCCACCGCCAGAACCGCTACAGCCGCCGCTGCCGCCTTAACCCACGATGAAGCCGACACTAGTTCGCTTCACGCAAGGAATCTTCCCGGATCACCGTTCTCGCCCCCCGGTTTAAACCGGCGTGTTTGCCCTTCCTAAACCCTAAAACTGAATTTATTTAATTGTTTTCTTGTGCGATTTTCGGGTAGAAGTTATTTGTATGAGCGCAAATCTAAATCCGGTCGCTGCGAGTGGTTTCAGAATGGAAACGCCTCCGAACACACCCGCATGGCAAGTCTAACTCTAATTGCGAGTTTCCTTTCCGGATCGAAGCCTTCCCTTTGATCCGGAACCGGTGTCGACCGCTCTTCCCGTTCGCGATTCACGACACCCATCGCCAACGAGAGTTATTTTAAATTAATGTGAAATCTTCTGTAGGCAATTGCTAAAGCTTAAATGAACTGAAACAGCTGTGCAAAATGTGCTTAAATTACTGAATACACTTTAAAATCTGAATTACAAACATTCACAGACCCAGGATTGCATTAGAGCCCGGCAACACCTTACCCTAGTGTTGCCCTGCATCACGTTTTCTTTTGTTTTATTTATTTCTTAAGTAAATCTCATATCTTTTTTTAACTTGGAGGTATTTGCATACATTCACATTCTTATGATGCATTCTTGGCAACTGTATCATTGATAAGGTAGAATTATTAATTTTCATGATACTATTTATTGTAAATTGCATAATCAATATGAGCTTGCAGTGCCCTTAGTTGCTATTTCCAATGAGCATGGGCTGATGGGACCATCTTTTTATAAACGTATTGGTCTTCTGTAGAAGCGTGGAATTGACGGGTTCAATTGCTTGATGGCAATCTTACTAGTGTCTGCATTAGCTGGGTTACTGTCAAGTGTTGTTACATCATTCACATGGATAAATCATAGCTTGTTATTATTGTGAATTCATCATAATGACGTGCTAATATTGTTATTGTGATTTAGAAATTTATTATGCCAGTTATAGTGACGCTCAATGACACTTTTAATGACACCTTGCTGAGACTCTAGTTAAACGCATCACGTTTTATATATTTTGCTTGTAGTTTTTGCATCTTTATGTTTAGTCACTCAAATTATCAAATGTCAAATGGGCCTCTTGTATATATAGGATGCTTTTCATGTTACTCGTATTCTAATTTGCTGATATTTTCTAGATTAAGATCATTTATTGCAAACTACTTGAGCTTATGATGTATTTGTAAATTATTGAAGCTATTAATGGCTGGTTATAGATGTATATTACTTTTTTTTATGCTTCTCCTATAATGGATGACTAATAGTTAGATCTATAATTTAATTTAATCAATATAGCTGAGTCTTTTTTGAGGTTTATGTGGATCTAAAGTGAATTTTATTTGATATTGTTAATTTTATGTGGATATAATAGTTTGAATGAACTGTGGAACCCATCTAGATTTTATGTGCTAAGCATTGGATAGTGGGGTTGAGCATAACTACTTGCGACCCATACTTATTTTCTTCTAGTCACTAGTAAACAAGTCTTTTACTTCCTTGCTGACCAACGGCACCTATTAATTAATCAATTTAGGTCACAGTGCTTATCACGATTCTTTGCTGTAGCCTTCTTGCAACTAAGAGCAGTTTTCTTCATTTGTTTGATGTATTTTCTTGCCTTATATTTATTTCAATCATTTGATCATTCACAATGGAAACAAAGGATTCATGTAGCTGACCCTGACTAGTAGCATTTAAGGCCTGGTGGTATTGTTGGTGTTATAGATTCTTTTCAATATTGGAATTTCTTACTTATCCACATATCATATCTCACAGGTATTTGTAATTTAAAGAGGAGGTATGGGCCGACCAGAGCCATGCATCCTGTTTGCGCAAACCTTCACTCATCCACAGCTCGATGAGTACGTTGATGAGGTGAGTCTCTTTAGTTTGTACATTAACACAGTGTATTTTCTAGTATGTTGTTTCTTATGCTTTGAAGCTTCATTTGACTACCCCTTTATCCATTTATCATTTTTAATTTTTTAATGCCTGAACCTGTTTTCAATGTTTCATAATTATAACTACGGTGCAGAATTTATGCTGCCTAAATCATGATTGCTGGCTAGTTAATTCTCATTGAGTATGCATTCAAAGAAAACTACAGGTCCTTTAATGTTCCTTGCATCATATTCAATTCAAACTAACATTGCACTTAAACAAGCTAGGAATAAGTTACACAAGACAAATGAAAGAGAAAGAACCATACGCAAAATTTTGTTAGTTATAAATTACTTAATGCACTGATGCAGGATAGATCAACATGCGGATATGGTTTACCATATGTTTAAGTAGGTTATAAAAATTGTTAGGGCTTTTGCAAACGTTGTAAGAAAGTTTTGGTGATGTGAAAGAGGAGAAGATTTGAGAAAATTACAATTCCAACTCTTAAATGGACCCTTTATATTTAATTATATAAGAAACAAAATTTAAATTTGAAAGATCGAGTGGAAGAGCACAACTTGTTAAATCGTTTTAAGAAAGTTGAGATGTTTTAGACATTTTATCTTAAGATAAAAGGCTTAAATGATTTCTCATGTTATAGTGTTTGCTAATAATGTTTCAAAGTCCCAAATAAAACTATTAACTATAATTTAGAAGCAAAAAACCAAAGGAATGATGTTAATCCAGTAATGCAAATTCAAGCTTCAAATTGGAACAGAATAATATCCTGGAAGCTTGTTGCCATTGCTTTGCACTCAAAATCAGGTCTGAAATGAGTCGAGTTCAAGCGAGTTAAGCTTGAATCAAACTTGAAATTTTGAGTTAGGCTCAAGTCAAACTCAAATTTGTTTGAGTTGAGCTAACTCGTCTCGAAATGATTCAATTTCGAGTCGACTTTGCTCAACTTGAAGCCAATTTTCAAGTTAGACTCAACTCAAACTCAAATTTGTTTCGAGTTAAGTTGACTTGACTCCAAATTATTTTTTTTTTCAGTCGATTTGAAATTGATTCATGTTGTCCCATAAGTTATATTTTCTTAAAACCCATTATTATGCAATAAAGATTTAGTTGTAGGCCATGGATTTCAAATATTGCATGATCTCTTAAAAAGTTAAGATGCTAACCAACTACACCACTAAACTCTTTGCTTTGTAATGCAGAATATATATATATATATATATACATATATATATATATGTTTATATACATATATTTATTTACATGTATGTATATATATATATATATTTTAGGGATAGCCAATTTTATTGATACTGAAAATAGATACAGAATGGGATTAGTGGTTACAAAACCTAATATCTAAAAGCCAAAAGTCAATCTCAAGAGGATAGTGCCTAGGGATATCCTAAAACGCACCACCAACAAAAACACAAACAAACTAAACAAGAGTTCTAAAACGAGAACAAGAAACATATACGCAAAAAGAAAGGAAAAGATAAGAAAACAAACATAAAAAAGGCTTCCCTGATAGAACAAAACAGAAATCCACGGGTAGCAGCAGCAGCAACGCCCCCAGAGAAAGGCACAGTGGGCAGCAACAGTGCCCCCAGCACAACAACTCCACTTCAAACATCAACGAAGACAGCATAAAGAACGTCCAACTGGAATCCTCTCCCAGCGTAGAAACAAGAAAAACTGCAAAAAACTACAGCAAGCAAACGAAATCACTGCAAAAAGAGAAATCCACCTCCAGAAAAGCACTCCAGACAGTCCACTCCAGATGGACCCACTCCAGAAAAAATCACCACCAGAAAAAGCCAGATAGCCAAAGGACAGAACCAGACACCCAAAAATCAAACTCCATACGCCCAGCAACAAAATCCACCTCCAGAAAAAATCACATCAGTCGCCCAAACAACAAGCTCCAGACGCCAGCCAAAATACCAACAGGAAATAGAAGACGGACAAAATTTTTAGCACCAGACAAAAGTCCAACACAAAGCACCCTACAAAAACCGAAACCAATAAAGATCCGAGCCAAAAAGAATTAAGCATCAACAGAAATATAAACTGATTTAATTGTTATACCAAGTTGTATTAATCAATTTCCAACTCAAAGAGTTAACATGAAAAATTTTAATAATCTGATGGACCTCACTGACATTTTTTTTTCAGAATTCTAGAATAATTAAAAGTTATATTATGATGTTTAGCCTTGTTTCTAGCATCCCAAATGAACCAGAACGTATAAGCATCGAAAAGATTACCAACATGCACTTTATTGTGCTTAATCTTGCAAATGTTCCATCTTTCCATAATATACTGAACATTAAACATCATGTTACTATTCCTGAGAATACTATTAAGATTCTGTCAAAAATGCTGTAGCTAATATTATTCTTAATGAATAGGTGCTCAATAGATTCAATGTCAGCATTGTTTATGTCACAACAATGACATTTTAAAGGTAATTGAAATTCTTTCGAAATTAATTCAACATCAACACTAATATGATTAAAATGTAATCTCCACATGAAAAGGCTAATACTAGTTGGGAAATTAGTCTGCCAAAACCAAGGCTTGAATAAAATATTATTATGCTTTCGAGTAAAATATGTCAAGCTAATTGGAGATTAAATTTATTGTTGATAACAATGTTAGAAGAGGCATGCTTGGAATGACTTAAAATAATGCTAGTGTTAAGAATTTTTTCTTGAAGACCCATAGGAGTAATGCTATGAATCAAGCTAGAGTTCCAATAATTATCAATGTATAAACAATCACCCATCTTTGGGTGGATGGGGGTACATTGCTTGAAGAGATAAACCACAAGTCACACCATAAAATAGTGGAGGAATCAATTTTATTCCAAGAAATTAAGTTTTCCATCAATTCTCTATTTTCAAGCATCTTTTTTCACATGATAGAATCAATAATTTTATTAGGCACCAGAACAGTATGAGTAATAGCACTATATTTAGCCATTAAAATAGACATTCAAATGGAGTTGATGGTTTGAAATTTCTACCAAAGTTTTAAAGATAAAGCATTATGAAGAGCCTCAAGATTCCTCAAACCAAACCTACCTTCACTAATCGGGAAAGATCATCTCATTTGGACCAAATCATTTTAGAATCATTTTCATGAGTCCATAAAAATATATTAAAGATAATTTTGATTTTTTTCAGAATACTCTGAGAAGAAGAGCAAACTTCTAGCCAATAAAGAGGATTAGTGTTGAGGATGTATTTAATAAGAGTGAGTTTACCACCTTGAGAAAGAAATTTATGTTCCCACCCTCTAATCCTATTGAAGATTTGCACAATTAAGTCATTAAAGGATTTTCTTAGGACCCTTAAAAATAGGGATCTCAAGATACTTGCAAGGTAACTTACCACTCTTAAACCCCAATTTGGTCTTGATAATTTCTTTTAAATGATTAGAAGCTTTATTGTTGGTGAAGAAGGTGGATTTACTAGCGTTTATCCTAAGACCCGAATCAAGCTCAAGAGCATTGAACAAAATTTTCAGCTTATTGATGTTTCTTTTTTCAGCATTAGAGAAAATAATAATGTCATCAGTGTAAGATAAATGAGAGACCAAATGCTTACCACCAAAATTAAATGAAGACTATGATCTTTGGAGAAAGTGTCATTTATATTAAAGAACCAATAGTTCATTGCAAGATTAAAAAAAAAGGGGAAATCGGGTCACCTTGCCTGAGGCCCCGAGAGGAGTTGAAGAAACTATAAGGGGAACCATTAATCATAATAGAATACCACACATTTACAATAGAGTTTCTTATTTTACTAATGAAAGACTCATCAAAACCATAAGCGTCAAGCATACGGTAAAGGAAACCCTAATCAAGCTTTACAAAAGCTTTTCCTAGATCAATTTTCATGATAAGGTTATGGGCCCTCCTTTTTTTGTCAAGGCTATGGGACATCTCTTGCACAACCAGAATATTATCTTGAATATGTTTACCTGGAATAAATCCAAATTGATTTGGCTCAATAATTTTAGGCAGAAGAGTTTTAAGCTTGTTCACAATTATTTTGGAAGTGATTTTATTAAAAGTGGAGCATAAGCTAATAGGTCTAAATTGAGTCTACCACTTACAGACTTTCTCCTTCAGATTCAGATGTGGGTGATAGTGGAGTGGCTAAAGAATTTAGGGAAAGGGATGTTGTAGAAGAATTCTTGAACACCACTACAGATATAATTTTTCAAAGTGTGTCAAAATTTTATGAAGAATTCCCCCAAAAATCTATCGGGCTCAGGACTTATATTATTCTTAAGATATTGTACAACTCCCTAGGTTTCATCTTCATTAGGGATGTTATTTAAACTAACATTGCCATCTAAAGAGGCGGTCTTGGCAGAAGGAAGCTGAGAGGAGTTAGGAACAGTTTCATCATGAGAGTACAATTTGGAGTAATAATCAATTACAAATAATTGAATATCATTGTCACAAGTTAAATGATTTCCTTCCGGATTGGTAATGCTAATAATTTGATTGGTGATTCTTATTTTGTTAACCCAATTATAGTAAAACTTTGAATTTTTTTCTCCTTCAAGTTTTCATCTAACACTACACTTTTGTTTCCAAAACTTTCACTATCATCGTGGGATTGGATCAAGGAAGCCTGAGCTTTAGAGAAAGCTATAGATTATAAGCAGTGGGATTGCCTTCAAAAATTGATTCCAACTTAGGTACTAAAGTTTCTAATTTAGAGAGTTTTTTGAATATGTTGCCCACAACAGTATGGTTTTAATTGTTAAGATCCTTTCTAAGTCTTTTAAATTTTTCCACTAGTCTAGGAAGACCAAAAATCCCACAATGATCATTCGAGAGAGAATTCACTATTTCAGCACAATAAGGCTGTCAAGCCAGAAGAGTTGAAAACGAAAAGATCTATTAATTCTAGACACATGGTTTTTAGAGCACAGTAAAATACTTCCACTAATCTAGGAAGACCAAAAATTCCACAATGATCATTCCAGAAAGAATTCACTACTTTAGCACAATCAAGCCTGTCAATCCAGAAGAGTTGAAAACAAAAAGATCTATTAATTCTAGATGCATGGATTTTAGAGCACAGTAAAATAGGTTTGTAGTCAGAGTTGGTAGAATTATGAGAAAATACTTCAGCACAATCAGGCATGTCAAGCCAGAAGAGTTGAAAATGAAAAGATCTATTAATTTTAGACACATGGTTTTTAGAGCACAGTAAAATACTTCCACTAATCTAGGAAGACCAAAAATCCCACAATGATCATTCCAAAAAGAATTCACTACTTTAGTACAATCAGGCCTGTCAAGCCAGAAAGTTGAAAATAATAAGATCTATTAATTCTAGACGTATGGTTTTTAGAGCACAGTAAAATAGGTTTGTAGTCAGAGTTGATAGAATTATGAGAAAAGTTCCTAATTTTTTTGAAAGAATTGCACAACATGTTATTGATTAGGAACCTATCAAGACAGACAAACTTCCTACCATTAGACAATGTGAAATCAGATCTAGAATAATTGAAGTCATCAAGACCACAATCAATAATGATAGAGTTGAAGTCAAAGATAGTCAGTGTGATTATGGAGGTAACCTTTATACTCGTTGGTATTAAGAACAACATTGAAGTTACCACCAACCAACCATTCTAAAATTATTGACATGCACAAAAGTGATAACCCCCAGAAAAGAAGAGTTAGAAATTTTTAAATGAATTGCTTGATCACTTTGACTTAGAATTTCCATTGTCCAGTTGCTAGACCAAAAAATTCAAATTTTCTTAGATAAGGAGACAACATTATTATCACAATTGATAAGTTTTTGCAGCTTGTCACAATGCTCTTTAGCCAACTTAGGTTCAAAAATTGCAACAATATCACTTTTATTATCCCTAATTAAATGTTTTAGTCTAGTTTTAGAGGAGGCGTTGCTCACCCCTCTAATATTCCAGCACAAATATTCATTGAGAAACAGAAGAAGGTCCATAGGAAACCTTCTGAATATTAGTATTGGCTCTAGTTATTCTTTTAGAAAATTGTCTTGTTAGTTTTTTTTTTTTTTTTGACCTCCATCCTCATTTTCCTCTAAATTAACTAGAGGATTAAAACTGTTACTATATTTAGGAGATTTACCTTTAACCTGCGAATTTTGAAGTTCAAGATTCACAATTAAAATACCTTTAGGCTTGGAGTTAGAAAGGAAATCTCCTTCCCTCACCTTAGGCGTATTGTTGTTATCTTTTTCAACTACGTCTTGCACCTGCAGGGACTCCAAATAAGGAAAAGTATCATCAATAAAAGAACACTCAGCTTGTGACAAGTGTTGAATGCAATGAACTTGTCCCACCAACAGTGGTTCAGTTGCAGGGACCAAACAATTACCAGATTTAAATACATTAAATGGAGCCACCATCCCAGGAACCTGATCAATACATTTCTGCAACACATTTGTTTTAGAAACATCAGATATAACATTAGTAAATTCTCCAGAAGAAGTTGAGATTATCTCCTCAGAGCATTTATTAGGAACAATCCTGTCAGAGCAAACAGCAGTAACCAAAGTATTTTTATCTAGAATAATAGCATCGTTATGTTTTCCAGAAGTATTATCCAGCAAACTGTCGAGGATAGAAGCCATGATTTGGACTGGAGTAGCTTCCACATCCACCTTATCTTCATTAGAAATGTTAATGACAGGCTCCTATTCAACGTTAAGATCCATTTCAACATGAGACATTTAATAATCAAATAAGTCAACAGATACTACCTCAACATCAGTATTTCCAATATTAAAGTTTCTTGATTACTAGGATCGGGAACCAAGACAGAGAAAGCCTTATGTAAGCTTTCAATAGAATCATCAGCAATAACAAGCACATTATTTGTACTAGCTAAGATACAACCACAGACAGTATCAGCGTTAGTTTGATTCACAGCTTCAGCCACAAACTTACCATTAGTTTCAGAATTCTCAACAAAAATGTTTTTCAAAACATCAGAAAAATCGTTAGACTCCTCAGCAGAATTTTCAGCCAAAACATTTTTAACCGTATCAGAAATAATATTAATTTCAGACAAATTATTAACCTCAGACAAAATATTGACCTCAGTTTCATTAACTGCAGCAGGAAAAATATTAATCTCAGACACGCTGTTAACCTCTGTTTCACAGTCAGCAGCAGAAAAATTATTAACCAGAGTCAAGCATTTCATTAACAGGCATCTCATTAACTGCAAAGATAGGCATTTCAGTAAATGCAGAGATAACAATTTCAGAAACAGTAATTTCATTAACAGCAGCAGTATTAATATTATTCATATAATTACAGCAGTAGTAACTGCAGAGAGAGGCATTTCATTAACAGGCATTTCATGAACTGCAAAGACAGGCATTTCAGTAACTGCAGAGATAACAATTTCAGATACAGGAATTTCATTAACAGCAGCATAATTAATATTATTCATTGATATGGCAGCAGTATTATCAGCAATTTCAGAAACCTGCATTTCATTAACATCAATGTTCATCAGAATAACTTTCATTACAGGAAGATTATCCAAAACAGCGTTATCAGCAATTAACCCAGAAATAGTATTCTCAGTAATTCTATTATTATCAGTAGGGTCAGCACTATTAAACTGGCAAACATGAATATTCAACGAAATAACACCTTGCTCAGTAACATTTGTAATTGGAGTTTCACACGAGTAAATATTCTTGTTAGAAGTGTCAGGTTGTGCAGGATTCCTGTTCAAAGTATTAGGAAGATGGTAAGCACAGTTTTGATCATCTTGACCCAACTCTGAGCACCAAGTGCAGTACCTAGGCAGATTTTTGTAAGAGATTTTTGTCCCCTTTACTAGATGAACCTAGCCAAATTTTATCAATCTTTTGTTTCGAAAGATCAATCTCTATTTAGATGCGAGGAGCTGCTAAGTTCCTAAGGGTAGCAGTATTTCTATCCAATTGTAATGGTTTTTCAACCGCATTGTCTATGTTTAAAAGAGTGGTTTTTGAAGTTTATTGTAGCCTTAGACCATGTAAGATAATCCAAACAGAGACGATAGGAGTGTCTACCGTGACATCTGTGTGGGGATCCCACATGACCATTAAGGTCATAAGAACCTCTATAAAAGACCTGGCATAATCCATTTCAGAATATTTAAAAAAACCCGTTTGAAGTCGATGGAACTAAATGATATAGCACCCGCAAGCTTATGCCTGTTAATGAAACACATAACTAAGCTGAGGTTAGGTTTAGTTCTATTAAACTTGCCAACCAAAGTTAAGCCAAACTCTGAAGCCAAACCACAAAGCTCTTCATCGAAAAAAAAGTAGTCGGGAAACCATTATAAGAGGAAATAGGTTTATAAATGTCTGGGTCAGATCCACCCCCCATCTCCTATATGACCGGACAACTAATTCGGCCGTCAAAGGAGGTGAACAAACATCACAACGAAGAAAATAAAATGAGAGAAAGAAAATTAGGTTTAGAGAGATCTGCTATAAAGAAGAATCAAACTAAAAAGAAAAGACTAAAACCAAAATAGAGAGAGAAGATAGCACCAGCGAGAAGAAGGCAGAAGAAACATATGGCGGGAAGCCGCCCAGCGGCCGAGCCAACGGAAAGCCCTTAGTCGCCATCTAAGGGTCGGGGACGAGAGCGCTTCACCGCTTCACCGCTTCACCTCATAATATATATATATATATATATATATATTATAAATTTGAGTTGAATTGAATCACAACAATGAGTCATTATAAAACTCTAAATAGACTCGAAAATATTGAGTTTGATATTTGCCTCATTACTTGACTTGAATGACCAGATTATACTCAAAATTCAAGAGTGTTTTGAGTTTTTAGCAAATTTTCATCCCTTGAAATAATTTATATTAAGAGTTGCGTATAACAAGGATAAAATGTTTTTGTTTATTCAATAATATTGGTTTTTAAAGTAAGAATTCATTCCTATTTACAGTTTTTCGGATCCATATTACTCAATATTTTAGTTGAATTTTGTTGAAGCGGGCTGATTGAGATTGTATGTTGAGAAACCAATGTATCGGTAAGGTTTTTGTAGTACTATATACAATTATAGTATCAATCACTATGACAGAGCTATAGTAAAAAATTAAATTATTATTTAAAAATTCTTTGAAGTAGTGCTAATGTTTGCACAAGTATAGTCTCGATTTTCATCAAATCTCTCCAGCTTGAACAATTTTGCTCCATTGAATTTAGTATTTGATATTTGTACAACACATCTCGGCAAACTCTTTGAGCTTCTTGTAGTGCATTTCATGAATCATGAAGATTAGTCATATTTTATATTGAATCAGATATCACGAAATTTTTTCACTTGTGGTGGATTATGTTTCATTCTTTTAGAACAAGCTGTGCTTATGTGATTGGAAGGGAGCTGAATCAGGGTTCATGAGGTGTGGAAAAAGAGAAGAATTCATGGCGTTAATCACTCGTTCCTAGTATAAAGATTAGTGTCATTGAATGCAATCAATTATTCTATGGAATCTCTAGCTTGTAAATATTAGTGCTAATTCATTGGTTGTTTTAAAAGGGCCCATCCTTCTTACATTTAACTTTATTAAGGTTTTAGTGGAAGCCCTTTCGGAGTTATACACACATTTTACCCAATTCCCAAAATTAAACTCAAAATGTTTTTTATTATATTTGTAAAAGTTTATATTGGCTATAAATTAAGTTTTATTTTTTACAAATCCATGTAATTTGTGCATGTATTGTGCACTTTACTAACCTAATGCACTTGGTCTAGACTTTATAACTAACTAAACTTGGTCAATAGGTTTCCTAGGTTTTTATAATAATTTATATGTTAATTTTCAAATTTATTTTTGAATCACACAGACCCCTCAAATATCATAATTACCTTTATTAAAATTAATTACTTAATTAACTATGATTAAAACTAAATAAATATTTAATTAATTTATAAAAGTAGTTTAATTAACATAAAATTTCATAAAAAATATGTGGACAATAAAAAATTTAAAATTAAAATTATTAATAAAGTTTTTGGTTATTGCACATTCATATGAATTTCTGTTGTTGCTCGCAATGGATTTTGTATAACTCTTTGAATCCTTCTCTTCTTAGTTCCTTCTTTGATTTACTTTTTATTTATTGTTCCTCTAATTTGTCGTACACTTTATCAAGCTGGAGAACAAAGTATTTGATATTATTTATTTCCTAATTTTTGACTTAAAAGTTATTCATTATGTCATGCTGTGTGAGTGTATATTAACACAACCTGAGATGGCTTTAGTGAATATGCGAAAACTAATATTGGGGATACTGTACGATGGTACAGAAAACGATGATTGGATGATTAAATAAATCAATAATGGTTTCAAATAGTGTTGAAGCTTTATTTAGGTTATAACCAAATTAGTTGCAAATTAATTACAAAAGAAAGCTTACTCAATTATTTGAACATGTCCAATAATAAAAAAAATTATAAAGTGATAGAAAATTACTTTATGTAGAATTCTTAGATATTTAAAGAGTGGTCCACAACGCCAAGTTATATATCTATCTATATATATATATTATTTTTTTTTTCTTATTGTTTTATTTTTTATTTTATTTTTTGATCTCCCTAATCTCTCTCCCACGTGCACTGCTTGAGAATTGAACTCTCAACCTCTAAGTTCTCATTCACCATGTCGCACCCTAAATACCCTATATATATATTATAATATAGTGGATATACTAAATAGTAACACTAATACTTTAGGAAATAACAAATTTGGACAATTATAATGATATATATTTTTTGCAAAATGCAACTTATTATGAGCTTGGCTCATATTGTGATAGCCTTATATTCAGTTTTGATATAGTATAGATGATCAATAAACTAGCTAGCCTATTTTTAGTAGATTTTGGACATTCTCATGTTTCCTTCTAGCGACTTCTATCCCATGAAAGTATTGAAAAAATTTCTATTTCCTCAATGTTGTATTTGATTTGTGATATACCCTATAGTTTGTCAACTTTATCAATGTTATTTTCCATAATCACCAACTCATTTATCTATACAATTAACTCAGCCTTCCTCTTGTTGTTTGTTTTTATGAAGAGCAAATAATTGAATTAGTCTGCAGATCCTCACTCTTTGCAATTTTATATTTTAGTCTCAAACTCTTAATTTTTATTAATTCAGTTTCAACTTTGTTAATTGGTTCAATGTAGTTAGAAAGCATGAAATTTGCGAAGTAGGTTTTATAATGCATTTTTAGCTTTTATTTATGGGTGATGATATTAATGTTTTTTTATGATTTGTAATATGAATGTCATATTTAATTTGTTAATCTGTTAAAATAATTGTTATCAATTTTTATTCCAATTTGTGATCTTAGTATTAACATTACTTCTATTTGTAATCATTTTCAACCTTTTTTCTATGCTTTAGGAACCTATCTTTCTTTCCATGATCAGAATTTCTAAGAATAAAATATTATTGTTTTTTTTTAATATAAAATAGCCTTAAATTTATATAAAGAAGAACATTTTCAAAAAACAATTAGCTGATATTACCTTAAATTTCAGTTAGGGATAAAAACATTAAAATGTACAAAATTGATGTGAAAAATTATTGCATCAATTTGTATAAAAATTCCATTTTGATAGAATTATATTAAAAGGCTGATACCCTTACCCAAAAGCCTCAGAAGTTATTTTCGTCCATATTTAATGAATTTCTTCTTTTAAAGCTAAATTGAACCAAATAAAGAGTCGTGGGCTAATTTTTATAGAATTTAAATTTTGACATAAATGAGCATTTTCAGAGTTAGAGCTGCTTCAACTTTTCACTTGTCTTTCAAACCGGTTTGGTATCCCTGTACATGAAACTATTCACGATAATATTGGGTCTAGTTAACTAGCTTCTAAGGGATTATTTCAGATCATGCAGGGTTTTTTCAGCACGCAAGCTGTATTTGAACTTCCCATGCCTTCAAAACCAAGTGGAAGTTTCATGTACTTCTAAATTGTCATTTATGTAGACATTTGGTACATTTCAATCCAAGTTTGCTGCATTGTATATTAGTATAGTAGTATTTAGATACAATATTTTATAAAGTATTTTTATGTTTACTTTTTGATATTTTTATTGATTAATAATATTAGCTATTAAATAATCTTATTAAATTTATAAGCTCAACCTAATTCAGACCAAAACCTCTTTCCAGCACAATTTACTTTGCTTGAACTTGGCTCATGTTGAATTGAGATTTTCAATTTTGAGTTCAGATGAACTTGCTTAACGTCTACTTGATATCACCTATAAACATTCTTAAAGGTGATACTATTATGCATGCCTTAACTCTTAGCATGTTAGAAACTAATCATGCTGTTTTGAAATTTAGCAAAACCATGCATTGTTTTTATAGGAAGATTTTAAATTAACTTAAGCTGAAGATGTGATTTACCTGTTTTTTTGTTACAGATCCTCTTTACAGAACCTATTATTGTTACTGCATGTGAATTTCTTGAGCTGAATTCGCCATTATCTGCTCCACCGAATTCTCTCCTGGGGTACGACTTATGGACTTGCCACTGAAATTTCTTTCATTAATTATGTTTTGATCTTTCCATTCCTGTAATCTACGATTTCCTTTAGGCAGATGCTGTAATTCCAATATTAGTATTTATTCTTAACTATAAGCTTCTTTTTTATTTTGGAGTAGATTCCAAACAACTTTGATTGCTTCCTCTTGCGAATTCTGACTTCAGATTCTACAGATTTTAACAAAAGGTTAACAATAAGCATTAGATTCTATAACTATTCTACACTTAGTTGGTTTTTAAATTTCATTAAATAATTAATATTATTATGCATTCTCCTAGATCTATTTTTCATCCCATATTCTTGTGAAGATTATCCATTTTTTGTTTTTACTGTAAGAATGTTTTTTTTTTAAATCTGGTGGAGGTCAGGTATGATTAATGAATTATCCTAAAATTTTAATTTTACTATGGAGTTTAGCATAGTGACAAATATAACTTGATGATATGGAGGTAATGAGTTTAAAATGGGTGCAATGTAATATACAGGCACGGTGAGGCGTATTTTTTTTTTCACTAATACTTTGATAAATTGATCTTAACTTATATTAATAAAGAGAGAAACAAAAAGAGAATCATTTTAATAATAAGTTACCTAGTATTTTTCCAGGGATGTCAAAAATGCCAATAGATAGTATACCAGCTAAAAAATTGCGTTGTTAGCCCTTTGTAGGTTTCTACTAACTTTTAAAATCGACATGACCATTGATGACATTGTGAAGATCCAAAGTTTGAGCATTAGAGGCTTTGGCCATATCAGCCAGAAGAGATGAAGTTCATGCTTCAAAAAAAAAAAAATGTTCAAATCTAAACTTATTGACCTTGGAATTGCGTAGGGATTGTGTTTTTGGCAAATAGGCAAAGTTAGATTGTTGAAGACCTTGAGGATTTTTATGGTATCGAAGTCTGAGTTGTGTTCAGGTGTTTGGGGGCTATATGATCCTTTGATGACTAACTTATTTACAATTAAAATTTTCTTGTTTGTTGTTTGAACCAAATTAGAAGAACATGTGTGCTTTTCTTCCTCTCTAAGCAGCTTTCTAGAAAACTATTTTCCAAGTAGCTGAAAACTTTGGCAATATTTTGAATGTGATATAGGAAAAACATTAAATGTAGCCATAAATCTACAAGCTAAACGCTATTGAATTATTTTACTTTCTCTTTCATTGTCTGCCTATTTTGAAATTAGGTATGCAATGTTGTTTTTTTTCTTGGAAATGCTTCTCATTGTGCTTATGCTAGATTTTCATAATCAGGGCGACTTCTCCTCCTTCTTTTGCATTGGAGTTATTTGTTCATTGTGAAGGGGAATCACGATTTAGTCGACTTTGCCAGCCTTTCCTTTATTCACATTCATCATCTAACGTTTTGGAAATTGAGGTATCTTCTTACCTCTAATATATAATTTTCATTAACTGATTGTGCATTAAGCTCTAGGAGAACACTTTTATTACTGGTTGACATGTTTTTGTCAATATGGTATATTTCATCTATTTTTTCTTCAAACTGGCACATGTTACATTTTCTCCAATTTTAAATTTTTTGATGTCAAAATATAACCTTTGAGAATGCACAGATATTTTGCGTAAAGACTTTTTATAACTTTAATTTAGAGGAAATTCACTCCTTGAATTAGCAACTTAATGAGCACAGTTTGAAATGCCATTTTAACTGTTCTTGTGGATGCTATTAATCATTTCTGCTCATTCTTTAATGACTTTGGAAATTGAAAGAAGACTGTTGCAGGTTCAGTCTATTATATTTCAGGCTACTTTGATTGTCCAGAATCACAACAATTATTACTACTTCTATATGATTTTCTCATACAAACAAAAGCCTTTTTATGTCAAAATACACTTTTGAGAATACATTTAGCAATTATTACTGTTTTTAAAAATTTTGATTTCAAAACATAACCTTTGAGAATACAGATTTTTGGCATAAAAGCTTTTTATTACTTTAATCTAGAAAATTCACTCCTTGAACACAGCAACATAATGAGCACCGTTTGAAATGCCATTTTGACTGTTTTTGTGGATGTTGTTAATTATTTCTGCTTATTCTATAATGACTTTGGAAATGGAAAGGTTAGTCTGTTGCAGGTTCAACCTAATGCACATCATGTTACTTTGATTGTATAGTAGAATCATGGCAATTATTACTGCTTCTAGTTGATTTTCTCTTTTACAAAAAAAGTCTTTTTAAATTTTAAAAAATTTGCTCATTTTAAACATTCATGAGCCCTTTTAGGGTATGCATGTAATACGAATCACAACAGAAAGAAAGATAGGAGAGATCCGTACAACTTTATGAGGGGAGGAAAATGGACTCTGTGCTTAACTTGCAGTGATCAACATATTCAACTTGATTTTTGAGAGAAGTGTATTGATAATTTCTTTTGATAATATATAATTCATAATTTTTTCTTAACTCTGAATACACACCTCATAAATCTCTATTTATAGAAATATAATTAAGAAGACATTATCAAATAATTCGAAATAAAATCTAACCTTCTTTATTATTACTGTTAAATTCATTTTCAAATATAAAATTATCTAGGATAGGTTCCTATTAAATAAATCTTTGAAATTTAAAATCCTATTTAGAATTGGGATGATGAAGAATGCTTTGATATTAATTTGATGGATGGGGAAAAGGAGTATTGGATAAAAGTTAAAGGAACAACTCTGTGCAGACAATTTGGATAAGAAAGGAAGATAAACTCTTTCATACAACATGGGACAAAAGAGGAAGCATTCAATATGCATATAAAAAATTCATTTAGTCTATCTAAATGTCTATACATTTTGCATACTTAAAAAGAAACAAATACTATACTAAGGTCTAGGTTTAAAGGTCTTATTTATTTCATCTTATTAAATATAATAATATCTTTATTTTTATTTCAGCAAAACTATTCATGTAAATATGGTCAATTATAAAAATATGCTTAAATGGCCTAGAAAATTGGTATGATTCAGACCTTCTCATTGGCCAAAGTAAATTTGTCATTTATAATCTAGACTGATTGCTCAAGTTGTATCAAATAAGCTTAAAAAGAATTTAAGCGTTTTTGTTGCATTATTAGTTTCAGGGAGAGAATTCATAATAAGGAGATTTTTTACGTTTCCAAGTACTATTCATAACAAGGAGAATTCAGACCCTTCTTATTGGCACGAGGAAATCTAAGAAATTTAAGTATAAAATAATTTAGTTACAGTAAAATTTAATTACAATGTAATCAAATTACTTTATTGCTTTTTGATAGTTTTATAAGAAATTTAATATTTTTCTGTTTGAAATGAAGTTATCTGTGAGTGTTGTGTTTTAAGAAAATTGGGTGGTAAAATTACCTAAATTTTTTATAAAAAATATTTTTAGTGTTTTGTTCGAACACACAAATCATTCGAATGGATCATTCGCTTGAACAAATCCTTTGAATCATTTTGAAAATTTTTCTTAATATTTCGTTCAAACAAAATGAATATCATTCGTTCAAACAAATCGTTCACTTGAGAAGATAGACGAACGTAGTCATTCGTTAACTGGAATCGTTCGCTCGCCCAACTGCTCCGCGTATTCTCCAAATACATTCGATTCGGGCGTAATTCATTTGCCTTAATTCACCGGTTTTATTTCATGCCAAAAGTCGGTAATTTCAATTTACTCGAAATTTTTTTACTTTACATTACTTTAATCTCATGCCAAACTTCCCCTAAATAAAATTTGAGAATATGAAGATATAATATATGGATGCTAGGAGTTAGTATTTGGGATATGCCATGCTGTGTTATAAAAAAATTAGAATATATGGACATAATTTGCCAAAATATGGATAATTATTTTCATTAGAAATCAAAGCATTCATTTAAATGCATAAATAACTATTATTTATTGATGCGAACATTTGTTAAAGCTATAGAGGATTATAATTTGTAATATAAACAATGATTTTATGAATTAATTTATATAACATTTCAAAAAATGTTACATATTAATGATGTATATTTAATTGTACAATAAAAATTGTTATATATTCCATTCTCATAGTAATTTTCATGCAACAACAGCACGAAATATTATTAATATTACTATAATTTTAGGATATTAATATATGTACTGTATAATTTACTTGACAATCAAAATATTTTTCATTTAATTATTAAAATAGTTTACACAGCAATTTTAAACTCATTTCAATAATAATTTTAAAAAACTCTTATGTTATATTAAATTTAATGAAGATACAAATATATGTGATGTGAGGATTTAAAAAATATAGAATGAACTAAATTTTTTATTTATGAAAGCATTAACTTCTTTTATAATAGTAGCATTAACTTTAGTATAGATGTATTACTCATTAAAGTTTTCTTATCAATTTATGGTTAGTATATGATGAGTTTAGAGATTTACAATACAGTAATGTTGATAATTATAAAAATGTAGAAGTTGAAATTCCGGATGCTCCATGAATGTTTACAAATATTTTAGGATTTTGATGTGTTGTTTGGATTGAAAAGCTATGTATTTTATTCATTTAGAGATATGAAGGGTTGCTGAATATAAAAAGAAACTATATATTATAATTAATTTGTGAATATGAAGGGTTGATTTGATGGCCTGGATTAATCCCACCTTAAACAACTCTTACTAATCATTTTTGGGCCATTGTGTGCATGATTGTGTGCATCATAACTTTCATTTTTGCACTTTATTACAAAATTTGATTCTTTTTGTTTTTAATAATGTTGAATATTATTTATTGTTCATGCTAATCTTGTTGAGTAGAACATTTTGGACAACATATGCTTAAACTATATATTTTCTCCATATATACATTGTCCATTATTCAACTGAGCTAATAATACCAATCCCCAGTCATAGTTTTGATTCTCTCCTAAAATGGCTAGCATATCCTCCAAAGTGAAACTTACCAACTTGGAAATCCCTTGCTGATAGATCAGTCGCAAAGTTTAAAACCACAAAACACAGCCATTTGCAAACCATAATTTTGCTTAAAACTTTGTCAATCATTTCTTAAATTATTCTAAATTTCTTCCAAATCCTTCCATGTAGCATCATTTTTAATGTGATCAAACTCTAAAATTGAATATGCTTTGTATTATAAGACATTTAGGGTTTTTTTGATAGGTCCATTTTAATATTTTAATGTGAAGGATATTCCTACAGAACGGAATAGGGATAGTTTTTTTATATGTTTGGAATAATTTTACTAAATGCAAATGGGCTTTAAAAAACTTGAACAATATGCATTATTGCTAAATTAGGGAATTTTAACAAAACCTATTTATAGACGATCAGTCCTTGTGAAAACTCCCTTTGATTTTAGTTAAAATATAAATTTGATTTTTAGATATGAGATCTTGAAAATGTAAAATCTGTGAACTTGTTTTCAAGCTGAGATGATATTGTAATCTTCATTGCAAAGGTTTTTTTTTTCAACAATATTCTAATCCCTAACATAACCAATAACAAGAATTTCAAAAAGAAATAAAGATGTGCTAACATTAGTTGTTATTAAGTATGTAATCAATGCTTCCTATCAGAATGATAGGAAGAATTTCTTAGCAATCGGTTGCCCTTGCTGCATTTAAAGTATGTCGATCCAGAGCACAAGTTTGGGAGATGACTAATTTTAGAGGTTTTTGCATACATATCAACCAGATACTTAAAACTTACATATCTAACACCCGAACTTGATTCCTTACAAAATACTATTTACAATCTTAACTCTCATATAATACAGAAAAAACTTATTTTATGACAAGAAAAGAAAGGACTAATCAGGCACAATAGTTGAAACCAAATATAGAAAGGTTAGATGCCTGATCCTAGTGCCCATGGACTGGGGACACTGGTGTAACTTACTTGTTAATGATGGGAAGATCAAATGGCCAATGGAAATCTTGCACACATCCTAACTGTGCTGTTTGCAATTTTCGCACTATCAGGGCTTCTTATGTTGAGCACACAATCAGCTACTCACTGAGGGAGTGTGATTCCGTTCATTTGGCCACACTATGCTCTTGTGTGCGTGCAGTATCTGGGACAAGGTTTGGTGCTAATTTGTTGATGTCGATAGCAGCCTAATGCTCTTAAACACACTATATGGAAAACATAGCAAAAAAACTCCCAATAACATTTCTTCTCTCTTTGCCAACTAAAATATAAAGCAAACTATTAGAAAAACAAAGGAAAATCATTTAAATGAAATACATAATTTCTCAATTCTTAAACTGTTTACTTTATAATGTGATGCTTGCTGTGATCTAGATATGATTTAAGAAGATTTTTCTTATTAATTGTCATTTTAAATTATGTTAACTTTGAATTATCATCAGTATTCCTGAAGCAATTTCCTTATGAGTTGCTGTTGCTATTCCATAAATATATTTTTATTGGCATAATGCAGGCTGTAGTTACAAGCCATTTAGTAGTAAGAGGTTGTTATCGAAGCATCACACTAGTTGTTTATGGTAATACTGCTGAAGATTTGGGGCAGTTCAATATAGATTTTGATCTGGACAATTCTTTGGCAAGTCTAGTTTCCTCTCCTTTGGATGGAAAGCTTGAAGATCTACCTGCTGCTTTGCTTTCTGATTCGATAACCATTGAGGAACTAATTTCTTCGGCAGTATCACTATCACTTCCACTTTCAGATTCAGATATTTTGTCTGCAATGAGGAAGTTTATACATCTGGCTCTGAAAATCTGCCAACTTTCTGATGAAGAGACCATTATTCTTAAAATAGAAAGAATTGTCGTATCTACTCTCCAATTTCTAGTTAGTAATAACAATTGTTACATGGTAGGCTCTGGGGATGACTTGAGACTCTGCAATGCCATGTATGACAAAAATGACCTACATTATGTCCTCTCATTTATTTCAGAGGCATCAAATGAGCTGCTCGAACTTTATGAGTTCCTCATAAGTACGTCAGGGAATGAAAACCTCTTGCTTGAATCTGTTGAAGATTTTGACTCTGATTTGTTCACTACTCAACTTTTGGTTGATATGTTGTATCAGCAATTCCCATTTTTTCAAAAATTTTCATCACATGATATTCCACTTCTTTACCAGGTACATTATATTTATCCACATTGTTTTCTCAATGTGGCTTCTACGTATGATTAATTCAAGCCATCACATCACTAAATGTGTACTGCCATGGAACTTTTTTCTTGCAGAACAAAAAGTCAATTCTTGGATTAAGCATGGTTCTCTTGGTTTGCTCAGCTAGTGAGGGCTGTTTCCATTTTGTTAATGGAGGTGGAATGGAACATATTGTTGCTTTATTGGGTGATGACTTGCAAAGCTCTACAGCTTTTACACTACTTTTACTTGGTGTTATTGAGAATGCTACTAGGCATTCTGTTGGATGTGAAGCATTCTTTGGCTGGTGGCCACGAAATGATGATAATGTGCCAGCTTCAAAAAGTGAAGGCTACTGCAATTTACTGAAGTTGCTTCTTAGGAAACAAAGACATGATGTTGCTTATCTATCCTCCTATATTCTGCACCGGTTGCGCAGCTATGAAATAGCATCAAGATATGAGGTTTGTGCTTATTGATCAAACGAAGTTATATTTGTTTCTCGTATACTTGTAACGTATACTTGTAATTTCATCCAGTCATGCATATGTGCAATAACATCTAGATATTTAAATTTTCCGGCAGATTTCAGTGTTATCTATCGTGGGGAATCATCCTTCAGATCTATCTAGTGGGGACACAATAACCTCACTTATGAGTGCAACTTCTCAAATTAAACAGATTATGGTTTGTTAATTTGTCAATTCATCTGATGTTTCTTTTGTTGTTGATATTGTAAGTTTTACTTTATTATATATATATATATATATTTACTTCTAATTTTAAAACTATTGTGATTAATGATTCAGAAATTGCTAAATTTATTTGTGCCGTTTGAGGATCCTTCAGCTATTGTCGTAGCTAAAAAATCTTTAGGCATTGACAAATCTGATGGACCATTGTCATACAAAGCAACCTCCAGTTTCATTGCCTTAAAGCATAGTTTCTCCACATGGGATATTGATGTACATTTGCTGTCGCTTCTAAAGGTAGCATTAATTTTACTATTATCTTGCGCTTTATTTTGTTGATTTGTTATCTTCAGCTTAGAGAACAAGAACGTTCAACATATGGGTTGTTTGTTTATTCCTTTTCCTAGGACATCGTGAATACATTTTTGAAGGGTGTTGTTAACTTTCCACCTTATTAATTTTGCTTTTAGCTACTTCAATATTCTACTTCTTAATGCTGTTACATTTTTGTGTTTTTCTCATCATACTTCAGTTACTTTGCTCTTGGATGGTATTTTTCTATGTACTTATATATTAGTTATATGTTTCCTTAATTTGTTTTTGTTTCATGGGTGTGTATAAGTTTAAATATGACAAAATCATGTTAGTTTATATGGATGTTTCTTTTGAACAGGAAAGAGGATTTTTTCCTTTGTCAGCAGCATTGCTGTCTTATTCACCACTACATTCAGCGACTGGAATCGTAGCTGAAATATTTATGGAAATCATTGCGTTGTTTCAGTCACTTCTTTTGTCTCTTCTGTTTTGCCGTTCAGGTTTTTCCATCTAAACTTGTTAGTGTTTTGCCAAGGGGATGGATAGGAAAGTGTTTATGTTTGTTACAATTGTACTCTGAAACCTGTTTTAATTTTTTTTTTTCATCAGGATTGACATTCTTGCTACTTCATCCGGAGATTACTTCTACCATTATTCTTTCTCTTCAATGTTTTGAAGATAACAGAAAAGCTGAAGGCTCAAATCTCCAACAGGCAGCTATTTTGATGCCAAAGGGATTCTTTTGTCATCCCCAAGAAATTGCGATGATTATGGAAATTCATTTTAGAGTGGTTTGTCTATTTCTTCTATATTTTTGCATATAGGCCTTATCTATTAAGTTCTTGTTGTCTTAGTTTATGTAATTCATATCAGAATAGTGTCGAATATATATATTGATTCTGGTATTGTAATAATGTTGATTATAATGATGGATTCAGGTATAGCAAGCTGTAGTGGAGTTGAAGGCTAAGATTATACAAAATAAGCATAGGTCTAATGTAAATACAAAAAAATGAAAATTGATACCTACCTATTAATTGCATTTCTTGTAAACATCAACATAACTTAACTACGGATAACCTAAAATGGTGCACTCTTGTTCCAAAAGGCAAATATTGCAAGAAATCAAACATAAACCGAGAGTGCAATTACTACGAAGCACAGAAAAAGGCTAAACATAATATTCACAGAGGTTTGATTTAGAAACAATTCCTTTGTAAAATAAAATTGTAGGCAAATGATTCAGGAAATTCACCCAATTGTGCTTATGATCATTTGATTAGCACAAGTAAATAACAATCAATGGGTGATACAGAAAAGTAGTTGATGACTCCCATTTTGTTCCTCCTTGCATATTGCTTTCACTGCTTGGATGTGATAGCCCGATGTTGGATTAGTGAACTGATCCAGCATTGGGTACTCATTCGTAGGACCCGATTAGGTTATTTAAATAAGGTGATATAATTCATTTAAATAAAATGAACATTGCATCATCTAGAGCCATACAACAAAGAAAATAAAAATTCATTCATTCATTCATTTAAATTTAGAATCTCAGAATATTCATTCAGAATATCCAATCTAGAGTTTAATTTATACATGCCATGAAGTATATCTAAAAATAAAATAAAAGAGCATAAAATAAGTCTCCAAATAGTAGTGACAACATCTAAGATTCCTCCATCAAGTTAACTCCTGTTTTTCACCTTGATCTTGACCTGACATATGGAAAGTGCTAGGATTGAAACCCCAATAAGATTGCTCTAAGTACATAATATATCACTGTTTACATCTTTCAAACAAATATATGCGGTATGTGAAAAAAGGAAATATAAAGGAAAAATTGCAGGGGAGTATGAAATAATTATTAAATCAAACATGCAACAATATTTAGAGGAATTAATTTTTGTCCCTGCTAAATAAATTGTTAGGAAACATATAAATATTTTTAGAATTTATGCGGCTTTTAACTTTTTGTCCATGACAATTTGTACAAATATATCATGTCAAATAAAAATAGTATGTCGTATTTTTGTAAGCATATTCGTATATTTTTCATTATGTTCGGCAAATTCAGAATCTTAAGGCATAATTTTGGGTTCAAAATATATACATCTTATCTCTTTATCTGCCTCATCGTAGACTAGTGGATAACTTCCTTATCCATCCAGAAGTTGAACTAGCCTTGTCCAAAATATGTTTATACAGACCGTAAAACCCATGAATTCTCTTACAAAATATTAATTTCTTTTTGATTTGTAACGTCTTTTTTGGCAGTATAGCAAATATCATGACATTACATCACCATTACAGAATAAGGCTCATAGCAGGGCTGTAGCAAAAGTACAAAAAACAATTAAATGCAAAGGTGATATCTTTGTACCTTTATCGATGTATATGTTAAGGTGGTACTCAACAATCTGAAGAATTTGCAAAAAATTATTATTTCACTTCTGCTAGCATTCGATTTAATAGTAATTTTCAAAATTGAATAATTTTCTTATTAAGCTTAACTCTCTTTATTAATATTTCAATTTTCGATAGATATTATTAATTGAAAACTTAGAGTTATCTTTAGTAGGTTTAAGTGATCATGTTTCTTAGTGATTATTTATAAAGTTCATTTTAATATTTTTCTTAACTTACAAATATACTAGGTTTTTTATTTATTATTGCTAAGATTAAATCTTTATTATTCCTCTTTTTAGAGTTTATGTACTTTCATTTTATACTCTTAACTCTAGAATATGTGATCACTTTAAGGTTTGATAATATTTTAATTGGGGTTTGTTAGAATATGTTCAAGGGTGAGATATTTCAATTTATAAAGGAATTTTGAAGTTATTATTCTCATATATATGCTTCTTATGTAGATCAGTGATTATTTAAAATAAGGGTTTAGAAGGTGATTATTAAAATGAGGATTTAAAAGGTTTATTTCTTATGGGAAATTTTAAGGTAAGGACATTAAATAGGATTTTGGGCCTCTAAGGATTAAATCTAGATTAGGGTTTCAGATTAAGGTTAGAACATCTAGACTTAGTTCTAATCATTAGGGTTTAAGGATTTAAACCATATCAAGATTTTTAATATTAATGTTTAACATACTTAGGAATGCACACTAGTTTGAGTTAATTTATTAGCTTTATTAGGCCACTCCTGATCATGGGGTAGGGCTATGTAAATTAGTATCTAGTTTTGTTTGATATAGACCATTGAATTTAAACTTATTCTTAGTTGTACCATTGGATCCCATCAATATTGGGTGCTTACATGCAACCTCTTTCTCTTTAGATTCTATTATGTTAAGGTGTCCCTAAGCTCTAAAATACAAGAATTATCACAACTACACTCACACTCACATATCAATTTTTCTAATTACTATAGTTCATTATTGAATTTAACCTTTCCCCCTTCTTAGAAATGTCTTTATGACTCAATTAATTCATTTGTTCTTGACTTGAAGTTGGTTTGGCTTGACTTGAGTTAACCTAACCACAAGCCAAGTCAATTGAATGCTTTAAATTATTCTTTCAAGGTTGATGGAATGCCTACTAGAGCTATCTTCTTCATTGCCAATTTGGCTCTCCAAAGAGTTGGTTGAGTCATTTAGAGTCAAGTTAATAGGCTAATCTAACCCTAGCTAAGAATTAATCTATGTTAACTATCATGGATGCTTGTGATAGCTTTAGGTTTATTGAATCATTTGGCTTTCTCTCTAAAGTTTAAGGATTGCTAGATGACTTTTTAATGATTGATTACCTTCCCTAAGATGATGGCTTTTACTAAGTCTTAGCTATTGGAAATGTTCTAACCCAAGTTAGCCCATATGAAGTCTTGGGTTTTTGTAGGAAGATTGGATATGTTAATGGCTTACCAATTGATCTTTTAGCTTATTTATGGTTCTTTGAGTCTGTCTTAGCTCTAGGGCATTACTCGGTTGGCTAGAGTCATCGGGGGTGATTGGGAGTTGCTAGCCATGAAGTGAGGAAGCGCTCAAGTTCTTTAGAAGGTAAGGGACTGCAGTGGCTAAGAGACTTCATCAGAGGTTTTAACAACTTTTTTAACAACTTTTACTTAACTTACTGATTGGCCCAGACGCACTGTGGAAAATTAGAGGGTTGACTGGATGGCGGAAGAATCAAGGTGAAGCTCATCGGACCCAGGTGACTGTGAAGGTTTGAATTTAGTTGATTGGATGCTCACAAATGGGTCTAACCTATCTAACAGGTGTGCTGGTTCGTAGGGAGTCAAACGAGCACTCCTGATGCTAATTGGCCTAGAGGGGTAGTTAATGCACCCATGGGGAGCATTTCGATTGTCGGGCGTCGCAGGGATAATCATCTTGAAAGATAAACAGTAGCCTGACTTTATTTGTTCGTTGGTTTCCTAATGGTTTCTGATCTAGCGGTCAGGGAAGGTTGGTTTATGTTGGCAGTCAAATAGATTTATTTAAAACCTACAGTCTGAATCTACTCCATGCTTCTGTCTGTTATTATTGCCATCGGATCTTCTTGACTTAATTTGAATTTTAGATATGATTCCCGCGTTTTGATTTTGATCTGACCGTCAAGATCTTATTTGATCAGATCTGATGCTCGATAATATACCCACAATTTTATTTGGATCATTAGGTGTCGGATTTGATCTTAGATCCAACGACTGAGGATGATTCGACCACTTAATAATTATTTTTAACTGAATTAATTTAATTAAACTTATAAAATATTATTTAAATTAATTTCAAATAAATTATGTGTATATTTTGATAGTTTAAGTTTGATTTTTATGAAAATTTAACCACTTAAATAATAAAATACAAGAAATGCAAAAATATAAAAATGTTTAGAATTTGATCACTAAAATAGTTTCTTATTAGTTTTCATAGGTTTCACATGCAAGGATTTGTATCTAGTCATCCTTATGTAGTATGATCATAGGCATTGCATCAATGCTAAGTATGATATCAATTTAGATGGTTAGGGTTCATTTACAAGAAGGGTTTATTCATGCACACATTTATTTAACTTTTTTTATGGAAAAGAAATATATTGGATCTTAATAGTTAATTGAAACATGAACTAGTACTCATCATGAATTCTTATTAATCCAAAACCAATATCCTTAGAAAATAAACCTTATGAATTCATTATTCTTTCACTACTTCTTTCCTTCATTATTAAATATCCACACATGATTAATGACATCTATGGTAAACTAGGACTTACCAATGCACAATGCTGAACTTCTAGGCCTTGTGTGTAGTTTGATTAGGATAAATTAGTCTCCAAATAATTGAATCTGAGCTTGAGCTAACCCAACTTTGGCTCTAAAGAGGCAGAGGGTATTCTCGGGTCCTTGAAAAAAGAGGGGTCTTCTAGCAACAAGTGGAACTCCACCAAGACTCTTAGGAGCTTCTGGGATGGTGTTAGTGGTCTTTAGAGGAGGCTCGATTAATTGGGACGGCCAGATGATCGCCGGAGAAAACTGGAATTGAGGGAAACTCGAGGGATTGCTAGGGGAATTTCAAAGGGATTTGATGCTCTCCAGGGCTTAGGTAATGTAAAGGAAAAATTCTAATTATCTAGGAGCTTTAATAGGTCGTTTCCAACGATTGTGATAGTTTGATATGGCCCCAATCAACAGTTATAATTTTATGGTTAATTCTTACGATTGTGATGCACTCCAGCTGTTACTATCCATTTGGATTGGCAACTATTGGCTTGGCAGGTGCCCGTGGCCATGTGGCATCGATCGGAGGTCTCTACATGGTTTGGGATTGATATGGTGGCCCAAAATCTTTGCAGTATGCAGCAGTTTCAGAGCTTTGCTGTTGGCTGGTCGCGATCATGTAAGAGAGAATGAAGAACGGTGGTCGAGTTGTCCCCAGTTGTTAGATCATAACAGATTTCTGATATGAGGACTATCATAATTCCTAATGTCTTATAATATAAGTCGTTTGATTTTTTACTTGAAAATCCTGTGATTGAGATCCTTCCACAATTTAAGTAATTCTCTGCATCTGTTGGATCTAATCGACGACTTGAATCTATCCCTCTGTTTTGTTTCAAATTCGTTGTTGGATCTAACAATTATGATCCAACCACTATTATAGATCTCGCGATTCAACCGTTAGATATAATCCATTCTGATTTGATGGTTGGAATCTCATTCTCGGTTTGAGTCGAGATTAGCCACTGGATTCGGTCTCAGATCCAACAGTTGAGAGATTCAACCCACCATTATTTATTTTAATTTTATTGTTCATAATTAAATTTAATAGCAGTTGAATTAAATATATTTTAACTATATATTGTGTATCTCTTGCTCATTTTAGCTCCAAAAATTATTAAAGTTTTACCCCTTACATATTTGAGTGTTCGAAATTCAAAATATAAATTTAATTTTGAATTTTTAGCTCTAAAATATTTTCATTAATTTTTCATATTTATTTTCCTCACTTAAATTCAAAAATTCAAATTACATTTAGGAGTTTCTTGACATTTTTCTCATTCATATATTTATTTATTCTTGATGTTTGGGATATTTTCTCCCTTCATTGGGCTCAATTGATTTAGTTATTTCAATCCTAATATTTGGAAAAATTTGTATGTTTAATCGCTCTAGATTATATTTTATTAGCCTGGTAACAACCTATGGTTGTTTGGAGCTCTTGTCATTGATACCAATATGATATAGAAGATCTTGTGGAGAAATACAAAATGACTTGGATTGATATTTGGTGGTGGAAAGGATTGCTTAAAAGAGATTTTCTAAAAGTTGATGGAACTTTTCTCATTGAGTAGGAGAATAATTTATGGGCAATGCATGGAAATGGCTACATATTGTGCTTATAGTGAATGAATAAAGAGCTTAGGGGAACCTTTCAAATGAGGTTTATAAAGTGATACAGTTGCTTCCACAAGATCAGTTAGATGTGTCACGTGGGTAATGTATACTTGTTATAATGTGGAATAAAAGAATGAAGGGATAGGTTGATCGAAGATTTAATTATGGCCAAATGGATGTGTAAACTTGCTGTTAATATGAGAACGGTAACATTAAGAACTTCAAAAACTTCCAATTAATGATAATAAGAAAAAAAAACAAGATAACAAAGGTTATTTATCATTCAAATGGATTAACAACCCTTGTATCCTCAAAGCTTGACCACTTCAAGCTTGAGCTAATGCGATGACAGCCCAAAGTAGACTCAATAACATAAAATCAGTTTCATTGATAAAAAATGTCCTTTACAATCTAAAATGATGAAGTTTTTGTAAATTTAACAAAATTCTATCTAAAATTTCTTATGAGCGACTCTTCCCCCTGCAGGGCCTTTATGTAATGTAATTTATCTAAAGCAACCTACCCTCACCCTAGAGGGGGGTAAACACTATCCTAAAATATTCCATTTTGTAGACTGCACAAACATGGGGGCTTAAACACACATAATTAGCCTTATAATAAAAGCTGCTGGAGAGGTTACATCTCCACCATCACTTTTGTTCAACTGTTCTTCATATGTTCTTATTTCCAAGGAACTTTAATAGCTGATAGAAATTGTTGATAGTTATATATTAGTTTAAAACTAGTATACCCATGAAAACAAATAAAGACTTGAGGATTGATTATAATACCCTTATAATTATATATCATATCCACTACTAAACTAAATGTATTTTAATTGCTAGTACATTAAATTCTAATAAATGCTGCTGTGCATTAATTAAGTCTACTTTATAGTAAATTCTTAGCTTATGATCTTGTGAGTGGTTTTGTAGGAACTAATTGAGATCTAGTTTTTGGTCTTCTAGGAACATGCACATGTTTTGCATTAAGTATCCCCATCACAACATATTTAATTATTATGCTTTTATTTTGCAAGCTGACATTTTGTTCTCTACAAGATTTCTCACTTTATATTTATTCTAAATTTTTTCCGAAAGTTTAAGAGCACTTTTTTTTTGCACAACAATATATAAGTGCTTTATTTCATCCAACCTGCCCTTGTCTCTATATTATCATTGTTTTGTATTATGATCTTAATTTTTTTATTTTCCATATTATCTCATTATTGATATCATAATTATTTTTAAGAAATGACATCATTAGAATTTTACATTTCATCTCCTTAACATTTGTTATAGCATGAGGAGCTTGTACATGTGTTTGTCGGATCCTAATTGGGCCCATAAATATGTTCTTTTTGTGCTTAGGAAGTATAGACATTTCTAAATGCTTTCTGTTTTTGTGTTGATCACATTTTTTTTGACACATCTTTGATACTTTTGGAACCTTGTTTGACACATTGAATTTTATGTCTATATTAATCCTAAATCAAGAATACAACTTGAACATGCAAAGTTTTTATTCTTTTCTTGTTTAAGTAATGCTTATTTTTTTAGTTTTCTAAAGATTTATGTAAGATAATGACTAATTAATATAATATATATATTTATATTAATGTCTAATTATTATTTTTATGTGAAGGTGTGGTATTATACACCAATCCATATTGTTTTTAATTAAAATGTTAGTATCAAGTATTTAAATCATACATTATCTTAAAAATTTTTGAATAGATTTTTGTTTTATTAGCATGTTGTGCTCATTTTGCTATTCCATCGTGTCATATTGTTCATGTTGTGTTATGTGCCTCATGTTAGTATATGTGTTTCAAAGCTAGTAACTATTCTTTTTATGTCATTTCTTTGTTGATGCATTTATATCACCCTATTACACTTTTTGTGCATAGCACATTACCATTCCAGCTTTATCGTAAGGGGATTTTGCTAATCAACATACAAACACATTCACAACATATGAAATATTTCTACACTTATTATATGTAATATTTTATCCATAAAAGCAATAGACATAAGGTACCCAAAATCATGGTATTAGTGTAAGGGATTTTACTAGTCTTGAACTAATGATGAAATCTCCAAGTTAATACAAATCATGTTATTTAGAATCAAAAGGGAAGTATTGGACTCGTCGACCCAACAGTGACTTACCATAACAATGGCATTGCACTTGAAAATGAACACATATACGCACTTGGTCGTAAAACTTATTTTGTACCCACAAGGGATTACTTTCTATAAGAAGATAATACATATCAAAATTTTTGGCATTGTAAACATGTATGAATAGGTGCCTTTTAAATAAATTCATTAAGAGGCTATTCGGTATGCTGTATTTGGAGTATAAAATACTTTGATAATAGTGCAATCTGATTACTTTACAATTATTTGGTTATTTAATTATCTTATAGGTAATGCAAATTTTTTTGTTTGAAATGTAATAATTTACAATTTATGGTGATTCAAGTAGTTCAGTGGTGAGAATACCCTTGAATTCTATTTTTAACTTTTTATTATTTAATTTCATATAAAAAGGCATTTTCTATGTTCAAATAAAAAATCCAACTTTTATTATTTAAATAATTTAAAATTTTGATATTAATATCATTCACATCAAAAAATGCATTCATAAATTGCCCCAAGAATAATTTTCAAATACATTGATAAACATTTAAATAACATCTAAATCTAGTGTAAAAAACAACAAATTATCTTTATATAATATAAATAAGCTCTTTCCTCTCATTAGTTCTCAACACATCTTTTGAGAATGCGTATCAAATCATCATAGAATGTTTATGTGAATTGAAAATGTTATGTTATGTTATATTAAGAGATGCTATTGATGGATAATTATATACTTGCACGTGCTAGTTATATTCATCTTGCCCCGATAATATCAGTTTCTTTCTTCATTCTATGATATGGTTGATTTCCTCTTAACTTCTTGGATTTGGTCTATTATTTCAAGTTTGGTTCTTCTATTATTCGACATTTACATCTATGCCAAACCTCTCTTGAAGATTTTGTGATGCCCTTTGGTAAATATCTATAAAGCATTGTGCACTTCTTTGGTCGACATCCATAGCTTCACACATGTTTCATGAGCTCTACAATTTATTTAAGATTAGTGTGTAACGAACAAATGTCGTTATTTTTCAAATTAGGTCAGATCCTGCCACAGAAATGAGGACCCTGGGGAATTTCAAATTAGGGCAAACAAAACTTCCATTAGATAGAAATAATTTTTAGATCAAAGTGCCATAGTTTGAGAGAATTCGGATGACGAAAACTCCCGCTTTATTTTTATGATTTATTTAAATCCAATAAATCAAGAATATTGAAATACGTGTTTGAATTCATCATTTTCAGTGTCGTGTTAAGTATATTATTTATAAGCTGCTTGAAAAGTTTCATCAAATTTTGAGCGTTGGTTTGATCGTGGTTAATTTTTGAAATTTTAAACTTCAGAAATTAATTAAAAATAAAATATTTGTCCGAATCGAAATTTTTTAGCGCGAGGGTGTTCGTTATGTCATAACACACATCGGTGTCAAGTTTCGTTATTTTTCGACGCCAAACGGCGGAAAAATGCGAAAAATTTAACTTAAATTATTTTTATTATAAAATTTTCATTTTTTCCTTCCACCCCCCTTTCTTCGATTTTCTGTGCCTGCACCCGTTTCCTTCCGCCCCAAGGCGCGGAACCTTCCACGCCATGGCCTTTCCTGCGCCAAAATTGCGCAGGAATGGTCGGCCAAATGGCCTACCAGCCCTTTCCCTCTCCCCCTCTCTTCTCTATAACCTCCCCCCCACCCCCCCGCAACTCTCCTCCTCCCTCACAACAGCCCTCCCTCTCCCCCTCTTGCAGCCCTCTCTGTTCAGTCCTCCAGCCAGCCACCCCTCAGCCCCTCCTCCCTCTCCCAACAGCCCGGCTAGCCGCCTCCCTTCTCCGGCCAGCCAGCAGCAGCCAACCCAGCCCCTCCCTGCCTCCTCTGACCGGCCAACAGCAGCCCAGCCAGCCCTCCTCCAGCCGGCCAGCGACTTGCCAGCCTCCGGCCACCCCGCTTCGGCCTTCCTCCGTTTTTCGGAAATCCTAATCCTAAAGGTAGGAAGAGAAGTATAAGAGAAAGAAAAAAGGAGAAGAAAATAGGAGAAATTATTTTGCTATTTTATTATTATATATACTTTATTATCTTTATAAAGATAAGATTATGTCATCACATTAGTATTGTTATCATTAATCAATAATGATAAACAATACTTATAATGACTATTATTTCAATTCAAGTGTTTTCATTTTTGACAGTCAGTTCTGTTATGTTCTTTCATTCTTTTTATATTATTATGAGATTAAAATAATGATAATAATAATATTATATATCAATATAATTGCTATCCTCAGTGACTTAATAACGCTACAATGAATATTACTGCTATCACAGTATCTTAAAATTCGAACTTCAATCATAATGAGAAAGCGAAAGAAGAACATAATCGAAATAAAAATAAAAATTACTCCTAAGAACATTGGCCAAAAGCTAATTTAAAAATGTCCAAAACCTAAATGCAGATTGAGCAAACTGCACTTATTCGAATTGTTGAACTTTTGAATTTAAAGAATAAGGTATGTCTTTTATTACTCTTGTTTAAATATGCTTTTTGCTCAGCATCGCACAAATTGATAAAAGTGCTTTTTAAAATCACATAAAATAATATATAAACAAGTTTGGATAAGTGAGAAGCAAGGGTTTCATGTTGATTTATACTTTTTGTCTGATTAGACAATCGCTAGGACGGGGCTCTCTGACATCGGGAGTCATAAGGAGCTTATATTGATAAGCCTTTGAGGGGGCAGGTATAGAGGGAAGTTGGGATATGTAACACAAATGAACCTCCCTTTTCCTCGATTTTGTACTTGCCCAACAAAATCATATTTTTGCCTCAGATATCAAATGCTAAAATTATGTATTTTATTTTGTGACTGCAATTATTTTATCCTAAGTTTTAAGTGCAATCGAAATAGGTTTGCAGGAATAAGTTCGTACAGTTTTTATTTCCTATCAAATGATTAATTAGTTTTACTTATTATTTAACATTTGTAAAGATGACATCTATCAGTACTTAATTTCACAACTAACTGGTATTCGAATGCCCGTACTTTTGAAACATGTCCATATTAGGAGTTCGTCCTTTAAGAAAGGTGCTAAGAACCAAGCAGTGCTGATACTGCTACCTGTTGATCTTCCGTTTTTTTTTTTTGACACTTTTTAAAGTGTGTAACTTTTCTTTTATTTTAATATTTGTAATCAAGACTTGTGAATTAATATGAATAAATGAGTTATGTTTGATGTCTATATATTTGTCTCTTAAATCACTCAATATGATCATGCGGTTAGAGGACTTATTGTTTTACATCACCACAAACCGGTGCTGGATCTACTCCCGCTGACCTGGCACCGGGTCCTCACATAGTGTTCCACATAAAAATGTTTTTTTTTGGTGTCTACTTGTGGTACGATCATTGCTATTTATTTCATTTTGTGATTGCAATTAGACAAAAATTAAAATATTTATACAACTTTTTTATCACCCTTGCTTTAGTATTAATGAGAACATTTACATAATTTATACAATAATCATTGACCATGCGTTCAACTCAATACTATCTAGCCAATATCTAGCAACAAATAGATCAATCTCTTCAGCCAAGTAGTTGAAGGATCTTGTATAGTGCCAAAGATGATGAGGAATGTGTTGCTTAATACACCATGTCCGATCATTTTAAACACGATATTCTCATCTTCGCCAATAATATATCCAAATGTTAGTTGTTAATTGAAGCCAATAAAAATAATCAATAATTCAATTCCATTTGAAACAAATATAAAAAATATTCAATACTATAATTCAAACATCTAACGTTTAAGGCACTAGATTGCATCTTTAGAGCAACATGATGCCAAGCACTAAATAATCACAAAGTCCAAAACGTAACAGGGATAATAATTTTTTCTTAAATTTAGTAAGTGTAATCATTATCTTTAGTTTCCAATAACAAATGAATCATATTATAGACTTCAATTCTCACCACAACCAAACAGCCAACTAAAATGGAAGAAGCCCATCCAAAAAATGAACTCTAAATTCCCAACGGCTGTTACAATCACCCCAAAGCAAACATATATTGAATACATACCACCACATCGACAATATCAAAGTATTTCCTTACTATGCCCATATGTGATGGTTACTCCATTTGCTAGTTTCTGCTGCATACTTGTATCTATTAGAGAGCATTTGTTCTTTTGTATTTGTTGATGTCTAGTGAATATGAAAAATCTTCTTGTTTATGTTTCTCATATTTTTGCATTTTAACAAAAGCATCATCCAGTGGGTGTTGTCTCAGTTTAGTACTTACCATGATGGTAGTAGAGTTATGAAAGGCTTAATAAATTTTCTGCCTTTCATTTTGAGGCATATAGTGAATGGCTTGATACATTTTGCTTCTTCAATATTCTCTTTTACCATGATGAAGAAATCTTTTATGGAAATGCAAATACGGATATTTCATGGATTGTCCCATCATACAAAAGCTGAATCGTACCATTACAACAACAATATCAAACTTAAGGGAAATCAACAATAGTATTGATTGTTTCCTAGGCATGCATGCAACTCCTTTATCAAAAAAACTTATGGTAAAAGCAATCCCAACAACAATTCCAAACTCAAAAGCAATCATCGACAATGTTGAATGTTTTTTAAGCATGCAACTTTGTTAACTAAAAAGAGGAATTAGAGAGGTTTTCATTGAAGGTAAGTATTGGATTGTTGGCATAGTGGGGGAGATAAAGGTGATGAGCAACCTACTCTATGCCACCCCTAAATCTCCAATGAGAAGAATCTTAAAAGAATAGTCACAGCTTCTCCTGTGGAGAAGAGGGAAATGACCAAGAGAAGCTAGATCCAAAAGGCCAAAATCACATAGGAAAGGACTTTGGGCTACAAAACCTTACATCTCACGTCTTTTCTATCCATATATAAAAAATATAAGAAACCAATAATTGTAGGGAATCGATGAGGGCTTGAGCAAGTCAACTAGATTGTCAATGTAGTGGGAGATGAGGAAACAGCTAGAATGAGAAAAGCAACGATGAGAAGAAGCAGGGTTTGGATGAGTCGTTGATGAGAAGAATCAAACACAAACGATGATAACAACCGCGTGACAGGAACTCCACGTAAACAAATTTTGCTCATTTTGAGTGAAATTCATTTACACTAAGCATATTTATAGTAGAGTAGTTTAGTTTCTCAACTAGTTTACTTTGCTTTTAAGATGCAACAAACCAAACAAAGAAAAATTGAATTATTTGTTAAATTACTTTACCTTTGAAATATAGCATACCAAACAACCCTAAATTAATTAAGAAGGAAATCATTATAATTAATAGAAATGTAATTACTATTATTTAAAATGCTTAAATGTTGGGGCAAAATAAAATATTTCTGATGTCATAAATTTGATCCAACACTTGCACCAATAACAAATAATTATATGCTCAAATTTTATTTCATAACCTAATTAACTTAATTCCCTATTTTCATAACTTAACTATCTTTTAGAGGCTCTAGCCTTTACTTAGGATTATATTATATCATTAAATTATGACTTATAAAATATGGTTTGGCTCATTTAATTCTTACAATGATCAATGACCATGCGTTTGAATCAATACCATATAGCCAACAACTTGATCAATTTCTCTTCAACCAAGTAGTCAAAGGATCTTGTATAGTACCAAAGATGATGTGGAATGTGTTGCTTTTTACACCATGATTGATCATTATAAATGCAATGTTCACATCATCACCAATAATATCCAAACAACTAGTTGTTAAGTGAAGCAAATAAAAATAATCAATAGTTCAATTTCATTTGAAGTGTTGAAGTGTTGAATTGTTGGCAGTGGGAGATAAAGGTGATGAGCAAGCTACTCTATGCCACCCCTAAATCTCTAATGGGAAGAATCTTGAAAGAATAGCCGCAGTTTTTTCATGTGGTGAAGAGGTAAATGGCCAAGAGAAGCTCGATCCAAAAGGCCAAAATCATAGGAAAATAAGTAGGACTTTTTTACAGGGAATCGAAGAGGGCTTGAGCTAGTTGTCTAGATTACATATGTAGTGGGAGATGAATGTGACGATGAGGATGAGAGACAATGATAAGAAGATGAGTGGAGGCAACTAGGAATGAGGATAACCACCATGAGACAGGAACTCCACGTAAATGAATTTTGCTTGTTTTTGAGCGAAATTCTTATAGTCTAGGCATATTTATAGTAGTATAATTTAGTTTGTTGGTTTTCTTTTCTTTTAAGATGCAATAAACTAAACAAAGAAAAAATTGAGCTGTATTTAAATTACTTTATATTTGAGATATAGCATACAAACAACTTTATGTAATTAAGAAGGAAAGCATTACTTTTTAATAGAATTGCAATTACCATTATTTAAAAGCTTGAATTTTGGCCCAAAATAAAATAATTTTAACATCATAACCTTGATCCAACATTACACCAATAATAAATAGTTTTTATATGCATAATTTTTATTTCATAGCCTAACTTATTTTCTTATTTTCATAACTTAATTATCTTTGAGTGGCTCTAGCCTTTTCTTGGGATTATGTTATATAATTAAATTATGACTCCCATTAAATATGATTTGGCCTCAATTAATGACATGAGCTATCCAATTAAATGTTCATATAACATTCTACATTTCATAAATGGAGATCATGTTACTTTCAGCAACATGCTTTTTTCTAATTTCATATATTTTATTTAAGGAAATCTTGTTATATTTATGTGGAATGTCTATTTCATAATTCCATAAATGTTAGTACCTTTTGAATTTAGTTGTACACATGTTTTGGTGCTTTTAATGCAAGTTCATGCTTAATTATACGAGCCTTAACTTAGGGCTTATGATTTCTAGCAATTTATATTATCATTAAGCTTTTTTCAAACAATACTACATTTATTAACAAAGCATGTTGTGAATCTACTTCTTGGCATATGGAATGTGAAGAAACTTTGTTTTTGTTATATAACTATAGAAATTTTATTCCATAATGATTTTATCAAACAAAGGGGCGATTTTGGCATACAATTTTATGCACTTATCCTCAACTTAAAGTAGGAGCAGTCGAATGCGAGTACTCTATATTCTAACCTTTGCTTGGTTTTTGAATTAAAGTGCATTAAGCACGATAATCTTAAACCAGTATACCCCTCACATATCTCTTCTTAAATTAGTTGGCATGGATAATTAATTATTTTCACATCTATTTAATTAGGTTTGAATTTATTTCAATTTTATTTTGTTGAATTTGAAATTAATTTTTAATTAATAACATTTTAACTTAATTCTTTTATTTAAAATTTATATTTAAAAAAAGTTAAACCCTTAATCTGAATTGAATAGTTTCTCTATTTGATTTTAGCTTATCTTTTGTATCGTTTTTGGCAGCCAAACAATTTGACAAGCTTATCAGCTTAGTTTTGCTTAACTTAGCTTATATATCTTAGCTTAATTTAATTCAAAATTTAACAATTCTTAAACTTGATTTTTTCTTAAATAATATTTCATATCTCTTAATTATAAGATCTTGTGCAAATAGGATTTTACAAGCTAAAGCTAAAACTTTATGCAGCGCTCAAAATGAATGACTAGGGAAGGATGATCTTAAGACCATAAAAAGTGTGATAAAGCCAGCAACAAGGCTGCGATGATCTGAAAATTTTGAGTTCAACTTCTAAAAAGCTTATTTTTTGGCTTGTTATCTATAGTTGTTTGTTTTGCATTGGCATAGCTATTATTTAGTATTTCATGGAATCGTGGTGCTGTCATTTTAATTTTAGGTTTTGCAATATATGTTATTGCTTTCTAGGGAGTCGCCATTGATCGGTTGCTCGCTTCAAACCCTTGTTCTGATGAATTTCTATGGGTTCTTTGGGATCTCTGCACTATTTCCAGGTAGATTCTGCTTTAGTAGTAGTGATTTGAGTTTGTTTTTTTGAATATTACTCTTATATTGTTTTTGTAGATCTGAATGTGGCCGTCAAGCAATTTTATCTATTGGCTATTTTCCTGAGGTATGCCTGGTCACATTTTAAGATCATGTGATTTAACCTTTTTCTGTAATTTGATTTGGACATGGGAATATAACTTTTGATTCCTGGCTAACCTTGCACTTGTCTTTTGACTTTTTTGTGCTGTTTAGGCAATTTCAGTTTTGTTGGATGCATTTCATTCATTCAAGGATTCTGAGTCAACATCCATTAGCACTGGTGAGACATATTTTTTTTATTTTATTTGGGCGATCTTTTGCTTGTTTGAAAAATGAGCTGCTTTGAATAATGTTGGCCATTGGTTTTTAATGTATTTTTTTGGTTTTTAATTTTTATCCCTTGTTTTTTTTTTATTTGTGTGACGTTGAACCTCTGGTTTCAGGAACTTCACAGCTAGGTCTTGCCGCTGTCCATTCAGCGGCAGAAATTTTTGAAATCTTGGTTTCTGATTCTGCATCATCTTCACTCAGAACCTGGATTGGACAAGCTATGGCCCTTCACAAGGCATTGCACTTGTCTTCCCCTGGGTCCCATAGAAAGGATGCTCCTGCAAGATTGCTGGAATGGATTGATGCTGGTGTGGTCTATCAGAAAAATGGAGCTATTGGACTTGTTAGATATGCTGCTGTTTTAGCGTCTGGTGGTGATGCTCATTTGAGTTCCACAACTGTATTGGTGTCGGATTCCATTGATGTTGAGAATGTTGTTGGAGATGCATCAGATGCTTCAGATTATCAAGTGCTGGATATTCTTCTGGGAAAGCTTGTTAATGATAAGTTTTTTGATGGTATTACTTTACGGAATGCTTCCATTGTACAACTTACCACAGCACTTCGGATTTTGTCTTTTATTTCGGATAATTCGGTATGCTCTTATTTTTCTTTAGGCGGTCATTTTGAAAGCCAGATTTTGAAATTATGATTATTTCTTTATTTTTTTGATTGTATACCGGCAAAACTTAACTGTTTCTTCATTCGTTTCTTTTAAAGGACGTGGCAACAGCTCTTTTTGAAGAAGGAGCTGTGACATTAATATATGTGGTTTTGGCAAATTGTAAATGTATGCTTGAGCACTCTTCAAGTACATATGGTGAGCTTCATATAAATTGTCTTGTTATTCTAGTTGAATTTCACATAACCGTTTTTTTGTAAAATATCTGCTTATCATTTTATTTCATTTTACTTATCTAGTCATTCGTCACTGGGAAGTCTTACTCTTGGCTCTAACATGATAATGTTTGCTTGTCCTTTTGTTGTCTTACTTCTGTTTTATTATCATGACAACTGTTGTTTTTGATCTTTACCTATAAAAATTATTTTTCAAACTTGGTGGTGCATTTTGGGATGCCCATGTTTACTATGATGACCAAAAAAGATCGCCATTTTGATCAATCAATAGAGAAATTCTCCATGAACAAAGCTCCCTTTACTGTAGATCTAGGGAATGGTATATTTACAGCCGTACTCCTGCAATGGTAAACACATAAATTGAATCTGCTAGTGTCTATGTTATCATTATGGAAACCTATTCATAATTTCAAGGTTCTTGGTGGAGATTAGAAGGCTAGTTTTGGAGAAGGGTAGTGTGGATAGGGATTATGGCAGCTGTTGTTGGATTGGGGTTGACAGATATTAATAGTTGGAAGATGGTTATCCATTTTTATAATCCCACCGAGAAAATTAATGGTGATAGATGCAAAACCTTGCCTTTATTATGATTGAGGAAGAAAGAACCTTTTTGATAAGTCAAATGCTTTAATATTATTTATTCCAACCATCATACAAACCATTGGACAATGTAATAAAGACTACATGAACATTATTACCTAAAGGGGCAGTAGAGAATAGCATACATGATAAAAAAGTATAAAAGATAGAGAGGGGGATTTGAATGGGCTAAAAGTTATGTTTTGAAGAATTTTACTGGTTTTGATGCTAAAAGTTTTACTGGCTATCTTGAGATCTTGAACGCTTAATCAAATGATGCAATATTGCATTTAGGAATTTTATGGCAATGATTTAATAACTAAATGTCCCTATATTGAATTAGTTAGGTTTTGAAGAATTTTGCTCCTCAGAGTTGTAGTTATCTTCTAATTTGGTGTGGGCATTTTATAGTTCTCATTATTCAGTTGTGTATCAAATGTGGGCCCTTAAAGAGAGGCGTAGAAAGAGAGAGCCAGCGAGACAGAATCTGGTGAAAATAGAATTTCATTCAATACATCGTAGTAAGATAATTTCACATGTATATATAGCTACAACATATTCATATTAGATGTTAGATGAAGACAAGTGATTTGGACGACTGGATGAGAACCAGGATGCTATTACCCAGCGCAAACGAGCCATCCGAAACAGTGGTGTTGAGTTTGGAGCACAGTTTGTGAAACCTTGCTATGGAGAGAGGCTTCGTGAGAATGTTCGCTAGCTGATTTTCAGTTGGGATATGTAGAAGCTAAATTTTTGATTTCTGAATGCTGTCGTGATAAAGTGACAGTCTACTTCTAGCGTTGAAGATTGGTTTATGTGTTAGAGCAATAGCTGATTTGTTTTCATGGAAGAGGGGGTGGGCTTGTCTTGAGTGGCTCTGAATTCTTGCATGAGGCGACAGAGCCAATTAGTGCCTGTGGCAGCTGTAGCAAGAGAACGATATTCTACTTTGGTTGATGCTTGGTAGATGTTATTTTGCTTCTTTGCACTCCAAGAAATTGGAGTATCCATGAGGAAGATGTTATATCCCATGGTTAATTTTTGATCTTCTGTGTCTTTTTGGCCCCATAGGAGTCGTCGCAAGCACAGAGAAGAAGATTTTTAGGTTTAATTGAGATTCCGATGTGCATAGAGCCTTTACGTACCAGAGTATACATTTGAGTTGATTGAATTGAGCAGTGATGTGACTATGCATATGCTGACGTATCTTGTTCACCGCAAGGCTAATATCTGGTCAGGTGATAGTTAGGTATTGTAGAAATCGACTAGTTGCTTGTATAGTTTAAATAGGAAGAAGATAATGGGAGAACATGGTATCGGTGAGGTGATGGTTGTAGGAGTGAGGATCGAGTTGTAGAGATCCATTCCAGCTGCTTTGAGGATCCTGGAAGCATGCGAGGCTAGGTGTAAGGTGGTTGTAGTGGATGTTTTGGAGAGTTGAATACCAAGAAATGTAGACGGAGTACCGAGTTGCTTCATCCGGAAGCGTTTTGTAAGGGCTTGGATGATAGAGTTGGTAGCATCTTCGTGTGGAATGGTGATGAGTATATTGTCTATATAGATGAGAATGTGGATGCAATGGGTGTGACATCTTGGATAAGTAGAGAGGGATCAGCATGGCTTGTTTGGAACCCTTATAAATGAAGGAAATCTATTAGTGTAGAATACCATTGGCGAGGTGTAAAGGCCCACTTAAGTAATAATAAGTGAAACTCTTAAACATCGAGATGCCTTTTCAAATAATGGTGGATTTCTTGTTAAGAACTTTAAAGTTAAGCGTGCTTAGGTGAGAGCACTTTCAGGATGGGTAACTTGATGGGAAGTTATCTTCTGAGAACAAAATTGTGAGGCCTGAAAGGCCAAAGCTGACAATACGTTGATGTTTAAGAGTTTGGGCTGTTACAAATGGTATTAGAACAGGCCATAGGGTGTCAGATATGAGCTAAGTGCCATACAGGGTAAAGTGACACTTCATGTGAGAAGCCTCTTGAACCTATGATGATTAAGGTGCTACATGGTTGTGGGTACCTCTTGAGCCTGTAGGGGCCACCTCTAGTCCTATCTACCCAATGGATGGTTCTTGGATCTGTGTGTAGATATTGACGAGGACATTAGTTACTTAAATTGGGGAGATTGTAAAGATCCATTTAAGTAATAATAAATGAAACTCTTAAATATTGAGGTGCCTTTTCAGATAATGGTGGAGTTCCTGATAAGAACTCGAAAGTTAAGCTTGCTCAGGTGAGAGCACTCCCAGGATGGGTGAACTGCTAGGAAGTTATCTTCTGAGGATAAAATCGTGAGGCCTTTCAGGCCAAAGAGGATAATACCTTGATGCTTAAGAGTTTGGGCTGTTACATGAGGGGATTGTTTTAGTCCATAAATGGCTTCGTGGAGCTTGCAAACGTGATTGAGAAAATTGGGATCCTTGAACCCTTGGGTTGTTTCATGTATCATGCTGTTTCAATTAGATGCTTGTGGAGGAATGTATTTGAGACATCTAAAGTTATACCCACCAGCCACTGATAATAACCACTGCTAGGAGAGTTCGGATGGTTGGCATCTTAGCAACCAGAATAAATGTCTCTAATTAATCAGTCCCATAGTTTTTTGTGAATCCTTGAGCAAGCAATCTAGCTTTATGTTGTGCCAATGTGCCGCCATCTTTATACTTTGTTCTATATGTCCACAACATCCAAACATGTTTTGGTGAGGTTGTGGAAGTACTAGGATCCATGTGTGTTGATCCATTAGGGCCTTGTATTTTTCTTGAATAGCAAGTCTCCAATGCGTGGTGTGACAACTATTTTGTAGGAGGGTTCGGATAGAGGGGTTGAATGGATAAGATTGAAAAGTGGTTTGGGTTTGATGGTCCTGATTTTTAAGCGAAAGGGCCGCGTAGCGGTAGATAGGCGAAAGTTGAGTGAACATAGGGTGTGTAGGGAGTTTGGTTTTCGATTTTGATGAAGGATTTGGATGTTGAGGTAAGGATGATGAGGAAGATGAGATGTGTGACATGGATGATGAGTTGAGTAGTTTCATAGAATTGGAGGAAGAGATGGAAAACTGAGATGGAGATGAGGGAGGATCTTCCTGTTGATGTATGTGAGGAGGTCGATAACCTGATAGTGAGGAGGATGGAATGACAATAAGTGGTTTGATGTATGATTGTGGTTTGGGGAGAGAGTTTGAAGATTGATTTTGGAAAGAGAAGGGAAATTCGTTTTCAATGAATTTGACATGACGAGAGATAAGAGAGGTGAATGTTTTGGGGTTGTAGCAAATGTAACCCTTATGGTTAGGTGAGTAACTTAGTAAGACACGTGGTAGAGCTTTTGGTCCCAACTTGATGGTTTTTGTAGGTGGAAGAAGTAGAAAGCACAAGCATTTGAAGACTTTGAGTTGATCATAGTTGGGTGTGGTTTTGTAGAGGAGTTGGAATTGAGAGAGATGCCACTCTTGAGAAGGGGAAAATTGATACATGGCTGAGAGATGCTGCTCTTGAGCTCTTTCTTTCTTGCAAAATAAACCAATTAAAATACACAAGAAAAAGGGGAGTCTTAATCTTGGTTACCTAAAAAAGATTTGTCATTGGAGTTGTTTAACTAGAAAACCCAAGTGGAGAAGAAACGAAAATATGCGCAGAATAGCAGAGCGGTCACTGGTATTATTAATCCTCTTATGCTTAGCTTCATATATTGTGTTGATGAAAGATCTCGAAGAAGAATAAAATAATAGTAGAATGGGACTGCTGAAGTTTAGATTCAGAGCCTTTTAGTCTCTCTCACAGTGTTACACTGTAGAGTACAATTTTCTGCTAGCCAAACTTTGCATCTTTGAATTTGCGGTGAGTTGAAAAAGAAATTTACTGCAGAATATGGCTTTATAGGACGCAGTGACGAGAGGGAGCGGTGTGGTTGTGCTTGAGCGGAGGGGCGGCAGAAGAGGAAGCACTTCTAGGGACTAAAATTATTTTCTTATAAATTATAGGGACTAAGTCAATAAAGTATAAACTATAGGGAATAATTGAGACTTCCATGAAATTATAATGATTAAATTAAATTCTCTAAAAGTAATTAGAAATTGCTGAGAGAGACATCAGCTAGCTAAATTAAGAGATTAAATAATTAAAGATTTGACTCATGTTAAACATATCAAAAATAATTAAAATTTTTTTGTTAGGGATGAAGATATTTAACATGAATAAATGTATTATCTTAGCAAGATTTTTAATTAATGTTGTATCAATACGATTAATATAAGTGAGTTTAATGGTTATAAAAATCTCAATTACAGATTTATTTGTTGTTAGTTTAGTTGAGATTTGAATAATTTTAAAAAGGATGAAAAAAAAAGCAATAGGATCAGATGATATCCCTCTTGATGTATGTAAATATTTGGGTGAGAAATTTTTTTTTTGGCTTACCAAGTTATTTAATATTATTTTGAATACTTAAAAGATGCCATATAAGTGAAGAATGAGTATTATTATACCTTTTTATAAGAATAAAGGCGATGCTCAAAATTGTGTTAATTATAGAGGAATCAATTTATTGTCATACATTAAAATATTTGGAAAGAGTAGTTGAATACAAATTCTGATTAGATTCTTGTATTTCTCAAAATCAGCTTAGTTTTTTGCAAGGTAGATCTGTTATGGAAGTCATGCATATATTAAGAGATTTAATAAAGAAATTTAGGGATAGAAAAAAAATCTTTATTTAATTTTATTGATCTTGAAAAGACTTATGATAGAGTATCAAGAGAAGTTATTTGGACAACTTTGGAAAGAAACTAGATTTATGTTGCCTATTTTGATGTTATTAGAGATATGTATATTGGGGTTGTAACATTTGTTCGATCGCAAGGTAGCTTGTCTAATGAATTTTCTTTTACTCTTGGATTGCATCAAGGCTCAGCTCTTAGCTCATATATGTTTGCTTTAATTTTAGATGCTCTTACTGAGCATATTTAAAAGGAGATTTCTTGGTGCATATTATTTGCAGATGATATTCTTTTGAGTGATAAGACTAGGATAGAGTTAAAGCAAAGCTTGAGTTGTGTAAGAATACTTTAGAATCTAAAAATTGTCTTAGTGATCTAAAACATAATATATGGAATGTAATTTTAATTGTATTAGAAGCCCTAATCTTGAGGACATAACTATCAAGGGCCATGTGATTAAGAAGAGCGAGAGGTTCAAGTACCCTTGGTTCAATTATTCAAAATAATGGCGAAATAGAGAGCAATATGATTATAGGATCCAAGATGGTTATATGAAATGGAGGAGTGCTTTTGTAGTGTTCTGAGATCTGAAAATCTCACTCTAAATGAAAGGAAAATTTTATAAAGAATCTATACAACTAGTTATTGTATATGAGAGGCTGAATGTTGGCCAACAAAGAAGAAACTTACTGATAAAATAAGTGTTATAGAGATGAGAATGCTTAGGTGGATGAGTGGGTATACTCGTAAGGATAGAATGAGAAATGAGTTTATCCGTGTCATGTTTGGAGTGGCCCCTATAGGCGTAAGATTAGGGAATGCTGCTTTAGATTGTTTGAGCATACTAATTGTAGACCGTGCATTGTCCCTGTTAGAAAAATTGAGTTTATGAATTTCGCTCATATTAAAACAGGAAGAGGAATGCCAAATACTTTTACTTTATTATTGTAAATAAGTACAACAGTACTCCACTCGAGTTCTTCTTAGTCTTCATAATTATACTAAGTAACTAAATAAGTAAAGAAATTCCCTCATCACCCAAACATTTCACATATCGATATAGATATCATTTGATCTTTTAGTGTTTGTTCTCTTTAAATTTTTCCAAATCTCAATTTTACCAACTCCTCGAATGAAAATGAATTTGGTATTTTTTATAATTACTATACATACATATATTTATTGCATAAGATTATAGAAGACATTTAAAAGAAATAAGATTGTTACTATTATTAGAATTGCATAACTCACCTTTAGGATTAATGGATTTATATGCTAGTTTTCTCTCCTACTTTTTTTTTTTTGAGCCTTGTACATTCATTATATACTACAGTAAGTATTTGTATTATATTTTTACTCAACTCTTAATCTTTTTATTTCTTTAGGTTTTTCTTATTTGGGCTGATAAAAATCAATTAAAACATATAATTTCTTTCACTATACTATTCTAAGGTATATATATTTTTGTTCTAGAGCTCTATATGAGCCTCTGATTAATATTTTATGTTAATTTTTATAAATCTTTATTAAGTTTTTTTTTTTTCAAAAAGTGCTTTTTTGCTATGGGTAAAATGAAATTGGTTAGTCTATCCAAATTTAATCAAATCTTTTTTTGATATTTATAAACGGTGGTATGATGGTTTTCCTAAAATTTGGATAAGTTTCTACAGAGTTTCCTTCAAATTGGGAAACACCCAAGTAGCCAAAGAATCCCAAAATTTATGTTAGAATGAAACAATAGGTCATATTAACCTCATAGTCATGGTCACACGGAAAAACCCCATTGTGGGCTCCTGATTGCTAGCCTTTGCTCTCTTAATCTCTTCCTTTCTTCGTCCTTCTACCTTTTCTATAGCTCCATAAGGCGTAAGGGAAGGGGTAATGAATAAATGTTTTTTTCTTAAAGAAATATTTAATAATTTACTTAAGTTACATAACTTCAAAATTTTAGTATCAATGTATATTTTCAAATATTTATAATTTGATGCTAAATTGCCTCAACTTCTCAAATATTTTAATTACACTTAAATTTTTAGCTATTCAATTAGTTAAGGTTAAATTTACTTTAAAACTTTACAAAATTTTAAAATTAGCTAAATTTATATAAGAACCTCAAAAGGCTTTTTTAAATTAATTTTTTGGCTATTATAGTGTATAATATTTAGCTGTGATAATTGGAAGGATAAAAATTTGAATCTTTGGAGCTTATGAATGGAATTAATGTTGTTAAATCTTGTATTTTGAATGCTTGTATGTATAAACTAGATAAAGTAAGAAATAAAAAATGTCTTGATTCAAATAATTTATATTATAGATGCTAGTCAGGAACTTTTGATAAAAGGGGATGATCAATATAAATAAGTGAGTTAGTTTCATTAGCTTTTCAATGATGGTTGTAATGTTGTGATTACCATAAGTGAGTTAGAATGCTCTAAAATTAATATTAATTACTCTTTCGTTTGACATGTTAGTGAAACTGAAAATTGGAATGGTTTAATGGAAATGATGACTAGAAAGCCTGTAGGATTAAATAGTATTCTAATGACATGAAAATGTTTGGGTAAGAAAGGAGTTTCTTGGCTCATGAAGTGTTTAATACAATGTTGAAAACAAATAACTTTAGATAAATGGAGTACCACTATTTTACAAAAAGTAATGCATAGGATTGTGCAAATATTACATGACTAGAGTTAATGAGACTTATATTTAAACTTTCGGAAATAGTAATTGAATACAAATTACAACAAGATATAGGATTCCATAAAATCAACTGTGTTATCTGGTGATAGGCTGTTTGGAGGCCACAGTTGTTGAGCTGTTTGATAGAGAAATTTGGGTGAGAAAAGTAGATTTATATTTTATTTAAATTGATTTAGAACCACATGGTAAGGTTCAAGAAAAGTTTTTTGGAGAGTGCTGAAAACAATAGTTGGGTTGCTTATAATGACATTATGAAAGATTTTTCTAATGGACATCAAAGTGATTTTCTTAATCCAATGGAACTTCATCAGGGACCATCTTTTAGTTTTTATCTATTTACATTGCTTATGAATGCTCTTAACAAGCACTTTCAAGAGCTGCCTTGATGCATGTTTTTGCTTCTAAAACTTTTCATATCATTAGGACTAATTATGACACTAAAGTGAAATTTGAGTTATGGAGAACTACCTTAGAATTTTAAGGGCTTTGTTATATTTTTCAAAATAGAACAAATGGTGTGCTAGTTTACTCATAATAGAATTTATAATATTTAGGATAAGACATTTGAAAGTCATGTTATCAATAAACTTGAATATCTATATTTTATTAGACAAAGTAGAACAAAGTTGATGTGATTAACATGTTAAAACAAGTTTGATAAAATGGAAGAACTCTTTACTAGAAAGTTTTATAGACTAATGATAAGACATGTAATGCTATATGGGCTAAACGTTGGCTTGCAAAGCTTAATCATACTAAAGTGTTGTGGAGATGAGGATGGAATGATGGATGGGTGGGTTTACATGAAAGTTATGATGAGAAATGAGTACATTCATAGCAAAGTTAAAGTATCTACAATTAAGGATAAGCTTAATTTAAATCATCTTAGATGATTTATATGCATTTAACATCGATTTTAGGTTCCCTAGTTAATAAAATCGAGTTAAAAGAATTTCTTACGTGTGATTAGATCAAGTAGAAATTTGAAAAGACATGTCAATTAATTGTTAGGAATGATCTCACTTACTTAGAGATAACGGTGGGATTGTTATTTGATCGAGCACAATAGAGAAATAACTATGAAGCTTACCCCACTGAGTAGGTCATAAGTTCAATTCTGTTATTATTCTGATGCAGATGACCTTAGAGAGTCTTTACTATTTTAGACGGTAATTGTGGTTCATCGTTGCATCAGATGCTGTATCTTTTGTTTTTACGTGTATTTGTGTCTAGCTTTAGTGCTATGCTTCAGAGTTAGAGTGGAGAAGGGGTGCGTTAAAGCTAGCAAGGTTATAAGTGGTTTAAAAGTTCTTAATATAAGAAGCGCATGACATCCCTTTAGTTATGCACATATGATGACTGAAGGTGTTGCTCTTTCTTTTATGAAATGAGTGCCTGTTTAACTATGCAATGTACATCACAGCAGGGTGTCGCCAAGGATCAATGTTAAGTGCATGCCCTTTCTTTTATGAAATATATGAAATGGATGTTGATATATTCATTTTTGAATAAGTTGTTATATGTGTAACTGTATGGCTTGAACACTAGAATAATAGATACTCAAATGTTTTATTTATTAGCAAGCATAGGTACTATAAATACAATTGTATGGATTAAATTTGGGTGGTCATTTAGCAAGGGCATTAGAGTAATTTGTGATGAGTATCATGGGGGCCAAGGAGAATTGATACCAATAATAACTCTACTTGCTCTGTCTGTGAAACTTGCTGCCACCATGATTGCTAATGAGAAAGTTTTTGTAGCTAAATGGAAGTGCTTATTTGGATGTGCTGTGAAGTTGCACAATGCTAAATGTGAAATGCTGGAGTGATTATCATGGAGTGATAGAAATGTGATTGATATGGCTTGGGGATAACTGTCTGTAATTAAAAATTGCAGTTTTAATGGCATATTACTAGAACTAATGTGAAGTGGTTTGAAAGGAAAAGAGTTCAACCAATAAAAACACTAGCCTTCTTTGTTAAAGAGTTGGGAAAGCAAATGAACTTTGGTGTGTGAACTCGAGCAAATGCTATTAGACAAAAGAATCTAATACAGTTAACGTTTCAGAAAGTAACCTCTTTAGTCTTCCTGTATTCTTTTGTTTGCCATAAAAGTTATTTTTGTTTCTTTTTAATCTTGATTCTTTTTGCTCATATCTTATAATTTCCTTTCATTAGCTTCTCTATTATGTGGTTCAGATTACCTAGTTGATGGACCAGAATGCAATTCTACATCTGAACTGCTTTTGGAACGAAGTTATGAGCAGACCTTGGTTGATCTTATGATTCCTTCACTTATTGCACTTATTAACATTATGAAGAAGCTACGAGTAAGTTACGCAAAAGCTTACTAAATTTGAGTATGTAGTTTTATAGAAGAAATATTGTATTGCCGTGATCATTTGGTGTTGGGCCATACTTTATTATATCAATATTTTCTGTGTAAGTGGAGCACATAAGATAGCTGGATTAATATTTATTATTTAATTAGTTTGTTTAGTTCAAATTTATCATTATGATTAATTTTCTTAATGTAGTAATAACTATGCAGCCTACCCCACTGAGTAACTCTCCCTCATAATCAAAATTTAAAAATGAAAAATTAAATCTTTTATTTTAAGAGTTTAGTTTTATAAATTTAATTTTATTTCTTAATTATGGAAAATTTATTTATTTAATTAGTTGTAATGTTATTAGACTAAAGTAGTGGTAAAGGATTATAATTCCCAATCTTCACTACCTGATTGGCCACCATCCTTCTTTCTCTCTCCAATTAATTAAATAAATAATTAATTGGTCTAAACTTTAATCATTTTAGAACACTCTTATTTTTTTCTTGCTTGTTATTTTTGAACTTTTGTTTGGATTGAAAAGGTCTTGTAATTTATGATAAAAGATAGCTTTTTAATTAGTAAAATTATGAAAATATTCTTGGCCATTGAAAATTATTTCCTCCTTAAACGTGTGGGATTAACTAAAGACCACAGTAACTAGGCGCATCTAATGAAATCCAAAATAAATTGAACATTTTGTCTGTTCAGCATCCGAAACTTAAGAATTACTATTTATTGACTACCGACCATTTCATGGTTTCCATCTCAATAAGTTGAAGATGTGTCGATTATTTAAGCTCAAGCTTCGTTGAAGTAATGAAATTCAGGTTGTCAGATCCCCTTGGGAAGACTACTTTAATTTGAGTTACACATGCTCCAAATAAACAATGCTCTTTATCATCTTAGAATTTTTAGAAGTTGCCTGACAAGTGGCAAAGCATTTATGAATCTGGTTATTTAAATCAAATTGTATTACTATATAAATTTAAAAAATTTAAAGTTTATTTACAGATTAACTGCTAATATCTCCAATTTGGTCATGGTATTTATTAGCTCTTTCTGCCACTTCGTATTGCATTCAACAATGACCTGATTCTCTGCATAAGGAATAACCAACAATGTTTAACTTTCATGAATGATACTGTATTCTATTATGAATTCTAACCATGATATGTGATCTAGATTTTACTTTTTATGTTAAGCTATACTTCAAATTTTAGTGATCTATATATACTTCAGATTGAACTTTATATAATAAATGCGTCCAATTTATAAGACAACCATTTTTTAAACTAACTCTAGATCATATATTGAAAATATTTATTTCATTATTCATCAACTATTTGGAAGCTTTTGTCATTACTCTACCGTGCTTCATTACAGTACATGCAAGCCATTTAATAATGTATTACTATAAATTTATGATTATTCAGTACTTGAAGGTTTTGTTAGTTGGAGTAGACACCAAATAAGTTTTCAATTTCTAGGTGGTTTCTTCACATTTATAATTTCAGCTGAACTTTTTCTTGTTTATCATATTTTAATTTTACATGCTTGATAGTTCAGTAAAATAAACTATCATGTAAATTTCCTATGTTAAGATCAGGTGATATGAATAATTAATTTTATATTGATGAGTACCTTTTAGTTAAGAGACTAATCATTTTCATTTAGCCTTTTTTCAATATATAAAGATAATGATAATTAACTCATGTTGGTTTAATAACAAGTAAATAGAGCCATGGATTTAATCCTATTAATTCTAGGCTATAATAAATACAACTCCTACAACAAGATTAAGTGCCAAGCTAATTAATTTAGAGGGAAAGTAGTTTTAATTATAAAAAGATAGATTTAATCACTTTATTTTGAGGTTTAGATGTTCGAATGTGTGATATTTAATCACTTTATTTTGAGGTTTTGATGTTTGAATGTGTCTGTGAAGGCCCGATGCCGGTTCAGCGAGAACTGTTTCGACATCGGGTATTCATGTATCGCAGGATCCTATTGAGCAATTTAAAAGAGAAGGGATACACATAAAAACTAAGTGATATTTCTCATTCATTGAAATTCTTATTTACAAAATAGCCCACATACATCTTACAAAATTCATCTTCTTAGAACAAAAGATGAACTGAAACAAAAGTAAAATAAAAATATAAGTAAAGTAGCGACATAGATCCATCAGCAGTTTCAAAATTTAAAATTAGGGTTCTTGCGCGAATTCTCCCAAAAACACCTGACCTGATATTGTAAAAAATACATTACCGGGATTAGAATTCCCAGTAATTAGATAATATTCTAAGTACCATAGTAAACTATAAAATATTACATTTTATAATAGCAGAGATGCGATTAGCGGAAATAATGATGTAATAAAATGCAAGAAAAATGAGGCAATAGCACAAACAGGATAAATAATTTTCTGCAACAAGTATTATCACAAAGATTTTGGTTACTGATGTTATTTTTCCAGTAACCAACCGTGAATGTTACTGATGTTAATCTTCAATTAACTAACCACGAATGTTACTGATATCATTTTTCAGTAACTAACCATAAATGTTACTGATGTCATTTTTCAAGTAACTAATCATGAATAAAAGGATGTTGGTTTCGAACAACTAACCAAGCATTAATATGAATTTGGCTCAAAGCGAAGTTAACCAGCTGTAAAGTGTGAAAGTAATACATGTTCATGTACTGGGTATTTTTTTCTTTAAGTTTAAAAGTGCAGCAGTTTGATCGAATCTGCATTTAAATTTGATATTTAAATTAGCCTTTTAGCCAATATTTTTAGGAGTAATTATTATCTTCGTTTCTATTATATATTTTTTTTGTTTTCTCATTTTGATAGAAGTCTGAATTTTAAGTTACTGAGATAGTAATAATATTTATTATAATATTATTATTATTATTATTTAATAATAATAATGATAATAATAATGTACGAAAGAAAAATATAGAATGAAAATGATTGAATTGAAATTGATAAAATTAAAATAGTAGTCATTTTATAGCATTTGTATTGTTTTCATTATTAATTAATGAGAACAGTAATAGTGTTAATGATGTAATAAAGGTAGTATAATTATTAATAAGAAAATAAAAAGAAGTAAAGATAATAAAAAAATGCAAAATTTCTCATCATTTTCTTCTTTTCCTTCTCTCACCTAGGATTAGGGTTGCCGAAAATCGGAGGGAGGACGGACGTGGTTGATGGGGCCAAAGGGGATCGTCGGAGCGGGGTGGCCAGAACAGTGGGGGGTGGCGGTTGGAGGCTGCATGCTGCTAGCTAGCAGAGGGAGGAGAGGGGCATGGCTAGTTGAGGGCTGAGAGTGGCTAAAGGAGAGTTGGTTGCTGTTTGGGAGAGGTAAGAGAGTGGGGGGTTTAAATAGGCGTAGGAAGGGGAGGGAGGGTCGGCTAGCTGGGTCGACCAGTCTGCGCCCAGGCATGCGTGGGAGATGCTACCAAGGGGTCTCTGTTTGCAGGCTCTATCGAGCGACAGAGCTTGCACTCGATCGGAGGGGGGCAGAGGAAGGTTCTTAAAGAAATTTAAATAAATATTTAAAGTTAAATTTTTCATACTTTTCCACCGTTTGAGCTCTAAAAGTAACGAAATTTGACACAGATGTGTGTTATGACGTAACGAACACCCCTGTGTCAAAATTTTTAGTTTCGGAGCAATATTTTATTTTAAAATAATTTAAGGAGTTAGAAACTTCAAAAATTAATCACGATCGAACCGGAGCTCCAATATTGATGAAACTTTTAACATATTTAAATAATATATTAAACACAATGACATGAAAATTGATGAATTTGGACATATTGATTTTTTCTTAATTTATTGAATTTAAATAATTCCAAAATTAAACCCGTTATTTGGATTGCTCCCAAACTAGAATATTTTGATCTAAAAAATTATTTCTATCTATTGATATTTTTGTTTGCCCTAAATTGAAGTTCCCCGTGGTCCTTATTTCTGAGGCAGAATTTGACCTAATTTTGCGAAATAACGACATTGGGTCGTTAAAATGTCGGTCTCCTGAACAACCATTCTTCAATGCTTTTAATTTAGATCGGAAGGTGGAGATTAGATCTAGTGCTTGATCGGCTAAATAAATGATTAAAATGTAATCATACGGTGAAAATTATACTTTATTTTTCCAGTGTAACACGTGTGGAATGATGCTTTTGAGAGCATTCAACCAGGGCTTTTAATAACATGCGGTTGTCCAAGCAAATAAATTGGTAAAATTATGAAATTTCCTTCTCTGGGTTATGTAGGAATTAAACTGGGAGGCTTCTTATTTAATACCATGTTCAAACAACCTAAAAGAGTGCATAGATTTCCGATTAAAATGATAACGGGATCATATTTTTATATTTATAAAATTGATACTTTAAATTTGAGGAGAGGTCATCGATACGCTCTTGATTTGTTGTCGGAACTGGGAACAACATATAAACTCGAAATTTGAGAGGAAAACCTTCCAATCGGAGCCAGTGGCAAATTTATAATTTGTAGATTCCATGTTAAAATAATTTCTTGAATTAATTGAGCAATGAGAAAAGAAGAAGAAAAGGGGAGATTTAGTGTTAATGTTTTGTGGGGATTGGAGGAAGAAGAATAAGTGGGGATATTTGTAGGCTATTTTGAACTACTGTTGGAGGGAGATGAGGATGGACAACATGTAAAACGATGCCTCTTGCTAGGTCATGACAAGTATGGATGGCTTGTAAAGTGCAATAAAAAGGAGAGAGTTTGTTACGGTGGTGGCCAAGATCTTGGTCATGTGACTTAAGACATTGCTGCCCCCGTTGATCTCTCGAGAACATGGCGCCTTTGTTCCCTGAGAGATATCAGTGAGAACTGCCTCACAGTCCAGGAGATCCTCACGCGGCTCTCATATTCCACCTCGACGGCCAATCACATGGCCATCAAGGTAGATATGGAGAAGGATTATGACCGGATTGAGTGGGGGTGCCTATGCTTGGTTCTTAATAGATTTGGCTTCCCGCAGAGGTGGACATACTGGGCCATGCAGTGCGTGGATTCCCCAGGTTCTTGGCCCTGGTCGGTGAGCACAAACTTCCCTAGATAGTGGGAGGAGAGGATTTCTGCAGGGATGCCCCTCTCCCCTTACCTATTTATTCTGTGCTCGGAGCTCTTTTCTATCCTGGTCAGGCAGTAGCAGCGTATCAGATGCCCAATTAGTATCACTCTTGATTGGGGTGGTCCTAGCTTCTCCCACCTCATGTACATAGATGATCTGATACTGTTTGCCCTAGCTTCTGAGGCAGCAGGGAGAGAGGTACAACAGATTTTTGCACATTATGGTAGCTGGACTGGACAATCTGTGAACTCGCGCAAGTCACAGGTTGTCTTTAGCCGACAGACCCCTGCATATCGCTAGCGTAGAATTGCGATACAACTGGGTTTTCGGAGAGGGTCATCGCTCCGATACTTGGGAGTCACGGTCACTGGCCGACCTCCGCGGAGAGCAGATTTTGCAGCAGTTATTGAGCATGTTCGAGCTAGGATGGGCTCATGGAGTAGTCGTTACCTTTCTCTTGCAGGCAGGTTGTGCTTGATTAGATTCATGCTCGCCATGATCCCCAACTATCTAATGTTGGTTGCCTCGATTCCGGACTTCTGTCTCTCAGACATTGAGGCTATTCATCGTAAGTTCCTTTGGGGAGGGTAGTGGTCTGCACTGTGAGGTGGCAGGAGGTCTGTCGAACGCTTGAGGCTGGTGAACTTGGGATCAGAGACTTGAGACTGTGGAGGACTGTTCTTGTAGCCCGCCACACATTCAGCTACGTGAGCAAGGAGGATCTTTTATGGGTGAGAGCCATGGAGTTCCACTACTGCCGCTGGGGTGAGAGCTTTGCTGTTCGACGTTCTAATTCTGCAGTTTGGATGATATTGGGGTATGGGTGGACGATCGTTCAACGCCACACTCTGTTAGTAGAGGAGAGTTTGCAGTGGCAGGTCGATGCTTTCACGGAGAGCCGAGCTAGCCGGATTTATAGAGCGGAGGTTGGTGACTGGCCTTGGCAGTTTGCCGCTATGTGGGCGATGACTCTAGGCCCAGTGAGGCTTGTTTCCACTCAGTGATGCCATCCCGACGGGGTGTTGGCTGTTTGGGAGGGGACTCACTCAGTCAGCGACTTGTGTTTGAGGTTGTGATACTGATGGGTACAGGGAGCATTTCGTGGCCCACTGTAGTTATACTAGGGCCATACTAGAAACTTTTGTGCGTTGGGGCTTGCTGCTAGCCACTCTGACTTCCTGGGATCAGTTTACTGCTTTGTATTAGACGACTACTACGTCTCTCAATTGCCGTTTCAGCTGTCAGGTTGTGGCTTACTCTCTCTACCAGGTTTCGGGAGTAGGACTAAGCGTTCTCACGGTTCTTTGTATCCGACTCCGCTGGTTTGTGCGGGTTCGATTCTCTCGGCGATTGTCAGTGCTGGTTTGTATGACGGGTCTGATTCCTGGGGTTCCACGGCCCACCAGGACCCCTCGACCTCTTTGAGATGGTGCCCCCTGACCCGTTGGCTGAAGGCTACATTGATGCTTCCTATAGATACGGGGTGCTTGCTGCTTTCGGTGGAGTTGTGGTCCGCGACTCAGGAGGCCATTTGCTCGCTGCTACTGGATCCCGTTTACATACCCTGTCTTTTCTCCAAGCTGAGATGCAGGCGATTACTATTCTGCGACAGACCCTCCTGCTCAGAGACGCTGACACTGAGGGAGTCATCATAGAGGGCGACTGTCTTGGAGCTATCCGGAGGCTCCAACGTCATTGGGAGAGGACTCTCCGTTCACGTGGCGGAGAGCACCATGCCGATCGCCTTGCTTTCTTGCTGGACTTTCCTTGTGTGATTTTTGTTCACCGTTCGTGCGATGCGAATCGCACAGCGGACTATTGTTCTATGTTAGCCCGACAGGGCGATTTTTCTTTTGTTAGAGGAGATGTGCTCCCCGGGAGGTTCATAGACCTCCCCGTTGAGAACATCGTGGAGTTTGATCCCTGTTTATGATGTATTTATGTTTTTACTTATTTATGCTTAGGCTACGACCATTTTTCCCAAAAAAAATGGAGAGAGTTCGTTGCTTGGAGGTGGACAGCAAGGGTATGGAAGGGGGACTGGTCATAAGTGAATATTGCAGCTAGGGTTCATCCATGGCCTGCATAGACTTTGTGGAGAGGATAGGGGGGCGATTATGACTGGCTAAGGTGCAAAGAAGGGTCGGTCAGGGCTTATCTTGCCCTTATGTGGTCGTAGGGAGGAAGAGAGAAGGTGGAAGATCGAGAAAGATTGAGAGGAGGAAGATATAAAGTGAAGCCATGACTTTGGAGGAGAGCAGATTGGACACTTGCATGTTTTCACCCTGGATGGAGTCGATCCTCTCTCGCTGTTGGGAGGCTTTCACGTGAAATCAACTTGAGAAGAGAGGGGTTGGTTGGTTTTATAAAATCCTAAAGGGTTGTTCAAGAAGTTTGGAAAAATAGGATTCCTTTTGAAATTCATAAAAATTTATTTTAATTTTAATTCTGTTTTGGTAGAAACTCTTGCTAAAGTTTTCTTAATTTCATTTGCGTGTGATTAAAATAAAAATTTTATATTTGAATACAATTTTTGATTTACAAAGTAACCCATTAGGAGTAAAAAAGTGAATTTTTGAAAGTCATCAAACTGATGTAGTTCTAGTGGAATTAAATGATTGCTTGGATGCTATTCCACCTCAAGATGATACGTCTTTTCAAATGTTGGTAGAGGTGACAGAGGATGTCGCTTTAGTTGCTTTGCTTTTAGAGCCTTTTGACAGTGTAGGTGTTTTTGTGTGTTACGCAGAGTACTTCTCACAATTGCTATGCTATGTTCTATTGGAAGCACCCGAGTTCTTGAAGAGGAGGGTTGGAGGGAATTTTGATGAGGAGGATATAGATATGTTGGACATCCTCCGGAAGTGATCTAAAAATTTATTGATAAAATTTTGGTTGTTTTGCGTAGAAGATAAACAATGGGAGAGCTGTCAAAAGAGGAGATCTCTTTTCTGGGTTTGGAAACTCTCTCAAACCTGAATCCTAATGCAATGGAATTTTATCCATCTGCAAATGGAATAGCATCATCTACACCAAAAACGATAACATATCTTGAAAAGAATTCAGACATGGATTCAATTGAGGAACCATAGGATAACATATCAGATTCATAAATATTATATGATTTTCTTGTTATAAACAATGGAAAAAAGAAAAAGGGCAAAAGCTCCAAATCTAATCAGAAATCAAATTATTACCTAAGGCAAATACACTCTCGCTAATGAGGTGGTTTCTCCAATGTGGGAATTTTCTACTTTTGTTGTGATCTCATATCTTGAGGATTTTTGTGATTATTTTTTCTTTTTCATTATTTTTTGTTTCTTTTCGTGTATTTTTTAGCTTTTTTTTGTATTCACCAACTCCCTCATGTTGTACAAATTTCATAATAAATCTATAAAATGTACCAAGTTTAAAAAATAAATAATTGATTGACTTTCTTTTGAAATAATTATTTTTTAAATGAGTTTAAACATAGTAATGATATTTATATACATAAATTGTGAGAAAGCATTTTTAAACTCTTCAGTAAATGTACTTATCAACTTTGGATTTTGTTCTGAGTCGATAAAAATATAGCTAATAACTTTGGATCTCCTTCTGAATTAGATAATAATTTCATGTCTCTTTTCTCAACGGAGTGTTACTTCTAAAATGAAATTTACAATTATTAGTTGTTAAAATTCCATTCATGAAAATTATTGCTACATAATTTATTTGAAATATAATCACCGGAGTAAAATGCTCTGTGCCAGCTCGCCAAAAGAACAATTCCTAAAACAAATTAGAGAATTTATTGATTTGTCTTTAAATTCAATAAGAACTGTTTTGATTTTCAATAAGCTTCCATAGATATACTTGCAAAATGCAGTTGACGCAGAAAATGGAATCATACAAAGTCTGTAGAACAATTATTTGGAACACTAAGCTCAAACTTTTGTTCAATAAAAGCTGTTAGAAAATCTTAAATGTAGCTGATCTAGATGACCAAATCTAGTATTTATTTGAAGTCATATATATTTTACCTTAGAAACAATGCGCTTATGCAATTGGGATTTGAACTTAAGAAATATGGTGAGTTCATCAGCTTTTCTTGTGTGTTTTGTTGATGTTTTATTCTAAAGAACTTAGCTATATTTTTTAGACATTATTATAACATAAGTATGATTACTATTATTTATGCTCAGTGATTTTTTTCTACTCTTAAAATCAAAATGTTTCACATTTTAAATGTTTATTATTTATTGCACACTATTAAATTAACCATCTTGTTATTTGTAGGCAGCTAAAGAGCAATATCGGAATAAAAAATTACTTCATGTTCTTTTACGGTTGCATCTTGAAGTGAGGTAAAATGTGTGTCATTCTGTATTTTTCTCTTCTTGCTTAACGGCAGCTTAGAACACATTTTTTGCAGCCCAAAGCTAGCATCTTATGCAACAAACTTTTCACATTACCCCCAACTAGGGCTTCGTTTTGGCACTGTTTGTCATCTGGTTGCGTCTGTGCTCGCCTTTTGGCCGGTATTTGGTTGGATTCCTGGTCTTTTCCATTGTCTTCTTGACAGTATTTATGCTACATCCTCACTACCTTTGGGCCCCAAAGATGCATGTAGCATGATGTGTCTGCTGGTTAGTGTCCTGCTTTCTACATTTTTCTGATAGGTTAATTGTCAATTTTTTGTAGCTTTAATTTATGCTCAGTTACACAAAGTTTTAATTTTGAATAAGTGCTATTCCATTCTTTTCTTTTTGTTCTATTAATGTTGGCTGGTTCATCTTACTCTTATTCTTTATTTTTGGCTAAGGGCAACCTTTTCCCTGAAGAAGAAATTTGGCTTTGGAAATTTGGAATGCCTCCTTTGAGCGTTGTTAGTACATTGTCACTACAGACAGTTCTAGGACCCGAAGCAGAAAAAGATATTCACTGGTATTTACAACCTGAGCATCTTGCTGTGCTGCTTGTTCGGTTGACTCCTCTTCTTGATAGGATTGCACAGATTGTCCTGCATTTTTCTTTCACTGTAAGAATTCTTTCCTTGTTGTACATATGCGAGTTCCATATTGCTGCTTGTTCCTTGTTTATCCATATTGTACATTATGTTTTCACTGTTTTCTATTTAATCAGACACTAGCGGTCATAAAAGACATGCTTCGTGTCTTTATAGTTCGAATTGCTTGCCAGAGACCTGAATGTGCAGATGTCCTCTTAAGGCCTTTAATTTCTTGGATTGATCAGATCATTAATGAAGCAACTCTTTCTGATGCAGATCATTTTAAGGTTCACTTTCAACTGCTTTTTATTCAACAATTTGAAAGCGAATCTAACTCTTTTTCATTCAGATGTATGGATCACTTAACTTCATTTCCAGCTTGTTGGAGCATCCACGTGCCAAGGTTCCATACATAATTGAACTTGCTATCTGCGATTATATGGACATCCATCTTCATTTATTTATTATTTTGAGTAATTTTGATATTTTTGTGTGGTCAGATATTGTTTTTGAAGACAAGTTCTATCAGGATACTTGTGAATGCTCTTAAGCGATGTGGTGATGAAAGCATCATTGATGGGAAATTTTATCATGACAATCAACATGTTAAGAATGCATCATTCTTTTCTTGCTGGTTAATGCCTCTTTTGAAAGCTCTGGCTTTACTTTTTGACCCTCGAACATTTGCACATCTTGATAAAATGCAGAATACGTGAGCATTACTTGACATTTTTATCGTTCTATATCCAATCAGCTTTAAGTTTTAACAATGTTTTTCTTTTCAAATAATAGATGGTTTGTTGGGGATATTGATGTTGAAGATGGTTGTTTGATTGTTTGTCAGCTCATTAGGCTATGCCAGGTAATTGAATGTGTTAATTTTTTAATTCACTCTTTGCAACATTGATAGTATATTGATTTTTTCTTTTGATTTACTTGAAAACTTTTGTATACTCTTGTTAATATAATTTTGTTTATTGCCATTCCTTTAACCAGTCACTTTTTCCTGTGGAAAGAACAGGCAATTAGTTTATCAGTTTTATTTCTTCTATGGATAAATGTAGGTAGAATAAGGTGATACCAAATGTTATATATATGTTAAAATTTATTAGGTGTTCATGAGAATTTCATATCTTGTAATGTGCTTGATATATTTGTTTATTATTATATTCTTTGTTTTGTTAGATCATTTTTCAGCAGTCCTTTTTTTACAAAAATTGCACCACGCTATTGGTTGTATATTTTTCTCAGCATGAAAATTATCTATTGTTTATTTATTTTAAGCAGAAAAATTTAGCGTATTTTATTTTTATTAAGGGGATGTATTTGTAGCCGTGAATTTGCTTGGGCTGTTAGATACTTGTTGTTTATTCTCTAAAGTCTTATGCTATCTTTCATTTATTTTATTTAGCCAATATGGGTTTAACTTTAAGGAACATTAAGAATTTTTATACAAAGTTCAGGTATAAAAATTATGTTAGACAGAATTCTTATAAGTTTAAGCATAAAATAATTTATACAGCATAAAATAATTTTTATAAGTTCAGGTACAAATTTTTATACCCTAAATGAACACAGAACTAATGATGTTAGGTTTGCTTCAATAATTCCTTACGTTTTCGTAAGTTTAAGCATAAAATAATTATTGGTAGATATGAAGTTTCAATTTTCCATAAATATTATTTATTTTCACGTCAAGTTCTTATTGATTATATGTTCAATTTAGCAGTGTAAACTCTTTCTAGAGATTTATCTTAAATTTGGTCTTCAAATAAACTATAATGCTTATAAGACAGATTGTTCTTTCATTGGTAGGTTCTTCCTGTTGGAAGGGAATTGTTAGGATGCATGGTTGTCTTTAAGGAGTTCATATCCTTGGAAATTGGGAGAAGAGCACTTGAATCCGTATTTTGTCAGTTTGAAGTTTCAATGAATGAGGAGCAAAGGGAGGCTGAAAAAGATGCTGAAGATTGTGCTTCGGATAAAGCTGATTTGAGGTTCCCTTCTTTTTCACACTGTTGGAAGAACTTGTTGAGTTGCTTGGATGCTGAGGATGATGCCTTGGGTTTAGCTATTGAAACGGCTTTTGCATTGTCAGCCTGCGCTATATACATTTGCATAGAAAAACCAGAGTAAGCTTGCTCTAAGAAATTTAAATTTGTTTTAACTCTTCTTAACTTTGCGTCTTCAAAACTTGGGAAATTTTGTTTATAAATGCTTTTTTTTTATTACTTATGCTAAATAGTGTCATCTATATCCTAATCTGTCTTGCGCCATTTTCAACTATATGATTTACTTTTTTTCTTACTTTCACTTTTAAGTTGTCCCATTTATAAACGGATGTGTTTATGTTGTGTTTGGTTCATGTAATTAAACTGTTCTACAAAAATTGAAACATGTGAGATCCTGAGTTTTAAACTTAAACTAGGTGGTTAAATGGTAGGTAGTGCTTTTGCACTTAGAATTACACACGATAAGAGAATATTTTAATAGTTAGTGATTGATGTTATAAATTGTTGCAATTACTTAAGCTAGGTGACTAAACGGCACAAAGTATGGATTATTGATTGCCCTGTTGAATAAGATAATAATGTGAATGTTAGAATGAGCTTAAGAGGTGGAATTAGAAAGGATAGAATAAGCAATAATGACAATAGAGGGTTCTTGTCTATAACTATTATGGAAGATAGCATCATGAAATTTTGATTTATATTGTTTGAACATGGGTAATTGGGATTAAATGTGCATCATTCTTGAGAACAAGTACAATTTAAATGAACGTGTCCTGTAGGAAAAAGGGAAAAGAAAAATTTATCACTGCTGAGCAAACCTCATGTAGTTCAAAAAGATTGAATTGGGGAGGCATGTTCATAATGTCAGTAGGAAGCTGTTCAGTGCGTAGAACATTTTTAGGCTGGTCACCTGAAATGAGATTCTTTCTTTGTGAGCAACAATAAACTTTACACTATTCATTCTCTTGCTCATAATACCTTATGTTTTGCAGGAACTCTAAATTTTTTACTATGGTGTTGATTTCTAGTCTTAAGGACAGGCACCAAATTTGAGTTTCCTTTACTATGTATCACAATCCGGCTCGATAAACGACGAGAAATAGAGGTCGGGCAACGTAAATATGAACATCGTATTTTCAATCTCTTTAATTAATTCAACTAATCATTTCCCAAGATGCAAGAAAGAACCACTAATTATTCAATGATTATCTTATGAATAAAAGTCACAAAAACATGTAAGGGCATACTAAATATGTCTACATGCTGAGAGGAATCCATCTATGACAGCAAGCTTCATCAGCTCGATCTTCCCTAAAACTTGAAAATATTGGGTTTTGTAGTGAGTTACATTGTCACTCTTTGGGTACAAACTCATTCTAAATCATACTAATGTAAACAAGAGCAGACAATATATATGTTGATTTTTATACCATTTCAAATCTTATAACTTTATAAATTTTAAATAAATCTTCTTAAATAAAAATTTAGTATTCAAATATTATACTGCTTTCTAATTATCTTTACCATTACCATATATATATATATGTATGTATATATATGTATGTACGTATGTATACATATCCATTATCATTAAATCTTTAACCTTTAATAGCATTTAACTTTTTCCAAATACTTCTTTCTTTATTATATTTTCCATCTTATAAGAAATATAGCACACAACTTACTATTTTGTAATAATCTAAGGAGGAGTTCACCAAAAACATTTATTATTTCTATTACTATTATCATTATCGTTACCATTAATAGCTTACCCAACCAGCATCACATGGGGGTTTGCTCCATAAATCATTCACATTCACATTTAGTATTATAAGAATAGTTAACATTAAACTCTTAGTAAGATGCTTAACTTTTATAATTTCAATTTTGTATATAGGTATATCTTATGTTTAAACTAATTTACAAAATTTCTTAACAATCACTATTAAATATATTTAATAATGCTTTGAATAATACAATTTATTAATACAATTTGAGAGAAATTTTTATAAAACCAATTGATACATATGCATGCAGGCTTTTTTATTTATTCATCACATTAATCTTTCTATGCACATTTAACTTTAATGTGCAATGGCTTTCTAAAGGAGAAAAGTAAATTATGAAATAGTATTAAAGATTACCCACTTATATCTCATCTGATCATCTAAAATAGACTAGATCCTACAAGTATCTATATCCCAACATATTTGATCTTAGATTTGATAGATCATGTACGAAGCGATGTAGAGTGCTCAATATCAAACATAGCCTATTTGGAAAACATGCAATTATGGTCTAGCGAGTGAAATTTTAATTTAGTTGATAAAATTTGATATAGTCAAAACTAATACTTTAAAAGGAGAGAAGTGGTCGTTGGTACGCTCCATGTTAGTTGTCGGGGTCGTGTGCGTTGTAGGAACACGAATTTAAAGGCTAAAATATCTCCAATTAGAAAGGGTGATAGATCTGTAATGAGAAATTATTAGGTCAAATGATTTCATGTAATAAATATAAACATATAAAATAAAAGGGGAAAGGGCTTAGAGTATCATTGGAGAACTCTTAAAAAGTTGCTTGGGGTTATTTGGAAGGTCATTGGGGGCTGTTTGGCAGTTGATTATGGTACGACAATTATGGACCGTTGCTTAAAGAGAAGGGGAAAGGAGTGCTGTTGGGTGGCTATTTTGGAGATAAAGTGGGAGAGAAAGGGACAAAGTGATTACCATGGATGCGGAGGAGTTTCTATTGTCGGCAGTGGGGGCAGATTTTTGGCTTAGTGACTGCGATTAGGGTGTGGCTGGCTGTTTGGGGTGGCTTTAGCTTGGGGTTGATTGGTCAACCCTTGTATAACAGTGAGGGAGAGCTAGGAGAGGGCAGGAGAAGGAGAAGAGGATCAAGAGGGGAAGGTTTAAACCTAGAGGTCATTCGATCTCTTGCGTTGGCATCTCTTTTAACCAGTTCCTGCATCGACGAATAGGAGGTGTTTGGTTGGGAGGCGTTGGCTGTGTGCAAAAAAGATAAGGGGGTGTCTTTGTTTGAATGGAGGGAAGATTTCCTTGAGTGAACTTGCCAGCAACTGGGTGAGTATTATGGAAATAGAGGGGATCTCGATATATACTTTTTTAAGGCTATTGGTATTTAGAAAATTAAAAGATTGAGGTATAATAAAAAATCGTAAAAAATTCATTTTATGTCCGATTTGGAATACACTAAATTTTTCTAATTTTATTTCACATGTGTTAAAAATAAAATTTAAAGTTTTCGATAGCCATATTTTATTTTAAAAAATTGGTCCATTATAGGCAAAATCATTAATTTTCTCAGGTCAACATAATTGGTTCAAATATTAGGGACATGTTTGCTTTTAGGTTTTGAGCACTTTTTATGAAAAGACTTGCACTATAGTTGTGATTTTTTTACTTGTATTTTAATTAGTAGTGGAAACAAAATATCAATGCATTTTGATTTAAAATAAAGAAAAACCAAAATCAGGGTATGTCTATATATTGTTGCCATGCTAGGGTACTGCCAAGCCAACGGTGAGCATACCAAGCAATTTCAAAGTGGGCCCTACATAGTATAACACCCTTAGTTCTCAAGAATAAAGAGCCGCACAGAACCTCAAATGAAATAGGGTTTTATGTAGATACTTCCAAACTTTCTTTGAATTAAATTATATTATACAATTAGCCTATGGTTAGATAAATTTATATTTGTCTCTTTATTTATTCTTAAAGGATAATTTAGTTAAAGAACACAAACACATATATTGGAAATATTGCTTGCATCAATGAGTTGAGTTTGCACTCTTAAATTTTTACAAAGACTGGAGCATTGGAAGAACAAAAGAGATGGATATAAAAATTGCCTAGTTTTGTCATTTGATGAAATTGTAAATTTTTTGTCTTAGTTCTATTGATTTATTATATTTTGTGAAGATTTAACTTCTTGCCAACATATGTGTTGAGGGAGATGAATTTTTTCAGACAATAATAGGTTAACTTCTTGGTATCATTGCTTTAGGTTTTTTATACTATTGTACGATGGAGGCATTTATTGAAACTTGAAACTCGTGAATTATTAAAATTGGGAATTGTATGAAGATGACATTTGCTCACTTCATGATGTTCTAATAACTTGATGTTCCATACACTGATGCTACAATAACATATGAGTGTACTAGGGAGAGGAAGAAAGAATGAATCAGGATGATTTGGCATTTGTCCGTTATGTTCTCAATAGCGGAAAATAAGCCGCTATATATTAGGTGGGTCTAAATAGAATGGAAAACATAATAGAAACGGAAAATGACAGAAATAAAAACAGCATAACAAATTTATTTAGGTTTAATATTAAAGCTTAATATGTATTATTTATTAACTAGGGAGATGATATTGAAGTTTTTTTTTTTAAATAACATTTGTTGGCATTTTATATATATGAAAGAAAATAATATGACATGTGGTTGAGAACTTCAAACCGAAAATAAAAGAAAAATAAAATAAATAGCATAAATTGAAATAAATGAAATGATCTCCAACCTCTGAAAAAAATTTTGCATGGAGATTCTAATATAAGCAATACAGCTAATAAAATAGTGATAACTACCCTTCCATTGGACCTTTTTTCCTGCCTTTTTGTTTCTCAAAGTTGTCTTCAATATCAACATATTCTTTTTCAAACAATAAAGAGTCCTCCTTAGCATCGGGATTGGAAACCTCAACTCCAAATTATCCTTCCCTTTGAGGGAGTGAAATCCTCGGTAGAAGGATTGCTGCTTGAAATATTTTTATTGCTCTCTCTTGCAACACCTCAGGAATTTTAGAAGCCATCTTTTATAGTACGGTCAAACGAGCATTTAGCAAAATCAAATTCGATTTAGCCAATGTATCGTTATTAGCCTGCTCAATAAACCAAAGGTGAGCAGCCATAACTTCATCTTGGGCTCCAGCAGTTTCTGCTCTTATATGTAAAAGCTCTTGGATTGACTTAAGTTTGGCTGTTAGTCTCTCTGTGGAAAAGTAATCAAATATCTCTTTTGTTTCTTCCTCCTAGGGGACAGAACGGGGCCGATAGGGCCATCAGCCAACTCCGACCCAACGACCTCCGCTCAACCAGCTCCGAATCAACAGCTAACCCAGAAACTGGAGCGACCACCTACTGCCCCACATCCTCACCCGGGGCATCAATGATGACTTCCAAATCCCCCATCGTCGCAACTCCATTTCCAGTCAGTAGACTCAGATCCGAGGCATCCCTTGTCGAGCTAGCACCGGGGAGCTCAACCAAGGGACACGAATCTGACACACATGATTTAACTGCCGACAATTCAATTCTTCCTATTTGAACATAAACCAATTTTTGTTTCTTCTTCAAACCTTTGGGAGCAATTGCTCTATTAGCCTGGGCTTTCTTCTCAATTGGGAATTGAGTTTGAAGCACTCTTGGAAGTTTTCTATCATGCACTCTTGGAAGTATCCCTTCCCTTCATCTCTGATCCAAATTTTGGATTCAAAATCCTCAGTTAAATCCATTTCAACCAAGACTCTGGCCACAGTAGGCCTTGTTAAATTCATTGTTGCATAATTAATTTTCAAAGGTTTCCCAAAGTAGGATCCCAATGCAAATAGGATCGAATGTGGACCAAGTGAACCTTACGAAGAGGAAAATTGATCCAAATCAGTGCTATAGGAGGTTTACCTAATGGATCAATGGAAGTTGTCCATTTTAGGATTTTCATAGTGTGATTCTCAATGAAGTAGATTCATCGGTGATTCTCTATGAAAAGTCACGAGTAGTCCACGTCATTAGAAAATTTAAGGAGCATGTGCCGAGAGTCAATTAGGCTGACTTGAAACTCGCCGGATAAACCTAAACTATTAAGAAATTCCCTTATGGCCACCATAGGTGGTTCGTCATTCGAAAATTTCCCAGCTATAGTGAATTTGAATGGTTTTTCAGGCTTCTGCTCTTCAACTTCTGTGATGATCAAAGCAGGTTTACCTTAGAGAAGTACAATAGGCTTGATCCCTATCAATTCTTTCGCAAAAGAGGTGAGCGTCAACACCTCTTGAAAGGATTTGGAGATCGAGGGTTTCACAAGCCATTGAAGACGAAGGTCCAGTAGCGTGCTCGAACCCTTCGACATCATCGCGACATCTATCGATCGTAGTCGAGAACTTACGCGACACCCTTGCTAGAAGATCCAGCCGTCATTGATGCTATGGAACCTCTGTTCTCGCTCTCGCTCTTGTAAAACATTGCACATAACTATCACTTTTGATGTCGAAAGATCTTCTTTTGGAAGATAGCAGTTAACAAGAAATGATTCATTTATGAGATGGCTTGAATTAGGAGAATTCATTAGAAGTTGTGATGATTCATAAGAAAAACCTTATGTCAATCTAGCTTTAGGCTAATATAGAAGAAACCCTAGATGATGGGATTTGATATTCTTAAAATTTTTTCTTGAAAAAATTGACAAAGTATGCCTTAGCTTGAATATTCATCTCGGATGGAGGCATCAAGGAATCTATGGGATTTACGGTTGTAAGTTGCTCTATCAAGACTTTAATTGATGGGTTACAAAGAATTGTCTAAATTTTTCTATCTTGAAGTAAAGTTGATTTGCGCAAGAATATAAGGCCGATTTATTATTGTAGGATATGCTTATATTAAAAATACACTTATGAATTTCTCTGTTAATCTTATTTACTATTGTTGTCGATCAAGAAGGTGGATAGGTTGGACATTGAAACAAAAAATAAGTACATTAGTTACAAACCTTCCTTCAAAGGAGGAAATAAAATAATCATCATGGAGAAAAAGCCACACTAATGCAGTGAAAGGTAAAACTACTAAATGTGTTCTATGAACTAATTTATCTAGAGTCAGATTGTAGAATTCCATCAATAAATGCTGGAAGGTTCATTCTTAACATACGCAAGTTATTTAATACACAGATTAATCACTAGAGGCTGTTACAAATGTTGGTTCAACTGTTTTCTTGATGACAAGATCTATGGGGAAAGAGTTATGCCCAACAACCTATGACTCTTGTGCTAGGGAGGGATTTCTCAATTTGAGTATTCATATGAAGAAAGATGTATGGCATGTAATTTCTTAATACACGGAACCTATTGAATATATTTTCAACAGCATGCTAAGAGGCTATATGTTGAGGTAGTCTTTCATCTGCAATGGATGATTAAAACAAAAATGGAAGTTGGACGCTGAAAGAAGATTTTAATCCTGTGAATGGTGTTGTAGCCCAGTGGTTGAGGCTCAGAATTTGTTATCTCAGGTTATGGGTTCAAATCCTATTGGCCACACATAAGAAAGAAAAATAGAAAAAGAAAAAAAAATCTAGATATATATTATTTTGCTTTACTCAATCCTCATATGAGGAGAAAGTTTGTGTTAGTAGAGGCAAATGTTCCCAAAAGGTTAAAAAAGAAAAAAAAAAGTTTTATATCCAAAAAGAAGAAAAGAATCACCATCATTTTGCCCAAGTGCAAATGGGTCAGAATTGGACAAGAGTCTTACAACTGAGCTCCTCTGAGAGGTTAGTTCGACAAGGGATATGGATCCACATCCATTGTTTGTCTCAGATTTGGCCCTGCTCGATGGGAATGGAGTTGCGGTGATGGAGGATTTGGATGTCATCCTTGATGCCCCGGGTGAGGATGTGGGGCATCAGGCGGACGCTCCAGTTTATGGGTTTAATGAAAAGATCTGGAGCTGGATGAGTCCGAGGAGGTCGATGATGGAGGAACATCGACTTCGGTTGATGGACAGTCGATCGCCATGCTTTTTCATGGTAGGAAGACATAAGAGGTGTATTTGTTTACTTTTTCTCGGAGAGACTAAAAGACAAACATAAGTCAATCTAAGAGCTCTTGCAGATGAGAGCAGAAACTGTTTGAGCCTCAGATGCGGTTGCGGTCTATCACCCATGGGTAGTCGCGCGGGCTAATGAGGATAAATTGGTTTAATCATATTTGATTTGCTAGATGCTCCTTTGCCTCTACTTCAGAAAATGGCTTTTGAAATTTCTAAAGTGCTGCGGGAGAGAGCATTAAAAGACACTTTGGGCCTCAATCATTTTGTCGAGGAATTCACTCCTTCAAAGGGAGGAACCATTGAACCCACTGATTTTCGATCTCAATGTTGAGGAGGATTCTTCTATGTTGGAAAAATAATATGCCTATATTGAAGATAGCTTTGAAAAACAAAATAGCAAAAAAAAAAAAGAAGAGCGGATTCAAATCCTATTATATCAAATGTCTGAGAAGAAGTGGTCGCTAATCTCATTTAAGGAATCAAAAGCTCGAGCGGAAGAGTAGTTATCGTTATTTTATGAGCTTCATTTCTTGTAATGGAATCTCCTCTGCGAGATTCTATTTAGGAGGTTGGTGATCATTTTCTTTTATTTCATTTTATGCTATTTATTTTATTTTTCTTTCATTTTCAGTTCAAGGTCACCAACCTTATATGTTGTACTATTTTCGATCATATATATAAAATGCTAGCAAATCTTATTAATAAAAATGATATTTTGCATTATTCAAATAAATATGAAAGGATTACTAATAAAAATAACTACAGAAAAACTAAAACTCTAAATTAGTGTCGTTTGTAGTTAGCTATCATTATCTATAAATTTGCTTATATATTATTTTTATTGATTAGTTTTCCTTGCAAATTTAAATATTCAGAACTTCATTTTGCCTGTGCCAATGTAAATTTTAGATAGTTCAACTACCTCCCTTCGCTTGCACTTTAGGCAACCTTTACTGCCTAAGTCTAGCATTTGGCTACCTTTTGTGCATGTTGCCAGACACACTAGATGGATATAACCTGCCCATTCTAGCATCTGCTTGATTTTCTTGACTGAATGAATATTTTAGTTTTTGTTTAACCATCTTCCTGGAAAACAATTCTCTCAGGCTGAACCAAAATTATTGGAATCCATATTTATTTATACTTGCCTAACCAACCGACCCTGGTCCATTCAGGTCTTCTTCGGCCGGCCACCACCGAGTCCTCACACGGCTATATATCTGTATATGTAAAAATCTGCAAGCATTGTGTAGTCGGTTTTATTTTTTAATTCATCAATAATCTTTTCTCTTTTCATAGTTTTGCAGGTGTATTGATGTTGCGGCGACTTTTTGGTCTTTCAGATGTTTTACCTGGCACTGCAATGTCTTCTGAAGACAAATCACAGGATGCACTAAAGGTGATAAAGTTGTTTGAGCAGAAAATTAGCAACGAAAATTTTGTGCTTTCTTCTATCAATTTGGATTTGCACAAGGTATTTTGACTTTGTTCTTTCAAAAATAATTTTGTTTCGGATACCATATATTCAGGAATAAACAAGCTCTCATTCCTTCAGGTTAGGGAATTAGTAAATTGCATGCTACTGGTCTTGGAGATTCCTTTTGTTTCACCGGTTAAACTGGTAGATATCTCAAGTGAAGGTTCTTATTCATCATGTGATGGGAGTTCATCTACTAGCATCAAATCTGTACTGATTTCAGTGTCGGACATGATTGCTAATGATGATGAAGCTGCATTTTCTCATTTTTGGGACTGGAATGGTGACATTGAGGGGGAGAATGACCCATTTCCACCGGGTTGCTTTACAGAAAAGTTTATGTGGGAGTGTCCTGACACTTCTTCAGAGCGTATACTTACTGCAACTTCTGCTGGAAAGAGAAAATTAGTGTCAACTGAAGTCTCTGCTAAACGTGCTCGTGATAGCTCAGCACCAGAGGCTACCTTTTCTAATTCATTTTCTAGAGGGGTTACAACACCTGTTCTTCCATCTGGCCCTAGTCGTAGAGATACATTTCGGCAGCGTAAGCCCAATACAAGTAGACCCCCCTCCATGCACGTGGATGATTATGTTGCTCGAGAGAGAAATATAGATGGTTTATTGTCTAGTTCTCATATGGGCTCTACCCAGCGAGGTGGGTCAAGTGGGAGACCTCCTTCCATTCATGTTGATGAATTTATAGCTAGGCAACGGGAGCGTCAAAGCCCAGCGTTTGTCACTGTTGGGGAAACTGCACTAGTCAGGCAAACAACACTTGGGGATCAGAATGCCAATAGTAAGCTGGATAAGTCACAGCAGTTAAAGGCCGACTTTGATGACGATCTTCAAGGTATTGATATTGTGTTTGATGAGGAATCAGGATCTGAAGATAGGCTACCTTTTCCTCAGCCTGATGGCATTCTGCAGTCCGCACCTCTAATTGTTGGAGAAAGTTCTCCAGGTTCTGTTGTTGAGGAAACTGAAGGTGATACAAATGATGTCACTCAGATTTCTCATGTTGGTAGCTCATTGCCATCTGAAGACATTGAGTCCCGCTCAGAGACTAGTCTGAGAAGATCTTTGCCAACTGAAATATCAGCAGTTCGAGATGTTCGCGCTTCTTCAGAGAGAATGGCTGCAGAAAAAAGGTTCTTTCAACCGAATTCTGATGAATCAAAGATAGTATCTCATAATGTGGGCTCTAGAGGATACAATGTTTTTCACCCAAATGCAAATTTCACATCTAGTTCTTCAAGTACATTGAATCCCAGTTCTGCTACAATCATTCAACCATTGCCCGGACCTTTTCTCCACCACAGAGATAATACACAAAAAGCTACTGTGGGTTCTTTGCTCTCTGGCTCTTTTGGATATTTTGAACGCTATCTCCCCAATAATCAACCACCCCTTCCCCCTATGCCTCATCCAAACATCTCTTCCATGTCCGCCACAGGTATTGAGCTTGTACATGGCCTTTCATCTCCTTTTATCCCTAATGTTAGAGAAATGCAGCCGCACTCTATTTCAGGATTTTCAGCACAGTCTCTTAATGTCAATGGCTCAACAAATCTCCATGTTAGGGTAATATATCTATTTCTGTTTCTTTCCTGTACTGCTATTCTTCCTATATCTTCTCTTTCCAACTGAACTCTTTTTTATTTTTGTAGGCTCAGTCAGAGAACGCATCATCAATGAGCTCTTTAGTGTCTTCACTATCTGCCCAACCTCTTACCGACAACAAACTCTTGTGGAATACAGACTCTCCCAGCAGAAGCAATCGGCCTACACCCCCACTCCCTCCCACACCACCTCCTTTCTCCACCCAGCTTGCTCAACCAACTCCTAATTTTAGTTCAAAATCTTCATTATATTTGCAATCCGCAGCCACAGGCCAAGTCCCTCAACTATCTTCTCGCACTGCTGACTTAGGAATGTTTTCCGCTTCAGCATCTGGTCTTTCTTATTCGCTACCCCCGTTTGCACCCGCAATGCTACTCAATAGACCGGCTGGTCCTGCAATGCTATTTGGCTCGCCTCCTCAACAGCCTGCTACATCTAATTCCCAGATTTCTCTTCAGTCTATGCCGGCTCAGCCTCCGCCTCCCCCTCCTCAGCCTCGTGCTCCTCATCCTTCTCAGAACGTCGGACTTCCTATTCATGTTCCACAGCCACAGTTTGACCAAATGATGTCGCTGCCTCAGGGCTCTATTCAAGCTCAAATGCATCCACTGCAAATTCAATCTCAGCTCCATCTTCCTCAGTTACAAGTTTTTTATCCTTCACCACAGCAAGATCATATGCCACATCTTCAGCTCCCCTCCGCGGCCCATGTAAGAAATTCAACTCAGGAAGGAGATAATGTAGGTCAGCAGCAAAAGGATTCGGGAATGACACTGCAACAGTACTTCTCTTCCCCAGAAGCCATTCAGGTATGAATTCTATATTTTTTCACTATAAACTCTGAAAGATAAAGGCGTTCAGTTTCTACTGTTGAAAGAAACACAGTACCCACCATCACATAGAAACAAACAAAGAAAATCGGATTCAAGTGGAAACTCAAAATCGGGAAAATCTATCGAGAGCAAGAGCAAAAAATTTCCTATGCAGGGAAAACTTACAAAAGTACAACTCAGATCTGTGTAGAAGATATAACTTGAGCTCTCATAATATTTTTATAAAAGGACTTTGGGAAATATACTACCGGTTTAAAAATACTTAAAGTATCCCCCTATAAGATATAAGGCCCATGATCTGCTATACAGGGGGAAGATCACATTCAAGGCACCACATAACAAAAACCATACACATGACCATCAGAGCTCAGTTTGCATTTATGTTTCGATGTCCCATGCATTTTGGGCTTGAACAAACCGTAACTGGGTGTATGAAACCGTTTATATCTCATTTGAATGAACTAAATACTCCATGCTGCGATTAGCTAAAATGTGATCCTTGCACAATTTCTTGAATAGCTGGAATAAATTTTTAATGGTACATGTTTTTTTTTTTCTTTTTTGGGTGGCAGTCTTTATTGAGTGACCGAGACAAACTTTGCCAACTGCTGGAGCAGCATCCAAAATTAATGCAGATGCTTCAGGTTTGATTTTTTTTTATTACCCAAGGCCTTGCTTTTGCCATCTTTGAACCAGCACCTGTGTGAACTTCATTATGTATTTTCATTTATCACTTGAATTTAGGGTTTAATGGTTAAGTTATGATTCTCAATTTGTTGTCTTTTGTATAAATTTGGCAGGAGCGTCTGGGCCAGCTATAGCGTTAAATTGTCGCTCTAAAATCCAACTGATGAAAATCTTCAGAACCAGAGGAAAATAGAAGCGTGGCCTGCTTTTTCCATGCAGGCCTGTATTCTTTCTCATGTAAATATGTAGAACGTTATTATTATTAGGCATTTCTGTCGCCTTTTTTGTTTAGATTATGTAATTACCTGATGAATTTTTGATTTCATATGTAGTTAGTGTTAAATCAGCAGTAAATATAATCTCTAATTATTTTTTCGAGAAAAATAAGTTTTTTTATTATTATAGTACTAAAAGGATAATACATTTGAGCAAATTTATATGGCCAAAGTTGGCCTCCATTTGGTTTGAGATTGAGGAAGAACTATGCGTTTAAGTACAACCCTGAATATATAATAATATTTAAAAGTTTTTAAGGCATAGATACCCAATTTTATTCCAAACAAAAAGTAGTGCAAAGTGTATCTCATAGTCCCATAAACACATTTCTTGTTAGTGACCCCATGCAAGCAAGCAAGAAAAAATGATTACAGATCTAATCAACTTAGCATAAGCCCGTTGGCGATCTAGGGTTCGGTTCTCGCCGATGCTGCTTTTTTTTTTTTTCCATATATTTTTAATAGTTTATGGGACTGTTTTAACACATACTTCAACTATTGAAGCTATTTGTAATGATGTTGAGGCCGGCAATGTGAATTTATTAGATAATGCTAATATTGGCATCAACAATTCAAATCTTGATATTATGTTTGGGCAGCATATTCTAATTACAAGACTAATCCCTTTAGGCACACTTGCGGTGTCTAATAAATTTGTTGTGCAGTAGTATTAGGGTTATTGTTAATGTCTGTTCAATATATATATATATATATATTTATATATATATAGATTAAATCATCTTGTCACTTGCATAAAATTTTGGTTGCTATTTTTAGTCTTGTTTAAATTTATTTGTATTAAAATAGACTTTAAGTAGGTCTTTGGAAAGTTAACCCTTTGATATATAGGACTATTTGAAGTATTAACACAAAAAAAATTCATCATATAATCTATAACTTCTAGAAGATTTTAGTGATTCTACAATTTATTCATGTAATCAATTAATTTTGAAAGACTAATCCCTATCTTATTAATTAATGATGATAATTTTTATATCAATTTTAAGTGGAGAAATTAGTAATAACATTGTTGTTATCAAGCTATTTAATCTTAATTAAATCCAAACTTATCAAGAATAAATGAATGAAACATTTATACCAAATATTCATGGAGGTAATAGAGCAATTTTCAAAAAAATTCATATAATGAATCAACTTATACAAGTTAAATAAGATAATTAAGAAAATATAAAAAATATTTTAACTAGCAAAATTTAAATATACCCTAAGTTTAGATTCCTTTTAATAAAATACACTAGTGATTAAAATTTCATAATATTTGGAATTAAAATTAATGGATGTTATGATTTAAAATTATTAAAATATGATTCAAATTTATAATAAATGACAGGTGAGATGGAATCTTGACCATCGAATCCACTGGAATCTTGATCATCGAATTGCACTACAAGTCTCTTGCCCTATGAGATTTGGAGGGAAAATATAGAGGGAAAGATAAGTAGTTGGCAATTAGTGAGAAAGTAATTTTAACTACTTACATTAAATATTTTTCTCATGACATGGCTGGTCAAACATGTGCCTTAATAAATAAAAAATGTATAATATTAATAAAAAATAAAATATAAATGGTAAGCACAATATTTGGGCTCTTTATTGGGCTTCTGATTGGGCTATTATAATTGGGCCAACTCTTGAACCTTGTTATTGGGATTTTGACAATATTCTTATAATGTGCTACATCAACTCCTGTCAGCCCAATTAAACTCTGCACTGAATATTTAAAATCCAAATAAGCTTCTACTAATTATGGATCTATAGCTTCCAAATTTGTACGGTTTAAATTTTTAAAAAACTACCTAAGTCGAGATTCAGATATGATTCAATCTGGGTTATTATTGTTTGATTGACCAATTCAGCTCACTTTGTTTCGATTTGTCAAAATGATTCAGTGGAGAAATTGACAAAGATTTATATAAAAGAAATTGATGCTAGTGGGCTGCCTTTTTTGGGAAAATTAAGTATTTAAATATTGAATGGATTGGTAGGATAATGTCTAAAGATAATTTCTGGAGTTTGAGGTGGGTTCGTTATGAGTTTAGAGTGGACTATTTAAAGGAAAGCCAAGACTAGTCCAGATCGAGCTTAGTTTGGGCTGATTCGAAATATCTCTTTTGTAGGTGGGGTTTTAGTGAGTTAAAGGGCTAGAAATAAATTAATATAGATAGCCTAAGATGTGTAGTTTGGATTTGGAGTTGATCGCTAGGTTTGATGGTATTTATAGGGGTAGGGAAGAAGATTAGGTCGAGCTATTTTCAGATTTGGCTATGGAGGTTGTGGTGGAGTTTAGAGAGTGTTTGAGAGATTAGATAATGATTTAATAATTTTAAGTGAAACTTAAGATGCTGGAAAAAATGTGTGGATGGTTTGAAGTTAAGAGAATGAGAGTATTGTTAGAAAATAAAATACAAATAAGATAACAACCTAACTCACCAAAGATAGACAATAAACTTGATACCACTAAGAATCAAGCAATATGAGAGTTATTCACCACAAAATTTCTTCATTCAAGTTACTTCATTACATTACTTTCAGCTTATATTTATAGGCACTACAAGTCTCTTGCCCTATGAGCTTTGGAGGGAAAATATAGAGGAAAAGATGGGTAGTTGGCAATTAGTGAGAAAGTAATTTCAACTACTTATATTAAATATTTTTCTCATGACATGGCTGGCCAAACATGTGCCTTAATAAATAAAAAAAAGTATAATATTAATAAAAAATAAAATACAAATGGTAAGCACAATATTTGGGCTCTTTATTAGGCTTCTGATTGGGCTATTGTAATTGGGCCCACCCTTGAACCTTGTTTTGGGATTTTGACAATATTCTTAGAATGTGCTACATCAACTCCTGTCAGCCCAATTAAACTCTGCACTGAAGATTTAAAATCCAAATAAGCTTCTACTAATTATGGATCTATAGCTTCCAAATATGTACATGTTAGCCATGTGTCTTCTGTAGATGGCTTATTCTTCCAATGTACAAGAAAATAATGCTCTTTATCTTGATCATTAGGAGCCTCCTCAGTGATGATGTAGTTAATGTCTTGTATGTGGGGAATTATAACTCCTGCTGAGAAGTCAGACTGCGCAAGTGGAGGTTTGCTAACTTCTTCATATGATAAAATATCTTTAATATTAATAGTAGGATGAAATAGCATATCCTTAGGCAAATCAAGATGATAAGCATTAGATCCAATTTTTCTAAGAACTTTGAAAGGGCCACAAGCCATTGAATGTTATTTCTTATATTTGGTGTTGTTATATTGCTCAGGGCGAATGCGAATCAAAATATAATCACCTTCTTTAAATTCTTTAATTTATTTATTATGATTTGCCTTAGATGCATATTGTTCATTACTTATAGTGATTTATTGTCTTATAAAATCATGAAGGCTTTGAAAATCTTTGGCAAATGTGAATACTGAATCAGAAAATGCATGAGAAGGAAGGTTGGTAGCATCAATCGGCCGCTTAGGATTATGGTCATACTCCACTTCAAATGGAGATGTTTTGGTTGTTCAGGAAGTACTACTATTATATGCAAATTCAGCAGTAGGTAAATGTAAGTCCCAATTACATATGCTTTTTCCGACAAAGCACCTAAGTTTCATAAGCTTCGATTGACAACTTCAGGTTGACCATCCGTTTAGAGGTGAAAAGCTGATAAAAATTTCAATATTGTCCAAAGAAGTTTCCAGAATGTCTTCTAAAAGTATGAGACAAACTTGACATCTCGATCGGATACAATAGTTGAAGGAAGGTTATGCAATCACATAATTTTCTTAAGGAATAATTTTGCAGTATGGGAGGCATCTTTAGTTTTAGAGAAAGGTATGAAATGGGCCATCTTAGAAAATCTATCAACAACCATAAATATGCTATTATGACCATGAGCTGTTCGGGGTAACCCAAGAACAAAATTCATTAATAAATCTTTCCAAGGCTTATGAGGAAACAAGCAATACCGTGTATTGGCAAGATTTTTGTTTAGTAGCTTTAGCTTGTTTGCAAGTTAAGCATTGAGCTACTAGTTTTTTAATATCTCTTTTTAAGGAAGGCCAAAAATATATATTATCCATCAAGCATATTATTTTATCCTTTTCAAAATGACCAGCAATTCCTCTTAAGTGCAGTTCAAAAATCAAAAACTCCCTAAGAGAAGACTTAGGAATGCAAAGTTTCATTCCTCAATAAAGATGCCCATTAATCACAGAATATGTTGAATTTAAGGTTAGCAGTTTGTCCAAGTGTTCTATGTAAATCAGATGAAAGTCCGGGCACATTGGGTACTCATCTTGAATTCATTCAAATCCAAGAATTTTGAATTCTAAAGAGGAGATGGTCATTTCCACCATTGATAATGCGTCAGCAGGTTTGTTTTCAATTCCTGGTTTATATTTAAGAATAAATGAATAGTCTTGGATAAACTCAACCTATTTGGCATGCCCATGATTTAACTTTTGTTGAGTATTGATAAATTTAATGGCATGATGGTCTGAGTTAGGAACAAAGTCATTGTGCAAAAGATAGTGTCTCCAATGCCTTAATGACTAAATGATAGCATAAAATTATCTATCATATGTTGAGTATCATTGCTTTGCAGCATTCAACTTTTCACTAAAGAATGCAATAAGATGATTTTCTTAACTTAAAACTCCTCTAATTTTAATTCCAGACGCATCACAAGTCACTTCAAAAGTTTTAGAAAAATCAGGGAGTCGAATGACTGGGGCTGTTGTCATTAAAACTTTAATTTAATTTAAAGCCTTTTGAGCAGTTGGGGTCCAACAAAACTTGTTTGACTTCAGTATATCAGTGATTGGCACTACAATAGCACTAAAGTTTCAAATAAATTGCCATAGAATGTTGAAGGCCATGAAAACTCCTTACTTTAGTAAAATTCTTAGGAGTTGGCCACTCAATAATTGCCTTAACTTTTGTCGGGCCAGTTTAAAATTAATGTATAATTTCTCTATTTTAAGGGTCTCAAAAATTTGTCTAAGATAATTAAGGTGGTCTACTTTATTTGGACTAAGAATTAATATATCATCAAAATAAACCACCAAAAAATGGCTTAAGAATAGTATTCATCATTCTCATAAATGTGCTAGATGCATTTGAAAGTCCAAATGGAATGACCAACAATTCATAGAGTTCATCAGGGGTCTTGAAAGCTGTTTTCCATTCATCTCCAGATTTAATTCTAATTTAATGATACCCACTTTTCAAATTAAGCTTAGAAAAGAAGTTTGCTCTTGAGATTAAGTCTAATATGTCATCTAATCAGGGAATGGGGAATCGATATTTGATAGTGATTTTATTGATACCCCGACTATCGATGCACATTCTCCATGTTCCATCCTTCTTAGGAGTTATTAGGGTAGGGATCGCACAAGGACTAAGATTATCTTGTATAAATCATTTCTCAAGTAACTCAGTGACTTGTCTCTTAATTTCTGCATGTTCAGTGGAGTTCATTCTATAACGAGAAAGGTTTGGAAGTTGTGAACCTGAAACTAAGTCTATAGCATGTTGGATGGATCGAAGTGGTGGTAATTCATTTTGTAGTTTCTCCGAAGCAATTTCTCTAAATTCAGAAAGGAGAGGTAAAACCTCTTTAGGATTGGGAATCTCATTAATATTTAAGTTAACTTCTTTTATATGTAAAATGTGAACATTGGTAGGATCAGAAAATCCTTTTTTTAAGGTTCCAAATCCCATTGAGCTTACATCAAACATTGGAGAAGAATGAGTAAATAAGCTAGAACTAGATTATGCATAAGATCCCTTATCATGATCAGTTAAAGCTTCGATCCTTTCTAGATAGTGGGTTTTGGTTGAAGATCAAATGTTGGTTTTTGTGGTGCTATAGATGGTATCTTCTCTAGTGGTCTAACATGCTAAAGTTTGATGGTTTTATTGTTATGTTAAAAAATATATGTGTTTTCTCACTTAAGTACATACTACTTAATATTATATTAGATTATAGTTAGCCATTTGGCTTGGTTGTTGATTTGGGCCTTCTAACCCTAAGATTCATTAATGAGCTTAAGGCTTGAATCCTTCATCACAACCTCCTAGCTATGGATCCTAGCCACTAGTCTAAGTCCTGTAACTTGAAAATATTAGGAAGCCATTATTGAGTTAAGCTTCCAATCTAACTTAGATTAGTACTTACACCTTTATTATCATTAGATAACTTAAAATGAATCTTAACTTATAGGGTAGATAATTGTAGATTATCTTAGATCTTATAAGCTATTTAGGAAAGTATTAAGCAATTCTTAATTTAGCCTTTGTAACTAAATGAGAACTTAGGAGATAACTAAAACAAAGACTTTTTAGAAGTTTAGTACATATTACTTAGACTTAAAGAGTAACCCAAGTAACTAAGTGAAACCCCCTTAAGATTATTTGAGTAACCATATATGTTAAGAATAGAACTTAGAGATTGATCTAAGTGGTTAGAAGTGACCTTCTTAGCAAAGCATAGTTAGCCATTTTATCCTTAATGTAAAGCTAAGAGCCATTTTAGAAAGACTGAATTAGTAAGATAAGATATGAAGTGAACTTAGATAATAACGAGGATAGAATAATACATGATTGAGCATCTAAGTAAGATCTAGTCTTTGAATCCATTAAGTGTTAACCCTCAATAAGACTTAGAACTTAGTGTCCTTATCAATTATACATAGACTCCCTTAGAAAGGCTTAGTGATTTGAGCTAAGATTAGATAATGCTAAAAGGCTTAGAGATCCTTTAAGTGCTTAGTATTGGAAATTATCCATAAGATCTTAGTACTTATAATACTAAGGTTTAGAACCATAGGATTAAAAGAAGAAACATATTGATGGGTTAGTGAGCTAATAAAGGTCTGAATTATACAATAATAACTTAAGTAATATCATTACTTTAGTCTTGCCTTATTAGACTAGAAGCTTCATAAAATTATTAAGTCTAAGATTAGATTAGTAGTCTGTGGGCCCAACATGAGGTCTGTCAACCCAATTATCTGAAAGATAAATAAATAACTTAAATATCATAGTCCTTCATGATTGTTCTTACTTTTCCCACATTCTTCATGATTATGGATGCATTATTAGTCTTCTGACTATGTATACTCAGTCCTTTATAACTGTCGTCTTTACTTTACACTTAGTCATTTATGACTGCTTTCATTATGTACTCAACTCTTGAGACTGATATTTACTTTACTTATTGATATATATGGAATTTGTAGCTAAATCTAGTATCAAAACATCTCTAAATACCATATGAAACAAAGTACTTTAAATGGAATCATATGTTTTTCAGGGAAAAATAGAGGACAATGAAGATCTGAGCAATCTACATAAATTATGGGTGGAAACCGCCGCAGCGTGCCGTGGCGCGCTAGGGCGGTCCCATTAACTCCCTCACCGGTAGGCAGAATTAAAGACCTGGAAGAAAGACCGTTGTCGCGCACTACAGCGCACTACAACGTCATTTCTTGAAGATGAATTAAAATCTTATGCGGACTAATTGAACAGTGCTAAATCGGCCTTTTCATAAAATAAACCGCTGCAGTGCGCTCTAAGCAGGCCACGGCGCGCTATGCCTGATACGAATTTACACTGACCTGGAACAAAACTGTTGTAGCTCACCGCGGCGCACCACAGTGCGCTAGGGCTGCATATTTAATTTATCTTCAAGAACTTTTTATGAACTAATTGAACAGTAAATATTCCACGTTTTCAAACTTTCAACCGCCGTGGCGCGCCACAGCGCCTTGCGGCGGCATTTCTGATTATTTGCACTAATTTTATGTGAACTAATGGAACAGTAAATCTTCCTCATTTTCAAACTTTCACCACCGCGGTGCGCCACAACACACCGTGGAGACATTTCTGATTATTATTACAAACTATATGTGATGTAATGAAACAATTACTATTCTGCCTTTTCAAAGATGAGACCCGCCGTAGCGCGCCGCAGTGCGCCACAGCGAACACAACGGAGTCCTAAGGAAAACTACCAACTAATACAGCAGGAATAGCATTTGAACCTCAGCTGCTATAGTGCGCCATAGCGTGCCGCAGCAATCGTTCCAGAATCCTCCAGAACAGCTATAAATGCAGCATAGGGAAGGACATAAAATGCAACCTTTGGCCTTCCCCAGCCTCTTGAAAATTGAACTAAGAATAAAAAAGGTTCAGGACCCACAAGATCCTACTACCTAGTGTAAACTCAAACATACGGTCCTATATAAGTTACAACATTATAACTTATTAAGTTCTGACATAAATCAATCAATGCCGCTTAATGAAGTTAAATGGTTTATATCAATCACCTTATTTTACATTACAACCCAACCTTGATATAATCTATCAAGTTTAGGATTCAAGATATCAAACTCAAAATATGGGGTTTAAGTCTCTTAACTTGGGCTTCAAATCACTTAAGGTCTAAAGTTCCACCTGTTAACCTAAGCAGAGAATAAGCTAACTGTCTTGATTCTAACTAATTCTTCCTAATAACTTTAGACATCTTACTACTGCTCTAGCAAGGTAAGAAATAGCAAGGCATCTATCTAACTCCTACTTAAAAAATTTATTGAAATCCTAATGCTCCACAACAAGGAATAAGATTGCAAAAATCTAAGATGAGAGTGAACGAAAACTTAAGAGATTAAAATTGCAAAAATACATGATGAAGCCTCATTATCTTCATTGGTAACAATGGAAGTGTGGGCTTGCGCCCTTGATAGAGCAGTAAGTGGATTGACTGCTTTTCATTTCTGATCACTCCTTGAAGTAGGAACTGATTCTTCCATTGGGGGATGCATAATTGCAAAAGCTAAATCTTAAAATCTAATAGGAACAAGATTTTGGATAGATGGATGATGGTTTATCTTCATCTTGTTCACTGTCCAATGGGCTTGACAATTCCAATACTTATGACCTAGCCTGCCACAGTTATAACATGTATTACTTTGATGGTAACACGTAACATAAGGATGAGGTTTTGAGCACTTGGGTGCTTTCTTTACATATTACTGTGGTGGCTGAGTCATTTGATAAGCCTGAGGTGGCTCTCCTAGACTTCTTCAAAATCCTCAAAGACAGATAAGAATCTATTCCTCAGTCTTTTCTGCACTTGATGGTGTTCTATTAATCTGGTACCTTCCAACGGCTTTGAGAAACTGCATGATGATGGGATACAGGATGGTCCTTATTCGAATCTTCAAGTTCTTTAAGGAATCAACAACATATTTCTTCTTCAGTCTAAACCAAATTAGGAGCAAATCCATATAACATTCATGAATTCCATTTCATAAGTTAGGACTGTCTCATCGCTTTGAGTCAATTGGATCAAATCATCTTCTATTATCGATTGAGCAGAGGGAAGAGTAAGCTCTTCTTTAAGAACTATTTCAAATTCATCCCAAGAAATCTCCTCAACTTTTAATTATGCAAAATAGTATTTTAGCTCATTATCCCACCAATATTCTGCTTCCTCGACGAACAAGTGGGTGGTTAGGCAGATAGATTCACAGTTAGGGCACTTGATGCCTGAAAGGTTCTTCCCGATTAATTTCAGCCAATTGGCTACTTCAATGTGAGAATCAGATTCATTGAAGGTTGGAGGATTGACTCAGAGGAAAGCACAAACATGATGTAGCTTGAGGATTGACATAGATGATTTGGGAACTAGGTTGTTCAATTGCTCTCGGAGGTGCTTGAGCCTGCAATTTCACCAAGATCTTTGTCATCTCCTTCAAATTCTTGATCGTATTGGCAAGTGAAGAAGAGTTGGAGTCAATTGCCTCCTCAACATGAATGATGGGAGTGCTTGGCTTAGGATCCATATTACTAGAAGGAATTTACAAGAGTTTAAATGAGAAAGGTTGAAGGAATTGGATAGAAAAATCTAAGGCGACTGATCTATCTATAAATAGCTATTTGTTGTTGGTTAAGCTATTAGCTGATTACTAAAGTGAGTTTGTTATCTTAAGTTATTTATGCACATACTTTACTTTTTTGTGTTTGTCTGTATGCTTATGATATTTTGCTTGTATATCTAATTTTCTCATTTTTTCAGACCTACTCCAATACTAACTATAATGACCCCAATATTGATTCAAGAACCCAAATCAATATTAGGTGTTACTATAGTACTTAATATTGGGTTAGTTGTTCTTAACCCACTATTAAGCACTACGGGGAGCCAAGGGTCTCTAAAGAGGAAAACTAGATGTATAATACTATGTAATATAAGACATTTTAGCCATCTAAAAAAGAAAGTAAAAATACATCATAGAATAGTAAAGTAAAGCATCCATAGTTAATTAAATTTATGCAAATATTTAGACTTAATGACACTCGTCCTTACGGAATGCATAAAGTAAGAGAAAGAAATAGTGGAAAGTAAAATGTCTTCAAAACTGCAACTACTGGATCTGATCTACCTTAGGTACAAGATCCACTCCAAGCTCCTAATTTACTGTATTTAGTATTTAATATGGTATGGCACAACCAATAAAAGAAAAATATGTGATTAGATTTAAAAAGTCTAAGTAGATATCACATTTAGGAATTTACAATTATTATTTAAGTAGAGCTCAATATAGTAAAAAGGGAAGTAAACTGAGTAAAGTGAAGTAAGGTAAAGTAAAGTAAGTGATTGTAAATAATAATAAAATGCTATAAAGTAGTAAAAAAGAAAAACTAGTACAATATGCATCATCTATACAAGCAAGGAAAATAGGTAAAGCTATACTAACAAGTGTGCAATACAAAGAGTAAGGAAATATATAAAAATGAACATATGCTAAGTAATATAAATGAAAGCAGTGTAAGTTTAAATGTAATTAATGCCAATATACATAGCAAGTAAGCAAGAAAAGGAGTTGTAAATACAGGTGAACCTGTCATAAATATAAGTAAATAAACTCTCAGTCTCAAGGACTATGTGCATAGTGAAAATAATCATAAAGGATTGAGTGTGAAGTAAAAAAAATCATAAATGATTGAGTATGCATAGTCAAAAGACTATGATAAATCATCCAAATCGCAAATAATGTGAGGAAAGTAAGAACAATAATAAAAGACTACAATATGTTAAGTTATTTATCTTAATTTAAGTATTTTGTACTGTGGGCAAAAGTTGAAGAACAAGTGAGGAGTTAAGCAAATCTTCTCAACAAAGTAAGTGCGTTCTCCCCTAACACACATATTCCCCCTTGTAGGATATATGTGGTCTCCTAATCTCTTCATAGCCTACCCTGGCTCAGCAACAGCTATATAAAATCATCCAATGAGGCCCCAAAGTAAATGTTATGTGTTAATTTTATACACAATGTTTTATTAATGTATTCAAGAATTTAGTCTTATTGCAAAGAAGCATTTAAGGATTTCAAGTTGATTGTAAATCATGTGATATCCATTTTAACTACTTTTGTTATCTACCCTATGATTGGAGCCAATCAAGCTCCTCAATTCACTAAGACATTCATAAAATATCTTCATCAATTGATATAATAATAATATACTATTAGATGAGGTTTGAAAATAATGATTTGACTAAGGTCCTATTGATGTGATAAAATAATTTATAGATATAATTGAGTTGTTACAAATAAGCATCCTATCCCATTTCTAAAAATACAATCATCTAAACTATCAAATAACTACTTCTACTCCAATAGGACATTCTAAGCACAAATGCTTAAGGTTTCACTAATACATTAGTTAAGCTACTAGATTCTTATAACTTAGACTACTTAAAAGTTTAGTTATAATACTTTATAACTATAAGGCTTAATATCTCACTATCCTTAAGGTAGAAGGTTCTCTTACATTATACTAGCCAAATGCTTAGTAAATACTCTCTTCTAAGCATTCTATTATCATCTTAGAGGTTCTAAGTTTAAGAAGGCTCAATCATCAAATTACTTACATTTTATTAGTCTTAGATATGATACTAGTAGGATAAAACTAATCTAATTTTAAATTTAATAATTTTATGAAGCTTCTAGTCAAAATAAGGCAATACTAAGGAATGATATTACTTGAGTTATTAATGCTTGACTTCACCTAACATTAAGTTGATAATCTACAATTAAGCACTTCTTCTTAAGTCCAAGGTTCTCAAGTCTTAGTGATTCTAGTCCTTCAATACTTATCACATAAAGTCTTTAAGTCTCTTACACCTAAGGCAACATCTAGCCTTAGCTCAAATACTAAACATTCTAATGGATTCTAAGTCTAATTGCTAAGGATACTAAGTCATAATTCTTAAAATGATGGTTTTCACATAATAAATTCTATGTATCTTATCTTTGACTTAGATGCTCAATCACTTATGGTTATATCCTTCATATTATTAGATTTTTTTTATAATCTTAGCTTAGTTATATAATCTTTCTAAATGGATCTTAAGCTTCACGCTCATATTGACTAATTACACTCCATTACAAAGGTCTGAATTAATTACTTAGATCAATCTCTAAGTTATGCACCTAGCATGATAAGACTACTCACAAAATTCTAAGTAGGTTGCACTTAGTCTCATAGATTATTGCTAAGTTAAGTAGAAAGTACTAGTCTTCCTAAAAGGTGTCCAATCTATTCATCTTAGAAATCCCCTCTTAGACACAATTGCTATGCTAGAGATTTCTTAATGTTAATCTAAGTAGTTCACATAACCTAAGATGATTTTTTGGCTCACTGTCCTGCAAGTTAGGATTCACTTTAAGTTAACTAAAGTGTATTAAAGGTATAAGTAATAATCTAAGATGAATTGGAAGCTTATATCACTACCAACTTTCTAATCTCATCAAGATACTAGCCTTAGCTTAATAATAATATCCTTACCTAGAATATTAGCTTAGGAGTTCTTATAGCCTTAAGTTCACAAAGGATCCTTAGGCTTGGGAGATCTTAATCAGTAACCAAGCAATTTGGTTAACTATGATCTAATACAATCTTATTAGTAAAGTTCTTGAGTGGGTGTAACATATCTAGGTTGTTACCAAGCTTAACCTAAGCTTAATCACACTTTAAAATATATTCCATTGCATTTATACGGTCATTAGGATCTAACCTTGAATCTTTGGGGTCAATCGGACCTTACTAAGTCAAATTGGCAATTTTGCTAAATTAGGAATCCTAGAAAATAGCAAAAATATTTTGATCACTAAATCAAATTTTGATTTCATTTTTAAATTCCTCACCCCAAAATTAGTAAGGGGTGCAAATTTAAAAATTTTTGGAAGTCATTTAGGGCATAATTGAATTTAATTTAAATAGGGAAAATTGTACAAAGGGGATTCCAACAATTAATATTTGCATTCAAACCCTTAACAGATGGCTGATTGTCGGGATCCACTGTGCAGACCATGAGCGATCCGCTGCAAGGCTCTGCATATGCGGCAACCGAATCAGTGCATCTCAGCCCTCCGTCTCCGTGAACCCAATTGCTTAGATTTAATTCTTACCATGCTTAATCACGGGTGTTGAATCTTACCCTCTAATCCTATGGTCTAGATCACTCCCACAATCGGTTGTTAGTATTTAAGAGCTTAGGACCATCGCATCATTCCTACAATCGATCAGACAGCTGCTGCGAGTCTCACACTGTGGATCTTTGCCCCGGAAGTTCCCCGCACCTGATAAGAAGGATCTTCGTACCCCCTACCACAAGGCTTGTCCCCCACTCTCTCTCCACCTTAGCAAGCTGTTAGGCCCTTCCCACTTCAGACAAGGCACCATGGACTGGACCCCAAAGCCCGAGTTCCCTCCTTTAGGAATCCTGAGAGCTCAGCTTCCACCCAAGCTCTCGTGTCAAGCCAACTAGCAGTCGCGTCCTAGCTCAATCCAAAAGGCTATAAATAGCCTCATAAATATTCTCTTGAGATTTATGCTCACCAATAAAAAACAATTCCTAGTTTCCCTGATTCTCCATTCCCGGCTGTTTGCAAGCTCTCCTGTCGATCCATATCTTCAGTCCGTATAATTCGAGGGTGCGACATGGTGTAGGTCCCCTAGCCAGCTCTTGTGGGGCAACCGAGTTCCATTTCCTCTTCAATCACTTGAGCAATCATATTTCCATCTGACTAGGCTTCTCCCTCTCTGTGTTGAGTCAAGTAAGCTTAGCATCACTTCAATTCGACTCATAATTTTATGCTAAGGTTAAACAAACTCAATACAAGCATCCATGAGGTCTGGGTTAGCTCTGATCGATCGATACGATTGATTAGGCTGCGACCCTTCAGAAGGCTGGGTCCAAGTAAGGGCCCAAAGTTTGGACGTGCCACTCGCCTCATGTCGTCTCACCTCCTGGAAGGTGTAGGGATCAAGCCCATGCGATTTAGTGGGCTTTGTGGGGAGTATTCGATCCCTATAGTAAATTCTAATATAGGGCCTCAGGTGAGTAAGGTCTGGATGTCTCCAGCCTCATCACAGATGGCTTCTTGGTGCGTTTGACATGTCATGGCCTCTTGATCACGTAGCGATTGAATTTTGGTTGTGGCGTGTTCGGGTTACTCGAAAATTTGGCTTGGATCATGACTCTAATTTCTCTATCTTCTGGTGAAGGCGGGGAAGAAGAAGAAGCCACTGTGCGGGTCGAGCAGACTCGTGATTCGTACAGTTCAGCAGTGACGGGTCATCAGGCTCAGCTGACCCGTGCCTTTTGAATGGGCTTAAATCAAATCTTAATTAAAAATATTCATTACGTATTAATGCAATAACTTTGTCATCTTAGCTCCAAACCATATGAAAGTATATACCATTTTGTTTAGAAAAATACAAGAAATAAGAATATACAAAAATTTTAGTTTCTTTCAATCATTTTCTTAATTTTGGTGTGGCCGGGATCAGACTTTTCAAAGTCGCATTAAAGGCTGGCTTTGTAGCCTACAAATTAAGACTCCTCAAAGATTTCTCTACAGTGCACAACATCTTTCATATCTCATCATTGCAGAGATGTCTTCATGATCCGTTGCATCTAGTTCACCTTCTAACAGTATCCCTTTGGTCGAACCTTTCATATGTTGAATAGCCCATTAGAATCTTAGATCGCGATCAAAAGTAGCTAAGGAATCGCTCTATTCCCATGGTGAAAGTTCAATGGAGGAATCGCTCTCACAAAGAATTCACTTGGGAAAAAGAGGCCGATATGCAGTTGAAATATCCAAGTCTCTTTGAAAATCTAGGTACTTTTAATTTCTAAGTTCTGTTCTTAAATTTTTTTTGCGCTTTCTTCTCCCTTCTTAGGATAATGTCGGGGACAACATCATTCTTAAGTGGGGGAGTTTGTAATAATCCTAGATTATTACCAAGCTTAACCTAAGCTTAATCATACTTTAAGAATTATTCCATTGCATTTATATGATTATTAGAATCTAACCTTAAAGATTTAGAGTCAGTCAGACCTGATTAGGTCAAATTGGTAATTTTGTCAAATTAGGAACTCTTAGAATATAGCCAAAATATTTTGATCTCTAAATCAAAATTTGATTGCATTTTTGAATTCCTCACCCTCAAATTAGTTATATGTGCAAGTTTGGGAACTTATGGAAGTCATTTAAACCATAATTGAATTTAATTTAAATAGGGAAAATTGCTCAAAGGGGCTTCCAATAATTAATATTTGCATTCTATCCCCCAATGGTCGGCTGATCGCCGGGATATGCGAATCATGAGTGTTCCACTACAAGGCTTTGTATACATCTACCGTGAGTTCCACACTGAGGATCTTCATCCCGGAAGTGTCCCGCGCTCAACAAAAAGGATCTTTGTACCCTCGACTGCAGGGCTTGTCCCTTACTATCTCTCCACCTCAGCTAAGTCGTTAGGCCCTTCCAACTTCAAGCAAGGCACCATGGACCAGGACCTGAAGCTTGAGCTCCCTCATTTAGGAATCCTGAGAGCTCAGCTTTGGCCTGAGCACTCAAGTCAGGCCAACCCGCAGTCCCATCCTAGCTCGATCCCTAAGGCTATAAACAGCCTCAGAAATTTTCCTTTGAGCTTTTTGCTCACCAAGAAAGATCAGTTCTTAATTTTCCAAATTCTCCATTCCAGGTTGTTTGCAAGCTCTCCCGGTGATCCATAACTTCAGTTCATATAATCCAAGGGTGCGACCTGGTGTTCAGGTCCCCTAACCAGCTCTTGTGGTGTAGCCGAGCTCCATTTCCCCTTCAATAACTCGAGCACTGATCTTCCTATCTGGCTAGGTACCTCCATCACTATGCTAAGTTGAGTAGGCTCAGCATCACTTCCATTCATCTCATAATTGCATGCTTAGGCTAAATGAACTCAATGCAAGCATCCCTGAGGTCTGGGTTAGCTTCAGTCGATTGATACGATCTATCAGGATATGAACCTTCAGGAGGTTGGGTTCGAGTAAGGGCCCAGAGTTTGGGAGCACCCCATGGCTTGTGGTCATAGGGTTCCGATCCATCTCACCTCCCTAAAGGTGAAGGATTTAGGCCCATACGATTTATTGAACTCAGTGGGGAGTATTCGATCCCCATAGTAAACCATAATAGAGGATCTAAGGTGAGTAAGGTACATACGTCTCCGGTCTCCTCACAAAAGCATTATTGGTACGTTCAATGTGTCTCAGCCTCCTAATCATTTAGCGATTGAATTTTGGCTGTGGCGTGGTTGGGGCACCCGAAAATTTGACTTGGATCCTAGCCCTAATTTCTCTATCTTCGGGGGAAGGCAGGAAGGAAGAAGAAGCCACTGCGCTGGCCGGGCCGACCCTTGAACCGTATGGCTCAGCAGCGATGGGTCATGGGGCCCAGTCGGCCCGTGCCTTTTGAATGGACCGCCTTTGTTATAAATAAAAGAATTATTGAATTTATTTTGTTAAGGAAAGTAAATTAGTAAATCAAATCTTAATTAAAAATATTCAGAACGTATTAATGCAATAAATTTGTCATCTTAGCTCCAAACCATATGAATTTAAATGCCATTTTGTTCCAAAAAATGTAAAAAATAGGAATATAGAAAAATATTTTAATTTCTTTGAGTCATTTATTTAATTTGGTTTGGCTTGATTAGTAAATATTAGCACTTATACTTATATAAATGCCTTGTTTAAATTTCTAAATATTAATTATGGCATGTAGAATATATTCCTAGTGTTGGCTTAATTTCTTAGAATCAAATTTTGTTAATTATTCATTAATCATCAATTTGTATGATTAGTGATAATTAGGGTTTTGCTTAATCTTAAAGGCACATTACAACTTCTGGCTATTTATTAGATGTTTAAGATCAGTTGGCTTAATCAAATTTAGTTTTCTTAAGGTTGATTATTTAATTAGATGATAATTACCTTGGAATTTAATTAGTGTTAATTATTTTTTAATTTTTATAAATTTAGTATTCAAATGACTATTAAATAGCAAGAAATGCAATTGCAACATCATAATCTAAATTGAATATCCTTAATCCTTAAATCTCTTCTAATTAGGTTGAAACCCTAATTCGCCTGGTTAAGTACTTGAATTAAATAAAATGGATCTATTACTGATTCTTTTTAATAATGAATACTTAAATTAATAATAGTTATGCATTTCTAATTTGGCATGTTAAACCATTAATTATGTCTAATTAGCTTTAATTTCTTATAGCCTTAATTAAGTTCTTAAATAATGTAAGCTTAGAATTTTACATTTACAGATTTTGCATAACTCCTTCTGACCTTACAAGAACTTAGTTAACATTTGCTGATTTGATATTGACTATAGGCTAGTAAACTAAAAGAATTAAATCTGATAATAACTCATGATTAATCATCTTAAATAAATTTTAAGATCCTTAATTTTCACTTAAGTAAAATAATTAGCATAAATTAATCTCTAAAGTATGATTTATTTGCTAAACAATCAACTTCCAATAGCTTGTATGATTTTACCCCACCATTCATGTACTTATAATTAAGTTATAGCTAGAAGAATTTTATGCTTGACTTTTGCTTCTAGATCACATGATTGAACTTGTAAATCTGCACGAGGTTTTATTATCTTGGTTTCTTAAGATTTACTTATAATTTAAATACTATAATTAGTAGCTTTAAATCCTTAAGGTATAAAGATAGTTCTAAGTCTAAGTAAATACTCTATCTTTAAGTTGGACTATTTTGAGGTAGGGATTTGCCTTATTTGTCTCATTTTGAGGTAGGACCTTAGATGTACCTTAATAATCATAAATGATTATTCATATACCTTGTGGTAGAATAACCTAAAAAAAACTTTGATTGAAATCACCTTTTGTGGTAGTTATCCAATATTGAATGACTCTTATGTCACCTCCTTGGAGCCATTTGTGTAGAACTTACCACATTAGAGAAAAAATTCATTTGCTTGTAAATCCTTAATCAATAAATAAATTATTAAAATGAGAATATTAGTATTATCATATGGAGATTATAGTACATATTCATAGAATAAAATTATTCAGTAGAATATGGAATTGGTTGATTTACCTTGAATAGAACTATAAGAATTTTAGTCTTATCTTAGGTAACTAGATAAATACAGTTCAATTCAGGATAAACATCCTAAGTCCAAAGTGCGTTATAGGTTGGGCGTTTAACAGCTTAGTTTGAGAGAATAAGTTGTAAAAGGATTCTGTCTTTTATCCTTGTATGTATTGATAAGTGCAGTTAAACAAACTAAGTGTCTAAGCCGCCCTTCATAGGACATATTAATCATGCATATGTACTCTTCACATGTGATGATTTAAGATGTTATGATATTACAAGGTGGATTAAATGTTAAATTCAGTGGAGTTAAAATAGAATTGTATAGTTTTTTTAGTTAATTTTTGATTTGTGGAGGCAAATGAATATTTACTTAGTTTTTTGTCTATTTTTTAATTTCAAATGATTTAAAAGCATTCAACTATTAAAACCTTACATGTCATAAATTGCATAAGCATATAATTGCATTAGCAGAGTATTGTGCTCACCTAAGATCGGTTAGCGGAGCATTGTGCTTACTTAGGATCTATTAGCGGAGCATTGTGCTCATCTAGGATTGTTAACTGAGCAGTTCTGCTCACCTAGAATTCTATTGGATGTCATCTGATATCAAGGTTATGTATATTTGAGGCATAATATTCTGTGGCATATTTAGTTACATATGTATATTCAGTGGCATACAACATGATTTTGTTTTAGTGTTTTATTCAGCTTCAGATTCTATTTAAATTTTGATTTTGACACCCTATCTTTTAGTTACTACTTTACTTTACTTTTAGTTCTGTATAGTTTTATACCTTTCAGTTATTTTTTGCAGTTGTGTTCTATTTTACATAAAATTTTAATCTCTTTAAATTATAAAAAGGTATGTTGTAGCTTTTGAAGTGTTAAACTTATTGTCTAACATGAGGTACTTTTATTTTCTTTTGTTTGAGAAATTGGCATTTTGGGATCCGACTATTTATCAAATTTGTAGCAATTTGAGGAGTAGGATTTGGAGGCTTCCCAAGCGATCCAGGAGGAGTTCATAGAATATTAGCTGGCTCAACTCTTACTTACTATTTTTAGTTACTTTTTGTTATGAGTTGAGAAATATTTACTGCCTTTTAAATTTAAGTTCTAGTTTGTGATAATTTTAACTCTCTATATATTTTCTCTTTATTTTAAGAGATGAAAACTCTTACTTAGCTTTTGTGATGAATGTTATGGATGACTGCTATAGCTTTCACACTCTGTTAATATTACTACTTATACTTAGTATTGTGATGTGATCAGCAAGAAAGATATGCAAATACTCATATACTATGGATCATTATTAAAACCACCTCTCATAAATCTATTATATGTAAGTACCTTATCTAATACTTAAGATAGGAATATTACACTTATCTTAAGGATTAGTCCTATGTTCAATCTTGGGTAGAGTCTCAGTAGCAATATTCAGGAAGGTTCAACAGTTCTTCCTGAGTAACGCCTCGTTCTATCGCCAATTGTTTTGCCTTAAATACCTCAGTTGCGAGCGGTGACAGGATGGGGTGTTACATGGGGATTATATAACTGCTAGTTTCTAGACTCACATCAAGGCACTGAGAGTTCTAAGAGTTAGTTAAGTGATTGGGCTCGCTATAATAGTACTAAGCTACTTAATAAAGTAGCTAGTGTCAAACCTACACTTAAGGAAGGTAAGGTACTAAGTTAAGATTAATCTAACAATTTAAGAGTTTCACTAAGGATTCTCACTAACATAAGGAGATAACTAGTCCAATCCACCCTAGGGTTTATAACTATTATAATTCTTAAGTACAAAATCAAGCATTATGATCAAAGATTATACTTAATACAAAACATTAACACGGGTGAAGGGACTATCTTTTTCTTTCATTTCCCTCGCCTAGACTTATTTTTTCCTCTATAAATCTTCCTTATCACTGCCTCCAAATGAGGTCTCACAAGTATTCACAGAATTTGATTTACTTTGTCTCTCTCCATCCCCCTCTAGTTTCAATTCTAAAGGTTTAATCAAATTTTTCTTTTTAACTTCAGTTCTCATAATTTTCTCTTTAAACATCATGGGCAAGAGATCTAATATTTCTTCCAAATCCTTAACTCTCACATTCATTACTCCCCTCTGCACATGAATGATAGCTCTAGAGCTAGCTAGGAATGGCCTTCCAAAAATCACCGAGGAGTTCTCACTCCATCTATCCCATTCACACACAATAAAATCGGTAGGAATTATAAAACATCTTATTCCTACCCGCACATTCCTTACTATTCCTACGGGGGTCTTGGAATTGAGATTAGCAAATTCAAGAATTATTGGGGTTTCCTCCATTCCTCTCACCACAAGTCGAGAGTAAATGTGTAGAGGCATAACATTAATGGAAGCCTCAGGATCATGTAAAGGATTTGAAAGGACTTTACCCTCAATGACACATGGAATGTTCATTCTCCTGGGGTCAGCTCTCTTAATGGCCACACATATTTTATCTTCAGACTTATCTTCCTTTACTTCCATCTCCAACTTAGTTTTAGATTTAGAATTTACTCTCTCCTTATCTTGAGTGGTGTCCTCTCTCCCCTCAGTATGGATTACACTCATCATCTCCCTAGGGTTTATTTCAGTGGAGCTAGGTAATGCTCCTTGCTGACGTGTGGCTAGCTGTTTTGAGATCTTCCCAAGCTGCACTTCAATATTCCTAAAGGATGCCTCCCTCTATCCCTTGGATAGAGGCATCATGATGGGTGATTGTTGCTTCAGTTCTTCTCATAAATTAGATAATTTCACCCTTAAATGCATTGAAAGCTCCTTCTAAATTCTAAGGTTGGGTTTGATAATTATTCCCTATGCTGTAACCTTGTTTGTTCACTAAATTTCCCCCACTAAAGTTTCCCAAATTATTATTTTCATTATTCTAAGAGAAGTTAGAGTGGTTCTTCCACCCAAGATTGTAAGTATTGGAATAGGGATTGTTCATTGAATTACTCAGGCGTGCATTATTATTTCTCAGGAAATTTACTTGCTCAGTTTGCATGGGGGTGAATGGATTATTAAAATTATAGTTTTCACTAAGGTGATTTCCTACACATAGCTCACAATAGCTCTCTTGGACATTGCATACACCATGTTTTCTATTGTGTTATTCAATGCATTGATTTTATTTTGCAAGGCTAAAATCTGAGCTTTTTTATTTAATTGGTTAGCCTCTACCTTTCTTGGATTGAGCCTCTCAGTAGGCCATTGATAGGCATTAATGGTCATTTCCTCTAGAAGGTCGAAGACCTCCTCTTGTGGGTTGCTATTTAAAGATCCCCCTGAGGCTGCATTTATGAGAGTCCTTGTGGGTGCAGTTAAGCTGTTATAAAATATTTGTACCTGCATCCATAATTTAAACTCATGATGCAGGCTTAAAATGCTCCAACTATCATATAAATTCTCACTATTTTGCTGTGAGAAATTTGATATCTCATTTCTTACCCTAATTGTCTTAGCAGGTGGGAAGTACTTAGCTAGAAATTTATTAGCTAAGTCATCCCAAGTCCTGATTGACTCGCCAGGCAAAGAGGTGAGCCAAATTTTGTCTCGGTCTCTCAAGGAAAATAGAAAGAGTCTTAATCTAATCACGTCATTGGACACACCATTAAACCTAAAGGTATCACAGATTTCTAGAGAGTTCGAGATATGGGCATTTGGATCTTCTGAAGCTAGATCGCTAAATTTATTATTCTGGACAATGTTTAGAGTTGAAGGTTTAATTTCAAAATTATTAGCTTGAATAGGGGGTCTAACAATCACATATCCCTTTCAATTTGAGGTTGGTTCAGATTTACCTGTTCTCTTCTAGCTCTTAAGTAAGTGCACACTATTTCAGGATCAAAAAGTAATTCAGCACCTATTCTTCTACTCATGCAATTTAAAGATTTTAGCTTGAAAGAACTAAGCAATGTTAGCAATGTATTTAGTAACAGAAATTCAGCAAACACAGATTCGAGCAAACAGTTCAACATAATTGATTCAACAATATAGTTACCGCAGTTCACAGATTTCAGTAGTGTAAAATAGTAATTAGCAAAATAGTTTAGCATAATTTTTAGAAATTTTTGATTTTTCAATAACAAATAACTAAAGCAAAATTTAAATTAACACTAAAGTTAGCACAATATAATTACACCAACTAAAAATTATATGCAAAATTAAAATAAGATCTAAATCACTATTTAATCTAAGATTATACTTAATACAAAACAAAATCGTTTCTCGGCAACGGCGCCAAAAACTTGATAGACTGTAAATCTGCGCTTGCACGTAAGTGTACGTGTCCGAAGTAATAAGTGGACGGTAAGTTCTCAGAATTTGCATCGTTCTCAGGGAATGGTAGTTTTGATACTAAGTCTTATCTTCTTTCATTAATGTTTAGAATAATTGATTTTTGGGTTTTTGTTGGTTCCTAAATTAACAATACAATTTACTTAAGGTAAGATACTATTTATTCAAGAGGAGAGAGCTGGGGATTGGTTATGAGACTTATAAGGGCTTGTGCTATCATTTAGTCATTAAAACTCATAAAATATTTTCCTATGCCTAAACAATCAAGTGAACATTGCCTAAACTAGAGCAATCCTCTAATTCAACAAGTTCAAGTCTAGCATAGCAAGGAAAACACCCTTAGGGTTCTACCTCAACACATAGACCCTTATGAGATCTTTATTTACTTCAATTCTGATTTTCTACACTTAGGTCACCAAAATGTTACTTTTAGTTAATTGATCTCACAAGCATGATTTCCATCAATCTGCACCATGCGCATACACACACAGTTTAGCTAAATGAGAAAATGCATTGAACTCATTGGACTATGTCACATCATCCAATGGGTGTCCAATATTCTCTCATTCCTTCTACTTTGCTGAGCCACAAAGCAAGATTGATGGTGACTTAGCTCACAATCATCAATATCTTGGATGAGCTTTAAGGATAGGTGCTAACGAGCTTGAGAACTTGTCACATAGTGCTCAACTCTAATTTGCGCTCATTCCTTGCTCTAATCCAATCAATGAGCTTTGGAGAAGTCCTTTTTAATGATAATTTATTTCTAATTTAATTTAATAAAGATTTTTATAAGATAAATTCAAGTATTTTCATTTAACAAGGATAAGAAATAATTTAGCAAATAGTTTTTATTCATTTCAGAATAGTGTGCAACACCATAGGCCCTTATATTGTCCCACAACTACAAGCCAACCCTCTCCAAGGAGGGTTTAGCCTTACATTTTGGAATTAATACAAAAAGACATGCAAAATAAAATGAAATTTGACATCTATTCACAACTAGGAAAATAAGACAGAGGTTAGAAGGGGTACTAGGAAACATATCAGAGGTTTTCTGGGGTTCTCTTAGTATTCCTCCTTTTCTCCCCTTTCCTTCTCTTGAGTTTTCTACTATCTTTTTTCTTAATCTATTATAGTTCTCTTCACTTTCTCCTTAGAGAGTTCTTTCCTCTTTTTTTCTCACAGCAGCCTCTTTTTGAGATGTTAGAATATGGAAATTTAGAACTCTTACTTGGTCTGAAACTGCCCCTTAAATAGGAGAGCTTTCAACCCCCATGCATTAATCACATGTGACCTTTCATATTTCTTAATTTAATGCAAGCAATCCAAATTTTATTCTATTATTCACTTGGGGTTCATTAGATTTAATGTTACTTCAGGTTTTAAGAGGTTGGGGAATGCTAAAGGTCTAAAATTGTGGCCTTCCCTATGTTGTATTAAGCACAATTTCTGGAGTTTTTTCTGTATCGAGGGTTGTGGCGCGCCACAGTGCGCTGGACACGCTGCAGTGATTGCATTTGATTATGTTGAGTTTAGCTCGAAATGGGCTGTTCTGCTAAGGATCCGTCGTAGCGCGCTGTGGCACCTTCAATCCAAACACATTTCCACTACATTGGGTTAAATTAATTCAGTTTATCACTACAGCGCGCTATGGCTGTTTGAGTTTCAAAAATGCAGAATTGTGACTGTTCAATTAATTCATATAAGGTTTTCATGAATAATCTGAAATGCCACCGAGGCGCACCGCGGCAGGTGTGGCGGCCCTGCCCCACCATGGTCCTGTTAACCCTTAAGTTAACATGATTACGGTGGAGGGGTCACCAAATGATAAAGTCCCCACTTAGAATTGAATTAGACACATGTTCTAATTCAATTTAAATAAGAACTTTGCCATTCAATCCATAAGGACTATCACTAAATGACTATACATGAACTCAGAGTGCGGAAGCAATAAAAGTATAACATCCATCCATACAGTATAAATACAACAATACAGAATAAGTAAAGAGCTGAAAAGAAAGTTAAACCTGTATTATTACAACATTTAATAAGTTTAAGAAAACTGAAAAAGAAAACTCTCGATCTCATAAGCAAAAGAAACTAAAGCTATAGATCTTCAGGAACGGGCTCCTCTTCCAATGGCAAGCTCTCCACTGGATCTGCTGCTCCAACAAACTCAGAACCTACTATTATCAGTTTCATAATGGTAGGGCCCCAGCCAACAAAAGAAAAACTGGTTAGACAATATGTCTAAGTATATTTTAGGGCAAACAATTTTATTAGGTTACTTGAATATCACCATCAACCAGAAACTGAAGCAAATAGGTGCAGAAAAGTGTACAAAAATAATAGTATAAAGTTATAAACAAATAGTTTATAACTAAAGCAACTAGGAAGTAATACAGACCTCCTCCAAGCAACTGCAACAAAGACAGGTAAGCAAAAGACTAAACAAAATTGTAAGAAAAGTACAACCTAAACATGCTTATGATCAAATAGAATATGCTAGGTGACATACATAATTTGAACAGTATAAAACTGAAATCAACTAGCATCCTAGGTGAGCATATGAAAACAGTAAGTAAAACTAGCATCCTATATATAACACGTGTAGGAAAGCTGTAAATAAAATAGTACTACAATGCAGAATATATAAGTAAACAGTAACTGAAAATGGAAACTGCAGTGACCATCTAAGTCACTCAAACTGAAAACATACTCAGCAAATCTTAGCCTGATGAGCTAAGAAACTCTGAACTGAATGTCACTGAAAACTCTTAGCCTGATAAGCTAAGACAGAACTGAATGTAAGTGTACTTAAATTAGTATATCCATATCAGAATACTGACTCTATAGTCAGTAGGGCGAGAGTCTATCCATCCTATCACTCGGACTAGGCATGGCCAATAGACTGTCGGACATTAAACCCTCGAAAGGTTGCCGACCCCGAACGAGTTGATCGAAGAGGTATACTAATCAAGCTACACCTTACAAACCACTTGTGAAATGAAAACATAATGCTGCTTATAAATGTTTCAAATTAACATAAGATATTTATCAAATATCTTAAGTACATAATACATGTTCAAGGTATAAGGATCAAAATTAAGGAATGCAAAGCATCAAAATCAAAGTGAGCAAGAAACTCTATCTAAAACACAAGTGATATCTGTTGTTATCTACTTTATTCGTTCTATCTACTCTAAGTTACATAAGTTTCAGAATCATCAATTCTTACACGTTCTGTAACTTAGAATCACGAATCCTACTAGTTGAAGATAATTAGGACTGGCCAAGTCCTAATTATAACTTAATCAAAAGACGACTATCTGGTTTAAGTGAATAAATCATCGACCTAATTTTGTAATTTAATTCATCCCAACCTCATCTTGATTAGCCAAATTAAGATGAAAAGATTAAGAATTAGACTCCAGATGATGGGGTCTAATCACTTAATCTAAAGGTATAATCTAAGGGTCTAAGTTTAGAACCCAAATCTCACAGATTAAGTTAAGGCAAGTCCTAATGATAAATCAATTCATTATGATAGATCTCTATTCCTAATTCTAGGGTTTAAAGATCAAATAATCATTTAATAAATTAAGAAAATCTATAAACTAGAAAACTCAAGGTTTCACCTATTGAGTAACCCAATTTACTCAATAGATGAATTCTTACTTAAGATCTATTCTTAATCTTAGGAATTAAGACTCTTAATTTCTAACAGTATCTCTCAAGACACACATCCTAGCTAATGTTATAAGGATCTAAGGAAAGATCTAAGAATAATTGAAGAATAAGAAATCACTCACTTAAGACTTAAGAAAATTTTCCTTAAGGAGCTAAGATTGAGATTTTAATCAAAATCTAATTTAAACTTAGATTTGATTAATTTCAGCTATAAATCATTATAATTACTGATTAATAGGATTATAAAATGATTTTAGGGCTTTTGATAGCTAAACCCTAAATTTGGGCAAAATGACCATTTTGCCCCCACTTAAGGGTTTAAAAGATCAAATTTTGATCTAGGGCTTTAATTCTGAAATTTTCTTTTGGAAAGTATTTCTTACTGTCTAATGTAGGATTAGACAGCAACTAAATTAATTTTGGGTGATTATTAAGCCATATGAGATCAAATTAGTGAATTTGACTCATAAGGGTAAATTAGTAATTTGGCTAAGTAAAAGTTAAATTTTCTTTAAGATTTTTGTTTTTTACTATCTAAGCTTTCCATAGAACCTAAATTTGCTAAATTCTGATAAGTATTAACTAAGTTATGGCTAATACAAGATCTAGGGTTTAAAGATGATTAAGGAATCCTTAATTATGGGTCAAAATCCTAACTTTACCAATTAGTGTCCAAATTAAAAAAAATCAGTAGTTATGGTTTACAATTAGTCCACTGTTCACAATGATATGTGGTAGGCTCAATTTGGACATAATTTGACTAAGTTAAGACCTAATTATGGTTTAGGGTGATTAGTGAGTGATTAGTGAAATTAATCACTCAAACACTAATCAAATCTTATAGCTAGGTTTTAAATGATTCTATGAGTCCTCTGAAACTTAAATCACTCAATTTGAATTAATAAATTGGTTAATATTTACTAATCAAGTTGTAGGGTAATTAAGGGTGATTAGCAAATCTAACCATTGGATCTAAAATATTTTTACAGATTACTGTTAATTAGGTTTTTCTGATCTAAATTAATATTTGATTCATCCAATTTGGAGCTTAATTGACCAAGTTATGGTTAATTGAAGTTCTAGGTCTAATTAGGGTTAGATCCTAAATGTGATTAGATAAATACTAATCCAAACAACAAAATGAAACCTACTAAATTAATCCTTAGGGTTTTGTGAGTATTTTGAGACCCATATTAGGTATATTTGAATTAATATGTGCAAAGTTATGATGATTTGAATAAAATGGTAATTTTGGAAATTAAATAAATACCTAAAATGTCACTATATGAAAAATTTATCCAAATTGAGATTTGATAGTCTCAGATTATTCATTGATTTTTACTGGTTATTTTAGTATATTTATTTATTGTATTTGGAGTTATATTTTGTTAGTTATTAATATTTGAAATTTTCTAATTAAATGAATTAAATTAAATCTAAATAATTAATTTAATTTAATTTAATCATATTTTATAACTTTTTCTGTCGTGTAGGTGGTGCCCACACGACTGGATGGCCTGATAAAGAAATGACCAGCGGGACACGTGTTGACATATGATTGGATTAGGGTGCAGCGGGGCCCACACTTGGTCAGCTGGATTTGATTACTGCGACCTCTGACAAAAGCCACACGGCGTGCTGAAGGAAGGACACGCATGTATGGCGGGCCCCTGACTTGCTTACGCGGACCCTGAGAAGAGCGGGTCGGGCCCGGGTCGACCCGGTCCGACCCGATGCTTCATCTTCTCGACGGCTTCATCCTGAGGACGCAGAATTAGGGCTTGATTTTTTCGCAGACAAAACAACATCTACTGATCTCAAACCATACGTTCATGGATAGAGATTGATGAGGTTTACTTAGTAATATACAGGTTGAGGAAGGAGGATACCTATAGTTTGGGATACTGATAACCCTAAATCTTAGGGTTCAGTGAAGAGGAGCTAACGGTTTTAACTGTAGAGTGGTTTCAAAATTCAACCTATAAAATGCCAATAGATACAATCAACTGCATTCATTCATTTATCCATAACATGAAATAAGGTTTCTAATTATGATATCAGTGATTGCTTATGAAGAATAAGGTGATCGAACGGTACCTGAGTCAACGGCACAGAACAGACGACTACTTCGAATTCCTCCTATCTTCTTGTCAATATTAAATTTGCTCAAATGGGATGCCGGGGAGTTGATTAGGGATCTTATCCCCGCCTTTAGAGCGGCGAAAAGGGGGAGAGATCGACGCATGGAGACCTCTGCGCGCTGCGTGTCGCCTCCTATGACAGCGTGAGACGCGCAGGGATGACAACTCACCAGCCGTCCGATTAGATCCAAATCGGACGGTCAGGATTATCCCATGCCATTTCAAACGGCGCTAATGGAAATGGAATTGTGCCAAAAGTGAATTAACGGTAGTCGTTAATCTATTATTAAATTATTATTTGTGATGATTTCTTAATTAAAAATTTAATAAATAAATTAGTTTTCAAAAATTTCCAATAAATCACCCCTAGCTAATTGAGGGGTGAGGAACATAACGGCGCAATTGGATTTTCATTTTGACGAGTATTTATTTATTTGAATTTTCAGGTATTTAAATAATATTAAAATATTCGATGAAAAATCAACGACTTCCAAATGCCTCCAAAATTTCACCCATAGCTAATTTGGGTGTTCTGAACGCAATGGCGGAGTCAGATTTTCAATTTGAGGTCTAGATAAAAAGTCAATTTTCTAGGGTTTGGGATTTTCCAAAATTCCAGATTTGACTTTGTTGACTTCTGGTTTGACCTAGGTTTCAGAGACGAGTTCTAAATTACTTAATTAGTGACTTAGAACCTTAATTAAGACTTAGATAAGTGTTAATTGAGCAAAGTAACAACTTGGATTGTTACAGCAGGCTACAATGATTTTTTTCCAGATATATATAACTCTTCATAAGGCATAGCACGTTGTAGTGCGTTTGGAGCGCGCTGCAGCGATCAAAAGTTTAAAATTGTAGATTTGACACTGTTCAATTAGTTCATATAAATTTTATATTAAAAATCTGAAATACCGCTGCAGCCCGTTGTGACGCGCTGTGGCGCACTACAGCGATTTGCTTCTAGTTTGACAGATCAGGTTCCATGTCTTTGTTTAGTGCACTTGTCCGTCGTGGCCCGTTGGAGCGCGTCGTGGCACACTGCAGCAGTTTTCATCTAGATTTCTCCAATCTAGCTCTGGTTTGCCCCTTTCTCCATTTTTCATAAAAATGCACAAATTCCACTCAATGTATGCTGGTTTGTATGATGTTTTAAATATTTTTACCACTTTATTTTGCTATAAATTTTAGATATATCACCTCTCGATCAATTTCTTCTTCTACAGGGAACACCAGCACTTACTTTAGGTTGAAGGAGAAGAAGAGAAACCACCACCTGATTAGGGTTCTCTCCAACATGCAAAGCTTCCTCTAACAAAAGCCAAAACCCCTTAGCTTGCATAGAAAATATCTCCATAATATTTCCTTCAATATCCATGAAATATTTGGATTATAAATAGTCCAAAATACTCCCAAATCACTTAGGGCAGCGCCTAAACTAGAGCTGGAATCCATTTGACACTATGGCACACCGTAGCACCCAGAATTCGAATAGCCAGGTGCCAGGGCGCGCTAAAGAGCCTAATCTTTTGTCGACCTGGCGCTGGGGCATGCTGTAGCACCCCAATTTCTGAACTGCTTGCTACTGGGGTGCACTGTAGCGCCCCAGCTTCTGCACTGTCTCCCTCTAGGGTGTGCTGTAGCGCTCCAACTTCTGGATGCTAAGAGCCAAAGCGCGTTATGATGCACCATGGTGTGTTGCTAAATTTGAGCTTCCCCTATTATTTGTATCACCTCAGAACCTCTTAAAAGCCCACCGGAGCTCCATTAGCACATCCATGATGATCTAAATGATCTCCATATCCCAACAGTTGGGAATCACAAATTTTACTCAACTCATTGAGATAGCCAAGGTGGTTGAACACATATCCAATAGTGCTCCTCCAGCTATCAACATCTTCTGTAAGGTCTAAATCTATGTATCCCTATAGAGAAATGTCAAATCTACCAAAGTAGAGTGTTTTTCCCTATTGTACCTTTTAGATATCTCAAAATCCATTAGACTGCATCCCAATGGTACTTTTTTGGATTTCCCATGAGTCTGCTAACTACTCCCACTGCATGTGCAATGTCTGATCTTGTGCAAATCATTGTGTACATCAAGCTCTGAACTGCTGAAGCATAAGGAACCTTCTACATGTGCTCCTTCTCCTCTTTAGTCTTAGGTATCTAAGCCCTTGATAAACTAAAGTAACTTGGTGGGAGAGCTCCCACTAGTTTTTCCTCATTCATGTTGAATCTATTCAACACCTTTTCAACATATTTCTTTTGAGATAACTTTATAATTCCCTCACTTCTTTTCATGTTGATTCTCATCCCAAGAATCTACTTGGTTGATCCCAAGTCCTTCATGTCAAACTTCCTTGACATCTGCTCCTTCAGTATATTTATCTCCTCCATATTTGATCATGCAATCAACATATCATCCACATAAAACAAAAGAATAATATAGGACTTATACTATTTCTTATAATAATACTGATCCTCCTAGCACCTTTTGTACCCAGTTTCAGACATGAACCTATTAAATCTCATGTACCATTGTGTAGGCTCCTATTTCAAGCTATCGAGGCTTTCTTTAGCTTGCACATTAGTTTAGATTTTCCTTTCTCTTGGGCCTTGTACCTCTTTGGTTGTTGCATGTACAACTCCTCTTCTAGCTCTCAATGAAGAAACACAGTCTTTACATCCAGTTGTTATAAGTGCAAAATTTTAACTGCAACAATATTCAGCACAACCCTAAGGGTTGTAATCTTCACAACTGGGGCAAAGATCTCACTATAGTCAACTGCATGTCCTTGCTAAAAGTTCTTTACTACAAGCCTCGCCTTGTAGCATTCGCTCATATCTAGGTCTTCCTTCAGCCGATAAACCCGCTTATTTTGAAGAGCTTTCTTCCCAGCTGGTAAAGCTACCAACTCCCTTGTCCCATTTGACATGAGTGAAGTCATTTTATTATTCATGGTAGCCTCCCACTTCATTGAATTATATACTTGAAGTGCCTCTTCAAAGCTTTTTGGTTCACCACCATTCGTTAGCAATAGATAAAATAAAGAAGAAGAATACCTCTATGGCGATCTAGTTACTCTTGTGATCTCGATAGCATGGGTATTTTTGGTTCAATTTCTTCAACACCATATTGAGAATCTTTTTGTACATGCTGCTCTGGCTCAACACTGTCATCAACTTCAATGTTTCTGGGCTCACTATCTAAAGCAACCTTGAAATCAGTCCTAACTCCAAAATAGTCCTTGTACATCTTGATGAAACAAATAATTATAAGTAATTTAGGGTTAGGAATTATGTTTTTCATTGGATTAGTTGCGCTTTGGTGTGTGTTTTTGCGGCATTTCAGAAAGAAGAGCTCCATTTTTGGTAAAGGAAAAAAAGGGTTAAGAATGGCGCTACAACACGCCACAACGCGCTCTAATGCTCTGTCACAGACAGAACTTGAGAGCAAAGCGCCGCAGTGCACCTTGGCAAACACAACCCGAGAGCTTAATACTACAGCATGCTGTGGTGGACCCAACCTGAGATCCAGGCACTACAACTCATTGTGGAAGATAAAATCCTAAGAGCCAAGCACTACAGCGCACCTTGGTAGACATAAACTTGAGAGCTCAACGCTATAGCATGCTGTGGCAGATAAATTTCCAAGAGACAAGTGCTACAGCGTGCCTTGACAGACATAAACCCAAGAGCTCGGTGCTACAATGCGCCACAATGCGCTCCAGTGCACCGCGGTAGACCTAACCTAAGAGCTAGGCTCCACAGTGCACTATAGCGCTAGACGAGTCAAAAGCTTGGAACCATAGCACGCCATAGCGCTCGCTGTATTTCTATTTAGGAATAGCCTCCTAATTAACATCAGGAAAGCCAATAAACTTATCTTTCCACTTCCCACATCATAAATCGATTGCATCCATTTAAAACTCCTTCATTACCAAGAGAATAAGGGAATAAAACTTAATTGCAATTTCAACTTTCAAGATGAAGAAGGGCTGGCTAAGTTAAATGCTAGAAGGTTGAGGCAAGGCTTATAAAAATGAAAATTTAAGATTTAAAAAAGGTTCCAAATTTCAGTTTTGAGTTCTTGATCCTAAAGGCGCTGTAGAAAATATTAAAGAGAGTTCCATGCCCCAAAGGAGGAGAAGGCTGCAGCTAAAGAAGTGGAGAGGCACAAAGATCAAGGAGCTAAGAAGATCCAAAGAAGCAGAGGTCAAGATGAACACGATAGCTTCTCCCTAGTATCATATTCTAAATTATTACCTTATGTTATTCTTGTAAGAGCTATGCAAGGGCTCTACATTTTTTGTAGCTTTCCTTGTTCTTTCATTTTAATGGCAGCCTAAACCCCATTGGGGAGGATTGAGCATGAGCATGTAAGAATAGATGGATGTACTGTTTACACTCTTCAATTCAATGAATATTAATTAAATTTCAAATGTTTTCATGTCATGTGAATGAATGATTCGAAAATGTAGATTGTTTATTTAAATTAATTAACATATATTTCATTTTATAAATCTCATTGAGCTCAATGATCACCTTGTCCTAAGGTTGTGCATGCATGAGCGTTAACATTGCGAATGACCATGATAATATTTGCCGCGCAAAAATAGCTCATGCAGAGCCTTGGACAAGCGCTTGATCATTTGAGCCATTAAGAAAAATGAACATTCTCTGAGCTCCATAGCTCACTCTTGATTTATGCGAGGTAATTGATGCACATTGAGCTATGATCTATGAGACAAGCTCATTTAGCTTCGTAGCACATTACCTTAGCTAAATTAAAAGTAGATGCATGTGAACTAAAAACCATCAATTGAGCTCCATAGCTCACCCTAGGTTTATGCCAGGTTCTAGAGCACTAAGAGATATGGGTGATGTGAAATAAGCCCATTTGTCTAGTAGCTCATTTCCTTTGCTAAATCATGAGTTGATGCATGTGATTCATTGGTAGAATAAAGTTCTTATGACATTCAACATAAAATATAGATTTTATCACTTAGACGTAAGAGATGAACTCTTAAGCTAAATGATCACGTGAATGTCTAAGTGCCGAAATTGAATCTTCCAGTGCTCATTTCAGAGTACTAGACAAGATTTAGTACATTTAGTAATGTTCATTAAGGAAAACTAAATTTTACATGAACCCATATTATCTTACATATTTAATCCCAACTCTCCTTAATTTTCCAAAAATAGTTTCCAATCAAAGAAACTTTGAAATTATAATTTCAGACCAAATCCAAAACTAAATTGATAACTTAAACATTATTAAAATTAAGTACACTCAAGTAACAAAACTAAGCATCGTTCCCAGAGAACTATAAATCTCAGGATCTTACCATCCCATATTACTTTGGACCATATACACTTGCATGTAAGCTCAGACTACGTATTTTCGAGACAACTAGGGACAATCAATTTGATTTATATTAGAGATAACTTAATATTAAATTGTGATTTAAGATTTTAATGCATTTATTTTTCAATTTTTGTAACTATATGTTTTATTTGATTTTAATATTTATTATTTTACTTTCCTTTACACATTTTGTGTCCTTGAGTTATGCTTAAAAATTCAGCTTAATTTAGGTTGTGCATGCGTAGAAGAAATTGGGCCAATTATTTATTCGATCTTGAAATTGAGCAAACCATGTTAAGAGCAAGAGGAACACAACTTTGAACAACTCAAAATTAGCAATCAATGGAAAACTTAGGAGACAATTTAGGTAAGGTTCATGAACAAAACAGGGGTAGAGCTCTAAGAGATTATGCATTGCCCACCACTAGAGGAATACCACATGCGATTATTAGACCAAATGTAGAAGCAAATAATTTTGAAATAAAATCATCTACTTTACAAATGGTTCAAAATAACCAATTTAATGGGCAAGTAGCTGAAGATCCTTCACATATCCCAAAATTCTTGGAGATATGTTATATCTTTAGATATAATGGTGTTACTGATAATGCCATTAGGCTAAGATTATTCCCATTCTCATTGAGAGATAGAGTGAAAAGTTGGCTCAGTTCTCTACCTGGAGATTTATTTCAAATGTGAAATAATTTAGCCAGGAAATTCCTAGCTAAATACTTCCCACCAGCTAAAATTGTCAAGTTGAGAAATGAGAAATCAAGTTACTCTCAGTAGGATAGAAAGATTCTTTATGATAGTTGGGAATGATTTAAAGAGTCCTTAGGCATTCTGCTTATCATGGGTTCTCCCAATGGATGCAAGTTTAAATCTTTTACAATAAACTGAATGCACCCACTAGGACCCTAATAGATGCAGTTGTCGGAAGTTCTTTGAGTAGCAAAGCCCAAGAAGATGCCTATGATCTCTTAGAAGAAATGGCAAATAAAACATACCAATGGCTGACTGAGCGACTTAACTCTAAAAGGAGAGATGTTAATAACATGACTGAAGCTGACCAAATTCAATTCGATCGTGGGATGACTTAGCTATGAAATTCCTAGATAAATACTTCCCACTAGCTAAAACTGCCAAGTTGAGAAATGAGATATCAAGTTACTCTCAGCAGAATATGGAGACTCTTTATGATAGTTGGGAACACTTTAAGGAGTTCCTTAGGCACTGTACTTATCATGGGTTCCCCCAATGGATACAAGTTCAAATGTTCTACAATGAACTACCACTAGGACCCTGATAGATGCAGCTGTCGAAGGTTCTTTGAGTAGCAAAACCCAATAAGATGCCTATGACCTCTTAGAAGAAATGATAAATAACACGTACCATTGACTGACTGAGCAGCTTAACTCTAAGAGTAAAGATGCTAATAACATGACTGAAGCTAACCAAATTTAATTTGAACATGGGATGATTTAGCCAAGAAATTCCTAGCTAAATACTTCCCACCAGCTAAAACTGCTAGGTTGAGAAATAAGATATCAAGTTACTCTCAACAAGATGGGAAGACTTTTTATGATAGTTGGGAATGCTTTAAGGAGTGCCTTAGGCACTGTTCTTATTATGGGTTCCTCTAATGGATGCAAGTTCAAATGTTCTACAATGAAATGAATGCACCCACTAGGACTCTGATAGATGCAGCTATCAGAGGTTATTTAAGTAGCAAAACCCAAGAAGATGCCTAGACCTCTTAGAAGAAATGGTAAATAATATGTACCAATGGCTGACTGAGCAACTTAACTTTAAGAGGAAAGATGTTAATAACATGACTGAAGTTGACCAAATTTCTGCACTTCAGCATGAAATAGATATGTTAAACAAGAAATTGGGCAATATGATCATAAATGCGATATAAGAAGTTAACTGTGAGCTATGTAGGGGGCTTCATAATAGTGAGAATTGTAACTCCAATAACCCCTTTACGCCATCAAACTTTGAACATGTTAATCTACTTAGGAGTAATAGTAACTTCAACAAAACTCAAATAATTCTTACTCAAATACTTACAATCAAGGGTGGATAAATCACCTAAACTTTTTAAAGAGTAATGGAAACAGTCAAAAAAATTACAATAATGAAAATTATATATAAAATAAATAAGCTCAAAATTATAATAACTCATTTCAGTAGCAACAAAGACCATAAGAAGTGGGAATAGAAGGGGCATTTAATTTATTCAAGGCTGACACCATTCATGAAAAGAACTGAACAAACTATTAACTGCATTGAGTCATCCATCCAAGGGATTGAAGTTACCCTTAGAAATATTGAAATTTAACTTGGTCAAATTTTGCATCATTTATCTAGTCATCAATAGGGAACGCTTTTTAGTTTGACTGAAATTAACCCAAAAGAAATGGTAAGGGCCATAACATCAGATGACATTGATGAAAAATCTTTGGGAAGTTTCTTGACCATGAGAATTCAAGAGGGGGAAAATAATAAGAATAGCTTAGCATTAGATCAGGAGAAGGAAACCTTGAGAGTAAAACTGACCCTGAAGAAAACTCAATTGTCTTAAAATGAAAAGATCCGGGGAAACTTAATATCACATGTGTAAATAAAGGTGAAGTTTTTTTAGATCCCTTGTGTGATATAGGAGTTTCTATTAATGTCATGCCTTATCATATATATACTCAATTATGGATAGGAGGAATGGAAGACACCCCCATTATCTTAGAATTTGCAAACCTTGATTCTATGACCCCTGATAAATCCAAGATTTATAATAAAATAATTAGAAAAATACAAGCAAATTCATTTCAGAATGGCCAACTTATATAGTATTTTTATGGTTTAAAGGAAAAACGATAGCTCAGCAAAATCTAGAAGAAATCTGAATTTCTGGAAAGAAACTACTGTAGCGCCCCAGTGCGCCATAGCAGATCTGATTTGAAAGTTCGGCCGCTACCACGCACCACAGCGGTAGTTATAAAACCAGACTCAGCACATGATGACTTAACAGAATTGCCATTGCGCGCTACAGCGGACTAGATACGAGAGTCTAACTGCTACCGCGTGCCATAGTGAAGTGAAAAGGAATTGGAGACTTATTGATCTGCGACCGCGCACTGCAGCGGATCAGATACAAATGTTCAACCGCTATCACACGCCACAGCAGAAAAAAATAAAATAAAAAATTATTGATCCATTATAGCACGCAGCAGCGCAGGCGACACGAAAGTTCAGCCGCTACCGCGCGCTGCAGCGAGATTGGACTTATCAAAAATTCGTAAATATCTCCACCATCGGACGCTGCAGCAGATCAGAATTGAAATTAGAAGCCTGTAATAAGAAAAGAAAAGGAGGCCCTCACCAAGTAAAGAAGAAGACAACCATTGCTATAGAGAGGAAAGGAGGACATTGCCAAGGAGTTGGAAAGGAAGAAGACTGGAAGAAGGGAAGAACCAGAGAATGCCAAACAAGGGTTGTTCCTAGTACTCTTCTCAAACTCTTTTTTATTTCTTTTTAGTAGAACCATGAAACGATTCTTGTTCTTGTATATTTCTTCTTTTATTTCTGTTGTAATGGAAGACGAAACCCTCCTTAGGGAAGGTTGGGCCGACATCATGCAAAATGTATGAGGGACTCTTGGTGCTGTATGAATTTATTCCAATGAATAAAATTTATTTCAATTTATTAATTAGATATGCACTTGTTACTTGCATGCTGTGGAATGAATGTATTTATATTTTAAAAATTGGTTATAATAAAACACATTAAATCACTCCCATATTTTAAACTTAAAGGGAATGCACATAAAGGTCCTCACCGTGAACTCATATTTGCTGCGCAAGGATTCTCAGTGTAAAAACACCTTGAGATTGAAACAAAAAGGTGATTTGATAACCCAGATTCTCTTGTGCCCCATTGCTCACCAATTGGCATGAAGCCAAGAATAAGTGCTTTAGTGCTCAGAGCCTATTGACAAGCTCTTAAGCCTAGATTCACTATTCCTTGAGCTCAATTGAGAGGTCGATGTGTGTGAGCCAAGAGCCACCCAATCAAGATCCGTAGCTTAGCATACGTCAAAGGAGGAAGATGAATAGTTGAGAGCACATGGACAATGTGACATAATTCATGTAGCCTGACAATTCACTTCCTTAGCTAGACTGCACATGAAGCATGTGACGCTAATTGGGTGGAAATCAAGCTCATGTGATCGCTGAACTAAAAGGTTATTTGGATAACTTAGACATAAGAAATATTAATAATTCAATTTGATCACATGAGAGTATAAGTGCTAAGATTGAACCCTTGCATGTTCATCTTGTGCACTAGATTTGAAATAGTTGGAATTAAAGGTCCAATCTAAGGAACACTATATCCACTTGATTAATTGGCATGAAAACAAGTTCATTTAAAGCTGCATGAATGTAAGTACAACACCAGTCCCTTACAACTTATATGATGAAAACCCAACTCCCCCTTCTTTATCTAATAGCATCTTAAATTATAATCTTTGATCTATTAAATTAGGAGCTCCTAAAACTAAGAACATATTTTTCTAAATATTATTAAAAGGAGATACACCTTAGTATCAAAACACATTATTCCCTAAGGACTATAAATCTCAAAACTTACCTTCCATTATTACTTTAGACCATGTACACTTGCATGAAATCGCATACATGTATTTTTATCTGTCAACCCATATAGGAACTGTGAACAGTGTTTTGGTGGGTCTAGGAAGTTTATTGATCCCATCGATTTCATTATCTGTGAGTGGGATAGATGGATTAAAAATTCTACTATAATATTTGGAAGACCTTTCTCTAAATAAATTCCAGTAATGAGGGACCAAAAGGCAAGAGCTATGCACTGAAACAAATACAACCAAGACTTTTACACAGATTTTGGGAGTATATTTTCAAATTGGAATTTACACGGTGGTCTATAAGACACATTTTTCCACAACCACTAATGCTTAAACCTCCAACTATTTCATGGCAAGAGTTTGTTGAGGAAGAAGAAGAACAAGAACAAGAAGATAATGATGATGATTGAAATAATCAGGTTGTAGTTTTTTTTTCTTTTAGTTATTTCTTTTCATTAAAAATTTTATTTCATCACCGTTGCAATCTTTTGCTCAATTCTAATGAAATTCATGTGATTACTTTTTGAGAACTTTTATTGCAAATTAAGCTTTAAACTTTGATTATCAAGCCAGAAAGTTATCATAAATTTAGTATTTTAATAGTTATATGATTAAGAGAGTAAGTAACCATCATATGTCAAGATTTCAGTAAACCGGCTCAAAACTAATACCTTAAATATTTTATCAAAAACTTGTGACTTAACAAAATTAAGTGGGGGAAAGCTAGACTTATGTGTGATAAATGAAGGATTGGTGAAAATAAGGAATGTGCTAGGCTTTCATAGGACTTAATATCTGCAAAGCATGAATAATGAGATGAAGAAAAATATCTTTTCCTTGAACAAGAAGAAAAAAATTGAAGGAATTGGGATGAAAAAAATTATCTCCCCTGTGTAATATTGAAAAAAAAAATATATCGAGATGTAAAAAAATTTATCTCCTTAAAATCGGTAAGCATTGTATTTCATAAGAAGAAGCATATATAGCACGAAGAAATTGCTAAAAACTCCATCTTTGTAATTTTACTTAACAAGATGAAAGGTTCCATAAAATATCCTTTCATGCAGTCATACGATGTTCTAAGGAAAAAAGAGGAAGGGTAGTGGAAAGAGCTAAATAATAAATTAAAAACAAATAAAGGTTACTCATGATCAATCATCTCATTGTTAAATGAACTTTAAGTTACTAGGAAGAGGTTTATAACTATTTCAAATCAGAGCATGATTGTGTAATTGCTAATATTCCAAAAAAAATATTTATTACTTACTCGAGGATAAGCAAAAACCTAAGTGTGGGGGTGTGATCAAATAATTTAGTGTTATGAATTATGTTTTTCATAGGATTAGTTGTGCTTTAATATGTGTTTTTAAGGCATTTTAGGAAGAAGAGCCCCATTTTTGGTAAAGAAAAAAAAGGGTTAAGAATGGTGCTACATCACGCTACAGCCCGCTGTGCTAAATATAGCTAGAGAGTAAGGCACTACAGCGTAACTTGGCAGACACAAACCCGAGAGGTTTGAGCTACAGTGCGCTGTGGCGGACATAACTCAAGAGCCAGGCGCTACAGCGTGCAGCGGCGGATGAAATTCTGAGAGCTAGGCTTTGTAGTGCACCTTGGCAGACATAAACCCAAGAGCTCGGTGCTACAGCGCATTATAACGGTCATAACCCAAGAGTCAGGTACTATAGTGCACCATGGAGGACAATTTTTTGAGATCCATGCACTACATCATACCTTGGCAGTCATAAACCCAAGAGCCAGGTGCTATAGCACACCTTGGCAGATATAAGCCCGAGAGCTTAGTGCTATAGTGTGACACAACGCACTACAGTGTGCCATGATGAACCTAACTCGAGAGCTGAGCGCCACAGCGTGCTATTGCGCTAAACAGGTTGAAAGCCCGATGCCACTGCGCGCTGTAGGGCCCCCTATATTTTTGCTTGGGAATAGCCTCTTAGTCAGCATTAGGAAAGCCAATAGACTTTAGTCTTTCCACTTTCCATAACATAAATTGATTGCATCTATTTAAAACTCCTTCATTATTAAAGGAATAAATGAATAAAACATACTTTCAAACTCAACTTTCATAAAGGAAAAGGGCTGGCTGAGTTAAATGCTAGAAGGCTATGACAAGGCATATAAGAAATAAAATTTAAGACTTAGAAAAGCTTCTAAATTTTTATTTTGAATTCGTAGTCCTAAAGGCTGTTATAGGAAACATGAGCAATCACCTTTGGATCCCAAAGTTAATGCATTGTGAGATTCTAATTGAGGGTCATTACTCTAGATATCAGTTACATCCTGAAAGCTCAAAAATATATCAAGATTTGAAGCAATCCTTCTGGTGGCCTGGAATAAAAAAAAAAAAAGCATTGTTGACTTTGTAGCCAAGTGTCATGTATGCAGTTTAGTTAATGCAGAGCATTAGAAGCTAGGTGGTCTGCTACATCCTTTAAGGATTCCAAAATGGAAATGGTATGATATATCCATGGGTTTCATCATGGGGTGGCCTCGCACAAGATTTTGTGCCGACACAATATGGGTTATTGTCGACCATCTCACAAAATCAGCACACTTTATCCTTATTCGTCGGACTGACTCCATTGAGAAGTTGGCAAAGCTATATATCAAAGAGATAGTCAGGTTGCACGGCATTCTTAAGACAATCGCATCTGATAGACACATCCAATATACTTCTAAGTTCTGGCAGGCAGTGCATCAGGACTTAGGTACCACCCTAACTATGAGCATGACTTTTCATCCTCAAACAGATGGCCAAATTGAAAGGGTAAATTAGGTCCTGGAAGATTTTCACCATTTATGTATCCTTAACTTCTCTAGTTCATGAGAGAATCATGTTTCCTTAGTAGAATTTGAGTACAATAATAGCTTCCAATCAAGTATTAAGATGGCACTATATGAAGCTCTTTATGGAAGGAAGTGTACTACCCCGATAGCTTGATCAAAAATAGGTGATGTGCAGTTGTAGATTCTGAATTGGTAGAGGGAACTAATAAAAAAGCAAGGCTCATTCAATAGAGTATTAAAGCACCTCAAGATCTACAGAGTAAGTATCATGACTCTCATCATCGTCCTCTCAAATTTCAAGAAGGTGATTTAGTGTATATGAAGATCAGTCTTATAAAAGGAATCTATTGCTTTGGAGTTGCGGGAAAGCTCAGTCCAAGATATGTTGGAGCTTTCAAAATCTTAACAGGGATTAGATCATTAGCATACAAAGACTTGCCTGAACACTTCTCTGCAATACACAATGTGTTTCACGTATCATCTCTCAAAAATGCTTAAGATAACCTCATCATCTAATCTCAATTCCTCCAGTAGCGATCCAGCTAGATCTTTCTTATATAGAAGAGCCTATTAGGATCTTAGCTCGTGATCAAAAGCAACTGAGAAATTATTCTATCCTTATGGTGAAGGTTCAGTGGATGAATCGCTCTATTGAAGAATCTACTAGGGAAAAGAGGCCGATATGCAACAAAAATATCCAAGTCTCTTTGAAAATTCAAGTATTTCTTAAAATTCTAAATTTCAGTTCTTAATTTCATGTGTTTTCTTTTCCTTTCTTAGCAATAATGTTGAGGACGACATCGCTCTTAAGTGAGGGAGTCTGTAACAACCCTAAGTTATTACTTAGCTTAATTGTATCCTAATTATCATTCCATTGAGTTCATATAATCATTAGAATCAATCCTCAAATATTAGGAGCGATTCAGAGCTTAATTTTATATTTGGATTATTTTAATAATATATAATTAATTAGAAAATTGAGATATTTAATTTAACCTCAAAATCAAAATCCGACTTTGCCATTGCGCTCGTCATCCCCAAATTAGTTAGAGGTGATGTTTTGGTAGCAATTGGAAGTCGTCAAAAATTCATCGAATATTTTAATATTTAAAATACCCCGAAAATTATGAAAATTAAATACTCATCAAAATCAAAATCTGACTTCATCGTTGAATTCCTCACCCTCGAATTAGTTAGGGGTGAAGTTTTGGGATTTTTTAGAGCCATTTATAAAATTTGATTTTAAAGCATTAATTAATTGAATAAATTAAGTTAAAATTTATTAAATCTCCATTATTCATTTTCCTATTTTTCCACTCTACCTTTTCCCTCCTTCCCAGCACCTTCCTCCCCATGCCCTATACTCAAGAGATTTTTGCCCCTTTTCTTTCCATCCATGCTGATGGGAAGGCTCATTAATGGAGCCATGTCCCATTCTCTCCTTAAGATGAACCTTCAGTCCTCCTCTATTGAGTTGTTGAAAATCCCTCCTCACTCTCCATTTACCCAACTGAAGCTCATTACCTTCTAAGCTCACTCCCAAGCTAAATAAAAACCTTCAGCCTCTTTCTCCTCTTGCTAGTAGTTGAAGAAGAATAAGAAGCTTCTTCCCTCAAACTCTTAAGCTCCCAAGTTCCTGCAGAAATCAGAGTCCTCTTCCTCCATTCATTTCAAGGCCAAGGTACCTCTTTGGTACCTCTTTTATTTATCAAATGGTTATTATATTTACCTTATATGTCTATTTCATGCTAATAAGAACCTGTGTTTGAGAAGTAGAGATCATTAGAGCTCATTAAGATAGTAAGTTTTAGGGAAGAAAATACATTCTACAAATACAATTTTTGTATACCTGAACTCTTAACCTCATTGTTTGCATCATTAAAATAATTCTTTTGTGCCGATTTTAGTATCAATGGAAATGTCTCGAAAATATCTTTCCATAAGTATATGGCACTGCACGTAAAGTGCCCTAGATTGAGAGTATTTGAGTGCGAAATGTGGCCCGTTACAGTTTTTGCATAAGCGAAATCACCATCGGGCGCTACATCGCACCGTAGCGCCCGAGTCCTGAGTTGAAATCCATCGTGGAGCGCCACGGCGTGCCGCAGCGGCATATAAATTTGATGAAATTAAATTAAATGCACCGTAGCACTAAAATTCATCGTGGCGCGCCACAACGCTTGAAAGCATTGCGGTGCACCACAGTGTCGAAACTGTAGCGCTCCACCGCGCCGAAATCCACCGCAGTGCGCCGTAGCTCCTCGCTTTTGGCCAGAAGGTGCTATACGCGCCGTAACTCCCAAAATTGCCCGAAAGTGCTCAGAACTATTTGGAATTGCCTATATTTGTGATTTTTTGCATTCTAATGACCCTAGGACCTTAATGGGGCCAAAATATATCAAAATTGAACCTTGTTTTAGTAAAATTAAGTATTGTATAAAATTGTATGTGATTTTGAATACAGAAAAATTAGGTTTTGACCCCTTTCATGAAAATAGAACTCTAATATTGAAATGACCATAACTTAATTATTAGACATCAAAATTTAGTATTCTTAAACTTTATAAAATCCTTGGATAGTAAATAATAATAAACTAACTGAATTCTTAGACTTTGCTAAGTGAAATTACCAAAATGTCTTTATAGATTAAAATCTTTAAATTGGACCCATAGGACTTAATACTTGTCCAAATTTGATGTACCTACTATTTATCTTCATGTTAAATAGCAAGGAATCATTTGGCATCAACAAAATCCAATTTGGAGCCCTTAATAAAAAAAATAATATTTTAGACCCTTAAGTAGGGGCAAAACGGTCATTTTGCCCAAAATTTAAGTTAAGTACCCTTAACCTTTAAAATATCATTTAAATCATTAAAAATAGTAATAAAACAAATTTGGAATCAATTTAGAACACTTATTCTCATAATTAAGTAATTTGGTAAAATTTCTTTTTCAAGTCTTAAAAATCTTAATTAAAATTAATACCTCCTAACTTAGTCCTAATCACACATCTCTTTGAATAAATTAGGACAGCACAAAAAGATAAATTATAATAATTATCACCAATTCTTAAAATCTCTGAAGTCCTATATTAGGAGCTTCCTAGAATCTACACTCCACCTTAGGATATTTTTCTTAAGATTAGGAATAGATACTATGTTAGATTTTATTCATTGAATAAAGTGGGTTATTCAATGAATGGAACCTTGGTTTTATTAATTTATAAATTTTCATACTTTAATTATGATTATTTTATCTTTTAATTTTACATTAAGACTAGGAGATTCATCCTATTAAACTTTAATTTTGCTTGATAGTGTTTACCTTAATCATTAGTTCATATTTAGACTTGAACTTTAGTCCTTATGCTTTACCTTGGGATTATGTGATTAACTCCAATTCACGATATTTAATTCATGATCCCTAGCTTTAGCAAATCTTGATCAGATCTTAGCTTAGAACATTTAAATTCATTAATTAGGATGTGATGATTTCTTATTTAAACTTATAGTTATTATTGATTGATTTAAATTAGAACTTGATCAGTTCTAATTGCTTTTAACTTATAAGGCTGTGCTTCTAAGTTACACTTGATAATAGTAATTGGAGATCATAAACTTGCGTAACTTGGAATAATTAGAATGGTTTAATATGTAACAACTGATGTCACCTTGTGTAATAGAGTCCCTTACTTACTATTAACTTACTTATTGCTTTTTCATTCTTTGTACTTTGTGCCTTTATCTTGAACATGCCATATAAGAACCTTGATGCATGAAATAAAAACTTAAAATAATTAAGATAACATTTGCATAGGGTTCAATTACTTGTTGATCGTGCGCATTATACTATATTGGATAGGGTTAAGGAGAAATAAGAATTACTTAACATTACTCATTGAGAAGTGTTGTATTAAGTTAGAATCCGAACAATCTTGTAGACATGCTTGACTCCTCAGATACTTCTAGATATGTCCACAGAAGTAAAGTAAATAACTAAAATATTATTGCATTTATACTTACTGCCTCTTCGATTCAGTTTCTTCCTTATTATTTGCCAACTTAGCCTCAGATGACTCTAAGAATATACTTGTTACAACAGGCTAGATTAGCCCTCCTTCTAATATGGCAGTCATTATATACCCGTTTACTATTTACTGTTTACTATTTTACTATGGCATTTTACTTTATTTAGCTTTACTTTACCTGCTTACTTACTTATAGGATGCTAGTTTTAATTACTGTTTATTATAATATCATAATTCAATTATTTATTTTTAACCTGCATATTTCATATGATTATCAGCATGTTTATAATCAGTCTTTCTTTTATTACTTTTCTTACTTTATATATATGTGTGTGTGTGTGTGTGTGCGCGCGCGCGCGCGCGCGCGCCTAACTGTGTCACAGCTTAGTATTGAGGTACGCTCTTTTGCCTTATATATTGTTTAGTTATAAATATTATATTTATAACTTTCCATATCCCTTTGTATGCTTATTGCTCCCTTATACTTTGCTTATTTTATAGTTTAAGTAAAATACTGATATCATAAAACTCATAAACTTAAACAGCCTAAAATGTATTTAGACAATATGTCAAACTAGAATTTTATTTTCTTTGGCTGGGGCCCTGTTATTGTGAAACCGACAATAGCAGGTTCTGAAAATTTTGAGGATCTTGTGCCTGAAGAGGAGCCATTCTTGGAGGAGCAATAGGTCAGGGCAGAAGATCAGTAGAATAGCTGTCATTTTATTCTGCTTGTGAAAATGGGTGATTTATTACATTTTCAACTTATCTTAAAATTGATGTAATAATTTAGATACATATATATGCTATTTTATTGTACTATTTTATTTTGAGCTACATGTTTATTTCTTACTTATATTATGGTGAATTAGATGTAGTATTTTACTTTTTATTGCTTCTGCACTCTGATGAATGTATATACTTAGTGATGATTATGCTGCATTATTCAGGGCACATTCTTCCCTTATTAGTGGATTGAGGAATTACACCTTAATCTAATGATAAGTGAATGATTTGCCAAAGTGGCATACCACTCCTTAGCCTTGATTGTTGGTGGTTAAGGGGCGGGGCGCCATAGCTTGGGTTGCGTTCTAATGCAAGAAGGAAAAGTTATTGCCCTCATCAATTAAAATTGCATGAGAAGAATAATCCAGACCACGATCTTGAATTAGCCATGGTAATTTTTGCTTTGAAGATTTGACGTCATTATCTTTATGACACTGTGGCGCCCCACCCCTTAATCCACAATTATTAGACTAAGGAGTGGAGTGTCACTTTGGAAAATCACTTACTTAAGATTGGATTAGGTATAGACCCTAATACACTAGTAAGGAAGCGATAAGCCATTGCATACATGCCATAAACTCAGTCACTAAGCGAATATAGATCAAAGTGTGGAAGCAAATTAAAATAAATATACATCTAGATTATCATAATAAATAGGAAAAAGTGCAACACATAGCTCAGAGTATAAAGTACAGTAAAGAAAAACACAATCAAGATAAATGTATTATTACAGCATTTAATAAATAGTTTAAAGGACTGAAATAAAAAGTCTCTCATCCTCAAAATATGCATAAAGAAAACTATGCAGCTTCTGGATCACCCAACTGATGCTCCTCTTCAATAAATGGCTCATTCTCTTCAGCACCCAGCTCCTTAATCCTTTTTGAATCTGATAATGTCGATTTCATAATGCTAGGGCCCCAGTCAATAAAAGAAAATATTGTTAGACAATTGTCTAAGTACATTTTAGGTTGAATATTTTACATGAATTATTAATGTCACCATTTATATGTACAAAATCAAAACAACTATCTAGCATAGGAGCAGTAAGCATATCAAGGGAAGGGTAAGTTATAAATACAACATTTATAACTAAGCAAGAATTGAGGTAGAAAGCTCACCTCAAACAAACTAAGCAAGGAATAAGCATACATAAATATATATTGCAGTAAGTGAAAGTACTTGAAAGAAAAGTTTAATTCTAAATATGCTGACGATTATATGATATATGCTGATTAGAAAAAAAATAGTAAGTCTAAAAGTGGTACATATAGTAAGTAGTAAAAGTCTAGCATCCTATAAATATGTACAAATAAGCAGGAAAGTAAAGTACAACTGACTAAAAATAACATGCATCAATAATACAGTAAACAATAAACTGAACTGAAATAAGTACGTATAACTGCCATATCAGAAAATTGGCCAATTTGGCCTAGACCGAAATTCCCAAAGCATTTCTGGGCTAGGGCAGACTGAACAGAATAGCAGAACTGAAGAGACAGTAAATACAAATGCAGAATCTTTTAGTTATTTAACTTTTATTTCTATGGACACGTCCAGAAACAGCTGAGGAGTCAATCACGTCTGCAAGACTATACGGGCTCCAAGGTTAACACACACTCCTCAATGAGTAATGTTAAGCATCATTATTACTCTTTACCCCTGTCCATTAGGGTAAATGTGCACCAAAACCTACCAGAATATAACTTAACCTAAGGCAATTGTTATCCTAATTATTCTAAGTTTTCATTACATGACATGTCCAAGGGAAAACACAAAATACAAGAAATGTGTAGCACAATAATCAAGTAGTAAGCAAGGGACTCTTCTACATCTGATGACACTATTATTATCTAATTAAACCATTATAACTATCCTAAGTTATACAAGTTTAGGATCTCCAATTCCTACTATCGAGTGTAACTTAAAAGTATGCCTTATACATTATAAAATATTAGGATTAGCTAAGTCCTAATATGATTAAATTAATGTCAGTTAAATAATAAATCATTATGACCTAATTAATGAATTTAGACGTTCTTACTAAGGTCTAATTGAGATCTACTAAACTAGGGATTATAATTTTAATACCACGAGATTAGAGTTAAGCACATAATCCAAAGGTAAGGTTTAAGGGTCTAAGGTTTCATTTCTAAGTGAACTAATGATTGAGGTAAATCCTATTAAGCAAAGTCAAGCTTAATAGGATAATTCTCCTATTCTTAATTTAGGATTGAAAGATAAAATAAAATAAAATAAAATTATGAAAATCTAGAAACTAATAAAAATCAAGGATTCATTCATTGAATAACCCCATTATTCAATGAATAAAATATAACCTAATATCTAACCTTATTCTTAAGGAATGGATCCTAAGGTGAAGTGAGGATTCATAATGATAAGACTTAGAGAATTTCTAAGAATTGATTGAATTTCCTTATATTTGCTGATTTTATTTAATTATGGAGGTTAGGGATAGATTTTAGGTAATGATCCTTTTTCCTTAGAGATTTTTAAGCTTAAGTTGGGTGATTTTAGACAGTTAACCAATTAAAAGATTTTATAACTTAAATTGATCATAATTCAGTTATATTATTGATTTTATAAATGAAAAATGGTATTTTAAGCATTAAGGGTACTTAACCTAAATTTTAGACAAAATGACCATTTTGCCCCCACTTAAAGGTCCAAAAAGCTACTTTTTGATTTAGAGCTCCAAATTAAAATTTTTTACTGCCAAATGATTCCTTACTATCTAACATGAAGATAGATAATAAGTACACTAAATTTAGATAAAAAATGGATCATATAGGACCAAACTAGGGTTTTTGACCTAGGAGGCATTATAGTAAATTACACTTAATGAAATCTAAATTTGTATACAATTTATTGTTGGTTGCTATTCAAGGATTCTATAGAGTCTAAGAACACTAAATTCTGAGGTCTAATGAATTAGTTAAAGTCATTTTAATTTCAAGCGCAATTATGGAATTTCCTAAGGCTAAGAGTTGTCAAAAAACTAACTTTTTCATTTGGTATCTAAATTCAGTAAGTTCAGTGGCTATAGCTTCCATATATCACACTGAGCACTTTAACTAGGAGTAGATCCAAATTGGACTTCAATTGGTCAAGTTATGATCTAATTAGAGTTATGAGTATTTTGATTATTTTTTATTTTCTAGGGCTCATAACCTAAATAACATTTTAGATTGCAGTGCCATATACCGATGGAAAGGTCTTTCCGAGACCTTTATATTGATACCCAAATTGGCACCAAATGAGTATGTTATCAATGAAAATAGTGGAGTTAAAGGACAAAGTATGCAGAAAAGAGGAAAATTGAGCAGCTTCATCTTCCTAAAATCACAAACCTAATGATCTCTAATGAACTCCATACCCTAAATATAGATTTCTAAGAATACAAACTAAGCATAAGAGTGAAATGAAGTAACCATTGAATACATCCAATGGGGGAAAGGAGGTACCTTGGCTTTGATAATGGCAGATTTTCTAAGGGAGGCTTGAGAGCTTGAGAAATTCTTCCTTCAACAAATACAGAAATGGGAGGAATTCAGTTGGGCAAAGATAATATGGGAGATGGAGAGCTGAGAGCTAAAGGTTCTCTTAGTGGATGAGAGGTCTGCCATTGGATAGGATAGGAATGAGTTGTCCCATCCTAGCTATGGAGGTAAGGGAGGTGGCAGGAGGTTGAGAGATGGGAGGGGAAACAAAGGTGGCAGGAGCAGGGAAAAAAAATAAGAGCAGGCTGAGTATGGCAGGAGGGCTAAAGGGAAAGGAGGCTCTGCAGGGATTGGATGGCTACGGGTCCCAGCTAGCCAAAGAAGAAGGAGGGAAAGAAATAAATGGATTTTAAAATTGCTTTATTTAATTAATTGAATGCTAAAGAAAAATCAGATTTTATAAATATGCTTCGAAAAATCCCAAAATTTCACCCATAGCTAATTCGAGGGTGAGGATCACAACGGCGAAGTCGGAGTTTAATTCCAACGAGTACTTAAAAAAAAATTTCTGGGTAATTAATTGCATTAAAATATTCATAAAAATCTGACGACTTCCAAACACGTCCAAAACATAACTCCTAGCTAATTTAGGGGTGACGAGCGCAATGGCAAAGTCTGAATTTCAATTTGAGATCAATTTAGATAGGTCAAATTCTAGGGTTTCTTGATTTTCCCAAAATTAGGATTCAATCTATTTGATTCCTGATTAGGACTAAGTCTTAGTGGAAGACTCCTAATGACCTAATTAGAGCACTAAAACTAATATTAGGACCTGGATTATCCCTAATCAGATTAGGTAACAACTTGAGTTATTAAAGGAATCCAATGCTCTATTTTCACTTATCATCAGAGTCTAAAATACATCTTCACTCAATGAGAGCTTAATTATCGCCAGTGTAGATGGCTTGAGCTGATAAATAATTAAGATTTATCTATCCAGTATCATCCTAATTAAGAAAATGTGGTAGCAGATGCACTCAGTCGTCAGCCTACATAATCTGCCATGATTTTGTCAAGGTCGTTAGATGAAGAATTTCGTGAACTCAAAATCTCCCCAGTTCATGGAGATATGTTATGCTCGATGTTGATTAATATCAATTAGAGATTTCTCCATATTGCAAACTAAAGATGAAGATTATCTAAAGTTCAAAGTCGATATTGAAGGAGGCTATCATTTTGATCTGTAATTATTTGGTAATGTAATCTATCAATGGAATTGTTTATGGATCCCCAAATCCATGCATCAGAAGATTCTCATTGAAGGCTACAATTCATGATATCAGGTTCACCCTGGCAGTTCCAAAATGTTTCAATATTTGAAGAAATCATTTTTATGGCTTGGAATAAAGTAGAGCGTGGCGGAGTTCATTGCAAAATGTCACGCTTGTAGTCTCATTAAAGCAGAACATTAAAAGCTCGGAGGACTACTTCATCCTCTAGCTATCTCTAAATGGAAATGGTTCGACATTTCCATGAACTTCGTCATGGGTTTACCCAAGTTAAGGCTGGGTGCTGATTCTATCTGGGTCATAGTTGATCGACTGACCAAGTCAGCACATTTTACTCCAATGCGTCAAACAGATTCCGTGGAGAAATTGGCAAAACTATACATTAAAGAAATTGTCAGGCTCCATGGAATTCCAAGATCTATCATTTCTGATTGTGATAGTAGATTTACCTTTAAATTTTGGCAAGCAGTAAATCAAGACATGAGAACTACCCTAACTATGAGTACTAGTTTTCATCCACAAATTAATATACAAATAGAACAAGCCAATCAGGTTCTTGAAGACCTTCTACAATTATGCATTTTGATTGGAGGTTTTTGGGAGGATCATATTCCCCTAGTGGAGTTCAGTTATAATAACAGTTTCCAAGTGAGTATTGGCATGGGATCGTATGAAGCTTTATACAAAATGAAATGCAGTACTCCATTAGCATGGTCTGAAATAGGTAGTGTTCAATTATATGGATCAGATCTAATGGAAGAAACAAACTGGAAAGTGCAAATTATCCAACAGAGAATCAAAGCAGCTTAAGATCGTCAGAGTATATATCACGATGCCAATCATCATCCTCTGGATTTTAATATTGGAGATTTTGTTTATCTCAAGGTTAGTCCTATGAAAGAATTATTATGCTTCGGTGTAGTTGTGAAGCTCAGTCCTCGCTACATCAGACCTTTTGAAGTATTAGAAAAGATAGGCTCTATGGCCTATAAATTAAGGCTCCCGAAGGATTTCTCTGCAGTCCACAATGTGTTTCATATTTTATCATTGCTGAGATGTCTTTGTGATCCATCTCACTTAGTTCGACTCCTAGCAGTATCACTCCAACTGGACTTTTCTTATGCAGAGGAGCCTATCAAGATCTTAGCTCATGATCAAAAGAGCTGAGATATCGCTCCATCCTTATGGTGAAGATTCAGCTGAGGAATCATTCTCTTGAAGAATCTACCTAGTAAAAAGAAGCTGATATACAACAAAATTATCCAAGTCTCTTTGAAATTGCAGGTACCTTTAAATTCTAAGTTATACTCTTAAAGTCTTACAATTTCTTCCATTCTTAGGATGATGTCGAGGACGACATTATTCTTAAGAGGGGGAGTCTGTAACAACCCTAAGTTGTTATTTAGCTAATTATAAGCTTAATCATGCCCTAATTTTAGTTTCATTTCATTCAATATGGTCATTATAAGCTAACCCTGAAAATTTGGGGTCAATCAGACCTCTTTAGGTCAAATGGGCACTTTTGTCCAATTAGGTATCCTAATTAATAGTTAAAATATTTTGATCTCCAATCAAAATTATAATTACATTTTTGAGTTTCTCGCCCCCAAATTAGCAATGAGTGCAAGTTTGTGAATTTTTGGAGGTATTTAGGCCATAATTGAATTTAAATTAAATTGGAAAAATTATATAAAAGGGTTCCTAACCTTTTTGAATTTGCATTTCTACCCATAACCAATTTACCCATCCAAGATCTACTGTGCGGACTACGGGAGATCCATTGTGGAGCATGAGTCATGCGACAGTGGAGCCCCGCTTCATCCATCCATCGATCCCGCTGATCATACGGCTAGGATCTAGATCCACGGAAGCGCGGATTTGCCATCCGATATCTATATTTATCATATGGTCCGGGTCGCTCAAGCAATCGGCCATTAGGATTCATTTGATCTGGGCTATCACGTCTATCTGATCAATAGATCAGACAACCCACAGTGCATCCGCACTGTGGATCATCATCCTGAGAGTGCCCCACTCCCAACAGTGAAGATTCCTCGTACCACCAACTACCACGCCTGTCTCTGGCTCGCATGTCCACCTCAGCAGGCCGTTAGGACCTTTCCACTCTCGGCCTAACCTTCAAATCGAGGCCCATGGTCTGGTCTTCCCCATTAGTGGAAATGGGAGCTCAACTATGACCTGAGCTCTCGGGCCTTCCCAGCCCACTCCACTGCACCTTAGTTCCTCCCCAAGGCTATAAATAGCCTCGAGTCTCCCTCCTAGAATCCCTTGCTGGATAATTGAGTCCAATTCAGATTCTTCCCCAATTTGCTATTACTAGTCTGTTTGAGCTCTCCCCGGTAATCCAATGTTTGTGTACCACTGATAGTGGATGAGTCTTGTTGTTCAAGACCCCTATGTCTCCTCTACAGCTCAACTAAGTCCTTGGATCACCCTCTACATTGCCAGCTCAATCTCCCGATCGCATTAAGTACCCTCTTGCTGCATTGAAGTTGTATTGGCTCATTACCTCATTCCATTTGTTTGTAATTAAAGCTCTAGATTAATCAAATGCAATACCATATATATTGAGACTTAAGTTAGTCTCGATCGATCAAATCAATCGATCGGGCTACCATCTTCTCGGGAGCCTAGGCCGAGTAAGGTCCCAAGCTCTCATCCACTTCCAAACCAAGCCAAATTGGGGCTTAGGTGCACCTTGTCTCATTGAAGGTGCATCTAACGAGCCTCAAGCCTAGTGTGGCCTCTATGGGAAGTATTGACTTCCCACGGTAAAGCCCAAAGAGGAAAATTGGAGTAGTAGCCTTTCAGCATTTCAGGCCTCCCCAAATATGGCTTAAGGTCTCTATCGGTGCGTCTGGTCATGGGGATAGTGTAGCTACCATCAAGAGATTGGGTCATGTCCAGGATGCTCCGAAATTTGAGGATTATTGTTTGCCTAACTCGCCTATGCGCTGAGTGTAGCGAGAGAAAGAAGAAGCGTTGTGCAGGTCAGGCCGGCCCATGACCCCCATAATGTGACAATGTCGGGTCACCGGGTCGAGCTAACCCCGCATGTTTTGGAATCGGGCCAGTGCCAGTTAATAAATAAAAGGATTTATGAATTATTTTCCTTAAGGAAAATAATTCAGAAATTAAAAACCCTAATTAGAAAAATACAAATTAAATTAATTATATAGCTTTTGATCCACTTATCCAAACCATGTGAAGTTATATACCATTTAGTTCATAAAATTATAAGGAATAATAATATACAAAAATACTTGGATTTCTGTGGTTTGATTTTTTGATTTTGCTGAATTACTCCAGAACTTAATTAGGGCGGATTAACTTGTATACTTAGCCAAATTCCTTGATTTAAGTTTCATTATGCTTCTTATGCCTTATAGAATGCATGTGTTAGGTGAAATAATTTTTTGATTATTATATTAATAATTATTCCATAATATTAGAAATTCATGATTAATAAAAATTAGGGTTTACATTTAACCAAATTTAGCAAACTAAGTCTCTGATTGTTCATATGGATAAGTAGAATATATTTGCCAATTTTCATAGATTTTGAATGGTTATATTTGTAGTTAAGTGATAATTCTTTTTGGCTTGATTTAGGATTTGATTAGCCTTAATTATTTTTTATTTTCTTACTTAAATATTTATATGCTTCAATAATCGTAGTATGCATGTTAGAGAACTCAAACCCTAATTTGGACACTTTAAATGATTTCCTTGATAATATTAAATCTTAAGCCCTAAGAATCTTGAATAATAATTAAGATAATCAATATAACCTTAAACTAGAAATGGACATCAATAATGCACTAATAATTCACTGATTTTGTCATTGATAATTAACTTAATAATTGATCTTAGTTTGGTCAAGTTAGACATTGTATTCTAACTTGATTAAATTAAGGTTTAAAACTTTAATCACCTTAAGTAAAACACTTGATTTGAACAATTAAAGCACTTACATGATTTCAATAATACATTTTGATTTTACATTAATCTTAACCCACTAAACTAAAAATATTAAGATCTATAATTAAATTATGTGATTGATCATCTGAATATATATGCCCTTAGATCTTTAATTTTTCCTAAGTAAGACTCTTAGCATGAGATAAATTATATAATATTATTGATTTGAAAAATGATCCATTCTTAATGAATTACATGATTGTATCCCATAATTGTAGTATAGGTTATGATCAGATGAGTTTATCCATATGATTAGTGTAATTCAATTTAATGAATTAAGGATTGAAAGCTAATAAATCTTAGATCTTAGATTATTATTTGTACATTTTAGTGCTAGATCTTTAAGGTTGTGATTTAGTGTTAATAATTCAATAATTACTAAGCCTTATTAATAGATGAGTTATTGAGGTAGGAAGGACATATTATCTAATCTTGAGGTAGGAGTTTATATGCACTTTTTTAACCTTAGATACTTGGTCCTAGAACCTTGTGGTAGGATAGCCTAATGATCTAGTTTAAGGTTATTTTCTTGTGATATTATCCTAAATTGAGTGACTTTTAAGTCACATTTTTGGAACCTTTGTATAGGATTCACCACAATGGAGAATAGATCCATTAGTTTGATATTACTTGATTATTAAATAGCATTATTAAAATTAGTAAAATAGTCAGTTATAGGTAATAGTGTATATGCATAGAATTGAATTATTTCAGTAGAAATTAGAGTTGGTTGATTTACCCTAAATGGAACTGTAGAGTCTCAATCTTATCTTAGGTAATTAGATAGTACAGTTCAGTTCAGAATAAACATCCCAAGTCCAAAAGTGTTACAAGTGGGGGATTGAATACTTAGTTTGAGTGAATAAATCATGACCGGGTCATGCCCCTTATCGTCATACATTTTGATAAGTGCAGTTAAACAAATTAAGTATTTCAAGTTACCTTTCTTAGGATACTAAGAGTACATTTGTGATTAGAGTATTTAATAATTTATTTTGAGGGAATAAAATGTGGCTTGGTCATGCCCCTTATCATCATGCATTTCAATAAGTGTAAATATATAAACTAAGTGTTAAATTCACCTTTCTTAGAAACATATCAACTATGTGTATACAACATCTTCAGTTAATAAGTTTAAGTTTGAATCTTAGTTGAATTCATACAGTGGATTATTAGGAGTCATAATTCATTTAGACAAATTCTACACAATGGAGATAAATGGAATCATCACTTGATATTATATTGATTTCGAGATTTTGATAATTTAAATCATATAGTCATAAAAGCCTTGGCATATCATGAAATGCATAAGTTATATCAGCATTAGCAGAGCGAATGAGCTCACCTAATGTAGCGCCCCGCCCCGTCACCGCGCGCAAAAGAGAAAAGTAATGTACCTCAACCTTGGAGGTGGAGCGGTGCGCCACTCGGGAAGGTTGTTACACCTAAGGACTCTATTAGCAGAGAATTTGCTCACCTAGGATCTGTGGAGTGTCATGTGACACCAAGTTAGCATATCAGTGGCATATAGTTTTGTGGCATATTCAGATATATAATTATGAATTCAGTAGCATATAATATAGTTTTAAATCATCATTATTCAGTTTCAAATTGTTTACTATTTTCCCTACGTTTCAGCAGTTAGTTGCAATTTCAGTTCACTTATTATTTTTTCAATATTCCAGTATTCAGTTTACAATTTTAATTTTACTTTACTTTTAGATTTGTACTATTTTTAGTTTTTAGCTATTTTACTATCTTTTTTATAGTCTTACTTAAACTATTTAAATGCTAAATAGTAGATAATAATAACTATTAGAGTAGTTTTCGATGTGTTAGACTTATTGTCTAACACATGCTATTTTTGGGATCTGACAATTTACTTGATCCAGAGTAACTTGTGGAGCCAAATCAGGAGCCTTCACAAAAGATTCGAAATGAGTTCGTGAAGTATTATAGGACTCTCCATCAGCCTTTATTTTCTGCATATATTTTTTTACAATTTAGTATTTAGACTATTCTCTATATTTTTATTTAGTAAATAATTATAATAACTCTGGATGTATTTTTTTTTCTTTTATGAGATGAATGCTATACTTAATTTCTATGATAAATATTTATGGATGTACTTTAGCTTCCACACTCTATATTTACTTCTACTTATACTTAGTATTGTGATGTGATCAGGATATACATAAAATTCTAGCATTCATATAACTGTGATCTTATCCTCATTTGTAATTCAAAATACATGAGTACCCTACCTAATACTTAAGATAAGGATATTACACTTATCTTAAGGATAAGTACTCAGCCCTCTTCTCTTGAGATTGAGTCTCAGTAGCTCATGTGCTCAGCTGGTGTATTCGAGGAGGTTCGGTTTCTCTTCCCGAGTAATGCACCGTTCTACTGCTAATTGTTATTCCTTAAACTAAACCATTTGCACATGGCGACGGGATGGGGCACTACACACGGTCCTGCAGCGAATCCTATAGTTATAAAACTAATTTAAATTATGTTTATGTTATTAATTTACTTCTTAATTAATTTAATTAATTTTAATGAGTTTAAATCCAATTTTTGGACTAGATAATCTCTAAAAATTCCTAAAATTTTACCATTAGCTAATTAGGATATGAGAAATTCAAAAATGAAATCAGATTTTAATATGAAGATCAAATTAATTTAGCTAATTTTCATAATCCTAAATTAGGCAAAATAGTCATATTGCTCAAATGAGCTTTGATTAATTCCAAACTTTCAAAGTTAGATTTAAATGGCTATTTGAGTCTAATGGAATGGAAATTAGCTCTTAGTTTAACTTAGATTTAGCATAATAACAATCTTAAAAGGTCACCAAGGGTGCACTCATTGTTGCACAGGGCAATATGGAAGGTACACTTTACCTAATCAATAAAGTGCATGATTCTATTGTAGCTGCATAACAAATAGATGCAGGTCTATGGCATCAGAGGCTTGGCCATATAAGTGAAAGGAGGTTGAAATCTCTATAGTCAAAGGGGAAGCTCCAAGGATTAAAGTTGATAGACTTGGATTTATGTGAAAATTATGTGCTGGGCGAACAGAATAAGGTTTCATTCTCCAAAATTGGAAGAGAGATAAAAGACCAAAAACTCGAGTTGGTGCATACATACGTATGGGGGCCAGCTCCTACTTATTCCATAGGTGGAGCCACATATTTTGTCATCTTTATTGATGTAACAACCCTAGTTGTTATCTTAGCTAAATCTAGATTAATTAAGCTAAACCAAGCTTTAATTTGATCCCGTTAGCCTCAATGGGTCATTTAAACCTAGCCCTAGAAGTTTGAAATTAATCAAAGCTAAATTGAGAATTTTAGTATTTTTGATTATTTTTAAGCCCTAGAAAATACCTAAATTAATTTGATTTTCAAATCAAAATCTAATTTTATTTTTGAATTCCTCATACCCTAATTAGCTAAGGGTGAATTTTTGGAAATTTTTGGAGCTCATTTGGTCCTAAATTGGATTTAGAATATTTAGGAATGATTATATATTATTTAATTGGTTTTATTATATTTGAATTATATTAATTAAAAGATAAACGGTGGGATTAGCTATCGGGACCGCGGCAGATCCGGTGCGGGGTCCCAACAGCGGGGCACCGGGTTAAGCCACTCGATGCATTGGCACGCATCCTGGCGCAAATCATCTAACGATGAGATCTCCTCCGTGTTAAGATTAGATCCTATGCGTCGGATCCATCGTGCACATCCAACGGCTACCATTTGATCAGTTTAAGTAATCTATCCTGACCATCCATAACTAATAGTCGATCCATCAGACGGTGGACGAAGACCCTAACATTGTGGATCTTCGTCTACCTCTCGCCCCGTCTGCATCTGGTCCCCCTCGACAGCCAAGACCCTCCCAGCCCCGTGGCAGTATGGGAAATGACTCGTTCTTCCTCTACTACCCTTGGCGTATTTGTCTTGTTGGCTGCCCTCTCCCTGAATTTCCCCTAGCCATTGACCTGAGCTTTTCCCTTCGGCCCGAGCCTCCTCCCAATGCCAAGCTCTGGAAACTACCTCCCAGAGCCTCCTTCTACCTATAAATACCCCCCAGTGATTCGCAGTGAGTCCCTTTACTCACTGTGAACTCTCATTTGGCAGCTGAAGTACCTGGAGCTCCTGTCTCACCTCGGTGATTTCCAGCATTTTCCTGAAGCTTAGAACCACTGATAGAGGGTCAGTCTAGTGTTCAAACCCCCTATGAACCTTCGTCTATTGTCTAGGAAGCTCCAACACCCTTCAAATCCCCTTGGCCAAGCTTGTGACCTCGACTTCAGGGACAGCCTTCTGCCATTGAATTCCGTTGATTCAATCCTCCATTCTATCTCTGAATTAAGCCTCTATATGTCGTCTAAGTAGCCGTAGTCACTTAGGAAACCTAGTGTGATTGTCCATAGGGTCTGGGCTAGCCTAATTCGATCCTTCGATCATCTGGTTTACGCCTCGAGCTCACAGCTGAGCTCGAGTAAGAACCCGATGATCCAGGGCACCCCAAGGCATGTGGCCAGAGGGTTTCGATCTACCTCACCACTAGTATGGTGTCAGGATCGAGCTCTAGCCAAATGGTTGTCTCTATGAGGAGAATTTACTCCTCGCAGTAAACCCTAATCGTCTGTGAAGCGGGTATTTCGGTCGAGTAGCACCCTATTGATCCAGAAGGACCCAGATAGGGGTTCTTACCTTAAAGGTGCGTTTGAGTCTCCTGAAGGTGCAGCCATCGAGAGCTAGGCGTGGCGTGGCCGGAGCGTGGAGAATTTCGACGTGAAAGTTCCATTAGGGCGGAGCCCGTCAAGAGGAGGGCAATGAAGTCACGGGTCGGGCCGACCCGTGACCCGCGCCTTTTGATTTTGGGCTGCAGCTAATAGCGAATTATAGGATTGCATTTTCTATGGTTATTATTTAATAAATCAATTCCTATAGTTTTTATTTAAATAAAAATGTAGAATAAATTATTTGAATAACTTTAGTTATACCGATCCAAATGGTATGATCCAATATACCATTTGAATTAGAAAAATACAAGAAATCTAAATCTAAAATAAAATCACAGATCTAATAGTTTGATTTAAAATAATTACCCAATCCTTTTCTGTTCTTAATTAAATTATATTAAATTAATAAATGCCCAAATATGGAAAATAAGGGCTTTGATTACTCATATAACCGTAAAGAATAATTGTAGACCCTTAAAACCAATTTAAGGTATTTAATTTTCCTAATCACTTCTTAATTACCCTAATCAAGGATTAGTGAATTAAACCCTAATTAAGCCTCCGATTTTGCTAAGTGTAGTTCCTAATGCTATCTTAAGTGTAGTAGAGCCTATGGATAAAATTGGATTGCCCTAGAATATCCTAACTTTCTTAATCACTTTAATTGGCCTAAAAGGTAATTAGTGCTAATTAGGCTAATTAGGTTTCCAAAACCTATGATAAGTGTAGTTTTTACTTCATTGACCAATATGGAATTCATTAAATAGATTAGAATAAATTTAGCTAATTAAATCTTAAAATCCCATATTTAGCCTTAACACATATTTTGGTTATTTTGACCAAAATGTGCTTAAGTGCCCCTTAAACCTTGGAAAAATTCACCCTTAGTCAGATTATTAATGTTCTGCTGAACTCTTAGACTAATAATGTTAATAGTATGGATATTAAGTTAAGAAATTTTCATTTAGCCTTAATTAAGGTACTAAGATCTTAAGTGATCATAAAGGAGTCACTTTGCCTTAGTAATTGAATCTAACAATCTTAAAATGCTAAATCTTAATTTAAGAGGTTCAATTAAGTTAGTTCATGAGCTTAAATTCTAAAAGAAACACATTTAGAGAATCCTAAGTTGAAAACCTAGTTTAAGTCTAAAGTGATCAAACATCAGATCTTAGATCTTAGACTTTAGATCTTCACTTGAATTGAACTACCTTCCTTTGAAATTTCCTAAGTGATTTATTGCCTAATTCTTTTGAAGCCATCCATATGGGTATAGGATTAATTTAATCTTTAGGATAATAAAATTATCCTAAGAGATTGAATATAGATCTTAGATTCTCAAGTTCTTAATTGATTATTTTATCTTATAACTAGTAGAATAACCTTTCACTAAGTTCTTAGTTCTTGGATCCTTCAGCTTATAGGACTCATTATCCTTAATTTGAGTTTTAGAGTGTGAACTCTAGATCTGTATTAGGACTTCACCTTGGATTCAGGGTTTGAACACCAAAGTGGAGTTTAAATCCAAAATCCTTAAATCTTGATTTACTTACTCAATATTTGGGTAAGAGAGACAAATACTAATAATTAGGTTGTTGATTCATTTGTTTAAACCATATAGTCATCATATGAGTTTGAATTAAAACTTGTTAAGTTCTAATATTAACTTTAAGGTAGTAAATCTGGAATTATACTCGATAGCTAGATATTGGAGATCCTAAACTTGTATCTTCCCAGAATAGTTAGTTTGATAAATTAAACAATAACAAATATCACATAAGTCTAGATTGAGTCTCTTACTTACTTTGATTAGATTTGCTCTACACACCTTGGATATTGAGCCTTGTTTCTTGAGCATAATAGGAGAACTTAGGATATGGAGGATACATCCTAATGTTTGTAAAGCATATCAATCATCTAGTTCTTTTAGTGCTTTCAGTTAGTAGAGTATGTCCTAGCTTAGTCTTCCTCTTCAGTTCTAGTATTATTAAAGAATAGACTCGGACCTAGTTTGACGGATGTCTAGGATGGATACATGTCTTATTCTATAAAGTTCAACTCAGACCTAGCTCTTCAGATGCCTAGGATGGACACATGTTGAACTTTAGAAGCCCTATATGGCCTATTGTCTAGTATGGTAGCACTATGTCTTAAGCTTACTGCTACTCTAGTTTAGTTTTCTGTCTTATTGTGCTTTGCCACATGTTTCAGTGGCCTTACTTACTCGACTTGCTTACTTTGCCACATGTCTTAGTGGCTCTATGTTACATTTGATTATTTTTCTTTTTGCCACATGTCTCAGCGTCCTTTCCTTTGTATATTAATTTGCATGTTGTATGTATATTCTCATAGATTAAGCTATTGTATATATATTGGCATGTTTAGGATGCTAGAATGGTATGTTAATTCAGTATTTTGTGTTCTTTTATACTCAGCATATTTCAATTTGATCATAAGCATATTAGGGTCAGATTTATTATAATAATTGTGGTCACTTTTGCTTTTAGCTCCACCTTGCTTACTTTCGTGTTTTGTATGTTATAATCATGTTTTCTGCTTCCGCTACTTTGATATGTATTGATGAATGTTATAATTGTATCAAGTGACAAGTCCTTGGCTTAAGGCAGGTTGGATCCTACCTAACTTTACTTAAGTTGGGGATTTTTCATAGCTGGAGCACCATACTCCCTACGGTTAGTACGGGAGGGCCCATAGTTGGTATCAGAGAACACCATAAAGTGTCAAAATATAATCCATGATTCTTTTTCTACCTAGTGGACCGTTCTTCTAAGATGCAAACATCAATATATATATCATCCATAACATAATAATATCAGTAACTCCTTGAGAAATTTAGATTGAAAATACTTATATATATAGTTATCAATAACTAACAAAGACATTAAATACATTTTACTGTTGGGAGTAAATAGACCGTGAAGAGTCTGACCTGGACTATTATTTTCATGCCTTTGAGTTGGCATGGGGGTATAGTTTCATATGGAGATAGGAGAGCATATGGCAAATCAAAGGAGTCTCAATGAAAGGAACCCTAGTATTGGACAAACTTCTATGACAGACAGCGTACCGAGGACTTGATTTTCCTATATACGCCAAGGAGTGGTTAAGCCGAGTGGAGTCAGTCTTGAGACATATAGAGTGTCTCGAGTCACTCTACTTGGACATTGTGACAGATCTGATGCTGGATTACGCAGGAGTCTGATGGTATGACACCATGAGGAGGCTCGAGAGGAAGCGTAAGAGGAAGCATCAAGAAGTGACTTTTGAGGACTTTTGTATGGCATTTAGAGGTGAGTATATTAAGGATGTCTGAGTGTTAGTTAGGATAATTGTTATCTTTTAGCTTATATGATTTTAGTATAATATGCTTCTTGACATTTTCTAAATCTTATGTAATCCTTTATTTCAGCAAGTAATGAAAATTTTTTGATATCTATCGACTGTCTTCATTCAATAAATTTCTAAGACATGGTTTGTATTACTTAAATAGAATGAATCCTGGATCACCACCTGCTGTTACTGCTATCAAGAACACCATCGCCTACAGTAGTTCTAATGATGAAGTAGCTCACCTGTGAGCAATGGTGGCAACCCTGTTGGAAAACCAAGCCCAACAAGCAATCGTCATGCAAAAGATGCTTAGTGATTGTTCTGTTCCAGCCATTGTTGCTGCTCCTGCTCCGCAACATACTGTGCCTTCCCATCACTCGATGGATAACCTTCTTCACAATTTCTTAAGGCTGAGACCTTCAACCTTCGGTGGGAATCTATCACCGACGGATACAGCCAACTGGCTAAAAACAATGGAAAATGATCTGATTAGTCTAAAGATCTCGAACTCTGAAGCTGTCCATCTCACTACACATCTATTTCATGCAGAGGCAAAGTATTGGTGGGAGGAGGTCAGGAACACCCAGTTCGTTGACTACGAATTAGAAGACATCCCTTAGGATGCATTTGTTAAAGCCTTCAAAACTGAATTCATTCCCCATTTGCACAAAACATTATTGCAAACACGATTATAAAGTTGACTCAAGGGAGTTGTTCGGTTGTTGAATTCGAAAGGGAATTTAAGGGGTTGATTCGCTTTGCACCAGAAGTTAATCATTTTGAGTCAGCTAAGTGCCACTGCTTTTTCTGTGGACTCCGAGATTCACTAAAGAATCAGATCGTACCACTCTGTTGACTAAATTCTTCAATCTAGTAGAGATAGCTAAAGTGATTGAGCATCACCAATCTGAATGTGATCTCAAGTGAAGGGCACAAACCACTCTAAACTCGCAGGAAACCTTCAAGAGGCACATGTCTAATCCTGCAAAGATCTATCAATTGGAAGCCGCACCAACATCGGAACCTATTCAAGGCTGTTAGAGGCCTCACCCATACGACAAGTGTTACTACACTGGTCAGAGGTGCTACAATTGTGGGCGTACAGGCCACAAGTTCTACCACTGTACCCACATAAAAATAGTGGATGGAGTCCCAATGAAGCCCTACCAAAAGAATCAAGTATTTAGACCAACTCTGTTGAACTAGAGAGAACCAAACCTGGCCATAATGCCAGCACCTACATCTGAAATTGCTCCAGCTCAGTCACCAGCTCCTAATTCTTAGAACCATCTTAGGAGGCAGAGCAACAATCGTCCTGCCAGTCCTGCGTGAGTTTACTCTTTAATGCCTATCGAAGCCGCAGAAGATAATAATATGGTTTTAGGTACACATCTCTAAACTCCTCTTTTGACAATTACATTTATATAATAAATTCTTGCAAGTCATTAATGTAATTCATATGAATTAAGCACTCTTTATTTCAATGACCAGTCTTGTAATGTATTATTTGATACCGGTGCTAGTCATTCATTTATCTCTGAACGATTTGCCAATATCCTTAAGCTACACTCATATAACTTAGCTAAATTTTTGAGTGTTGGACTTCCATCTGGAGCCCAACTAAGTGCTCAGAAGTTTTATAACATCCAAGTACCAATAAATGGTAAGGAATTTCACTCTAAATTAATCATCCTGCCATTAGCAAACTTCGATATCATCCTTGGGATGAATTGGCTCAGTGACAATAACACCTTGATAAATTGCCTTAAGAAGAAGGTCACTCTCCATTCCCAGGGCAAGTCTGAAATGTTTATAGGAAAATCCAGTACGCAGTTATCATTAATAAATGCAATTAAAGCTGAACAGTTGATCAGTAAGGGTTATGATGCTTATCTAGTCACTATGATGGGTGAAGCAAAAGAATGCATCTCTCTCTGACTATAAAGTAGTTAAGGAATTCGTCGACGTATTCCCAGAAGATCTGCCTGGTGTACCTCCTTCCAGAGAAGTCGAGTTCGCTATTGAACTAACTCTAGGTACCTAGCCTATATCTAAAGCACCATACAGAATGACACCTAAAGAATTGCAAGAACTCAATGAACAGCTGCAGGAACTCTTGAATAAAGGTTTTATTAGGCCAAGCATGTCTCCTTGGGGTGCACCCATTTTATTTGTGAAAAAGAAGGATGGATCTATGCATATGTGTATAGATTATTGCAAATTAAATAAAGTTACCATAAAGAATAAATATCCATTGCCTAGAATTGATGATTTATTTGACCAGCTATCCGAAGTTGTCATATTCTCCAATATTGACTTAAGGTCTGGATATCATCAATTGCGAGTAAAAGAAGACGATATAGGAAAGACCGCTTTCCGTACTCGTTATGGCCATTTTGAATTCTTAGTGATGTCTTTTGGACTCACTAATGTGCCATCAATCTTCATGGTTTTGATGCAGCGAGTTGTAAAGCCATACTTAGACAGTTTTGTGATTGTCTTTATCGACGATATCCTCATTTACTCTAAAAACTTGAAGGATCATGAAGAACACTTGAGATTAGTAATTGAAACTCTGTGTGCGCATCAGCTGTATGCCAAGTTCTCCAAGTGTGAATTTTGGCTTAAATCCATTTCGATCTTAAGACATGTAGTCGATGCCCAAGGTATTCGTGTAGATTAGAGTAAAGTGAGCGCTATTTAGGACTGGGTTTAACTTAAGTATGTTACCGATATTAGAAGTTTCTTGGGATTAGCTGGATATTACAGAAAATTTAAAGGCTTCTCCCAGATCGCTTCGCCTTTGACTAAGTTAACCCAAAAAGTCATTCTTTTCGTATGGAGTACTGACTGTGAGGATGCATTTCAAACACTGAAGGATGCACTCTCCACCGCTCCAGTTCTTGTTCTGCTCAAGGAAGGTTTAAACTATCAGGTATACATAGATGCCACTGGAATTGGTCTAGGCTGTGTATTAATGCAAGAGGGTAAGGTAATCGCTTATGCCTCTCATCAGTTAAAACCCCATGAGAAAAATAATCCAGTTCATGATCTTGAACTTGTCGTTGTGATCTTTGCTTTACAAATTTGGCGTCACTATTTATATGGAGTGCAGTGTTCGATTTTCACTGATCATCAAAGCTTGAAGTACATCTTCACTTAAAGAGAATTGAATTGTCATCAAAGAAGATGGTTAGAACTCGTCAGTGATTACAATCTCAGTATTTAGTATCACCCGGGAAAAGCCAATATGGTGGCTGATGCTCCTAGTCATCGTGCTACCTTATCATTTATAATTACCTCCAGTTCCTTAGAACAAGAATTTTGTAAGCTCAAAATTGCTCTAGTTAGTGGCGATATGCTAAGTTCACTTTTAGTAAATATCAATGTGGAGCTTGCTTTCCACAGAGATGTCTTTATCTCGCAGACCAAAGATGATGATTGTCTGAAGTTTAAGGTAGATATTGAAGGTGGTCTTCGTCATGATCTGCAGTTGCGGAATGGTATAATTTATCAAGGTGATCGATTGTGGATTCCTAAGTCCATGCATCGTGAAGTGTTAATTGAAGGCCATAATTCTGGGTATCATATTCACCCAGGCAGTTCAAAAATGTACCAGGATCTAAAGCAATCATTTTGGTGGCCTGGCATGAAGAAAGATATAGCCCACTTTGGGGCTAAATGTCATGCCTGTAATCTAGTAAAGGCCGAGCACCAAAGATCTGGTTATCTTCTGCATCCGTTAGAAATTCCTAAATGGAAGTGGTTCGATATATCTATGGATTTCGTCATGGGATTGCCTCGTACTAAATCTGGTGCCGATTCAATCTGGTTGATAGTATACTGTTTGACTAAATCAGCGCATTTTCTTCATATCCGTCAAACTGATTCTGTAGAGAAGTTAGCAAAGCTATATATCAAGGAAATTTTCAAATTGCATAGGATTCCAAAATCAATCGTATCCGATAAAGATAGCAGATTTACTTCTAAGTTTTGGCAAGCTGTGCATCAAGATCTGGGTACTACTCTGGCCATGAGTACAGCTTCTCATCCTCAAACGGATGGTCAGACCGAAAGGGTGAATCAAGTTTTGGAAGATTTGCTTAGATTATGTATTCTTGATTTTGCCAGTTCCTGGGAAGATCACATTCCGTTAGTAGAGTTTGCCTACAATAACAGTTTTCAAGCTAATATTAAAATGGCTCCTTATGAAGCATTGTATGGTAGAAAATACAGTACTCTGCTAGCTTGGATCAGAGTTAGTTGAAGAGACCAACAGTAAGATTCAATTAATTCAGCAGAGAATTCGTTCAGCTTAAGATCGTCAGAGCAAATATCATGATTCTCATCGTCATCTCCTAAAATTCAAAGTGGGAGAGTCTGCTTATTTATAGGTCAGTCCAATAAAGGGTGTCTACAGATTTGGAGTAATAGGGAAGCTCAGTACCCGCTATGTTGGGCATTTTAAGGTTTTAGCCAAAGTAGGATCATCTGCATATCGGTTAAATCTTCCTGATAGATTTGCAGCTGTCCATAATGTATTTCATTTATCATCATTAAGAAGATGTCTCAGAGACCCTTCTTATCTCGTTCAACTTCCAGCAGTAGAGATCCAACTCGATCTTTCTTATGCCAAAGAACCTATCAGAATCTTAGCTCGTGATTAGAAGCAGCTAAGAACTGTTCAATTCTTATGGTCAAAATCCAGTGGAAGAATCGATCATTAGAAGAATCTACTTGGGAGAAAGAGGTGGATATGCGCAATAAATATCCTCAGCTCTTTGCAAGCCCAGGTATTGTTCTTCTCTTTCCTACCTACTGCATTTAAAACTTATTCTGTCCCAGTAGAACTTTCTTCACTTGAGTGATGCAGGGATGACATTGTTCATAAGTGGGGGAGTCTGTAACAATCCTAGTTGTTACCTTAGCTAAATCTAAATTAATTAAGCTAAATGAAGCTTTCATTTTGATCCCATTAGCCTCAATAGGTCATTTAAACCTAGCCCTAGAAGTTTGAAATCAATCGGAGTTAGATTGAGAATTTTAGTATTTTTGGCTATTTTTAAGCCTTGGAAAATACCTAAATTAATTTGATCTCCAAATCAAAATTTGATTTCATTTTTGAATTCCTCATACCCTAATAAGCTAAAGGTGAATTTTTGAGAATTTTTGGAGCTCATTTGGTCCTAAATTGGATTTAGAATATTTATGAATAATTATATATTATTTAATTAGTTTTATTATATTTAAATTATATAATTAATTAAAATATAAGTGGCGGGATTTGCTGTCGGGACCGCGGCAGATCCGCTGCAGCTTCCCGACAGTGGGGCACCGGGTTAAGCCACACGATGCATTGGCACACATCCTGGTGTAAACCATCTAACGACGGGATCTCCTCCATGTTAAGATTAGATCCTATGCACCGGATCCATCGCGCACATCCGTTGGCTACTATTTGATCCGTTTGAGTAATCTATCCTGATCATCCATAACCAACGGTCGATCCATCAGATGGTGGACGAAGACCCTAGCACTGTGGATCTTTGTCTACCTCTCACCTCGTCTGCGTCTGGTCCCCCCCCCCCCCCCGAACATTTAGGACCCTCCCAGCCCCGTGGCAGCATGGGAAATGACCCGTTCTTCCTCTATTACCCTTGGCGCATTTGTCTTGCCAGCTGCCCTCTCCCTGAATTGCCCGTAGCCGTTGACCTGAGCCTTTCCCTTCAGCCCGATCCTCCTCCCAATGCCAAGCTCTGGAAACTACCCCCTAGAGCCTCCTTCTGCCTATAAATACCCCCAGTGATTTGCAGTGAGTCCCTTTACTCACTGTGAACCCTCATTTGGCAGTTGAAGTCCCTGGAGCTCCTGTCCCACCTCAGCAATTTCCAGCATTCTCCTGAAGCTTAGAACCACTGATAGAGGGTCCGTTTGGTGTTCAGACCCCCTATGAACCATCGTCTGCTGTCTAGGAGGCTCTAGCACCCTTCAATTTCCCTTGGCCAAGCCTGCGACCTCGACTTCAGGTACAGTCTTTTGCCATTGAATTCTGTTGATTCAATCCTCCATTCTGTCTCTAAATTAAGCCTCTAGATGTCGTCTAGGTTGTCGTAGTCACTTAGGAAATCTAGTGTGATTGTCCATAGGGTATGGGCTAGCCTAATTTGATCCTTCGATCATCTAGTTTGCGCCTCGAGCCCACACCCGAGCTCGAGTAAGGACCTAATGATCCATGGCACCCCAAGGCATATGGCCAGAGGGTTTCGATCTGCCTCACCACCAGGATGGTGTAGGGATCGAGCTCTAGCCAAATGGTTGCTTCTGTGAGGAGAATTTACTCCTCACAGTAAACCCTAATCGTCTGTGAAGCGGGTATCTCGGTTGAGTAGCACCCCATTGATTCAGAAGGACCCAAATGGGGGTTCTTACCTTAATTGGTGCGTCTGAGTCTCCTAAAGGTGCAGCCATCGAGAGTTAGGCATGGTGTGGCCGGAGCGTGGAGAATTTCGACGTGGAAGTTCCATTAGGGCGGAGCCCGTCGAGAGGAGGAAGATGAAGTCACTAGTCAGGCTGACCCGTGACCCACGCCTTTTGATTTTGGGCTACGGTTAATAGCGAATTATAGGATTGCATTTTCTATGGTTATTATTTAATAAATCAATTCCTATAGGTTTTATTTAAATAAAAATGCAGAATAAATTATTTGAATAACTTTAGTTATACAGATCCAAATTATATGATCCAATATACCATTTGAATCAAAAAAATACAAGGAATCTAAATCAATAAAATCACAAATCCAATGGTTAGATTTAAAATAATTGCCCAATCCTTTTTTGTTCTTAATTAAATTATATTAAATTAAATAAATGCCCAATTATGGAAAATAAGGGCTCTGATTACTCATATAACCCTAGAGAACAATTGTAGACCCTTAAAACTAATTTAAAGTATTTAATTTCCTAATCACTCCTTAATTAGCCTAATCAAAGATTAGTGGATTAAACCCTAATTAAGCCTCTGATGTTGCTAAGTGTAGTTCCTAATGCTATCTTAAGTGTAGTAGAGCCTATGGATAAGATTGGATTGCCCTAGAATATCCTAACTTTCTTAATCACTTTAATTGGCCTAAAAAGGTGATTAGTGCTAATTAGGCTAATTAGGTTGCCAAAACCTAAGATAAGTGTAGTTTTTGCTTCATTGACCAATATGGAATTCATTAAATATATTAGAATAAATTTAGCTAATTAAATCCTAAAATCTCATATTTAGCCTTAAGAGGGGTATTTTGGTCATTTTGACCAAAATGTGCTTAAGTGCCCCTTAAACCTTGGAAAAATTCAGTAAGTTACCCTTAGTCAAATTATTAATGTTCTGTTAAACTCTTAGACTAATAATGTTAATAGTATGGATATTAAGTTAAGAAATCTTCATTTAGCCTTAATTAATGTACTTAGATCTTAAGTGATCATAAAGGAGTCACTTTGCCTTAGTAATTGAATCTAACAATCTTAAAATACTAAATCTTAATTTAAGAGGTTCAATTAAGTTAGTTCATGAGCTTAAATTCTAAAAGAAACACATTTAGAAAATCCTAAGTTGAAAACCTAGTTTAAGCCTAAAGAAAACAAACATCAGATCTTAGATCTTAGAATTTAGATCTTCACTTGAATTGAACTACCTTCCTTTGAAATTTCCTAAGTGATTTATTGTCTAATTCTTTTGAAGTCTTCCATGTGGGTATAGGATTAATTTAATCTATAGGATACTGAAATTATCCTAAAAGATTGAATATAGATCTAGATTCTCAAGTTCTTAATTGATTATTTTATCTTATAACTAGTATAGTAACCTTTCACTAAGTTCTTAGTTCTTGGATCCTTCAACTTATAGGACTCGTTATCCTTAATTTGAGTTTTAGAGTGTGAACTCTAGATCTGTATTAGGACTTCACCTTGGATTCAGGGTTTGAACACCAAAGTGGAGTTTAAATCCAAAATCCTTAAATCTTGATTTACTCACTCAAGATTTGGGTAAGAGAGATAAATACTAATAATTAGGTCTTTGATTCATTTATTTAAATCATATAGTCATCATATGAGTTTGAATTAGAACTTGTTAAGTTCCAATATTAACTTTTAGGTAGTAAATCTGGAATTATACTCGATAGCTGGATATTGGAGATTTTAAACTTGTATCTTCCTAGAATAGTTAGTTGGATACATTAGACAACAACAGATATCACATAAGTCTAGATTGAGTCTCTTGATTACTTTGATTAGATTTGCTCTGCACACCTTGGATATTGAGCCTTGTTTCTTGAGTATAATAGGAGAACTTAGGATATGGAGGATACATCCTAAGTTAGTGTTTGTAAGGCATATCAATCATCTAGTTCTTGTAGTACTTTCAGTTAGTAGAGTATGTCCTAGCTTAGTCTGCATCTTCAGTTCTAATATTATTATAGAATAGACTCGGACCTAGCTCGATGGATGTCTAGGATGGATACATGTCTTATTCTATAAAGTTCAACTCGGACCTAACTCTTCGGATGCCTAGGATGGACACATGTTGAACTTTCAGAGGCCCTGTATGGCCTATTGTCTGGTATGGCAGCACTATATCTTAGGCTTACTACTACTCTAGTTTAGTTTTCAGTCTTGTTGTGCTTTACCACATGTTTGCGTGGCCTTACTTACATTACTTGCTTACTTTACCACATATCTCAGTGGCTTTACGTTACATTTGATTGTTTTGCTTTTTGTCACATGTCTCAGTGGCCTTTTCTTTGTATATTAATCTGCATGTTGTATGTATATTCTCATGGATTAAGCTATTGTATATATATTGGCATGTTTAGGATGCTAGAATGGTATGTTAATTCAGTATTTTATGTTCTTCTACACTCAGCATATTTCAATATGATCATAAGCATATTATGGTCAGATTCATTATAATAATTGCGATCACTTTTGCTTTTAGCTCCACCTTGCTTACTTTTGTGTTTTTTATGTTATAATAATATTTTCTGCTTATGCTACTTTGATATTATTGATGAATGTTATAATTGTATCAAGTGACAAGTCCTTGGCTTAAGGCAGGTTGGGTCCTACCTAACGTTACTTAAGTTGGAGATTTGCCATAGCTGGAGCACCGTACTCCCTATGGTTAGTTCGGGGGGCCCCACAATTAATGACCATACGAGAAAGGTATGAGCTTACTTTTTAAAACGTAAATCTGACGTGTCTGATGTATTTGGAAAGTGGTTAGCTTTAGTGGATAATGAGATGAAAGCTTGAGATTCGATAATGGCAATAAGTACTGTGATAGGGAGTTCAAGAAGTTCTATGACTTGAGAGGTATCAAGATATAATTTGTAGTTCCAAAAATACCACCGTAAAATGGTGTTGCAAAATGGATGAACAGAATAATCACATAAAGAGTCAGGAGCATGAGATTGAATGCAGGTCTCTTAAAATTATTCTAGGCTGAAGCTGTTAACACAACTGCTTATCTGATAAATTGGGGATCTTCCATACCCTTAAATGAAGGGATTATTGAGGAGGCTTGGAGTGGAAAGGAGGTGAAATTGAACCACCTCAAGGTACTTGGCTACTCATCATATGTGCATATTGATGGAGGATCCAGGAGCAATATTTACGCTAAGGTGATCAAGTGCACATACATTGGATATGGCACAAGCGAGTTCGGTTACAAATTTTAGGACAATCAAAGCTAGAAGATTATTAGAAGTAGGAATGTCACTTTCAATGAAAGTGAAATATATAAGGACTATATTAGAGTCAAAATTAATTCCAAAGATTCTTCAGATAGTGAGCTCCAATAAATAAAAATTGATGACAATTTTGAGCTAGATATATGTGTGCATGAAGATGCATAGGAGGGTGTCAATGTTGAACCATAAACACCCATATTGAGAAGATCTACAAGAGTCACAAGACCGCTACAAAGGTACTCTTCTTCTTTATTTTACCTATTACTGATGGATGGTGGTGAACTAGAAAGCTTGGAAAAGGTACTTCAGGCTAAAAATTCAATTAAGTGGGAGGCTGCCATGAATGATGAAATGACATCACTCATATCTAATGGGATATGGTAGTTGGCAACTCTGCCATCTAGGAAAAAATCCCTTCATAATAAGTGAGTTTATCGGGTAAAGGAAGAATCAAATTGGAGCAAGTGTTACAAGGTGAGGCTTATAGTAAAGGGCTTCCAACAGCGACTTGGGGTCGAATATAGTGAAATCTTTACCTTAGTTGTGAAGATGACAACCATCAGGGTTGTACTAATCATTGTTGTAGTTGAGAATTTGCATCTAGAGCAAATATATGTCAAAACTGCATTCCATCATGGAGAGTTGAAGGATGAGCTGTACATACAACAACCTGAAGGGTACAAAGCTCAAGAAAAAGGAAAAAATTGAGATAGTGTGCAAGCTCAAAAAGAGCCTTTATAGCTTGAAATAAGTGCCAAGATAATGGTACAAGAGATTCGATAGATTCATGTTAGAATCTGGGTACAAAAGATGTCAGACGGATCACTGTTGTTACATAAAATAATAGAAGTTCTCCTATATCATTATATTATTATATGTGGATGATATGTTGCTCGCAGGATTGTACATGGAGGAGATAAGGATACTAAAAGAGTTTATGTTAAAGGAGTTTGACATAAAAGACTTGGGGCTGGCCAAGCAGATTCTTATGATAAGAATCAATAGGGAAAGAAGTGCAAAATTTCTGAAGTTGTCTCATAAATACTATGTTGAAAAGATTCAACATAAGCGAGGAAAAGCTAGTGATCAATCCCCTAACAAGTCACTTCAGCTTATCGAAGGAACAAATGTTGAAGTCTAAAGAGGAGAAGGAACATATGCTGAAAGTTCCTTATGTTTCAGTATTTGGGAGCTTGATGTACGTGATGATCTGCACAAGATCAGATATTGCCCATGCAGTGGGAGTGGTTAGCAAATTTATGAGAAATCAAGGAAGCACCATTAGGATGCGATCAAGTGGATTTTAAAGTATCTGAAAGGTATAGCGAGCAAAGCTCTATGTTTTGAAAGATCTGACATTATTTTACAGGGCTATGTAGACTCAAATCTTGCAGCAGATGTTGATAGCTGGAGAAGCACAACAGGATATGTGTATACATTAGGAGGTGTAGCGATGAGCTGAATCTCCAGGCTATAAAAAATTATGGTGCTATCTACCATAGAGGCGGAGTATGTTGTCATTAGTGAGACAAGTAAGGAGATGATCTGGTTGAAGGGTTTTATGGCAAAATTGGGCAAAAAGCAGGAGAATGAGAAGCTCTACAGTGATAGTATGAGCGTTGTTCACCTAGCAAAAAATGCAGCATTTCATGCAAGAACAAAGCACATACAACTTCGATATCATTTCATTTAGACATTGTTAGAAGAATGGCAGCTCGGATTGGAGAAGATTCACAAATCTAAGAATCCAGCAGTAACAAGTTTATACATACTTATGTAATGGATACGTATTAGGTTTTTATTTGATGCAATATAAAAAAATATTTCTAGAGTCAGATTTTCCTTAATTTATGTTGTTGTCGTGTTGGTTTCCCTTTTGTTATATGTTTGGGTTCATATCCTGATGAGTTGAACACCATTCTAAATGCAGCTGCTATGCTCTGATTGAACCAGCATGATCTATGAGTGTAAGATAGTTCAAGATTATGCTGTTCAATTTGATATGCATCTAATTATACAGTTCTCATTGGAATGCTGAATAGTTTCCAACCTCTAATCTCTGCATTCAAATTTTATGAAACTGTTAAGTATATGCACTAAATTTTTTTTCTCATTTTTTCCAGGAAAGCAAACAGATACGAGATTTAATAATCCTTACTCCACTTGTTTTCTTTACAACCTAAGAATCTATTCATGCATGGCTATTTCAATACACTATAATGCAAGTGAAATGAGCTACATTATTATGCTAAATCTCTTTGGCACTCAATCATTCATTCAGCATGTGCTATTTCGTATGATGGCTATTTCCAAAGTTCTTAATTGGCCTGGGTTTGGGGATTTACCTGATTTGGCTTGTCGCATTGTAACTCACTGATGGCTGACGAATGGCTTTGAAGATATTACAACTGTAACACACTGATGACTGAAGAGTCTCATCGCTAATGGATCGGCTCCTGCTTTGATACCATCATGAATTCCTTTGATCTAAATTACAAGACTATATTGCTGTAGATATAGATATATATATATATAGTATATAGGCTGTTTTGATAGCACGAGCTGTTTTAGGTGAGTGGTTGAAATAAATTTGTTGTAGCTGAATGATGATGCTTAGAGGTTATATTATGAAGGAGAGTTAATAGTGGAATAAATGTTGTTATTTTCATCTACACTAACTACAATCATATTTTCTTAGTTATTTGGCACCCACACTCACTAATCACCACGCGATACTATAAATTATAAACTAATGGTCGATGCTGCAGCTCTCATGCTGCTGATTGCTGAACAGTGGTCAATAGGATTCGTTGCCTATTCTATGAATAGGTTAAAATCATCATTGGTGATAATCTAATCGGTTTCTTCTCCATATTTTTGGTCTTGTACCCCCTTCGCAGCGATCTCTCGCGGCTGTGGTTTTCCAGGGAAAATGACAACGGCCACTTCCTTGAAGATCAACACTTTAATCCAGCTCAAGTCTTCCCCTGCGGCCACTTGCCTACAGCCCGTGTCACCCCATTCGAGAATTTCATGTCGGTGCAAGGCAACAATGACTACGGCTGCTCCTGTGGTTCCAGCTGCCGTCACAGAGGCTGACGCCCCGAGGAAGGAGCGCAACGCTATTCGCCTCGGCCTCCCCAGCAAGGGTCGCATGGCTGAAGAAACGCTTAACCTCCTCAAGGTACCTCGTTTCTCATTTTGGCCATTGGTTCTCTCAACTTCATTATAATGCCTGTGTTTGTGATGCTTGTATCTGCAGAATTGTCAGCTAATGGTGAGGCAGGTGAATCCGCGGCAATACGTGGCGGACATTCCACAGGTGAATTTTATCATTTGGACTTTCTGGATATGTTATTATGATCCGGAATATGCTGATATTGATTGGTCATTTTTCTATGATTTTTGGTGTTATTTTGGAGCTTGTCATGACTTATTTTCATTATGGCTGTGCTTGAATTGGAGGGGAGTTAATAAAATAAAGTGTCATTATGGCAATTTGTTTGACTACTTTGTTCCTGATTTGAGGCAGTCTTCTTCAACTTTCATCACTCTCTTCTTAATAATAAATGTATGTTTAAAATTCTGTGTGGGGAATATTGGTGTCAGTAGGTTTTTTGAGTAGAAGGTGTAGAAAGTTTTGAAGTCATTGCATATCCTGGAAAAAATAGCATGCATTGTCATAGCCAAAATGACACTGCATTTTTCTCTTCTAGTGGTTTCTTTCCATGTTTTTTGGTCTTCCTCTTCCTCTTTTATCATGGGAAAAATTCATAAAAGGAATCATAAAAGGAAACAAGATATGAAAGTGCATTTGAAGATGCTCAAGGCTTTTTTTTAACAACCCAACCTAAGTTGGCAATGTCATAGATTGATAGTGTAGGTGAATTATCTTTTGTTTGTGGGCATTCTATGCTATACACAAATTTCATGAGAGTATCCCCACCATCCTCGTTCCCTATCATGTAACTAACAAATCTGAGCTATTTTGGAAGATTGTTCACCTGCATTTTGTTCCAGAGTATTGTTGTTTTCGACCTACACCTTATAGTGATTTTTTCTAATCTTCTTTGATTCATGACTCCAACCAATTATGCTCTCATCATAGCACGGTGCAAGTTTCTTAGGAGTCGTTGACTAATAATATGTACAATGGACACATTTATCATCTTATTTTCTTTAGAAAGTAGATGATTAATTAATTGGAGTGATGCATTTTACAAGATAATTGCAATATCCTTTTAAGATCAAGATGTCATTACTCACCAACCGATATAATTGTTTTCAAAGTTTATAGATTCTTTACTTCTGATGAGATAGGAATCATTCTCCAGATTTAGCAACTTTTCCAAATATTTGAAACTTTAAACTACAACTACTTACCATAGTGTACTTCATTTTGTTTTATATGGTAGTTAAATAAAAGCATAGAGTCAAACCTTTATGCCAATGTACATAGTGGAAAATATTTAAATCCATCATAATGAATTTAGGTTTTAAAGGCTGAACTACTATAATTAGTTGTCATTTTTTTGTGTGCTACTCTTACCTACGTTGCTTTAATTCAACACAGGGTTTTGTTTACTCAACACAAGGTTCTATTTACATAACACACTCAAGTTAATTAGAACAAACATATTTGAGAGGTATTTAAGGAAATAAAAAAGCTTTTAATGTTGAAAAGAGTGCAATATTTGATAGCAAAGATATTCTTCCTTTAAACAGAACTCTGCATCAAACCTTCTTTCCTACAGTACGACTAGATATATTGCAACGGATGTTGGAGCGCATTGTTTTGATGTCAATTTACTCAAATTATCTTGAAATTTCTATTATCATTAGAGCATGAAGAGAGTTTATGAAAAGAATTTTGATTTACAAACTTAAAAATCCTTTTTCCATATTTATTTTATTTAATCTCGAAAAATTTATTTCAACTCTTATTTTTTCCACTCATATTTTTAATGACAAAAATGATATGTTTGTTGGAATTAGCTTTTGCTGTACACTAATTTTATTTGTGTGGGAGAAATATATGTGATATTCTTGCCAATACTCTTATAAGCTACAATGAGAGATAGAGTGTACTATTCCAAGGGTTGGAAACACACTTTCATCATTGAGTCTAATGAGAGAGCATATTCAACTTAGAGTACGCCTTTATATATCAATTAAACCTCCATAAAAGTTTGATCATATGATCTTTGAGGATATAATTGATTTCCTTTGTAATTTGAAAAGGATAATAGAAGTGACACTAACCAAGGTTTATCCACCTAACCTATCTTAGTAATGTTTAGCATCACATAGGGTTTATTTAACTCTTAGTTTATGAGCTTGCTCTGAAGACTAGGTCTTTATAGTTAATCACATCCTAGGATTACACCCAAAAAAACTCTTGATTAATGTCAAGGATGATATAATGATGTTATGGGACTTTGAGTGAATGATTTGAATTTGAGAATAAAAATAGATAGCCTAAAAAACAGAAGAGTAAAAGAGAGAATTGCATGAAGTTTTAGGTCTAAAGCATTTTGAATGCTTAGCCTCAATGTTATGCTTGGCATTATATTTTGTTAAGGGGTGCTTTTGTGTGCTTATTTTTATTTGTTTGCCTTATATAAAAATTTGCATCTTATAATTACACATCTGAAATAAAGAATTTGCGTCTTATGATATCTATTGGCACATCTTTACTAAATGTAATACCTGTTTTTATGAATATTGTGACATATATACTCACACAAATATTTTTGGTTAAAGATTAACCTGCCATAATTAGGAAATTCCAACTCTCTGGGCTTAAAATCTTTGCCTAGAAGGAACACTTATAATCAAAATTTGAAAATCATTAGTCTGAATCTCATTTATTACTAAAGTGGACAACTTTTTTATTTTAAAAAAGACGCATACAAGCTTGCCACTAGAGCAAGAATACACAATATGCTGATAAATGTGAGACCAAGCAATTATAAACATATTTTGTTAATTTTTAAAAAAACATTTCTTATATGTAGAACTCAGACTAAGTTTGTACATGATATTATAAGTTATTATGTAATATAAAATAGAATTTTGTATTAATATTAGAAAAATAATTATTTTATTTTTGGTTGATTTTTTAGACTAAAAAAAATTGGTCATAATGAGCCTGTTTTGCTTGCTGTCTTCCAAAAAAACACAAAATCAGGCCCCACACAGGAGAAACAATGCAATGCATGCATGATAAAAAACTAGAAAATCTCATATGATGTAGCTGGGCATGTGTATACAATATATGACTTAATACAACTAGACTCACATCATGAGAACCAATTCCATATGGAATTACATTATCTTGAAAAAGGGAAGCTATACAAATACAAAATTAACACTGCATGTCATGCTTTCTTTCAGTTTTCTTTCTTGGTGGCATCAAATTCTCTCATTGCTCAAATACTTAACATAAAATTTTCATTCTCATTGCCTTAGGGCTAGTTGACATGTTCCACAAAATTTGTATTTGAGAATAAACATTATTATTTTTTCTTTTTGGCTGGTTGGCAAGTTCATAAAATGAACCCCTTTCTTCTTCCTAGTGCCTTTTTGCTTGAAATAAGAGCATTTTATTAGAAGAAAACTTGATAAAAATGACAATATTAGGGTACAATTTAGAATGAATTTGAGCACAATTGAGTCAATATGATTCCAAAGAACTTTAGAACATTATTAATAAACTTGGAAAAAGTAGTTCAAATGCTTTTTGTAATTTCAATATTTAAATAGATTTTGTTAGTCAAGAAAATCTATAGTCGAGCACTCGTTCTCCTAAGCCAGTTTGAAAGTCACTTCATTAGGATTTGCTTAGTACGCTCAAATTTTCCTCTTATTTTTTTTTTCACTTTTGATTAAAAGAGGATGAATGTGAAGAGGGTCTCTTATTAGCGTAAAAAATTGCCATCTTGGAGATGTTTGAAATTTTGACTTTTGTACTTGGTGATGATGTCGATTATTCTTGGATTTTAGAGGCTATAATGGTTTTTTCTTGGTTATTCATTTCTGAAAGTTAGGAAAATGAGGTGGCAGGAAACATTATAGGTTTTCTAAAGAAGAAAAATACACCCAATATATAGTTTGCAAAGTGAACAAGATATGCTAATCACTGTCCTTTTTAAATCATAAAAATCAACATTGAATTGTATGGTGATACATGTATACTAATTACAAAACCTACAATAAAAATAGTATGTTAACTTGGCTAGTTATAATTATATTTCATATATGATTCAGTTTACATGGCAAAAGTAGATTTATGTGAGTTGAGGATTTACAACATGACTAATTCAAATTTATTATTTGGTTTAGGTACTACTAAGTCTTGTAATCCTAAGTTATCTACTAATTCATTGCCTAATTACCAAAATATAATTAAGTTAGTTATCGTATGCTTTGCTACTTGTGAATTAGAGATAAGATGAATAACTAATAAATAGATGCATGATAAAACTTTTATTCGTTGAAAGAACAAAAATTATTAAGTTGTTAACACTTGACAAAGTAAAAAAAAAAAGTAAAATTATAACATGGCAAGATCTCAAATACCCTCCTACCATTTCTAGGTTTACAAGTGAATCTGCTTGTGAACTGAATTTATTCTTAAGTTGTTGACTGATCAATGCATTGTGGATTTGAATTTGTCAAGTTCTGCATAATTTATTAAAGCCTAGGGCATTGTTTGCGTTAACAGGAATAACTTCAATCTCCACTAAATTTTGAATTATTGTTTTTTTCTTGCATAGTCTCTCTTCAGGTTTGCAAAACTCGAGCCTTGGATTACTTTGTCAAACCCATTGCTTCATTCTTTTCATTTGTTCCTTCATTCCTTTTGAATTTACTAAATAGATCATTTTTATATGCCTTGAGTTAAGTTCTCATAATACATCCTTTATTTGTGATGTTATATATCTTGAATATTTGTTGAGCTTTTATATTACACAACTTAAACATTATTCTTGATATAACTCATTTTTATAATCAGATTTATCATTGATGATAAGTTTGTTATTTAATTTTTCAGGTTTTTCACTTTGATGTTTGGCGCTCTAAATTGAACTCCCAAATCATTACATATTCTTGGCAAAGCGTCACTTTTAGCAAATCATTGATTTGGCTCATCTAGGTTTTAAGCTTGCTAACTTTCTACTTCATGCCCTCATTCCCTTTTGGAGATGTTGATTCCCTTCCAAAATATTGACCAGCAATGCTTACAAGGGAGATCGATTATAAACTTTGGCCTTTGAGTCAACCAAATTTGTGATCAATTATCTTACATTGGTTATTGCATATTTACTCTCGGCAACATGACAATTGTAGTCTACTATATAGTGAGATATAATTGGAAGTACTTGTGTTTTTCCACAAGCTTCATCATTATAGTCTTCCTGATAACCACTTTTACAAAAAAAAATTTTGTTAAGGAAAGATTTAAAATTAACCATTTTTGTTTCCAAGTGTACTTTGAGATATAGTTTCCAGAGACTTTGCTGCAAAAGAAATTCATATACAGATGTTTTTGTTCTGGTGATATTATAATTTCCTTGCAATCAGTTTAATTTTTGAGCTTTGATTTTGAAAGATTTATGCTAAGCTATCAATCTAATAATAGAATTCTCTCTCAATTGATATGATCAAAGATGATTGGTATTGCCTTCTCCCCAGATTTCAAACCTGGAAGTTTGGTTTCAGAGGCCTAAAGACATAGTGCGAAAATTGCAGTCAGGAGATCTTGATCTTGGTATTGTGGGCCTGGATACGGTTTATGAGTACGGACAGGTGAATAGCAGGTTTAATGCTGATCCGATGTGCCTTCACCGTTCTTTTGTTTACATTACTGCTTTCAGGGGAATGAGGATCTTATTTTAGTACATGATGAACTTGAATTCGGAGATTGCCGGTTATCAATTGCTGTAAGCATCAACCCATGAAGTTTTGTAAATTGAAAAAATATATTCAATGTCTTTTCTTTTTTGAATTTAATTTTTTTTATTTATTGTATTTCTTGCGAATCCTAGCAGATTCCTATGCATGGGATTTTTGAAAATATAAATTCCATGGAAGATTTAACAAAAATGCCACAATGGACAAATGAAAAGCCTCTGCGTATTGCAACAGGATATACATATGTATGCAAGCAAATGTTATTTTTTTATCATGACTTAGCTGTAAATGTTTGTGTAAGGATGACTAACAGGACTTTTAACATCCAGCTTGGTCCAAAATTTATGAAAGACAAAGGCCTGAAGCATGTTAGCTTCTCAACAGCTGATGGCGCCCTTGAAGCAGCTCCAGCAGTAAGAATTTGTCTTCCCATTGAAATTCATATTATTATAAACATAAAATTTGCATTCCATCCTAAATTTCTTACGAGCGCTTTCCATGTAATTAATGACCAATAGACTTATTTGGACGTGTTTATTGCTCTTTGAAAGCAAAAAAAAAGTTCTTTTCCATCCTTAATTTTTTACCGGTGCTTTTCATGTAATTATCAATAGATTTGTTTGGACGTGCTTTTTTGCTCTTCGAAAGCAAAAAAAAAAAAAATGATTGGAAAATCTTTTGATTGAAATTATTTTCAGTATTTCAAAAATGAATACATTTATTTTCTAAAATCCAAGAAATACGTAATGTTTCTTCAGTTATTGAAGAAGACTCTTTTAGGAGATTAAGCTTTTTTACTAAACGCTATGGCTTACTGCAATATGCTCACAATGATCTCTTTTTTTCTCAATCTCAAGTAGTTTCTTAACTAAAGATGATAACTTCAAAATAATCGGTACTCAAAGCCATCATATATTTCGTCAGTTTTATCAGTATAAAGTTGAAGACTAGAACAAGTCTGGTCAAATAATAGCTGTGTATTAAATAACAATCAATTTAATAGCAAGACTATCCATGATAGTTTTGATAATTAGATGCTAGTTTCATTAATCTCACAAGACATTATCTCCTTAAAAGTCTGATCTAAACCTTTTGCTTGTAATTCATATGTGCGAATGTGAGTTTTACCCAATAAACACTCAAGTAGTTGTTATCATGAATTTCTTACATCATCATCATCTTAATTATCATTTTGATAATTCATGACTATTTAACTAACAAAATTGATTTATAATTATACATGGCCATAGTTTATTAATCAATATCATGAATTGTGGCAGATTCAAACATATGGCCATAGTTTATTAATTATACATGGCCATAGTTTATTAATTAATATCATGAATTGTGGCAGATTCAAACATACGGGCAGCACAACCAAATTTCTTGATTTGCTAGGTAGTATTTGAATTTTAGAGAGCAAGTATAATAATTTTCTTTAATTGTTTCATCACACATTGAAGCATTATTATAAATTATATTTTCTCACCCAAAATTAAGGGCCTAGTTCTGCAACTAATCAAGGACCTGTTATTAATCTTTGATTTATTTTGTTTTGTTCTACACAACATCAAAGTTTTACATTGTGCATGATTTTCTCCATATTATCAACCAGGAATTTAGGTTAAACATCATCAATAATTATTTAGTAGATCAGTAGCTCTAGCATTTGACATACATATGATATTACCTTATTGGTATTGTCCAATCTAGATTTGCACCATCACACTCCAATCAATCTATTTCAAGTCTTGTAAAATACAAGATTTAGCTATATTCATATATTTGGAGAAGAGTTATATTAAGAAGGAACACTTTTAAATTTTGCAGCATTGAGTCTACCTAATTTTTAGAAAGAATTTATTTAAGATCAAAATAGTCCCTTGACTCTTGTAAAATATTCAAATAGTTCTTGACTTTTGTAAATACTTTTTTTGGTCCCTTGACTTTTATTTAAGTAATTTTTTTAGTCCCTGCTGTTATTTGTCCATAACTCCTCGCCCCTTCCGTTCTAGAATTAAAGGTATTTGCATCTTTCCAGCGGGTATATCCGAAGCACTTTTTCCTCTTCGTCTACATATTGTGATTTCTTTCTAGTTGCGATTTTGCCTACTACAATGATTTCTTCAACAAGTGCAACTTTTTTAATTTTATTTGTATGTGGATACTGATGAGTGTCAGTTTCTTAAGATGTGATATTGTCAAATCCTCTTAAGTAGCTAAGTTAAATTCTTAAATATCAAGATATTTTTTGAGAATGATGAAGTTTTTAATAAGAATTCACTTGGGTGGGAATACTCCTAAAATGATTGACATTTTGAAAAGTTATCTTCTGAGGATAAAATCATGAAATCATTAAGGTTAGAACGGATAATACCTTGATAGTTAAGAGCTTGGGCTATTGCATAAACTGTTTATGCATAATTTCCTTTTGAATGGTATTTAAAAAATCTAAATCAACTAATGTGCTGCTATATTTTCAGTTTTGAACGTGAGATAGTCATAATTTTTTGATTGATGGTTATTATCCTCAGCTAGCGCCATAATTTTTGCATTAGTTCAATACGACTATACTTATATTTTTCTTTGTAATTGGTTAAATGATTTCAGAAAATAAAGAATTTTTTTTTCTTTAGTGTTAATAGTAAGTTTGTTTTATTATTTTTTAGTAGAAGATCCCTTTAAAATCAAATGTTCCAATTTTATAAATTTTAGATTTATCTATTTGTGGAATGATCCGATTATTTAGATCATATTTCATTTAAAGGGAATTCTATTATTTCTGTATTCTTAATATTACAATCAAGGTTTTGCATTGACAAAATCCTAGAAACAACGGAGGTACTTGATCCTTCTGAGTAGAAGGCTTAAGAACTGTAACATTTAACATAAATGATTAGTCTATTTAATTTTCTAATTAAAATTAATTTTTTTATATCTTGCTTTATCATTTAGTCACAATCAACTACTTACGGGATTTACACCCCTTTCAACTGATAAAGTAACAGGATTTACAACCCGAGACGTTGAAGCGATTAATTTGTTTTAGTTAAACATAAGAAATTATTTATACTTGGATTTCATGACATTCAACAATTAATAGGGCTTTAAATCCAATGCAATTCTTGAAGAATGTCATTTTTAATCACAAATCAATTGTTCTGATCATAAATTTGTTAATAATAACAGTTCTTAAATGTACCTTAGTTACTCGTATATAAGACTGCTCTGATATTAGTTTATTTATATACCTGAACGCTGGTTAGAGGACACTGTGATGAGCGGAGCATTTCTGAAGGACCGTCCTTGCGATCTCTCTACTTGTTCACCAATACTGTTTTTGAGGACAAGGTCATTTTTAGGGTTGGTTAGTGTTATATATTATTAGGCTTATTTGTTAATAAGGGTTTTACTGTAATTTACCTTTGGTTGGGATAGTATTAGTCTATAAAATGATTTCAGTATGAAGTGAATGCATTGATTTCTCTCTTGTTAGAGTTGTCTATTTGCTTTCATCTTCTTTTATCATTTGTATCAAACAATTAGAAAATTGATTTGGATAATATTATTATTCTCAATTTGTAAGGACATACATTTTGGCGTGCTACATCGAATAATTTTAACTGGTACATTACTTACATTTTGCTCATAACCTTTAATTTCTCATGTTTTCTTTAAATGCTCTACATTATAACCATTCAGTATTTTATAAACTAGCTGAACCCATTGACATGTGAACTGTGCTTTCTTGCCACACTAATTTGCAACAACTGACGTCAATCTCATACAAATTATATTACTATGTGCCAGTTTAAATGACCGCTATTGTAGAAATGTAATGTTATTGTAATGTCATCTTTGCTTTTCTTTTAACCCTCTAAGGCTTTATAACACATGACTTCAATTTCTGCAGATGGGAACTGCTGATGCAATTATGGATCTTGTGAGTAGTGGAACAACTTTGCGAGAGAACTATTTGAAAGAAATTAAGGATGGGGTAGTACTTGAGAGCCAAGTAAGAAGTTTTGATGGTGGCTAAATTGATAACTTTAAATTGTATGCTTGTGCTATTGTGTAAGGTAAATATTTTAATTTATGCAGGCTGTACTTGTTGGATGCAAGAAATCCTTGACTCAACGTGCGGGTGTTCTGGATGTTGCCCATGAAATTCTCGAGAGATTGGAGGCACACTTGAGAGCAACTAGCCAATTTACGGTTATTTTAATATTTCATTGCGTTTATATTCATTCAATAATTTCATTCTCACTGCTAGATTTAACTCCATCTATTTGTATATGAAAGATCACTGCCAACATGAAAGGAAACAGTGCTGAAGAAGTGGCTGAGAAAATTCTTAGACAAGCTGGATTATCTGGATTGCAGGTTTTTTGTGCAGTTCTTTTAATTTTCTTGCTAGCCTTTATTAGATGATTAGTTTTCCAATAGGTAGCGTAGGAATGCTTCTGAAAGAAAGAATATTTGAAGCAACTGGCTTCTTGAGTTTCACAGCTAAGTGACAATCGAAGGAATCAATCCAATTTCGTTAACTGAGCACTTTTGTGCTAATAGAGATACTAAATATATATATATATATATATATATATATATATATATATATATATATATATACACGTGATAGGATCCTTAATTTATATTCTTCACAGGGTGGCCAATGCTTTTCATAGGTTCCCCATGATTTTGGTTATGAACCGGAAGGGGTTTGGTCAAGTGCATATTGCCTACTTCAATATATTTATATATATATATATATAATTTTTTTTTTTTTTGGCAATATTTTTCTCCCCTGTATTTCACATAAGATACTTAGTGATATTATGTACATTCAAGAGTTTAGCAGAAGATATATATATATATATATATATATATATATATATATAGATGTCCTTTTTCATCGCCTTCGCTAGGGTTCCCATGCATGGAGTCGTATCGTCCTGTGGGCAGCGCTGTCACCCCATCCTCTTACGTTAGATCTATGTGCAAATCCCGCATCAGAGCTCGAGTGTGGGTCTCATGTGCTTCTCTCTCGTGTCGTATCTCCGTGCATCTCACGTCAAAATTGGGTGCGGGTCTTGTGTGCTTATCTCGCGCGTCGTATCTCCGTGTATCTTGCGTCGGAATTGGGTGCGGGTCTCGCATTGAATATGCATTGCAGGAGGCTGCAATTGCAGGATTTGTTGAAGTACTGAGTCCTGAAGAGCAGGCTTTGCTGAAGTGCTGAGTACTTTTCGGGACTATGTGATGGATGGATTCACAAGAGGTATGTCGTAGGAGGTCCTTCCAAACCTTCATACAAAACCCTTCTCTCCACCTCTTTCCTTGATGCAATGGATTGCTCCTCATGTCCGATCGGTATGAAGCCGATCTTGATGTTACGATGTAAACCGGCTCTCCTCTTGCCCAAGGAAGAGATAGGAATATTGGCTAAACCATTCGAGTTCACTTTGGTATGAATGCTTCACAATGATATACCCCCTATGCTGATAGTCAGAAATTTTTTTAATGATCTAAGTTTTGTTAGCAGCTTACAATGTTGGCTTAATTGATCACCAACATGTCATAATAAAATTTTCATGTGAGCAAGACTACACGAGACTCTTCTCGAGGGGGTTTTATTTTATCTCAAATTTCCATATGAAAATCTTGAAATGATCTTATTTTTTATTGATCCGAGTTGTGAAATTCCTATAGCTCTTGTATGGATAAATTTTCCTTTACTTAAAACACATTTGATCTATCATGGTATTCTGTACTCCTTGGGGTCATGTTTTGGCAAGCCACTCAAAGGAGATTTTTCCATGAAAAATCTTCTTAGGTCGTTGGTGGCTCGAGTTTTGTTGGAAATTGATCTTAATAAATCTTTTGAAAATATAATTTGGATAGGAGATGAATCTCATGGTTATTACCAAGATGTGAGGTTCGAAGGTTTAACTTCTTTTTGCTCAAACAACAACCTAGTTGAACATGATTACAATAGCTATTTCAAGCTACACCCGGATCTTATTCCAAAGTAAAAGAAAGATAGTAGTCTAAATTTCCCAAGAGCCAAGCCGAGAATGGTGTATGTTTCAAAATAAGGAGTTGTTTTGAACAACAACCCCTCTCCAATTATTGTTGGTGAGTGTACGCTTAAGCCCCTATCGAGAGGTTAGAGGCAAGTTTAGGTTGCAGATAGAGCCTCTCCTTCGATGGTAGCTCTTGCCACGATAGCGGTTGGTGATGGAACCGACAAGCCATCAGACACCATTGTTTTTAGAATAGGAGTAGATTTATCAGGCTACATGGTTAATTCAGAAAATCAAGTTCAATTAGATAGGGATGTGGCAAATGTGGTTGATGTTCACAGTGGGTGTCATCCCTTCATCTGATGTTTGACCCATCGAGTTGGTTGTTTCTAGTCCTTCGGCTGGTCCAGTGATTGAGGCAACAATGTCGGACAATATTGACACCGAGGCAGATCTTTCCAGTTATGCGACGTTCTCATCAAGTAAACTTCAGGGTGTGATTTTGGCTTCCTATGAAGTTTTGAGGTTCTATGACGAGTTTTGAGGTTCTATGACGAGGGGCTTTATTCTGAAGATCATTCTCATAATGTGAGATTATTGCTGGCTTGTTCTACAGAATTGCTTAAAAAATATCTATCTGGAATTCCTATAGTTTTGGGTCAGAGAGATTTGGCTGAGGAATCTACATCGTCTTCTCCTTCAGTTGATGAGGGTGAATATAGGGGCATTTATGATTTGGATAGTACAGCCGTGGAGCATTGACTTCTTCTTTTGGAGATCTTTAGCTTCCTATCATTAGTGGATTGTCATTTATTGCGACCTCTTTTTTTTTTTTTTTTTTTTCTTTTTCATTTTTTAGTTTGTTTGAGGTCACCAAACTCCATACATGTTATATTTTGATCTAATTTATTTATTTTTTACAAGAGAAATATATATCTATATATATATATAATTTTTTTCTCTTGTGCTTTGTCGGTGAGTTAGATAGAGAAGAGTTTCCTTTAATTGACCAATAAAGGTTGTATTTTATTTATCGAGTTGCTTTATGCTATTGACATGATTATAACCTTATTCAGATCACCTTAAGTTTTCACAAAGAGTTTAAGAGGCTTTGGTGATCTGTTATTCAAGGTTTTTTTTAACCCAGTTTACTGTTTGAAAGTCAAACAAATAAATCACTAGAAAAGCGAAACTTGCTAATCAATCTTGTGGCTCCTTGCTTGTGATTCGCCTGAGGGTTATTTGCTAACATAGTTCTCTTGACTCTTTAAAATTGTCCAAAATAATCTCTTGACTCATGTAAATTTTTATTTGGCCCTCAACTCTTATTAATTTGCTCCATAGTTAAATTTAGTGACGTTAAGTTAATTAGCTTTACAAATAAGGAGTTTTGGGAAGAAAAAATCTGGCTGAACTTGATAAAAGATACATTTATTCTTTAATTTGTAACTTCAATTTTTGTGCCAAAATAGGATTTACGCTAAAAAAGGAAAAAATGTAACCTTCATCAACTTCAATCAATCACTTTCCTTCTCAAAATACCATTTATTCATAGTACAAATTAACATGACCATTTTAGATATAAGTTAAAGAGTTAGAAGACCATTTTAGATAAGTTTAAAGAATTATAGGACCATTCTAACAACTCTTTGCCTGTTCATGAACTGTGTTTAAAATTATCTTTGCCTCTTCGAGATAGGACTGATTCTGCAATAGTTGTGGTATTATTGATTTAAAAAGATTAAATTAAGCTGGGATTTAATTTTTAAATAACGTATCTTAAACAAAATTTCAACTTTTGATTTAGTTTTCTATGCTAAAGTTTGTTGTTTAATTCTTTTGTGGTACTAGGGAAGCTAAACGATCCCAAGCAAATTTATCTTCTTGCACTAGTGTTAGGCATTTTTCATAACTTCATTCATTATTTTATTTCATCAACGTATTTTATAGTCGGCTCTTTTAATGCTTTTCAAGCTGATCAAAAAGTAGCTTACGGAAGTTGATTTGATTTGCAATTTATTTTCTCTTAATTCATTGTTAAAGCTCTTGTATTATTTTTCATTGTCTAGGACTCTTAAATTTTAGCATTGCAGTAATGAAATTAGTGTTAATCTTGACATGCTATAACTGTAAACTGTATTGTATAACATTCATTATTTTTTATTTATGATTATGCATTTTCAAAATAAAATTGGTTAGATGCTCCAGTTCCTTTTGTTCTCTTCTAGTGTGGCAGCAAAGTTTTTTGTGGAGGCTGTCTTCTTGTATAGTAGATTTTCTTTGGTGATCTATTTGGCTACTAGTTGCCTCAATATTTTATTGTATTTGCATGCACGATTGATTATTATCAAGCTAATAAAACTTCAATTTTATGGTGACATGATCGTGATTGAAATGAATGACTTTCATTTTTTTTTAATTTTATTTGTTATTTGTAAGGGAAATGCTACCCAACATTCCTCCCCTAAAGCTTCTAAGAGGTAGAGAGAGAAAAATGTAGTGAGAGTAACCATATGGGACCACAACCCACACTACTACATTAAATTCTTAATTTTCACATATTTTGCTAATTCATCAAGAGTTTAGGTTGGGAGTGGACCTTGGGCATTGTAGCAACATTCATTTAGGTATTGGGGTTTTATCGGTTTAGTTGTTAGGCATTCAGATTTATGCAGCAACATATAGAAAGATGATTTATGCTTGCAAAAAAACAAAGAAGAATTGCGATTAAATGTCTATTTAATTTCTCAAATAGATATTCATTAAAAAACTAATGAAGTTTAAATTTGAGAGTTAAAAAGTAATGTTAGGTGACAATAAATAAACTACAAGATAATTGGGATGATTAGATAAATATGCAAGACATTTAGTATTCATTCTAAAGGTTATTCTGATCGAAGGATGTCTGTCCTAATGTGTTTGAGCTCTAAATTGAAATTTTTAAATAATTTTAATTTGGTGTGCATTTTAAAATTGTTGTGCTTGATTATATTTGTATTTTTGCAACAGGGTCCTACTATAAGCCCAGTGTATTGCACATATGATGGCAAGATCAACGTTGAATACTATGCAATTGTCATCTGTGTCCCCAAAAAATCTCTTTATAAGTCTGTTAAGCAGCTGCGGTCTGTGAGTTATCTTTCCTCAGCTGTTACTTCCTAAAACTCTTTAATGTCTTATCAAATTATTCTATAATCTAGCCATTATTCTGCTTTAATTTATATTCGGTTAATCAAATCAATCAAGTTAATATTATCTCTGTTATATCTCCTAAACTAATATTTGCATGGAAGTGATGAAAGAAATAGAGTTGAGTTCTAAAATATTGAGTTGGTTATGTTTTTGCATCAAATGCCATTTTAAAAGTTGAATCAAAGTCACTAGTTAAGTTATCCAATGCCACATAAAAAATATTGAATTATAGAAAGAAAAATGTTATTTGGTTCTCAAATAGCTTCACAAAAGATTGAATGATTAGGATTTGCATTTAAAAAATCTATTTTTCATGAAAAGTGGTTTTAATGTTGATTTTTTTACGATTTAAAATATTTTTTTTTAAGAGCAATTTTGAAACTATTTGGGAACTGTGTAATAAATTCTTATTTAAATTGCATTGGGCTTTGAACTTTAATTTGTGGGCCAACATGTTCTTTTCATGCAGTTTCTTAGCCTGGAATCTTTCTATAATAGGTTATCTTAGTCTGGTTTAACTCTTGCTATTGATTTCCAATCACTCACTAACTAAAGCACATGTTTTATGTAATGCATTGGTTAATAATGCCTTGAAGTTTCAATTATGCGTACTAATATTTGGTTTGATTATTGATTTAAATAATGCACACAGATTGGAGGTAGCGGAGTGCTAGTTTCTCCCCTTATCTACATTTTCGAGGAAGAAACTCCCAGATGGCCTAAGCTCCTTAAGAAACTCAGGATCTAACTATTCTTATCTATTCTATTTTAATAATATTATTCAATAATTTATGATGTTGGATCTGAACTGTAGATCTTATCTGTTTGTTTGAGGCTCTTTTATTTTTATTTATTCTTGGTATGGAATGCCATTTCTTATTTGAATTTGTGCTCAAGTCTTATTTGCATATCTGACACTCAAATTTTAATCAGAAAGCCCAACACTCGAATTTTAATCATATTTCTTTGGGGGAAGCTATACTGTTTTGTAGTCATTCCAACTTATTATTTTAAAAGATTAATAAAATGTTTTTAATTTGTGAGTACATCAGTTCTTTGTTTTAATGTTGTAACACATTTTATATTTTTACTCTTTAAATGCATATGGAGAATCTAAATTAAGGAGGGATAGCCTTACCCTCTTTCCCTTTTCTTAGAAACCACAAACCTTATTTTCGTCCATTGGCTTCTTCCATCATCATCTTCCAAAGCATCTCCATTCCAATGCCCATTGCATGACTTTAAGATTTTTGGATTTCATTGTGATCCAAGTGAAGTTTCTAAAATGTGCTTCGACCCCGAGGGGCTTTTATTTGCCATGCCTTCTCATCCCGTTTAACTGCGCCTTTCTCCACTAAGTGATCTTTCTTCTCTTTGAGCTAGTTTTCAGATCCGATTTCTAACTTGCGTACCTTTCTTCTTGTGGGGGTGAAGTTTTCTTTGATGAGGATGAGTTAGGTAGTGGTGGGGATCTTTGATCAATTTGGTTTTTTTAGTGCAAGCAAAAAAAATTTCTACAATGCACTTTTTGTAGCTATGAACAAATTTCTAAACTTCAATGGTTCCTTGGAACTTATTAGTCTTTATTATGGTTATTGTTGGCATAGACTGGTGTGAGGATTAGTCTTAATGCCAGGAGGGTAGACCTTAGTAGTTTCTTGGGACTCCTTTTGTTCTCAAAATTTGGGTTCACCCAGTATTGCTGCATATTTGGGTAAGATTTCTTAATTTAGAGCTAGTTTTTGGGTTGAACTCAATGAACTTGAAGATTGCTAATAGGTATCTTTATAATGCTAGATTCTCTCACTAAAACTAGAAAGCATCTAGCTTTTGTGAGAATTTGTATTGAGATATCTGTTGAGCTTAAATAGAAGTTGCTTTTTGCTAAAATGTAGAGTATTAGTGGAAGTCTTATTTGAAACCATTGTTCCTCTTTTCCTTCGGATGGTCATAGATATTCTTGTAAAAATTCTTCTCTTTTGAGAGGTTGATCATGCTCCATACATGCTAATAAGAAGAAAGAAATAATAGTAGATCTTCTATCTATGTGATAATTTCTAGCTTTTCTAATTGAAATACCTCTTTGTTGAGGCTTTGAGTGAGATTATATGGAATTCACCTGATGTTTTAGCTTCGTCTAGAATCTAGGTTCTATTATTGTTGTAAATGTGAGGAGCTTTCCAGATGTGAGGAAGGTATACCTCTACATTCTATTGAACATAATCTTAATTTGAATGGTTCTACTTTTACAACTAAGAGTTTGCCTTTGGTGAAAGAGGTTGCGGGGTTGTGAATATTTTGACTACAACCTCGAACTTGGGTTCCATTATTGTTGCGAGTGTGAGGAGTATTTCAGATGTGACTAAGGAGGGTATTTCTCAGATTTTATTGAACATTAGTCTTAATTTGAACAATCTTCCTTCTATAATTAAAATAATACATCATGTAGAAGAGGTTGTGAAGGTTGTTGATGCTTCAACTACGACCTTGAACTAGGGTTCTATTTTCACCGCGGATGTGTGGAGTCTTCTAGAGATGTGGCTAACAAAAATATTCCATTGATGTTATTGAATATAATCTTAATTTGAACAATCCTTCTTCTACAGCTTAAGACATTCAACAAAGAAAATCAGAGCACTTTAACTTGACACATTATCACTAGGTGTAGAGGTCCTAAATCCTTTTAGGGTCTAGTAGACTTAAAGCTTTAAGGAAATGTCTTTTTCATTGATATGGGTTTTTCAAGCCTCTTTCATAGCTGGTCACAACATCATTCAATCCAAAAAAACATTCACTTCTTGCTTGAGATAAGTTATTCTTGGCTCAATCAATGTGCTAAACTTAAATGATCAAGCTTGGGGAAATTGATATGGGTTTTTTTATAAACATATCACTAATCAAATTGTGCAAATTTTATCTATCAATTGGATGGTTGTTCTGGTTTGAGTACTCTTTTAGGTTCTAATTGTTATCACTTTAAAGGCTTGTATAACAATGAGTATATATCAATAGAGCACTCATGTTATTCTAGCATTTTTCTTAATCTAAAGGATTGATTTCCTCTCATAGCTTCCTTCATGATTAAGAAGATTCTTGCTATTATTAAATATAACAATGTCATGTCTCCTATATTTATGGACTTATCTTTAATTTACACTTACACAACTAAGAAATAATATATAATCAATTCATGACTGCCTTAAACAACTATTATCATTCTAAGAGGTTGCTTGTGCCACTTTGCACTCAGCTATTATGTTGATCCCAAAATTATCTCATCTGAACCCTATTTTAGATTTACGATTACTATCTCAATGTAAAAAATTCTAAGAAATTATTGCTATGCGACTTCTAGAATGAAGAGTGTCCTTCCAAATATTATTGATAAAACACAAGTTCCTTTTATTCTCAATAATATTATATAAAATAAAGTTCTACTACAACATATATCCTTTATACTCTTGCCTCTTTCAGCAGACGATTATTTTATAAGAAATTAATTTACAGAAGGTTTTTCATAGTGTCAATAGAGAAAACATTCTTGCTAGTTTAAGAAAAAAAGAATTTCCCTTGCCGTTTATTAAGTGAATTGAGGGGTGCATCTCAGATGTACATTTTTCTAATATATCTTTCTCCTCAAAAATAGTATTTAAGAAGATTGTTGTGGCGCCCCGTCCCCGCCGTAATCATGCTAATACTAGTTTTAACATGATTACGGCGAAGACGGTCTCCAACTGAGGCAAATCTCCCAACTAAAGTTGAGTTAGGAATTAACCTAGCTCGTCTTAACTGAAAAGACTTGTCTTCTAAAAATATTAAGTCATCCATCAACATATACAAAGAAATCAAAGTACGGAAGCAAGGTAAATATCCACATCCACAGCATAAGAACAGAAACAGTAACTCGACTCAGTATGAAAGTACAGAAAGGTAAATACATTCAGAATATTTAATTATTACAAACTGAATCAAAGGAAAAAGATGAATACTCATCCTCACAATGTAGAAAAGAAAACCTAACTAAGCCTTAGCAGCATAAAGGTTCTCCTCCTGACTAAGCTCCTCTCTTGAAGCTACCTCCACGAACGACTCAAAATTTGACATTGTCGATATCACAATGCTAGGGCCCCAGCAAAAAAAAAAGAAAAATTGATTAGACATATTGTCTAAGTACATTTTAGGCTGATTAAATAAAACTACACATTTTAAGATATCACATTTACTCAATATACATTCATTTAAAGGGGGTGCAACAAGAGACAAAGGCATAGAATAGTTATAAATAAAAGATATTTATAACTAAGCAAAATGTGAGGTAAACAAACATATATCAAGTCAAAGCTGCAAAAAAGGTTAAGCATAAAATAAATAATAACTGAAAAAGTTGAAAGTAAACTCATCCTAACATGCTTATGATTACAGAAAATAATCTGAACTAAAGTAAGAAAGTAATTGAAGTAAAACTAGCATCCTAATACGTGTAAGACATAAGCAAAACTAAATTGAAAGTGTTGAACTGAAATAAACTATAAAAATTTACAAAAAAATAGTAGGAACACAACTGAAACATATGGTTAAATAAACTAATGAACTGAAATTGAACTGAAAAGTAAAAGTGTGCCTAAATTAGTACTATCATAATAAAAATGAGCCAAAATAGGGCCACTGAACATAAAGTTCAACATGTATCCCTCTAGCCAACTACAGAGCTAGGTGTGAGTTAAACTTATAGAATCAGACAGTATCCCCTTAGCTAACCACAAAATTAGGTCCGAGTCGATTCTATATCAAAAGAACCAAACTAAAGAGGCAAACTAATTTAGGACATACTCTACTGAACTGTGAACTGAAAGAAATGAATGAATATTAAATCATGTTTTTGCAATTCCAAACCTAACATAGGTTACTCATCAAATAACCCATATCCAACTAGTATGTCCAAGGGAAAAAGCTCAAGCACAATGTGTGCGTAGTAATAATTTTAAAGTAAGCAAGAGACTCAACTAACCATATGTGATATTCATAATTGTCTAATTTAATTTGTTATATCTATTCTGAGATAGTACTAGCTTAGGATCTTCAATATCTAACTATATAGTAAAAACTTAGACCTATAATCCTATAAGATTTAAACAATTAGAACTAATCAAGTTCTAATATAATTCAATTAATAATGCTTACATAAGTTAAATAATAATCAAACATCATAATTAATGAATTTAAATAAACCTAAGCCAATCTTGATTAATATAATTCAAGATTGAGGGATTAAAAGTTAAACTCCAAACATTGGGGTTTAACCTCTTAATCTAATAGGTGCTAAAGACTAAGGGTATAAGGTTAAGCTCAACTCTCACGTACTATAAGTTATTGTTATCTTATTAAGCAAAGTCAAGCTTAATAAGATAGATTTCTAATCTTAAACTAAAGTTTAAGTACAAAATAATCATAATAAGGGATGAAATCTAAAAATTAATAAAATCAAGATTTCATCCATTGAGTAACTCATTTACCTAATGAATAAACTCTAGCCTAAATCTGCATCTAATTCCTAAGGAAATTCTTAATGTTTTAAGGAATGAAGTTACATAAAGAAATCTTAGGAAAAAATTAAATTATTAAACATTAAAGTGATTTATATCTTAATTATATTTACTTAATGATTATTTGGATTTAGAGATGATATAATGTAAATTATATTCCACATTATGAACTTAAGAATTACTTAAGGATTTCTTAAGAGAAAGATTAAGGTTTGCCCTAAAATTTATCCAATGAACCTAAATGATCTAAAAATTGATTTTTAATTACTTAATTTGCTGATTAGAAGGAATATTTCAGGTTTTCAAGGCTTAAGAACACTTAAACCTAATTTGGGGCAAAATAACTACTTATGGGTCAAAATACAACTTTTTGATTTAAAATTCTAAACTAAAATTTATTAATGCCAAATAGTTACTTACTATCTTAATATGAAGATAGACAGTAAGTACACCCAAATTAGCCAAGGATTTAAGCCTTATGAGCTCAAAATAAAGTTTTAGCTCATTAATGGTAGATTGGTAATTCTACTTAGGCAAATATAGAATTTTAGATATACTGTTATTATTTATTATCCAAGGGTTCCATAGAGTCTAAGATCACTAAATTTTGAGATCATTTGGCTAAGCTATGGCCAAAATAAGTTAGAGGTTCAATTATGTAATTTAGGAGGTTTAAGAAAAGTTCAAAAAACTAACTTTTTCAGATTATATCTAAATTCAACAAACTTAGTGGCTATAGCATCCCTATGACACATTGAGTACAATGACTAGGAGTATACCTAATTTGGACCTCATTTGCTTTGCCTATTTCCTAATTAGGGTATAAGATGATTAGTAAATGATTAGTAAAATTAGTCCTAGAAATGAAAAATTAACTTTACTAAAGTATTCTATACTACTCTAGAAGTCTATAGCAACTTAAATTTCTAATTTTGGATAATTAATTATGCAAATACTTACTAATCAAGTTTTATGGTGATTAGGACTAATTAATAAATCTAATTACCAAATCTAAATTATTTTTTGCAGTTTACTAATCCTTAGGCTCTTCTGATCAGAATGATATATTGGATGACCTAATTTGAAATTTAAATGATCAAGTTATGACTAAATGAATTTCTAAGGTTTAAGGATGTAATTAAAGAAGGGACCTAAAAGTCATTAGCCAAACAACACTCCAAACAATAAAACTAATACTATCAGAATGATCTTGGCACTCTCCTGAGCAAAAATGAGATAAATATCGGCTATGTTTGGAGCTAGGGGTACAAAGTTATGAGTGTTTGAATTTTAGGGTTAGATAGGTCATTAATTAAGGGTCCTAAATGTCACTAACATAATTACTCATTCAAATAAAAATTAAACATTGTCATAATATTCATGATATTTTTCCAATTATAATGAGATATAACTTCAATATATTTGAAGTTATGAATTTCAAATTATAGGGGTTTAAGGTTTTGCAATTATCTAATTTAATTAAATTGCATTTTACTTAATCATATGGTTAATTCTTATTTTTGCGTATCAACACAGTGGGCAGGGCCAACTGAAATTGATGGCTGAAAGTAGGCGGGACCCACACCACAGCAAACAAAGATAGTGGGTCCCACAATTTCGACGGCTACAGAAGGTGGGTCCACCAGACACTGAGGGGGCTGATGCATGGCGACCCGCTAACCTTACGTGGATCACACCTGACCCGACGCGCAAGGGTTGGACCTGATTCTTTTCCTCGGTAAAATGATACATCGGCAAACTATGGCACGACACTAGGAGGGCATCCCGGTGACTGCTAAGCTTGGCCGCACAAAGATGCAAAGGCCTTGAAGAGGCCTACCTACTGATGGCTGGGCCAACTCTAGAGGAGGCTTACAGTCAAGACAAGGAAGAACCCTAGCCTTGACCCACGGAGTGAAAGGAGGCTGGGTTGACATCTACTGTGGATCAAATCAAAATTGATTTGATCTGACTCTTTTAAAGACGATTAGGTTCGCTCGATTGTCGATCGGAGGCATGAAATAAGTTTTCGAATTTAACAATTTTGTATGAGAAGTATAACGAGGGGAATTAGGGTGTACCTTAATTAACAACTGATGATTTTTAGAGGGTTCAAAACGAAGCGTCAGTGGGGCGATTAGTTTATGGCTAGCTCCGAACTTCTCAAAATGAGACTAAGGAATCATCGATGGGTTTAATTAGACTATGGAGTGGCAGAAATCAGCGGTGGAGACGGTCAGCTGTCGGCTAGGCCGCTGCGTGCAGGTTTGCATTCAACTTGCATGAGCTCAATGGAGAAGCTCTAGAGCCGCTCGTTCAGGAGATATATTCGATTAGACGATGCAAATTTGTCGCTATCTGATCAAACCTCGAGCCGCTAGATTAACAAACGACGTGGAGGAGAGGAGACGGAGCCGTTAAGGGAATTAAGTATAATTAGTTTAATTTAAAACTTTATAATTTTTTTAATTAAATTAAATTAATAATATACTTCCAAAAATTTTCAATAAATCACCCCTAGCTAATGGAGGGGTGAGAAACGCAATCGCGAAGTCGAATTTTAATTTCAATGAGTATTTAATTTTTCTATTTTTATGGTATTTTAAATATATTAAAATATTTGCCGAAAATCCAACAACTTTCAAATGCATCGAAAACACACCCTTTGCTAATATGGGGGTGATGAGTGTAATGACGAAGTCAGATTTTTGATTTGAGACCAATTAAAATAGGTCAAATTCTAATGTTCTTGAAGTTCTTAGAATTAGAGTTTGATTCATTTGACATTTGATTTGGACCAAAATCTTAGGGTGTGATCCTAATAACTTATTATTAAGAGTGATAGAATCAAAATTAGAATTTAGTTTAGTCCTAATTGACTAGGGTAATAACCTTGGGTTGTTACAATTATCTCATCTCCCCCTATATTCTTACAATTGTGATGGATGTGTATTCTTCCTTGTATCACAAGAAGTAGCTTTCAATTATTATTTTTTTTCAAAGCCAATATCTTTTTATGCTTACATTTGCTCTTCGTATATATTCTTATAGCTAAGTGATAAGCATTGAATTTACACCTATTTAACCCAATATTTGTATTTGTTGTAGTGTCTGAATGATTTACTATTAATGTATATGTGTATATTTTGTTTATGTTTATCATTTTGGTAGCAAATCAAGCAATCCAATGACACTAACATAAAAATTGGCAAAAGAAGAAGAGATGCCAAGTGCTACACCAAGGATTACTAAGGTGGTTCCATTATTATTATCCTTTAAGTCATCTCTTATTTGCAAGTGTTGCACAAAGGATTACTAGCACTAATCCAGTAATTCACTAGATCTAGGTGTTATTTATAATTCTTTATCCTACATGTTAAGACTCACTTCAAGTTATCTAAATGACACTTAATGGGTAAATATTGATCTATGTTGAGCTTAAGAGTTTAACTTACAATTAACATTCCTATTGTTATCAAGCTACTGAACTTAGATTCGCACCATTAATCTCTAGCTAGAAAGTTGGAATGGAGGCTTCCTAGCCTTAAGTTCACTAAGGAATTTTAGGGTTGGAAGATCCTAATCAACCATCAAATAAATTAACTAACTACAAAGGTTCTCTAACCACTAGCTTTTAGAATCACATCAATGCAATGGGTGTCCTAAAGCTTAGCAAAGTGATTATGCTACTACAGTGAGTCAATGTCACTAAGTCACATAATAGGATTACTAAGGTCAAACTTACTCTTAAGGGATGTAAGGAACTAGGCTAGGCCTTAACTGTTGTATAGTGGAGACCATTTAGTTCATCACATAGATGCTAATGGTGCTCCAATGAGCTTTCAGGAGATTTCGAGGCAATTCAGAACAAAGTGTGAAGTCCAAGAATAGTATAGGCGCTGCTGCACGCCATGGCGCATTGTGGCGCGCCGCAGCGCGTCGCTGTGCGCTTTAGCAATCCCTCACCCGAAATGGAGGCACTATCGCGCGCCTCAACGGCCAGCAGATAGAGAATTGGGCACAACAGCGGTAGGCAACCCGTGAGGTGGGCACTACAGCACGCCGCAGCGCCTGGATACTCAAGACCCAAGCGTTACGGCGTGCCTTAGCGCCTGACAGAGTTCTGCTCTGGTTCATGTTACACCCTAAGTAATTTGGAGGGTATTTTAGACCATTTGGGGTTCAAAAAATGAGCTGGGTACTTAAGAAAATAAGTTGGGAGGAGTTTCCTAAGCTGGCATTTCAGATTGGAGGCTTTGGCTGCTATGAGGAGGAGATCTCAAGGTGAAGCCCTAAGGAAGCTGCAGTGCAAGAGAGCTCTTTCATGTTGGAGAAGATACTCCTAGTGGTGGCTTCTTCCTCTCCTCATCATCCTAGAGTAAGATCTTGCGTGTTTCCTGTCAAATGTTAAGCTCTTTATAATTCTGTATACTTTAAGATTCTTAGTGAATATTTTCCGTGATGTAGCTACGTGGTTTTTTTCATTCTTGAGTTTTTCACATAAATTTTTGTGTTTGGATGTTTGGGTACTTGAGTTTGCCTTTCATGTATGTGTTATGATTTCTTGTTAGTGATTCTGTGATTTTGGATTTGCTTAGTAATTTTCAACGCAACCTCGGTCCTCAATCAAGTGCGCTAGTCAAATCGCTTTTGCTGTGGAATATTCTTAGTGCTGGAAGGTTTATTTAACCAACAAGTGGTGTCAGAGTGAAGTTACCTTGTTGGTCCTAGGGTTTTCTATTTGAGTGGGAGAAATGGCTGACGAGATGAGACCAAGATAGAGAAACTCAGTGGAATGAACTTTGCATTCTGAAAAATGTTGAAGGAGGATCGACATACCAGGCAAACAGATGATCTCCTTGATGTAGAGCTTGGCTAACTTCTCTACAGAATTGGTCTAACGAATAGGAAGGAAATGCAATGTTTTGGTTTGTCGACAATCACCCAAATCGAATGAGAACCAGATAAACTCTTAGGCAGACCCATAACAAAATCCATGAAAATGGCGTCCCACTTCCATTCAGAAATCACTAATGGTTTGAGAAGTTCGCCAAGCTTCTGGTGCTCAGCTATGACTAAGGAACATGAATGGCATTTGTAAATACATATAACAATATCTCGCTTCATGCCAGACCCCAAAAATGATTTCTTTAAATTCTGATACATCTTACAGCTACTAGGGTGAACAATATAGCTAGAGTTATGGGCTTCAGATAGTATTTACAACTATAAACATTTAGGAATCCATTACCAAGACTTCTAAAAAATCACACTATCTACATTATGACATAATTTAGAGCTCTTACCAATAGCAATATCGAAAATAAGATCATTATAACTAGAGTCTTCTTTCTAAGCTTCAACAATCCTCGACCTTGGAGATGATTCAGACCGAATAGCAAATAATACAATGCACAAATCAGCAGATCTAATCGGCTCAAGATTCAATCTTTCAAAATCTTTAATCAAAGAGTTGTTGCTACAAAGAGAAGACAAAGTCACTTTATGACTAAGGCATCAACTACTATGTTAGCTTTACCTAGATAATAAAGAATTTCAAGGTCGTAATCACAGATTAATTTTAGCCTTTCTGGGTGAAGATGTACTTAGACTTTGATAATCAGTAAACATCTCACACTTAACTCTGTACAGGTAGTTTTGCCAGATCTTATGAGCAAAAACTACCCTTGTAAATTCTAGATCATGCACATGATATTTTCTCTCATTCGGCTCAAGTTGTCTAAAGGCATAGGCTATTACTCGATGATCTTGCATTAGAACACAACCCAATCTTACTTTAGAGGCATCCGTATAAACTTGAAAATCTATACCATCTTGAGGTAGTACTACGATTGGCACAGAAGTTAATAACTGTTTCAACTTATGAAATGCTTCTTCACAAGTTGTGCTCCAGATGAACGAGACTTCTTTTCTAGCTAACTGAGTTAACAAAAGCAATTTGGGAAAATCTAGGAACAAACCTTCTGTAATATAAAGCAAGTCTTAGAAAATTATAAATTTTAATTACATATTTGGGTTGGATCCACTATTGAACAGCTTGGGTCTTTCTTTGGTCAACCCTAATGCCTTCAACATCAATTTTGTGACCTAGAAAAGTCATAGAGTTGAGCCAAAATTTGCACTTTAAAAACTTAACAAACAACTTATACTCTCAGCAACACAAGAATGGCACACAAATGCTTCTCATGCTCAGCAGCCGACTTTGAATAGATTAGGATGTCGTCGATGAAAACTATTATGAACTCATTAAGATACTGCATTAGAATACGCTGCATCAGGTTCATGAATATAGAAGGAGCATTCGTTAGTTCAAAAGACATGACTAGGAACTCGAAGTATATATATGTGGTTATGAATGCAATTTTGGGAATATTTTCTCCTTAACTCAAATCCGATAATAATATGATCTCAACTAAATCTTGGAGAATACTTTTGCTCCAGCGAGCTAATCGAACAAGTCATCTATCCTAGGAATAGAATACTTGTTCTTCACCGTCACCTTGTTAAGCTCGTGTTAATTTATATACATTCGCATCGATCTGTCCATCTTTTTGACAAATAGAACGAGAGCTCCCAAAGGTGACATGCTAGGGCAAACGAAACATTTTTCCACCAATTTTACAACTGCTCTCAAAGCTCTTACAACTCTTTGGGTGCCATACTATAAGGGTCCTTATATTTAGGCTGGGTTTCAAGGATCAGGTCAATAGAAAATCCTACCTCACGCAAAGAAGGTAGTCCAGACAAGTTTTTTGGGAACACATCCAGGAACCCTCTAACGACTTTGATATCTACCAGATTCTTATCTTCTTTTTCCTCGCCGATTAAGGTTACGCATAGTAACCTTTATTAATGAGATGCTTGGCTTTATGTGCATTTATTATTGATGCAATTAGGCCAAGCGTCCTCATGAAAATCTCGAGTTTCTTTCCTACCATGAGGGAAATGCTCTTCTGGAAACATTCTGTTACGGTGTTGAACTTAGCCAATCTATGCCTAAGATTATGTTGAAGTTTGTAATCAGTATAACAATAATTTTGGATTGAAAGAGTTGGTTACTGATTGGGATGTCTACTAAATAGAACCTCTTAGCGCACATTTCAGCACCTAATGGCATCTGCACTCTCAAGGAATTACACATGCTGAAATGTTAGAAGTTAAGGGAAGAAGCACAACTCTCTGACATAAAAGAGTGACTGGCACCCGTATCAAAGAGTATGTCGTAGAATTGATTTTTAATAATTAAAGTTTCTATAACAGAAAAGAAAAGAAAATTGAATTACAACTAATGAAAATTAAAACAGAAAGCACGGGAAATAAATGTACAGGAAATGAAAGGACGAATAAAGGAAATTAAATATAAGATGTACTGGTAATGACGTTGCTATCCTTTTGAGCTACCGACGAAGAAAGAGCGTACACACGCGGTACAATGGAAGATTGGAAAACTGCCTTGCCCTGATCCCCACTACTGCCTCCAATCTTAACAGTCTAGAGCCTTCAATTCTCGAGTTTTCCCCTGCATAGCCTTGGCCCAATATCTCAAACCTCAAGCCAGCCATGGATGGCAGTCCAAGCTCCCCTTTGATCTCCCAGACCAAATATAGCTTGAGAATTTGAATGATAAATCCTTTGTTCGCAATAATTTTTTTGTCTGCTCCCCATCCTATTCGATCTAGTCATAGGAGCTTGACTGCCTCCTCCAGCCACTCCATCTAAGCTCCAGCATGATTCATCTCAAGTTCTAGTCAGTGCAGATAGTTAGGTTGGGTATTTCAACTCCCTGTCAAATCTCTTGAGGCTTAAAGCAGCTCGAGAGGATCAATCCATCTCTTAGCTTATTTCGTTCGGCCTCACCATCACACTCCAGGTACCCTCCCTTCTTGGTCAAGCCGTATAGGCTTGGATTTGTTTGCAATTACCCTTAGCATTAGTTCTATGATTGATTAGAATGATACTGAACTGCCAATCATCATATTGGATGAGTGTTGAACTCAGTCCAAACATCAATGAATTGCTGTATGGACTGAGCTTCTACCAGCACGTCAGGCTCATTAGTGCAATGATTAGAAGCTCTAAATGCTTGATACCTGCTCATCAGATACAATGCAGCAGGGTAGGATTGTCTGGGACACAAATTGAGTCTCAATCGATTGATCGAGCTCTTGCTATGAGAAGCACTAGGACCCAAGTAAGGTCACAGAGGCTTAACCACTCCCAGCTGAGCTAAGCTAGGGTTTTAATTCATCATAGTGCCCTAATGGTGTACGAATGAAGTTGTGGCCCAAGCTTGGCCTCTGTGAGGAGAATTTCTCCTCTTAGAGGAATCCTAAATTAGGGATTTGGCCATTTTGGGGGAAATAGGTCCCTGGCGATCCAGGGTATCTCGATTTGAGTTTTAGAGCTCATTTGAAGCTTCATGGTATGTGGATGGAGTAGGGATTGCTCGGAGGTCGCTGCATGGTCAAAAGGCTGCGGAATTGGCTAATTATTGTTCTACTGATTGTCTAGTGTCGAAGATGAGCGCTTCGAGGAAGAAGAGTGCCGGTCGGGCCGGCCCGTGACCCACACGGTTCGACATTAGCAGGTCATCGGGTTTCGACCGACCCGCACCTTTTTGAAACAGGCCGAACCCGTTTAATAATATATGTATAATCAGAATTATTTTCCTTAAGGAAAATAATATGATTAATCAAATCGTAGGGAAAATTTAATTGAAATAATGCAAATTAAACTAGTGCAATAACTTTGTCAATACTCATCCAAACCCTATAAAATTATATATCATTTGTTCAAAAAATCATAAGGTATTAGAATGTAAAATAACATCACACTTTATGTGAATGAATTTTCTTATTTAGCCTAATTACCTAAGAACTTAATTAGAGAAGATTAGAATGAATACTTAGTCAATCTGCATGATCTTATTTTTATTTAACTTCTTATGCCATGTAGAGTGCATACACTAAGTAGATTAATTTTTTTGATTCATATATTGCTAATTATGCCCTAATCCTTGATTTGTATGATTAGTGAATATTAGGGTGTTTAATCAATCAAATTGAAATCTTATAGTTTCTAAATGTTTGTATGACTAATTAGAATATAATGGCCAAGTTGCATGTAATTTAGATAATTAGTTTTGTAGTTATGTGCTAACCTATATTGGATTTGATTAGGAGTTGATTAGCCTTAATTACTCTCTATTTTGATTTATGTCATGTTCATATGCTTCATAATCAGTACTATGCATATTAGAAAACTTAAATTCTAGTTTAGATATTTAGATCTTTGAATTGACCTTAATTAAGATTTAAACTCTAATTAACTTAAGGAAATGCTTAATGAAATCAACAATTGATTTCATACTGATTTGAACACTAATAATTGATAATAAACTTACTGATATTTGTATTGATCAATATCTATGCAAATAATCTTAATTTGGGCAAGTTTGGAATAAAACCCTAACTTGATTAGTTAAGACTCAAAACTTAATTAACTTGAATAAGACACTTGATTTGGACATTAAAGAACTTGCATGATTCCAATCAATCCATTGATCTTATATTAATAAACTAGAAGAATTAAGATCTATAACAGACTTATGTGATTGATCATCTGAATCTAATCTTTAGATTCATGATTTTCTCATAAGTAAAATCATTAGCATAATCTGATTTACAAAATAAGAGTGATTATAAAATAATAAATTCTCTTTAATTTACCTAATTTATACCCCATACTTATAGTATTGGAATAGGATATAAAGTGATGAGTCTACTCATCTGATTTGTATAATCTAAACTATATGTCAGAGAATAAAAGTCTAAGTAAATTGTAAAAAACTTAGATTATAACCTGAGCTTAAGTGAATCTTTCTATACTTAAACCTTTAAATTAGAAGATAATGTTTAGATCAATTAAATTTTCAAACTTTTTAAATAAGTGAATTACTAAGGTAGGAAGAGCTTTTTAGGTGATTTTGAGGTAGAAGCTTTGATGAACCCTTTTAACTTTAGCTGTTGATCTTAGATCCTTGAGATAGGATAACCTAGAGATTCTAGATTGGAGTTATTCCTTATGATAATATCCTAAATTGAGTGAATTTCATGTTACATCCTTGGAATCTCTGTGTATGATTTACCACAATGGAGTGTGGATTCATTAGTTTGTATTCCTTGATTTATAAATAGAATTGTTAGCATCTATATTATTATTAAATGGAATTAATAGTGGATATCCATAGAGCTGAATTATTCAGTATAAAATGGAATTGGGTGATTTGCCTTGAATGGAACTGCAGATTCTTGGTCTTATCCTATGTGACAGGAGAAGTACAGTTCTATTCATAATAAATATTCCAAGTCCAGAGTATGTTATAGTTTGGGAGTTTAACAACTTAGCTTGAGAGAATAAACTACAAAAGGATTATATCCCTTGTCTTTATGCACATTGATAAGTGCAGTTAAGCAAGCTAAGTGTTAAAATTCATCCTTCCTAAGACATGCCAAATCATGTATATGCAACCTCTTCATGTGATAATTTAAGAAATAATTATAGAGAGAGACATAACATTCAGTGAAATTGAATCATAAGTTTGAATCCATTTAAGTGAATTCTGTACAATGAAGATAATAGATTTCTTACTTGGTTATAATCAATTTTTTCTAGATTTTGATGATTTTAAAATATACAATTATTAAAGCCTTGGTATATCATAAATGCATAAGTCATACCAGCATTAGTGGAGCGATGTGCTCGCCTATGATCTGTTAGCGGAGTGTTCTCTCACATAGGATTCTGTGAGATGTCATGTGACATTGAGTTTGGCAAACTTATGATTCAGTTATGTGGCATATTCTGATGTATTTATATATATTTAGTGGCATATAGTACAGTTCTATTTTCAACAACTATTTAGTTTAAGTTTTCTTACTGCTTTCCTATCTTCTGTACTTAGTTTTCAACTCATGCTTTACTTTACTTTCTATTTTGTACTGTTTTAGATTTTACAACTATTTTAGTATATTTTACTACAGTAACATTTGATTTCTTAAATGTTAAACTTTAAATAGTTATAACTGCTTAGAGTTGCTTTAGGTGAGTTAGACTCATTGTCTAACACGAGGTAAGATCAGCATGCTACTCAAGAGATCCCGGAGGAGTTCGTGGAACACTAGAGGACTCAGCTTCAGCCTTTACTTTTCTGCTTTAGTTTACTTTCAGTTGAGTCGCGAGACTACTTTCTATTTTTTTATTTAAGTATAATGTTTGTAATAATTAAATTCTGGATGTATTTTCTTTTGTTTTCTAAGATGAATATTTTACTTAGCTTCTGTGATGAATGTTCTAGATATATGCTTAAGTTTTTCACTCTGTATTTACTACTACTTATATTTAGTATTGCGATGTGATCAGCATATGTGAAATGCTAATACTCATGTATATTAGATTCTTTTTCCACTCATAATCCAATACACATATGTACATTACCTAATACTTAAGATAAGTATTTTACACTTAGCTTATGGATTATTGCTCAGCTCTCTTTGGTGTTGAGTCTCAACAGCTGTTCAGTTACACCAATATATTTAGGGAGGATCAGCAGTCCTTCCCGAGTAACATACTGTTCCGCCGCCAATTGTTATTTCTTAAATTATCTTATTTGTGCGAGGCAACGAGACGGGGCATTACATGATATATGTGGGACATTCTGTTCAGTGGCTATTACCCATTTCTAATAAAGAAGTACTAATTTAAGCAGATGTTTAATTTCAGTGTTTCTTTCAGTTTCAGTTCAGTTATAGTGGCTTTATTAGCCAGTTGTTTTGTTATAGAATTTTCATATATTGTTCTCTATTCATGCTTTTACTACTATTTCAGTATAGTCTCTTACTACTACTTTTACTAATAGGATGCTAAATTTCATTTTATGTTGAACCCAATTTTCTACTATATATATCAGTTCAAATTTATTTATGTTTAATTAGCATACTTTAGATGATGATATGCATGTTTAGGATTTTTTTTTCAGTTATTTTCAGTCTTATTTTCATATGTATTTCTTAACCTTGTTTCAGCTTCTGTTTTGAGATAGATTTGCTTACATACTTCCTTTTATTAAGTTATAAATATATTATTTGTAACTTACTATTTTTTGTATTGCTTGTTGCACTTATATAGTTTTTTAAATATTCAATTAATTGTGATATCTTAAAAATATATATTTCATTAAATTAGCCTAAAATGTACTTAAATAATTGTTTAACATAAGTTTTTCTTTTTTTGGTTGGGGCTCTGATATTGTGAAACTGATAATATCAGATTCAGAGTTGTTCGTGGAGATAGCTTCTGGTGAGGAGCTTGGCCAGGAAGAGGACCATCCTATTGTTACTGAGGCTTATTTAGCTTTTCACTTTCTGCTTATGAGGACAAGTGTTCCTTTCTCTTAAAATTTAATTCAGTATTATAATAATCCAGATTCTGGATATTTTTATTTTTTTTGTATTTTTATACTCAGTTGCATTGACGTTATATTATTACTACACTATGGACATGGATGTTGTATGTTTTGCTTCCACACTCTATTCTTTTACATATATGTTTAATGAATGAATTATAGATACAAGTGGCAAATCCTTCATTTATCGGCAGATTATGTAGAAAACCTAACCGGGATTTAAATGGGGGGTCTGTCTCAGTGACCAATCCATCGTAATCATGTTAATATTAGTATTAATATGACCGCGATGGGAATGGAGCTCCACAATACATCTCTGCTCGCACAATTGTGTGCGAGCAGAGACACAGGAGATCGTACTTTATGACCCTCCTCCTCCTCATGGATTATTCTTGCCAGCTCCCCATTATCACCTCACTTGATCCATTATGTCAAAGCGAAGCCGTGGGAGCTTCCCGAGGTAGTCCGAGCAGCTGTTGAGCCTTCATTTTTTCCTAGCCTTAAACCCTGATCGTCAGTGCATGTACCTTTGATTCCCTTAATTCAATTGAGAAATCTCTACATTCTGATTTTGTTTTGCTATTTCAATAGCTTTAGGACCGATTGATCAAGTTTGATTGAGCTTGATCGAGCTTGATCTGGCTCGATCCGATCGTCTTAAATAAAAACGCACATGAGAACCAACTGATGCCCGTGATTGCTTTTCTAAGGCATCACCTATTTGGGTAATAGAAGTAGTTTTATGGCTTGATTTTAGTGCCAATGGAAAGATCTGGGAGAGACCTTTCGATCAGTGTACGGACCGACCACCAAAGGTCGCCAGGGCTAGGGCAATTTTTGATTCCCTAGCTCACAGCCCTCGAGTCTCACCGAGTCAGGCCCGATCCAGCCCGCGTACGTGCGGCTAGGCCCACACGCATGTGCAGTCGGTTGCGTGCGTGTGCCCTTGTCCTTATGAATAGTAAATTGCATAAATAAAATATTTAATTAGTTAAATATTAAAAATTTAAAGCCTCATAACTTTGTAAATACAAACTCAAACATATTGATGTTATATCTCAAAGTAATTAGAAAAATGCAAGGAGCATTAATATGCCATTAAATTTTTAGTTTAATGATTAATTTTACTGATCACCATTTTAATTAATTAAGCATTAAACATAATTTTGTAAGTGATGTAATTTAGTCAATTTGCATTCAAATTTGATGTTCCAATATGTCATTTTGATTACAAAAATGTGTAGGATAATAATATGATAATTTTTATTTTGATAACTAATATTGCTAATAGCCTCTTAAGTGTCATTAAGAGTTATTAGGGCTTAGATTGACCAATTGATGTCTAATTTGACTTTACTTAGTGTCATTATACTTGTTATGCTATAAGGAAGTTATGGCTGCTGGATTTACATGATTTGGATATCAAATAGAAAATGTGACTTTTTGACCCTTAAATAAAATAATATTAAAATTCAAAAATTAGGGTTTAGCTTATTTAGGTCTCCTAAACTCTAGGACACCTTAAGAAACTCACCTTATGACATGTTCCAACATTGGATGATATTTTGAGCAGGATAATAACTAGAACAACCTAGTCTTAGCATAGTGCTAGTAAACTTAAGATGGAATCTTAACATAGAGAGGGTGATGCTAGTATTAAAAGCTTTGTGTGGTTCCATAGTTATTGACTTAAGAGTTGATTATTGTATTGAATCTAGAACTTAGGTTGGACATTAATTGCATTGTTCCCTATTGAACATGAGATTCACTAGTTTGTCCCTTAAGAGGTTAGCTAGAGTTTGACTTGGTTCCTTATATTTTTTAAGTGTAGGTTTGACCTTAGTAATCCTATTATGTCAGCTAGTGATACTAACTCATTTTAGTAAGCCCATCCTCTTTGCTAACTATGGATTTTTTAATGCATTGATCAAAACTTTGAGATTAGATGTTAGAGAGCCCTTCCTCAATATCTTTACTAAGTGAACTATTTAGCATTTATAACTAATCAAATTAGTGACGTTGCTTGAATTAGGATCCTCATATCCTTAGATGCCTTAATGAGCTTAAGGTTTGAAAACCTGTATGTTGACCTTCAAGCTAAGAATACTAGTATTAGTCTAAGTCTAGTAACCTACTAAGAATAGGAAGATTAATAGTAAGTTAGACTCCTAATCTAACCTAGATCATTACTTATGAATTAATTATCAATTAAATAACTTAGATTAAATTTTACCCTTTAAGAGAAGGAATCCAATTCCTATATCTAGATCTTATGAATTACTTAGAATAGTATTGAGTAATCTATAGTATAGTACTTATAGTTAAGAGAAGACTTATAAGATATTAAGATATAATCATCTTATAAGGATTAGTGTTTAAAGAATGACTCAATAGATAACATGAGTGACTAAGTGCAATCTACTTAAAAATGTATGAGTAGCCATATTATGCTAAGTGTAGAACTTAGAATCAATTAAGATGAAACATTATTAAGACTTAGAATCCTTTAAAATGCTTAATAATTAAGCAAAGTCTAGATGTTTCTATAAGTGCTAAAAACCTTAGAACCCATAAGTGCTAAGTAATGAAGTTAAGCTTAAGGATTTAATAATTGTAATGCTAAGGATTGGAACATTAGGATTAAGGAGAGTAACTTAATGGTTAAACTAGTAAACTAATGTGAGGATTTAGTCTCAATGCATTGTAGTATTTAAGGATGTTCAAAGTTAATTGTAAACTATGTGATATCTATGATTATCAACTTTAGTTATCTACCATATGATTAGGGCTAATCAAGCCCCTCAATTAACTTAGACATTCATCAAATGTCTCCATCAATTGATACATACTAATATATAATTTAAATGTGATTTTAGAATTAATGATTTGATTAAGATCTTATTTATGTGACAAAATAATTTTTAAGTACAGTTAAAATATTACAAATAACCTCATATTCTATTGTTAACACTATAATTAGCTAAATTTTCTAATGATACTCCTATTCTAATGGGACATTCTAAGTAGATGTATTACCACTACACTATTTAGGTTACTTGATTCTATGACTTAAGATACTTTGAGGTCTAGGTAGAAGGATTCTTCAACTTCCAAACTACACTAGATTGTAAGGTTTTCATAATTACTAAATTTAAACATCTAAGTTATCACAATTCTTTAATTATTCTATCTTACTAGCTTTTTAAGGTTTTATGCTTAAGAAGGTTGTTCTATTTAACAATCTAAGTTGTATTAATCTTATACATGCCACTAGCAATTCAAATTTAGCCTATCCTTAGACTTAATAGTTTTATAAATTTTTTAGTCTAATATGGTGAGACTAAGGGAATGATATTACTTAAGTTATAAAGACTATTACTAACTCTCATTTATGCTTACATTGTTTTCTCTTATATTACTTAGCATATGTCCTTTGTACATTTTTTTTACTATTTTATTATACACTTGTATGTATAGCTGTATCTGATTTTCCATACTTACATATTTGATGCAGGTTATGTACTAGCTTTTCCCATTTTACTATTTTTACCTTTTTATTTGTTACTTAAAATCACTTACTTTACTATATTTTTTACTGCTTTGTGCTTCGCTTAAACAAATATAAATGGCTAATGTAATATCTACTTACTCTAAAGTAATTTAGTTAACTTAAAATGTACTTAGACTTTTTAAGTATAATAACTTATTTTTATTTTATTGACTGTATCCTGCCATATTAAACACCAAATGCAGTAGATCAAAAGCTTGGAGTGGATATTGAACTGAGGCAGATCGAATCCAGTAGCTGATGACTGAAGATCTTTACTTTACTTATCACTTTTCTTTTACTTTAGTATCACATGGGGATGAGTGTCATTACAACAATATTTGTATAATTTTATTTAATTTTGGAATGTTTTACTTTATTGTTATGTGATGTAATTTTTTCTCTTTCTAAATGACTGGAATAATTTATATTTACTTAATATTATGCATCTAGTTTTCCCCTTTAGAAATCTTTGGCTCCCAGTAGTGCTTAATAGTGGGTTAATGCTCACTAACACAGTATTAAGTATTACAATAACACCTAAGATTGAATTGATCAATTATTATTAACTTTAAATGAATAACTATTTAGTATATATAAAGATTAATGATTATTTATTACAAACACATGAGCTGAATTGAGTTAAAATGAGTGTATAATAAAGATTAATGATAATTGGGAGGAAAATATTTTAGAGTTTCAATAAACCTCGAAAAGAGTTAAATCTTATCAAGCTTATTATTACAAACTAGTTACAAGCATGCATCCTCTCCAAGCTCATTACAAGGAACTGAGCAGAATATAAAGCCTCCATCGGAAAAAATATGTCACTAAAGAGATATTTTGGAATTTTTTCGGGCACATCCTTAGTCTTACTAACTAAGAAAATGTCTTATGGAAATAACATTGTCTCGTTAGTTCCGGCACACTTAGTTACTGCAATTTATTTCATTTCATGCCAATTATTAAGCCAGCTGAGATGCGTTGGGATATGTATTAGAAAAATAAAATATTCTCTTACTGTTAAGTGTATTAGAAAAATACTACACTTATACAATCATATACATAATCATATCTATCATCAAACCAAAAAAAAAAATCATATTCTTTTCTTTTTTTTTCTTACACATTGATCCAAACAAAAGTGAATTGCATCAATCTTTAAATATACTAAAAAAACTATACTCTTGTTAAATATGATAAATATGTTTCACTTTGATAATATACAAATGTGATTGCTAAGAGAGAGAAAGAGAAAGAACTCATTTAAATTAGGAAAACAAAATGCAGTATTGTTTTTTTATTTTTTTCTAAATAATTATAAGAAAAACATATTTACTACAAAAAAAATTTATTTTATAAATTTAACACTATTTTCTTAAATATCTTTTTTATAACACAAAATAAAAAAATATATTTATATCTAAAATATGCAAGGAAAGAAAAACAAAAAAGAAAAAATTTAGTATTTTTTAAATGTTGTTTCTCTATAATATATTTAAAAATTTGTAATATAATTATATATTTAAAGAAAGGTTATTATAAATTTATAATATAAAAAGATATTTACAAATATATTTTAAAACAAAAATTCTACAAGGTATGTATTCATCATAAAATTGATTTCATCTCATTATTTTTAAGCTTATAATATTTATTTATAATGAATTGTGTAATTTTGTGAATGAATGTTGTGATGTGTTCATTGTAGTCGTTTCTTCACTATTATAAATTAGTCACAAAAGTCAAGGAGATGCATTCACAAACGGCTACACCTTGGATCGAACCAAAACTTTCTATCAAAACGTATGTGCATGTGAAACATGAAAGTCAATGCCACTAAATTCTAGATTGGAACAAAAATCTAGATCAATAATTTTAGAACACTTGACACAAGAGTGCACTGAAACTTAGAACGAATTAAAAGTCTTCTTCACGGTTTCAAGTGCACTAGAAATTTATGGCGCATCATGGGACGTTCCCCAATCCTGGTTCCCAGTGAGGGCGATATGATTGGGGCGGCATCAACCAAGATTTTGCCGAGTAATGTAATCGGGATTTAGAATAATAATATAAACATCACATATCATCACTCAATTAATTTGAGAATTAGAGAAACATTTTTTATTCTGATACACTAGCAATTACAAGAGTTGATTTTTCTTCTTTATTTAGAATACATGAAGAAAATAAGAAAATTAAAAGTGCAGCGGTTGATTATTTAGTGTTGTTCCAATTCTTCAGCATTGTCATAACCTGACATTTACAACGAAGTGGGGGGCTGCCTGGCCAGCTACCTGTCGGCCACGTATTGAAGGCCATATGGATGTCGGGGAATAGGGGCATAATTGAAGGCCTATTAAGTATTTGTCTATTTTGTGGAGTTATTGGGTTTCTTTCTGATTGACAGTAGATTGAGTTGAAACTTTTTGAATGTACCTTCTTGCGTAGTTCTTAGTTGGATTCTCCTTTTCATCCTTTCAGTTGTTATTTGACTATCATGTTCCAGCATCTTTGCACAAGCAAACTAGGAAAATTTGTATATCAAAAAGGAATTAGACTTCTTCTTATAGGTCCTTAAAGCCTTTCAGGAATCGGTTGCAACGAGCCGCTTCTGTATTTATTATATTTGATGCATAACGGGCTAAACTTGTAAACTCGATCACTTATTCTAAAGTGCTCCTATTTCCTTGATATATCCTTATAAATGTGTCTTCCATTTTTTCCTAGGTGGATGGCGGGATATATTGGCAACAAAAACTTTAATGAAGCCTTATAAGCTTGTTTCTTCTAGATTCAAATTTGAAAACTTTGTGCTTTTGGTGGATTACCACTTATTCTCAGTTTCACCTTCAAGGAGATAAATAATCAATCTTATTACATCAATTTATGGACATTTTATTGTTATTAACTTCTTTTCAATCTTTTTCATCCAATCCTCAGCTTCCATTGGTGATGATGTCCCAATAGCTTATGGTAGGCTTGAAGGATGACAGACTAAAAATACACGCCTGCATTTATACGCAAGTGCCCGTGGTCTGAAGTAATAAGGGATTGTGAGATCTAGAGATTTATCATCTCCTAGAAACAATTTCCTTTTGTTACTAAAGTTTGCTTGATTTAGCTAATGTTTAAGTGCTCAACAGTTAATGGTTTGGGTCCTTATTTAATAAGTCAGAGTTTCTTGGATGAGAAACTACTTTTAGAAAAAATTAGGAGAGTTGAGTTTTAACATGCAATTTATTAAGGGTCCGTGTAAGTACTCTTCTTTATCAATTTAGTATCGAATAAATTAGATCATTTAATTATAAATCAAGAAACATAGTTTTCTCTAGGGAGTCCCCTAAATGTGCTAAGTCTCTCTTTGTGCTCAAAGATGAGCACAAGAAGGCTCAATCTCAGCACACAAACCCTAATATGATCAATATTGATTGAGTTCAATGCTTATATCTAAGTTATAAAATCTATAATTTTTGTTGTGCATCATATGAACTTGATTCTACCAATGACTCACATGCATCAATTCTAGGTTTGGCTAAGGAAATAATCCATTAGGCTAGATGGGTTATGTCACATCACCTATAGCACTCAATGCATTTAAATCCTCACATAATCATAGAATAAGCTATGGAGCTCGACTAGTGGCTCTCAGCTCACACGCGTCAACTGCTCAGCTTGGCCAAGGAATTATGCTATGACGCTTACAGAGCTTGTCACAAGACTCTATGCTGTCATGCACAAATTTCTCGCATAAGCTAATGGTGAGCAGTGGAGCTCAAAGATTATTAATGATCCCATAGTTCTATTGATCAGCTTAAATCTAAGGATTTGCACGGGCCATTCTCGCACAACGAATGTTGTCACAGACATTCGCGGTGTCGATGCTCAGCATGCACAACCTTAGTTTTAAGTGATTTAGGAGCTCTATGGTTTTTACAGTTTAAAATATTAATTACTTATATATTTTCATTTCAAAATAAGCTTATCCAATCCATTATTACAATATTCAATCAAATGAAAATAACTAAAAGATATTCATTAATATTGAAGAGTGCAAACATTGCATTTTCAAGTCATTACATGCATATGCCCAACCCTCCCCAAAGAATGTTTAGGCTGCCATTCAAATATAATTACAAGAAATTGGAAGCCTTTGCATAGATTTTACAGAAAAGTCAAAGGAGTAAAGATATGGTAAAATATTAAGGAACAACTATTGCGTTCGCCTGGCTCTCTCTACTTTGGATCTCCTATTATCTTTTATTTTATGTGCTTATTCTTTTCTCACAGGTTGCAACCTTCTCCTTCATTGGGCAGGGGAGACTCTCTCTCCTTAATTCTTACAGCAGCCTTTATATCCAAAAGTTTTAAGTTTGGAAAATTGGAACTCTCTTCTATTTTGAATTCTCCCTTTTATAAACTTTTCCCCCAGCTTTTCCAATCTTTATTTAGACATTAAATCCATATTTTGAAAGTTGTATTTAATTTAAATGTTTATTCCATTATTCCCCAGGAAATGAGAAGTCTCAGCTGTTAGCATTCAAATTCTACCGTAGGGAATTGGAAAGCATTAAATGCTTATGCCTTATGCCTTTTCAATGCAGATTTGAAAAGACAAAATGATTCCAGATTTTAGGCAGGTGCTACGACGCACTTTAGCATCGGGCCCTCTATCATTGGCGTGCTATGGTGCACTGTAGCGCCAGAATATGCTACGGTGTGTTGTAGCACCAGAATTCGCTACAACGTGCTATAACACTGGGCTTTTTTGTATTATGAACAAGTCTTTAAGCACACTGTTGCGACGATCTTTCTATTTTAGATCCGTCGTAGCGCACTATAGCATTAACCTCTATATTTTTTTGGGCACTAAGGTGCGCTGTTGTGTCGAGCTCTCTGTTCGAATAAATCTTTTATGCTCGCTGCAGCACACTGTAACATCGAGCTCTCTGTCTAATATGTCGCGGCGCACCGTGGCATTAAGCTCTTTGTTGCTTGAATGCTGCGATGCGCTATAGCATTGACTCTTTTGTTTCTTGAGCACTGCATCACGCTATAGCATTAAGCTCTCTATTGAGAGGGCGCTGTGGCATGCTATAGCTCATGTTTCTCGAGTTTGATCTACCACAACGTGCTGGGGCAAGCTGTGGCATGCCATAGCGTCTTTCTTGTCCAGGTTCCAAAATTTTCTTATGAACTTGATATCAGCTCTTTTGTCCTGTAATATTGCAAAAGTGCATATCAAAATACACAAATACTAAGGAAAAACATTACTTTTAGTACTAACTTAACTACAATTCTTGGGTTCATCAAAGGATTCCATCAATGGAGAAATTTTGATTTGAGGTGAGTTCTATTGAAGATATGGAAGTATGATTAGTGGCTTGGTTATGATGTGTGTTTGTTACTGTTTCAAGCAACTTATTTATTTTATCTTTAATGGGTCCATTTGAGTTGGGTATAATAATAGGAGTTTTCTGTGAATCCATCTAAGAAATAATTGAAAGATACTGGAAAGATATTTAGATAGATAAGTTGTATTGCATGATATAATGGTCTTTATTTGATTTATTTTTCAATGATCCTTTTTCATACATATATATGTACATACACACACACACACACACACATATTCAGAAATTTTAAATCGCTCTCGTTTAGGGTTTGCAGGCAAAAATATGGGCGCTCTGGATAGGCAAGGATTTGACACCTTCTCCATCGGTGCGGCTGACGAATCTGAACCATGCTCTTACTGAGACCCTTTTGAGTAACACTACTTACTCTTTGCTTTTTTATATGCTATTTTTCTACTTTTCCTTAATGTTTCCTTAATGGATAACCCTCTCCTGCCATCAAGGTCCTTTGGGGACATAGTCAAAAGCTCGGGTCCATGTATTACAAAACCAATTGCTAATTACGAAAGCTCGAGTTTTTGATGAAGTCATTTTCTTAGCTTCCCCTAACTCCTTCACGTTGGTTGGTAAGTTCGCTAGAACTAAGCCTAATTTTGGTTTATTTAATGGGTTCATAAAGGGTTTAAAACTTGTGGCCTCGGTTTCTATTAGATCGTTTGATTTTCATCGCATTTTCTTCAATTTTGAATCTGATTTAGATTACGCAAGAATCTTCTCTAAGGGGGTCTTATGACCTTAATGGTAACACCACACGCTTCTGTAAATGGGACCCTTTTATTGAAGTCAAACATGATGTGCCAATCATCCCTATTTGGGTTCATCTACCTAGTCTCTGTTTACATTACATTTCTAAGGAAATTCTATTTTAACATTGGAAAAGTTATTGGTAAGCCTCTTCAACTTGATATAAATACGGCTACTTTAAGAAACATTGATGCTCTTAGGATCTTAATTGAGTTAAACATATCTTCCCCTCCCTCCACAAACATCTGGTTGGGCTCTCAAGAAAAGGGGTATTGGCAATAAATATGCAATGAATGCTAGCCATTCTATTGTAACTAGTGCTACACCTTGGGGCACAATTCAAATAACTACTCAATTATAAATGCCACCAATCTTCCTTCATATAGGCTTGAACATTTGAATACTGCTTTATTGGGAACTGTTGTTAACTTTACTTCTGCTCTTACTATTATATATGATGTCTATGAAAACACCCATGCTATTGCTCTTAGTTCAATCAAATTGATAATGCTCCAAATGATACTCAAGTGTTGCAGATTTTGGACACCCCCCAAACTGATATGCTTATTTTTCTACCTAATGCTGAGTTGAGCCAAGATGCTTTAAACATTGAAAATATTTCTGCTTTGATTGTTAACACATCCGCTTTAAATGTCAACCTAGCAGCTCTTGAACACCTGGTAACTGATATAGAGAGGCTTGATACATTAGAATTAGAGGTAAATTTACCTTGATCCATGGTTAAACATTCTATCAATTCTAAAATTGAAATTGCTCTTTCTGAACACACTATTACTATGCATTTAGCTGTTGATGGTTCTGCTAAAGCCCTCACAGCTTTTATTCATAATAATGATATTTTAAACATGGAAAATGCTCTTAATACTGTTGACGCTGCTATTACTTCAACTGAAAAATGTTATACCTATTACTAGTCTCACACGTAAGACTAGTTTAGCTGCTAACATTGAAAAGATAAATGAATATGGTTCTCTTCAAAATATTGCTAATGAAACCTACAGTTTAGCTAAAATTACTAATGTTGCTTATTCCCTATTAATGACATTGTAATTATTACTAATAATCCTAATGCTGTTTGTTCCCATGTTAATGATGCTAGTATCTTTGTTATTGCAAATGTTGTGCCTACTCGTAACATCCCTTTATCTGATTGCAGGTCCCCTAACAACATTATTGTGGGTGCTGAAGTCTTAAACAAAACCTTTGACATTGGGGCCTCAAATCAAAAGGATAAATATGCTACCCCTGTCTCTGAATTGGATCACAATTTCAAAAACAATTTAAATGGGCATTTATCCACCCTAATTACTTGCTCTATTTTAAATAATGATGGTGTTGATTTAGACCATGTTGTTTCTAATATCTTCCCAAATGAGTCTTTTTTATGCAGTGATGCTAATATAGTTCAGCTGGAGTAGAAGGAGGATAAGATGGGCTTTTCCTCTCCCAAAAGTACTTGCAAAATCAAAACTACTCTGATCTCCAACAAAAATAAAAAAGGTATCTTGCAAGCTAACAGGTACAAATCTCACTCTAGCCATATGAATGTGAACAATGAGATTATTAAAAAAAATAACACTTGTTTAACTAGAGCTAATTCAACTTGCCAGATTCCCCCAAGTGGGGTATCTAATGTTTCCTAATGAATATTGTTTGCAAGAATATTAGAGGTATTGGTAATGTATCTCCTAAGAATATATGGAAACATATCATTCATGAACACAAAATTAATATTGTTGTTATTTTTGAACCTAAAGTTAATTCTGACTTCTCCTCTGCAATTTGTCATCACATCAATCTCGATTCTTGTTGCACCTTGGATTCTAATAAAATCAGGGTTTTTTGTTTCAATCTTTGGAATGCTAAAATCATCTTTTAGTGTGAGCAAGCCCTTCACATGAAGTTTTCTAATAACGAATTAACAGTTTTTGCTACTTTTGTCCATGCCAACAATTTGAGGCCGGAAAGACTGATCCTATGGAACTTCATTAAAAATTGCAACTCCACCAACCTTCCCTATATCATGGGTGGGGATTTCAATGTTGTTCTCAATCAAAACAAACAAAAAGGTTATGTTGGTAATCACTATGGCTCCACCTTTGATTTCAACTATGCTATTCTAGAATGTGGGCTTGACAATTTTAAATACACTGGTGCTCCTTTCGCTTGGTCCTCTAGTAGAAGATTTGCTCGCCTTGATCGCTTTCTTATAAACAATACTTGTTGTAATGATTTCTCTAAACTAAGAAAAATTTTCATTAACTCTACGAGATCTGATCACAAGCCCATTATTTTTGTTGCCATGTATAAATCTTTCTTCTTACCAAAATCTTTCAGATTTCAATTATTCTGGTTGGAAAGGCCTAAATATGTTGAGATCATTTCTTCTTCTTGGAGTAAACACTATGGGCTTTATAGTATGCTTCGTGTTGTTGAGAAATTCAAAAATCTTTGTAAGGCTCTTAGCATTTGGAACAAAAATTATGTGGGCAATATCTTCCATAACCTCGTGAAGCTTAACAAAACTATTTCCAACTTGTAAGGTATTTGTGAAAACCAGGATACTGATCATCATTGTATTATCCTTAACAAAGCTAGAGTGGATATTATTCATACTCATAACGATATTGAGCTTTATTGGAAACAAAAATGTAGCATCAACTAGAAACTTAATGGTGAACGGGACACTATGTTTTACCAAAACTGGGTCAATAAAAGAAGGCACATTAATCTTATTAATGAAATTGCCTCTCCAGATGGTTTGATCTTTACCAATCACGATGATCTCAATCATTCTGCCATTAACTACTATAAACATTTTCTTAATCCTAATTTTCAATATCCCCATACCTCCAATTTGGAGTTCCCCACTCCTTATATCAATAATGATGATAATATGTTGCTTAATAAGTTACCTTCTTCTGAGGAAATTTGGGATGCCATTAAAAGTCTTAAATCTAACACTAGCCCTGGTCCTAATGGGTTCCCTAGAGAGTTTTATTGCAAATTTTGGCACATTATTTAAGAATACATTTGTAATGGCATTAAAGAATTCATTTTCAATATTCCCTTGCCTAAATTTTTCAGTCACACTATGATCTCACTTAACCCCAAAAAAGATAAAGCTAACTAATGGTTTGATTTTAGGCCTATTAGTCTTTGTTCCACCTTTAATAAAATTATTGTTAAAATCTTAGCTAATAGATTACAATCCATGCTTCATAAGCTCATTGAACCAAACTAATCTACTTTCATTCATAGAAGGAAAATTCAAGACAATATTCTTGCGGCTCAAGGGCTCTCTCATAGCCTAAAAAATAAAAGTTGGGTCACAAGATGATTATCAAACTTGATCTTGAAAAAGCCTTTGGCAAACTTGATCTTGAAAAAGCCTTCGGCAAACTTGATTGGAACTTCCTTTTCAATCTACTAAAAATTTATGACTTCAATGACTCTTTTGTGGATACAAGCAAACTTCTGATCACTGATAATTAGTTTTTTATTCTTATAAATGGTCATCCTAGAGGCTTTTTTAAATATGCTAGAGGACTTCGTTAAGAATATCCCATCTCTCTCCTCCTTTTCATCCTTGCCATGAACTATTTGTCTTTCAACATCAACAAAATATTCCTTAAATACTCCAAACTTCATTATAGCGTTGAGGGAAAATTCATGGCTTCTCACATTACCTTTACTGATATATCTTATTCTTTTTTCTAAAGGTGATCTTAGATCCATAAAGAAGGTCAAAACCATTATTACCTCTCTTGAAAAAGATTGTCTTAAAAATCAATATTTCCAAGTTCCGATTCTTCTTCAATGATAAATTTCCCCTTCATAAAAGGAATGTTATTGCCAGCATGCTAGGCTTTAAAAGAAGTAAATGCCCCCTTCATTACATTGGTATCCTTATCTATTATGATCATAACAAAAACATCTATTATAAAGATTTATTAGAGAGCATCTACAAGAAGCTTAGAGATTGGGAGCACAAATACTTATCCCAAGGGGGTAGACTTACTCTTCATAAATATGTCCTTAATACCATTCCTCTCTACTACTAGAGGTCACCTCCCAACCTCTCAGTTTATGACTGAAATTAATTAAATTTTCAATAAATTTCTTTGGTTTCATAGCAAAGGCTCCAAACTCATTTGGTGTGCTTGGAATCACATCTTATTTCTGACTAATGAAGTTGGCCTTGGCATGAGAAGTCTTGACTCCTTCATAAGGCTTTCTCTATCAAATTGTGGTGGAATTTCCATACTTCCAACTCTCTATGGATCTCTATTGTCAAGGATAAGTATTGTGCCTCCACTCACCCTTCTTTGGTCAAAAATAAAGTCACTAACTCCCAAACTTGGAAGAGAATACTTGATTCTAGAAACTTTAATGAAAATACTCTTTCTTAGGACATAATGGATTCCTTTATATCCTTTTGGTTTGACAAATGGAAAGAGCCTGATTTAACTAGTGAAATTTGCAATGTTTCTCTCCCCAATCTCACTCTTGGGGATCTTTTCTCCAATACCTATGGCTGGAACCTTAAGCTCATTCTCTCTATTCTTTCTAAAGACATGGCCAACTTCATTATTTTCCTCCACCCTACCTTACATCCTACCAAGATTGCCAACTCCCCTTTGTGTGACTTGAGCTCCCTCAAACTTTCTAAAGTTTGGAACACTTGTAGGCCCACGAAAGACATCTTTTTCCCTAATTGGATGTGGCACAAGTCCATTACCACTCTTATTAGTCTCTTTATGTGGAGGGTTCTCAAAAGCTTTGTTAGTTATGATGGCATCTTGCGACCTATGGGCTATCACTTAGCCTCCAAATGTTAATGTTGCTATTCTCAAGAAACTTTTACTCATATATTCCTTAAGTGCAATCTTTCTCTGGATGTTTGGAAAGCTTTGCTTCCTTCCCCCGCTATCAATGATAATTTACATTCCTTTTTAAATAGTTGGAAGGCCCACTCTTCGAAAAAGCTTCACATCGGCCACCTTCTTGACGCCTTTACTCTCTGGAATATTTGGGATGCTCGTAACAAAGCTAAATACTCGAACATCCCCATGAATGTTAATAAAATCACTTAATTCACGATTGCTAGCATCCACAACACCATTAAACCTTATCATGATGATAGTTTTACTAGGGACAATCATAAGGACAAGATTAATGTGCTTTTCATTAAACACTAGTTCTTATAACCTTGCCGACCATGGGTTCCACTGGGTTCTTTGCTGGCCTTTATGTTTCATTCATACGGCAAAGCGACTTCATGGTTTTATGGATTCTTCTAGAAGTTCTCATATGATGTTGGTTTGGTTCTATAGCTGTTGTAGATTTTCTAAAAGTCAGGTTCCAAATCTTGCTGTTTGGTGTAGCTTTATTTTATTATATAATATGCTGCTCAATTATAATATCCAAAATTCTATGGTAAAACTTGTAATGTCCCTGAGCATTAGTTTCTCCATTGGCTGTACTTTGTTGACCACTCACAATGAATGGCATCTCATTCTAAGAGCATTAAGGTGGAATCCTACACTTGAAGGAAGGCAAGATAATGAACTTAGTTCAATTTATCCCTTATATATTTTAATGGAAAATTATCATAGCACGAGAAACTTAACAAACTCATTCTAGGGTTTAGTGTCGCTACACAATCTAAGTATTTAAAACAGGCTATAGGGTACATGGAGATACTTCAAATTCAATGTTGAGGTTAATATCTAAGTTTATTAAACTACTCCTCAATCATTTAACTATAATTTCCATGACTAAAGTTCACTTCCTAATATGTCATAAAGATCCAAATCAAGATCTATGTTTGTTGTCATATGGTTAATGACCTAAAGCATGTAAATTATAATTCATGAAAATTGAAAGTGCCAAAAATCCAAATTCTCAAAATAATGTTCAATTGAAATAAAAAAAACATTTATGGAATTCCTATAGCAAAAGGAGTGATATGACACTAAGTAGGTCCAATGTGGACATCATTGGCCAAATTAGGGTTTTTAGAACTCCTAATTATAATTAAAAATAGATTAGTAAAATTACCCATCCAATCCTAAATTAGATTTCATATTATTATTCCTCTCTTTTTTTATCAAAATGATATATAATTTTATTATATTTAGAGATATATTTAAAAATTTATTTGAATTGTTAAAATACTATTAACTAACCTAAAGTTAATAAATTAAACCTAAATTAAATTCTAAATAATGCGCGTGTTCATCCTAAATGGACGCATGCCTCGACTTTGGGCCTACATGCAGGCAGCGATAATGGGCCCGCTGCTCAGAACCCAATATAAGAGTGGGTGGGTCAGGCTAACTGCAAATTAAGGCATCGCGCCATTGGCGATACTGGTTCCCTCACAGCGGGGATCGCACGTCGGCGTGAAGCTCACGTCACGGTTGATGTGCCGAACCCAAAAGCGTGACCCGCCGGTGACTGAATTGCCGGCTAAAGTGATGCCCTAGCCCTTTTGATGTCGGGCTACTACTTACTGTGCGCTACTGTGGATGATATCAAAAATGGAGGTTAGTCGAGCTCTATCGAGCTGAATTGACTCCTTGATATTGATCCTCACATGATGCTATAGATAAATGAATTTGATTTAGGGAGAAATTGAAGATACAAAAAGAAGAATTGGGCGTACCTTCTTTGTCGTCTTTAACTGAAATAGGGTTTTCCTCTTTCGCAAGCCTTTGCCCACTGCCTCTTCACTCTGAGTCTCAAAACGCAGCACCAGGGGGTAGGAGATGATCAAGAGAGGCAGGGATTTCCTTAGAAGCTAAAAGGGGGTCAACATAGGAGTGGAGAAGTTGGCTGTAACACACTCTGCGCCCTCTGACAAACTGTAAATACATGTATGCGCTTACATGCAAGTGCACGTGGTCTGAAGTAATATGAGATGGTGAGATTCCGAGATTATCATCTTCTGGGAACAATGTTTGTTTTGTTACTAGAGTATGCCTGAGTTCACTAATGTTTAAATAAGATTATATGTGGTTTAACTTTGGTCCTGAATTACTTCAATCAGAAATTCTTGTTTGAAAATACCAATTGATTAAAATAGGGAGAGTTGGGTTTTGGTATGCAATTTATAAAGGTTTAAATGTTAGTACTCTTCTCTTAAATGTCATGTCAAGTGAATTGGACAGATTTTATTATCGAATAATCAAGAGACTTAATCTTCTCTAGAGTATCCCCTAAATTGCTTAAGTCTTATCTAGTGCTCAGAGTGGAAGAATTGTTGCATTCTTTTTCGGCACTTAGATATTCATGAGATCTATTATTTGATAAATTGACTTGAGTCTCTCATGAACATTATTCCATCAATGGCTCTCATGCGTCAATTTTAAATTTATCTAAGAAATTGAGCTACTTAGCTACACGGGATTATGTCACATCGCCCAATAGCATTTAGTGCTCAAAGTTCACGCATAAGTCAAAGATGAACTACGTAGCTCTATTGATGGTTCTCGGCTCTCATGCATCATCCTCTTAATTTAACCAAGGTTAATGTGCTATGAAGCTCAATAGATCTTGTCACTCAGCCCTTGGCTTGACATGCACTACTAACCTTGCTTAAATCAAGTGAGATCAATGGAGCTCAGAGATTGGTACGTTACATTCCTTGACTTGATTGATCTGTCTAAGTCTAAATTCATGCACCGAACGTTTTCGCACAACAAATGTTATCACTGGCATTTGCGGCGTCGAATCTCTAGTGTGCATCTTTTTTATGTTTAGGCGATTTATTAAGCACAATGAGGTTTCAATGAATTAATGTTAACACAGATTTTACAATATGATTATGTTTTCCAAATTCTTCATTCACATGCATTCAATAAAATTACAAAATGACATTCAATAAAAATGAAGACTACACAACATTTCCATCCTTACATTCTTACATAATTAACACTCAACCCTCCCCAATGAGGGTTTAGGCAACCATTGATATATAAAAATACGACAAGCTATAAGAAATGATCAACCCTTGCATGGCTTGCACAAGAAAAGTAAGGGAGATAAATAAGGGATACAATACTAGTGAATAGCCTTTGCGTTCTCCTTGCTTTCTCCACTTGTTTGATCTTCCTCCTTCTTATGCCTTTTGTGCTTCTTCTCTTCACAAGTTGCAGCCCTCATCTGCTTTGGGAAAGGTCACCCTCTTCTTTGGTCTATAATAGTCTCTAGGGCAAAAACCTTAGGCTGTAGAAATTATAGAACTCTTCTTTAGCCTTGAATCCCTGCTTTAATAATCCCTAGAAGTTTCCTCAGTATTAGTGCAGCCACCCCTTCCATCTTCCTCGGAATTAAATTGCTTTAATGAATCATTCTATTATTCCCTTGAAAAATGAAGAAGTTTAAATTTATTGCCATTAATTTCTGCTGTGGGAAGGGGAAAAGTTAAGTCTTCTCCTCTTCCCAATGTTGATTGAATACCTATTCCTGAGCAGGTTTACGGTGGACGCTACGGCATGCTATAACATCACGCCGAGCTTTCGGTGATGAGGGTGCTATGGCATGTGGTAGCACCGAGATCTCGATGATGAGGGCACTATAGTGTGCGGTAGCACCAAGCTCTTGCTGATGAGGGCGCTAGGGCGCGCGGTAGCACCGAGCTTTTGGTGATGAAGGCACTATGGAGCGTGGTAGCACCAGGCTTTCTATTTTGATCATGCCATGACATGCAATAGCACCGAACTTTCAGTTTTGAAGGTGCTATGGATCATAGTAGCACATTCCTCTCAAGTTTTGCTCTACCGCAGCGCGCTGTGGCGTGCCGTAGCATGTCTCTTCTTCCAGGTTCCCTTGTAAACTTGATTTTAGACTTTTTGCCATGTAATATAGCAAAATGCATATCTAAGTACACTAATTCTAAGAAAAAATATTATTTTAAGTACTAAATTAATTATGATTCTTAGATTTCTGACAACCTCATACTTAACTTCTTACTCATCCTCGAGTAAGCATTGAAATGACTTTCTGATTTCTTAAGTTGCACAATTACGAAATATCTAAAAAGTTCATCCTTAAAGTTTAAAGTTTACTTAGCATGGTGATTAGTGATAAATATGAGTTCTTAATCATATTTGGCACAGTCCTATTCCACTTTGTTCATTATTTTCATCCCTTTTTACCTTGATGTATGTTGTTATGACCAAAATGTTCTAAAGGTATTTCTAAGCTTTTTATTTGACAATAACCAAGAGTCAGTGTTCTAGAATTTTATGTGTCATATGTGCTTCTTCTTATGAAATGCAATGAGAATTATTTTTCAGGAGAGAAACTTTTCCTTATTCTAATTTTTCTCAATTATTTTGGGAGAGATATTTGTCTTCATCCCTTTACTTAATTTTCTCTTGCATTTGCTCCATGGGAGAGATATTTTTTTTTCATCCCTTTAATCAAGCATTACATTCATTAAGTCCTATAGGAGCCTAACACATTCTTAATTTTACTATCTCATACTTTTTCTCATTCAAGCAACATTATCCCCCCCTCTCCCCCACACTCATAAGTCAAGGTGGAAATAAATTTTATTAAGGCATCGGGAATTAACCTCCGAGGATTTTTGTATTGCGTTTAGTGCTGAGTATATTTAGAGTATTTAAGTATTAGTTAGCATGATTGTCATTCCCTGTCATTCTATGATTCCAGTAGTATTATGATTTTTATAGTTTATCTTTATCTTATGTAAATCTTCATTTCATAGTAATGAGAATTTGTCTAATTTAATTTGTTCTAACTTTGCTGAAAGAATGCAAGTTTAGGATCTCTAATATCCAACTATCGAGTATAATCCCAAATTCACGACCTTAAAGTTAACATTAGAACTTAACAAGTTCTAATTCAAAATCAAATGATGATTATAAAGGCATGAAAGTAAATAAATTAATGACTTAATTAATATATTTTAATCACTCATCCCAAATCTTGATTATGATAATCAAGATTAAGGATTATGAACTTAAATTCTATATTTGGGGTTCAAATCCTAAATCCAAGGTACTAACCTATTACAGATCTAAGGTTCACAACCAACCATAGGTTATGAGTAGAAGGGTCTTAGAAGCTGAAAGATTAAGAAGCTAAGATCTTAAGAAAAGGTTATTCTATTATTATAAGGCAAAATAATTAATTAAGAATGTATGAATCTAAGATCTACATTCAATCTATAGAATAATCACATTATTCTATAGATTGAATCAATCCTATACCCACAAAAAAATTCCAAAAGAATTAAGATAATTAAATAAATTAAGGATTTCCAAGATGAGATGGCACAAATAAATCAAATGATTAAAAATCTAAGATCTAAGATGATCACTTAAGATAAAAGCTAATAAAATGGTACTAAAACATTTCATTATTGATTATAAACATTTTACTAAAGTCTTTAAGGTTTTAAGGGTGCTTAAACAATATTTTGGTAATGTCAGGTAATGTCAGGTAATCGTGAAACCTAAATCACCAAAATCAAAAGATTAAATAAGGCTTAATTCACTAATCAAGGATTAGGATAATTAAGAGATGTTTAGCAATTTTAGAAACCCTAAATTGTTTTTAATATCATACATAGGTTCTACTCTGTTTTATGAACAATCAAAGACCTTAATCATAATTTTTGGACATTAAATGAATTAATTAAGTTCAAAAAAAGATTAGGCTAATCTATAAAATTTAACCATTGGATCATAAATTTTATTGCATATTATTATTTTTTGCATTTTTCTGATTAAATTGGTATATTAGATCATACCATTTGGATAAGTATTGATTAAGTTATTGCATTAATTTAGTCTAAATGTTTTACTTAAATAAAATCATAGGTTTATATGTATATGATTAATTTCCAAAATGAAATTAATTATATTAAAATGGCAGAAAAATACTTCGACCCGAAATGCAAAACGCACTGGTCGGGGACTGACCCGGCCCGTCACTGTTTGTCTTCCGTGTCGAAAGGATCTCGACAGAAGCAACCTAAGGCTAACTTCTATCGCCGAATTCTTCCTTTCCAGACCATCCCACGCCTAGATCTCAACGGCTACACCTTCAGTAATGTCAGGTTCCTCGATTGGACTAGGAAACCCTCTCTGGGACGCCCTAGACCGCTGGAGTGCTACTCAGCCTAAACGGCCCCTAGTGCAGAGCTGTGATGAGCAAATTATCCTCATAGAGAGAGTGAAACGGTCCTACCTATGGCTCTACACCATCAGTGGCTAAAGGCAGGACAACAGGGTGAGTCAATTGGCTCGGCGGCAGACTGGTTTGATGGGGTGCCATACGTGGCCAGTTGCTATCATGAGACGAGCATGGATCGATCGATTCAAGCTGAATCGATTGATCGATTCAAGCTGAATCGATTGATCGATTCACAATTGACAATCACCTCTCGCTCGCTGATCATCCATAGAGACAATCGAGTAAACAGACATACCCCAAACATCAGGGATCGATAGCGACTCATAGCTGACTAATGGTGGACCCCCCAGGCAGCGATCTCACTGTCTGGTCCACCATAGCAATCGCCAACCCTCTGGCTGACCACAAAGAAGATGAGGTGGGATCCTATCGCATCACCTAAGGCAAACGATCGCCAAGCAGGAAGACAGTGAGCTGAACTGGCTCACTGGGATAGAGGGAGTACCTGGACTGGCAGAGAGGCGATGGGTCGAGCACCGCAGGGAACACTGGTGCACCTAAGCTCCTTACAGATGCCTAGGGGTTTGAACGTCAAACCACACCCACTATCAGTGGATGAAGATTGAACCGAGCTCCACGGGTAGTTGGATGGGCCACCAACAAAGAACCAGAGATCTTGAAATGGAGGAGGCGTTGTTACTTAGGGAAGACGAATTCAGAGGCAAAGGTTTTGCTGTCGAGATCCTGGAGCTATTTATAGCTCAAAGGCGAGCTTCCAGAGCCATAGCCGAGCCAGCAGCTTTGGCCCATGGCTGCGAATTGGTCTTGGATCGGAAGAGGGCAGATCCGGGAGAATAACAAGGCCATGCCATTGGGGGTGCGAGGGAGAACGTGGGGGACAAGATCCCATCCACGTACTACCATGAGGGCAAGACATTGCGATCTTGTCAGGACCCTCCTGCGGCTAAACGCTTGGGACGAAGATGAATAGCACGGGTTGTGGGTGCAGTCGTTGAATCCTTACATTCATCTAACGGCTAGATGATGATCTGCCTAAGTATGGATGGGGACCATTGGATTCGATCACATAAAGGCAGAACCGTGTGGATTAAATAAGGAGTACTGCACTTTCTGCCATATAAGGCCGAATAAGAAGCCATTTTAATACTGGCTTGGAAATTATTATTATACGCAAACTCCACTAACGGGATATGATCTTCCCAAGAACTGGTGAAATCGAGAATACAGAGCCTAAGCAAATCCTTAAGAACATGATTTACTCTTTCAATCTGACCATCCATTTAAGAATGAAAAACTGTACTCATAGCAATGGTAGTCCCTAGATCCCTAGATCTTGATGCACTACTTTCCAAAACTTAGAAGTAAACATGTTATCTCTGTCAAATACTATTGATTTAGGAATACCGTGCAGCCTAATAATCTCTTTGATATAATGCTTTGCGAGCTTCTTGACAGAGTCAGTCTAACGGATGAGAATGAAGTGCGCTGATTTGGTTAAACTGTCTACTATAACCCAGATTGTATCGGCGCCAAATTTTGCGCAAGGCAATCCTATGACGAAATTCATTGATATATCGAACCATTTCCATTCAGAAATTTCTAAAAGATGCAGAAGACCACCAGGCCTTTGGTGCTCGGCCTCTACCAAGTTTCAGGCATGACACTTAGCCACAAAATTAGCTACACTTTTCTTCATATCGGGCCACCAAAATGATTACTTTAAATCTTGGTACATTTTAGTACTACTTTGATGAATGTGATATCCATAATTATGACCTTCTACCAGAACTTCATGATGCATGGATCTTGGAATCCACAGACGATTCCCTTGATAAATTACGCCATTACGCATCTGAAGATCTTGACGACGACCACCGTTTATATCGACCTTGAATTTCAAATAGTTTTTATCCTTGGTCTATGAGATGGAGACATCTCTGTGAAAAGTGGGTTCCACATTGATATTTACTAGAAGCGAACTCAGTATTTCACCGTTGACTGGAGAGATTTCAAGCTTACAAAATTCTTGTTCTAAATAACTTGAGGCAATCATAGCAAATAAAGTAGCACGATGACAAAGAGCATCGGCCACTACGTTTGCTTTACTTGGGTGATACTGAATACTTAGATCATAATCGCTAATGAGCTCTAACCATCTTCTCTGATGGAAATTCAATTCTCGCTGCGTGAAGATATACTTCAGGCTCTGATGATCAGTGAAAATTGAACATTGAACTCCATATAAATAATGGCCCCAAATCTTTAAGGCAAAAATTACAGTGGCAAGTTCAAGTTCATGCACTGGATAATTCTTCTCATGGGGTTTTAACTGACGATAGGCGTAAGCGATTACCTTACCCTCTTGCATTAATACGTAACCTAAACCAATTCCAGAGGCATCTGTATATACCTGATAGTTTGAACCTTCCTTGGGCAAAATAAGCATTGGAGCAGTAGAGAGAGTGCGTCCTTTAGGGTTTGAAATACTTCTTCGCATTCAGGACTCCAAACAAAAGGAACAGTTTTCTGAGTCAGCTTAGTCAAAGGCGATGCGATCTGGGAAAAGGCCTTGACGAACTTTCTATAATATCCAGCTAATCCCAAGAAACTTGTAATGTCGGTAACTGACTTAGGCTGAACTCAATCTTAAATAGCGCTTAATTTATTCTGATCTACTTGAATACCCTGGGCATCAACTATATGCCCCAAGAATGCAATGGATTTAAACCAAAATTCACATTTAGAAAACTTGGCATATAGCTGATGATCACGCAAAGCTTTTAATACTAACTTTAGATGATCTTCATGATCCTTTAATGTTCGAGAATAGATAAGAATATCGTCGATAAAGATAATTACGAATTTGTCTAAATACGGTTTAAGAACTCACTGCATCAAATCCATGAAAATTGATGGCGCATTAGTGAGTCCAAAAGACATCACGAGGTACTAGTTCTTATAGTCTCAATCCCTCAATTGTTTGAAATGAAAGCGGTACGAGTTAGGGGTGTGAGACTAGTTCATTTTCTTTCTTATAAAGAGAAAACTTTCACAGCTTATACCTTTCTAATCCTCAGTACCTTCCCCTGCTTCGTTGCCCCTCACTAATTTGATAGGCTGGGGTGGGAGGAATTCCGCTAATCATTCACTAGGATTTTGGAGATAAATTTGGCTTATATTGGTTAGGTAATCACCTAATGGTTTTGTAGGTCTTTCACCTCCAAGAGCCTTAATATATAGATAGGCTAGCTATAGTGTAGCTTCTACTTTAATCTATATATAGGCTTTGGCTACAGGCTAAACCATCCGTTTGGTCGAGTCCGAAGCAACGAATCATAAATGACGTTCAACTATAAGAACTAATTGGGTGCCTCGGACTCATATTCAAGTATGCTTCGTAGGGAATGCATTATTCCTTTTATTCGCTTATCAGTTCAAAATCTATTCGATTCAACTATTAATTGGCTCCCATTTATCATATCTCTCGTTGATCGATCCTTAATTTGATTTATCATATTATGATGCCCACGAAATAGTAGGCTCACTCACTCTTTAATATCCTTCCAAGCAGGGTAACTAACTACTATGTACCCTTGGAGCCTGACCTTATTCTTAGAACCTGCTTCGAAATGCGAGTGTCGTAGCATAGTTGAAGGCTGACTCAGTTCTCTTATCTTTCTTTATTCAATTAAAGTAAGCCAAGGCAACTATTCGCCACCTTAGGATTGATGACTGTTGTAGTTGTTGTCTGCAGGGGCTCACCTCACAAGTATAGTAGTGATGAGCCAAGATATCTGACTTTGGATCATGAGTTCTACGAGAGGTAGAGTAGCAAAGACTAAGAAAAGAGGTCCCAAGAATTATTTAGCTTAATTCTTCTTCTTCCCAAGCCAGCTCAAACAACACAACTATTTTTAGGAATCTTGATGAACTCCTGAAAGGCTTCTGATCACTCAATGTGGTCAATAATAAGAAGCAAGGGCACTAGGAGGGAAAAAGAGAGAGGAGAGGATTTATTTAATTTATTTGATCTCAAAGAAAAGCAATTGGTAGAGCACGATATGAGCCGGAAGGCTATTGGACTACTTATTTACTCTTGACTTATTTTGGGCTGTCAAACACGAAAACCTGAAACTGCTTTTGGCTGTTTGCCAGAATACAAAATAGTAATTGCCAATAGATTCTATTGATACGAGACAAACTTTCTATTCTGCTTCACAGCCTGATAGAAAGATTGAACGAGACTGAGAAGCTGTGGTACAATACATTTGTGGTATGGCACCAGATTCAGTTTGAGCTACCTTTTTTTCATATTCAATTTCTTTCTCTTTGTCTTTTGCCTTTGCTCGCTCGGCAAGCAGGCCTGTGGGGATGGAGCGAAGCTACTGGGCGAGATCTAGGCAGATTAACATGAACCAACTTCTGTTACCAAGAAAGATCTTTCATTATTTAGAACGAGAAAAGCAACGCTCACTCTCAAAAATGTACGGCTCAACCGGGCCCAACGCAACACAAACTTTACTTGGAACTTGTTGGCAACAAATCTGCTACAAATCAAGTATGGTAAAGGTATTCACTAGACTGATGGCCCTCTGCGTTGTCTACTGCCTAGTCTAACAAATTCTGTATCAATTTATGTTTATCAAAGTGAACATATTTAATATGCTCAGAACAAAATAAAGAGGCTCTCTATACTGATGGCTAAAGAGTGTGGAAAGCTAATTCAGATTGTCCAAAATTGTTGAACACTCTCTTTTTGCATACATGCCCTAAGAAAAAAGATGCTTCGACTGGTGAGACGAAGGCCTCATTATGGGCATGTGTGAGCTTGCAAGCTTTGAAGCTTTTCTAATCAAGCTTAGCCAGACAATGTGTGCTAGTGCTTACATAGGGGATGAATCAAGTATGGACTATGACTTTTTAGAGCCATCTTATGAGTTATAGAATTGTTACTGAGCAAACTACTCGTTTAATGCTCTGTCATATTGCTTAGATTATATAAATCTAATATATACTATATGTGAATACCAGCACCAGCCAGGCAAAACTCTTTCATTTCGGGATCAGTATCTAAAAGGCAATAGAATTTGTCCCAGGGTGTGGCTTGTTTGATTGGCCATCTTGCTATTAATAAAGGAGCTTGCAAAGTCAATTTTCTAGGATGTTTCCAACTGGAATTTATGGATTATCCCTATTTTTTGAATTCAAAATAGAAAAGACAAGCGAGGACATTGTTCATGGCGAGCTGTGATTCCTGGATGTAGATGATAGTCATGTTCTAGCTGTTGCTGCCGGGAAAACCAATAAAAAATAAAAAATAGAGCGTTTACCATCAAACTCTTATCTATCTCTACAGAGCCCTTGCTTTCTCGTGTAATCTTATATGCGGAACTCTTTTTTGCGCCTGTGGTACCCCTTCCTTTGCCTTCTCAGCTCATCTCCTTACCTTCGCGGGAGCGAGAAAATACATCATTTGTTTAGGCAATCTATATTCTCTGCCTAATTCATCTCTAATATTCTAGAAGTTACCTTTCAGATTATATAAGATACAATGAAGATAATTTACCGAACGACATCCTATCGGTCCCCTAAGCTTGCATTCGGAATGAGTTCTTCGTAATCTTTTGTTTTTCAAGTCATAAGCGAAGTGATGGTTTAGGCTTGCCTATATTCTTTCTTTGAAAGGCTACATAAAAGGTTCTTATTAGTTTCTTACTATAATATTAAGTAGACGCTCTTTAGTCAACTTCAAATTACTTTTAAGTGTAGTTGAAATAAAAGAATGAAGTCTCAGTTGACTCTACTATCAATGAGTTGAATTTGTCTAAAATAAAGATTTAGATTTATACGAGAATTCTAGTAAAGGGATCTAAATAAAATGCGATGAATCTAAAATAAATTCATCAAGAATATGTCTATCTTCAAAGAGTATTTTGACGATCTTTGTTAATGTTCTATTTTCAGTTGAAATATTCTGTTTTTCACTTTTTTAAAGATGTTGTGGCCAATGATTAGGGTTGACTTTCAAGTTGATGTTGTAGTAAATTGTAAAGCTTTACAGTTTTCCTACAAATGCAAAACAGATTCCAGTTCATTCTTTTTAATCCCAATAGCAAAATACATATCATCGAATGATCCCAGGGGGAGAATTGGTATTCCAGAGACTGCCCCACTCAAGAAGTCTGGGCAAAGTGTGTTCGTTCTTTCTAGTAGCTCGCAAGCTAGAATATCTCGGCTTGCTCTTGCCCAGTTTCTTCTGCCCCGAGAGTTTCAATGCTTCAAACGACGAAAGCATTCTTCGATTAAGCCATCAATCCCAATTCTCATATGCTGAGCAACGATTGAATGTGATGCCAACAAAAGTTTATTTTTGGAAGAACTAAAAATTACTAATGATTTCATTATCTGACTTTGAAAGTACTATAGTTGTTTTTATTGGTGCACAAAAGACATGATGTGTGTGGATCTATCGGTAGTGTCACACAGTTTACACATAGACCCACATAAGCCACTTGTCACCCAAAGACAGACCATTCTCAGATGAGTCAAGCTCTGTCATTGAGGAATAAGTCACAAAGGTTCTCAAGATTGAGTTTTTTATGGTTCCCTACTTGGTTATCCAATATTTTCATAGCTAAAAAGGCCGACGACAAGTAGAGGATGTGTTTAAACTTTCAAAAATGCACGACACATGCCGAAGGACTCTGAACCTTGACTGAACCTAATATAGATGGCATAGTGAATTTGACAGTCAGATTAAGCATACTGAGTTTATTAGATTCTTAATCAGGCTATCGCCAAATTCAGATTCATTTGAGTTATTATGAGGTTTACAGCATTCATAACCCCCATTTGGCTACCAAGTAATGCCATTCAAATTTAATAATGCTTGACCGTAATCAAAAATTACTTCTAAAATCTGCTGAGCCCAAAAGACTCGAAACATAGAAGTATATGTTGATGATGTGTTGGTCAATAGTCATTGTGAAAGTGAACATCTGGCTGACATATAAGAAACATTTAAAACTCTCTTAAGCTATAATATGAAATTGAACCTAATCAAATGTATTTTGGGAGCTCAGTCCAATAATTGATTTGGATATTTAATTTTCCCAGAACCAGAAGAAATCCAAGCCAACCCGAGTAATGTTCAAGCCATACTTGATGCTCAGCCACCCATTAATCTACAGGCTATTGGAGAGACAGCTTGTTGGACAAAAGGCAAGTCTCAATCAATTTCTTTCTAAATCAGGTGAGAAATTGATCCTCTCTGAAAATCCCTAAATCAGAGTGGTCATTGGTCCGAGCAATGTTGTCTTTTGTTTCGATCTTTTTACAAAGTTATTCAAGTAAATTAGAGTATCCAAGGCTAGGTTATTGAAACAGATGAATCTATTATATGATAAAATGAATATCAGTAATAGACAAAGTCAATTTATAGTGGTTCGGCGTAATTTGACCTACGTCCACTATGGGAGAATTTGTGGGATTTCACTATTAAGAAAATGGTTACAAAGTAAAATAGCCTTGGGGCCTTTAAGTAACAAGGATCCTCCCTCCTATCTTTTATAGGGGATTAGGGGTCTGTTCAAACAGAATTCAAATATATCACCCTTTAAATGAGCGTTATGTCAGTTCATAGAAGGGTGCATTTCTTACAGAGCATCATGATGGTTCGTCCAGGACTGTGGAAGCAGCTCATTAGATGAATAAACTAAGTGTGATACGGAGCAGGATCATCCGTCTGTCTGGCTAATCCAGGATTTTTCCATGAGTACGGCTATGATCAAACCACGTAAAAAAGAGGTTATAAGATCTTTCCCCTCCTCCAATTTGAAGCGCACGATTAGATAGAATAGAAAGCTCCAAGAGCCTTAGTATCCTATTCCTTGCAGCAGGTAAAGTTAAATCCCTTGTAGTTCAATTATTCTATGCAACTCGCCCACGATGGAATTTTTTTTTCATTTTAAAGGCAATGAAAATCGCTTCTTCGATATGATGAGCATAATATCTTGCCCAATTACAAAGAATCAAATTTGTCAGAGAATAAAATGAAATGTTAAGGGTTAATTAGAAACTATAGCTTGCTTTATATATCGAGGAGTTCGAAGAATGTCCCTGCAACTGCAAATTCAACAGAGTCACATGTGCAACTTGCAGAAATAATCTATTAAGTTAGAGTAAGATTAAGGCAAGAGTCAGATTGGTAAGCTTATAACCTACCTGTTAGGTCTATCTAAACACTCTTCCCTACCTAAACGGTAGCCTTTTTAGCCTTGTATTTTAGGAAGGAGCTATAGTAGCCTTTCAAAGCCTTACCTTGGAAAGAGTGTCAAATTAGTGAGTTGAGACACCAGTCAAAGATACTTTTATACGCCAGTCAAAGTAGAAGGCTCTTTTTAGGAGATGATGTCGAATGAATGGAATTGTTAGCATATAAAATGAGGTTATATGAGGCCACCAAAGGTAATATGAGTCAATGGGTTTTCAGAGCCGAGAGGTGAAGAGTAGAAGTCTGCGACGTAGAGGCTATGTGAGACGTTAGTTAAATGTACCGTGAGGAAGATTAGTAAACCTCCAGGGGCGAAGCTATAGTAAGTAGGTTGAGGCGTAGATGAACTATATAGTATAAAAGAGGTGAGCCCGGAAGGGAGAAAGAGGTTTAGGGATGTAATTGTGAGACCTTAGTCGATGGATTGGTACTTTTGAGCTTTGATCTAGTCGAATCTCAATGAGATGAATCTCTTGGAGTTAAATAATTTATGTCGAATAAAAGAACAAAGGTGAGGAAAGAGTGAGACGTTAGTTGAATCGTATAAAGCTGAGTTAGGTAGATTAAGTACAAGGTTTTGACCCAAGCTTCTGATAATCTTCTAATAAAGAAAGAAACCTCATATCTAAGATGTACGAGGAGCGTAGCGGTTAGTCGTTAGACAAAGGCAAAAGCCGTTAGGGTATTTGATTGAAGCTCGGTTGACAAGGTAAGATGGGTTTTTAGTCGACTATGGAAAATATATAAGATCTCTTCGATTCGATGTTAGTCTCACATTAACCTATCGGCTCAAAGTCTAGTTGGACTGGCTCAAACATCTCCCGTTGATCGATCCTATCTATCATATCTCTCGTTGGTCGATCCTATCGGCTCAAACAAACTTCCCATCGACTGCAAGGAGAATCAACTTCGTACCCTTCTCCTTAAAGTTGAATCTCTCTTAGAGCCTTCAACTTTGCTTATCAGCTCTTCTACTTCTACGATTCATTTAACATCTCACTCCATGAGATTTGCTTATCAGCTCCAAGTGTCCTTCGAAGATAAAAGCTCTCCATTAATTATGAATTTGACTAGCACCTCACTAATCCTACTCTACCGGCTCCATATCCTTAATTTTGCCCCAATCTTACCAAGCTGCTTCCACAACATAATGTCTCTGACGCTTAGGCTTACTCCTTTGTAAATTACATTAGCGGCATTTTCTTTACTTAAAAAGAAGAGTCCTTCTCGTTGAAGAGCATGTCTTTTTCTTATTCATTCAACAGGACTGTGCTGCATACGAAATTACTAAGACTATTGAAAGAAAAGTCAAGCAAAAATCAATCGGTCGGTCAGTAGAGTCTGGATAAGGATCGTACGCATAACCCTGTGTAAGAAAAACTCAGGCAACCTCAACCTCTACTGACTATCGCACCGGAGAAAGGTCCTCGCCCGAAAAGATCTAAGGGGTCGGTGAGAGGGACTACCACGAACGGAATTCTTGGTTCGAATGGGCGAACCCAAGTTTACGCCCCCAATGAGGGGAACCAAAAGCATAGCTACAAGTAGAATGGATTGAGGAGAGCATAGATTATACTAAGAAAGAAAAGAAGCCCATATTCCAATCCCATTGACTTGCATATGATATAGAATGAGCAGCTAGTAGGGAAGCCGAAGAACCGATAGAAGGGGTTAGTACGGAAGTATGAGATCAAATTAGACACTGGCTAGCGGATTAGTTTGAGAGTTGGCAAGGAACCCCCTGAAAGTCGGTCTAAAAGTGAACCTGTGACTACATACATACCAAATCTGATAGTGAATCAGGCAAGCCAAGTTCCATTTTTGCTCTTAGAAGCAATCCAATCTTCAGCCTTCAGACTTCTTTAGAAAAAACAAAGAATTATGAGTTGACTTCGATTAGATATATGCTCACCTATGCTTCGCGTCCTTGAGCCTTCTCCTGGCGTCTTAAAGAACAAATAATCCTTCGCCCTTATCCTTATAGAATGACACTGAATCTGAACTGGTTGGCTCTTTCTTTCACTACAGCTAACTAAAAGTTATTCATGGGACATTGAAATCTGTCTTTCTTTCAGTTCAAGGTGCCTCGATCATCATTCTATAGAACCCTTCTTTCTCCTCATACCGCTTTCGACTAGAGGATCGCTGGCTTTGTGAAATGAAACCCATGAAATGTCCGACCTGACACCTACTTAGCGAGCATGGGCACTGAATTGATATAAGAAGACGAACAGGATTTAAAGTGAAAGGAAAGGAGCGAGGCTAGAGACTGAAGAGCCAACTTCCTGCGAAAGCCTTTGGACCGATTCTAATTCTAAAATGTTGCTTCGCAGTTAATTAGTTTACCACGGAATCCATCGGATCAACGCAACGGTCGGATTTTGCCTTGTTAGCTCGCTTACTCTCTGTTTCATCTGACGTCAAAGAAGCTAACCTGAAATGCTACGCTCAACTATATATATATATCAGTAAAAAGGTTTTCGTCTTCCTGTGCATCTCACTAGAAATTATCCTTTCCCAGTGGGAATGGGTCGAGTGCCATTACTAGAATAGGGATCGATCGCCTATCCTGTTTGCCTATGTTCTCTACGATGAAACAAACATACTAGTTCTAAAGGACGAAAGTGCTTCACTACCGATTGAAACTCTCGGATGACTACCAAAAAATGGAAGCCTCTCCCACATAAACTCTCGTAAGGGTCCCCTCAGTTCACTTCCTTTCATTCTGAGTCAAGTAAGCCTACCAGGAGCAATGTCTGAAACAACTGTTGCATAAAGGGTCCAACGGCACCACACCTATTGAGAAAAGAAATGGTCAAAAGCGAGAGAAAAAAGAAGTAGCTTTCAATAGAACAATGTGTTCAAACCGAAGCTCCTAGGTCAAAGGCATAATTTGGGTCTGCTAGGCTCCCAACTTCTGACATCTCAAAGAACGAGAAATCGTTATGTTGAAGACAACTTAACTTATATTCTAGTAAATATTTGATAGATCACTTTCTCTTGTGCATGAATTCATGGATCAAGGAATTGCAATTTCTATTAAAGGTGTCTTTATGGTCTCTATATGAGACTATCTATATAGATAGAAAGATTTTATTTTTCTCTAATGCTTTTGGTGTCTAGTTTGATATTTCTTCTGACTAACGAATTCAGATAAGCCTACAACCCTTATGTTTGTGCATCTCTAGTTGGGCAATAACCAACCACAATGAGTTCTTCACTACTGGTACAAGATGGATTGACTTTTTTCTGGTTCAATATTTTACTTTCGGGGGAGCGGAGCAATGAAAGATGAAATTCAGAGCATAGCGAGATTACTAGAACTCCTACTGCTAGTAGTTTAAGTGTTGGTGTTTGCAGTTTAGCTTTGTTTGCCTTTGGTTAAGCGCGGTAGTAATATATTAACTGAAAAATAAAGATAGGTTTTTGGTAGTTCATATTAATGTCTGACTTTCTCTTTGAGGCATATTCACGTTCTTGAAGTTTGAATTTCATGATGAATGGTTTTGGGGTTTGCAGTCGGTAAGGAAATCTTCTACCTAGTCTTTACGCTACTTCGGCTATCTAAACACTATTACATTTCGTTCTTCGATTCGACTCTCGTCTCAAACAAATTGCCATTCCAGTCAAATATTACATAGCCTACCGGTCCAACCTAGCATAGTTTCAGGAAGTAATAACTATTCTAGCTCTGTTGTGCGAGAGAGAGTAATTAGGCCTTACACTTACTCTTTTTTCTAATACTAATATTAATATGAGGCTAACTATTACATATAATCGTCTAGCATCTCCCTAGATCATACTCTACCGGGTGGCCTTCTACGCCTAAGCAAAGAGCAGATGATTGAGGTTCTGCTTCTGCAATCTAAGAAGAGCGAGATTAGAAAAGACATTGTTTAGTCGAATATATACTAGAGAGAGCCTACTACTAGAAAGAAAAGTAATAGTTCAAAATGGTAGTCCTAAGAAAAGGCTAAAAAAAGAGTTTAAGTCCTCGTAAGAGCTACCTAAGGTAAGGGCATACCTTAATATTAATATATATATAATATAAATCAGTATGTTTCTTCAAATCCTAATCTAATGGTTTGTTTCTCTAGAAAGGAGAACAGAGGTTTTAAGAGAGAAAGTCCGGGGTTACAGAGGTCCCACAAATGGGTTTGATCTGAAAACAAAATAATCTAGATAGCCCTTTCGGTCTTCTCCTTGGTACCTTCTTTGTCCCGAGCTTGAGGCTTGAGATAATGGAGTTGAGTCTTCAACCTGGAACCTAGAAGCTAAGAAGCAAGGTTCAATTCTATAATAGCCCAAACTCTTAAGCACTAAGGTATTGTCCGCTTTGGCTTGAAATGCCTCACGATTTTTTCCTCAGAAGATAACTTCCCAGTATGTCACCCATCATGGGAGTGCTCCCACCTGAGCACGCTTAACTTTGGAGTTCTTATCAGGAACTCCACCGTTATCTGAAAAGGCGCCTCGATATTTAAGAGTTTCACTTATTACTACTTAAGTGGGTCTTCACAGTCTCCCCAACTTAAGTAACTGACATCCTCGTCAGTATCCACACACAGATCCAAGAACCATCCATTGGGTAGATAGAATTAGAGGTGACCACTACAGGCTCAAGAAGTACCCACAACCATATAGTATCTTAACCATCATGGGTTCAAGAGACTGCTCACATGAAGTGGTACTTTGCCCTGTATGACACTTAGCTCTTATCTGACACCCTATGGTTTGCTCTGATACCATTTATAATAGCCCAAATTCTTAAGCACCAAGGTATTATTCACTTTGGCTTGAAAAGCCTCACAGTTTTGCCCTCAGAAGATAACTTCCCAGTATGTCACCCATCATGGGAGTGCTCCCACCTGAGCACGCTTAACTTTGGAGTTCTTATCAGGAACTCCACCGTTATTTGAAAAGGCGCCTCGATGTTTAAGAGTTTCACTTATTACTATTTAATTGGGTCTTCACAAATTCAGAGCAAGGAGCGATTGAAAGGAGCTAAAAGTTATAAGCTAAGAGTGAGGAAATTGGTTTGGAGATTACTCACTTGTACTTGGATCTAGCTAATAGCTTGGCTGGTACTGATCTAGCTAATAAAGGCCGGTAAGGAGTGAGACGAGAGGCTGCGAAGCAAAAAAGATTATTTGTGAGCTGTGAAGCAGGAAATTTGATTTGTAAGCTGATGAAAGAGGCGAAGGCTCATGATCACCTGGTAGGGTAGGATCTAGTGAGATGCTAATCGATTGATCGGAGAGTTGAAACATCAGTCGAAGTATTGACCAACGGTAGATGTGAGCCGATAGAAGAGAGGTTTTATGAGGCCGTGTAGCAGACGAAGCAAAGGACTAGGAGAATTCAAACTCTTATTGCTCGAAATAAGAAGATTAATAGTTTAACTTTACTGTATGATACATTTTATTGTCTTACATTACAGTCTTTATTTTACTTACTTGCAGTGTATATTTCTTTGAACTTGCATTTATGCTTACAATGTTCTCTTTTTAATGTCACTTTGCATAATTTTCATATGGACATATTCATGTATCCCTTCATGTTTCTTATGTACTATAGTAATTTTTAGCCTTTTTAGGATATATATTTCCCTTACTTATTTAATGCAGGCTAAAGCAAACTACTTGTGAATAATTTAGTTTCCTTACTTTATTGCTTTTACATACTTTTATATCCTTTCATTTTGATGCTTAATGCACTGCTTACTCAAATAATTGTAAATAGCTAATGTGATATCAACTTAAATCTAAATAAAACTTAGTGCAATCTTAAGAAATATGTAAACTTTTTAAGTATAATCACTTGTTTTAATTTTGTTAACTGTGCTTTATCGTATTAAATACTAAATACAGTAGATCTTGAGCATCTTGCAAAGCTTGGAGTTGGGACGAGTACCAGCCATCATTAGCTTTGAAGACTTGCACCTTTTACTTTTATTGTGAAGATGAGTGCATTTTATAACATTTAAATTTATTTGTAATAACTTTAACTCTAGATGTTCTTACTTTCTTTTCTGTGATGGATGTATTTTTATTCTTGTTTAAATGCTTAGTTTGGATGATGGATGTGGATGTTCTTATACATGCATACTTTGCTCTTTTATATTTATTACATTTTCCTTGTCTCAAAAAAATTCTTGGCCACGAAGTACTTAATAGTGGGTTAAATTCCTACTAATTCAGTGTTAATTACTACGATAACGTCTAGTGTTGGGCTAGACTTCACTAACTTAGCACTAGGTCGTTACAATGACATTGGCCCAAAACCTCCAATCTATTATACTTTATGAAGTCCATCATTCTAGATGTGCAATTCTTATAAGTGATACAAAATGTACAATTATTTTCATCAACACTTTGGGTACTATATAATGAAAAAGGAAGTAGCTAAATTTGTCAAAAAAAATTCCATATATTATTAAGGATGAATATCAAAGTCCTTGTAGTTTGTTTCAACTATAACCCATACTTGAATGGAAATAAAGAGATGTGACAGTAGATTTCATGTGACCATATATTCAAGATCAACATAAGGCCATGATGCTAATTGGATAGTAGTCAATCAACATACAAAGACGATCCATTTTCTACCTATGTGAGCCATTTAAGCTTATGAAGTTGAAAAGTTTGTATGCAAAGAAGATTTTAAGGCTTCATGGAGTCCAGTTAAAATGGAAGATTCATTGTAGGCTTGTTAAAAGTTATATAAAAGGACCTTGATATGCAAATGTGTTTTTCCTTTCACCCTCATATGAATGAGCAATCTAAGAGGGTGATTTATTTTTGGAATATCTATTATAAACCTTATATTTTTATGATTCATGATAGGATCACAAACATCTCTTAGAGTTAGCATATAATAATAGCTTTCAATCAAGCATTAGAATGTGACTGTATAATGTTTTATATGGAAGACTAAGTCTGACACTTTATCCTAAGGTGAGATTGGTGAGCAACCTTTATTTGGATATGAATTAGTAGATTGTGTCCAAAAGTTTTACTCATTCAAAATTTGATTCATTTTGCCCAAGATAAAAAAATCACTATTTTGAATTGAAGCATAGAAGCATAGAATTTGAATTTGGGATTTTGTGTGTGTGAGAATTAGCCAAATGAAAGAAGTCGTCCATTTTTGTTGAGCAGGCAAATTTTGCCATAAGTTTGTTGAACCATTTGAAGTGCTTCAACATAATGGTACTTCAACTTGATCTTTCATTATCATCTAAGATAGGGGAAATGTGTAAGATAAATTCCATGTATCCAATCTCTATCACTTTATTTATGATTTATTTAATCTTAGAAAGAAAGAGATGCATAGTTCATGTGCTTTAGAAGCATGGAACAATGAGTGAAGTTATAGGAGAAGTGGAATTGATCTATTGTAACAATCCAAATATTTATTATAGTAATTAGGGCCAAATTCTAGGTCAATTAGGACAAAATCAAAATCCCAGTCAAGTTCAAAATTAGGTCGAACTAATTATACCGTTGTAAATAGTATATTTTGATGATCGTAATAATCATATTTGGGAGAAATCTGACTAACGGATACTCTTGTATTAATTTTTGAATTTTTAAATAAAAAATTAGAAAAATAAAATTCATGTCCAAATTCACAAATTTTAGTGTCGTTGGGTTCATAATAATAATAAAATGTTACTCAAGAAGTATCGTCAAATTTTGAGCTCCGGATTGTCCGTATTAATATTTGAAGTGTTTACCTTAAAAAAATAATAAAAATAAAATATAGCTTCAAATTGAGAAAATTTTTATCAAGGACGCGTTTCATCAAGATGAACCTCCCAGTCAAATTTCGTCAACTTTGAAAATCGAATGGCGAAAAAATGCCATTAACTTTAAACACATTTTTTTATTTAAAATTTTTCTTCACTTTTTCTCTCCAATCTCTATCACTTTATTTATGATTCATTTAATCTTATAAAGAAAGAGATGCATAGTTCATGTGCTTTAGAAGCATGGAACAATGAGTGAAGTTACAGGAAGTGGAATTGATCTATTGTAACAATCCAAATATTTATTATCGTAATTAGGGCCAAATTCTAGGTCAATTAGGACAAAATCCCAGTCAAGTTCAAAATTAGGTCGAACTAATTATACCGTTGGAAATAGTATATTTTGATGATCGTAATACCCATGTTTGGGAGAAATCTGACCAACGGATACTCTTGTATTAATTTTTGAATTTTTAAATAAAAAATTAGAAAAATAAAATTCATGTCCAAATTCACAAATTTTAGTGTCGTTGGGTTCATAATAATAATAAAATGTTACTCAAGAAGTATCGTCAAATTTTGAGCTCCGGATTGTCCGTATTAATATTTGAAGTGTTTACCTTGAAAAAATAATAAAAATAAAATATAGCTTCAAATTGAGAAAATTTTTATCAAGGACGCGTTTCATCAAGATGAACCTCCCAGTCAAATTTCGTCAACTTTGAAAATCGAATGGCGAAAAAATGCCATTAACTTAAAACACATTTTTTTATTTAAAATTTTTCTTCACTTTTTCTCTCCAATCTCTATCACTTTATTTATGATTCATTTAATCTTATAAAGAAAGAGATGCATAGTTCATGTGCTTTAGAAGCATGGAACAATGAGTGAAGTTACAGGAGAAGTGGAATTGATCTATTGTAACAATCCAAATATTTATTATAGTAATTAGGGCCAAATTCTAGGTCAATTAGGACAAAATCCCAGTCAAGTTCAAAATTAGGTCGAACTAATTATACCGTTGGAAATAGTATATTTTGATGATCGTAATACCCATGTTTGGGAGAAATCTGACCAACGGATACTCTTGTATTAATTTTTGAATTTTTAAATAAAAAATTAGAAAAATAAAATTCATGTCCAAATTCACAAATTTTAGTGTCGTTAGGTTCATAATAATAATAAAATGTTACTCAAGAAGTATCGTCAAATTTTGAGCTCCGGATTGTCCGTATTAACATTTGAAGTGTTTACCTTGAAAAAATAATAAAAATAAAATATAGCTCCAAATTGAAAAAAATTTTATTAAGGACATTCGTTTCATCAAGATGAACCTCCCAGTCAAATTTCGTCAACTTTGAAAATAGAATAGCGAAAAAATGCCATTAACTTAAAACACATTTTTTTATTTAAAATTTTTCTTCACTTTTTCTCTTCTCCCCCGTCGTCCCCCCCCCCCCTTCCCGTTCCCTAACCAGAGCATGTCGCGTGTTCTAGGCACGCAATACCAGAGGGTGGCCCCCCATGGGCATCCAGGCCACCCCATTTCCAAGGGCTGCCCGGCGTCAGGCAAGCACCCCCCAAACCCCCATTTTCTTCTATAAAAAGCCCCCTCTCTCCCACCTCTTCTCCTCACAACTACTACCTCCTCTGGTCAACCGTCGAACTCTCTCCCTCTCTTCCCTATCCTACCAGCATCTCCCAATTTCCCTTTTCCAACCACTCGACAACGTCATAGCATCCCCCCTCTTCCCCTCTTCTCCTCCTCCGGCCAACCACCACCCCTCGCCTTGCCAACACCTTGTCGGTACCCTGCCAAACTCAAACAGCATTCCTCATGTAACAACTCTAGCATTGTTACCCATTATTAGATAGCCCAAATAACTCCATTTTATATCTAGTGCTCTTATAATAGCATTGGGAGCCTACACCTAAGGTTTGGTGTAATTTGGAGATCGTTTACAATCAAGAAATATTTTTTATTATTTTAATCAACCTGAAAATACCTAATTTAAGTTGACCGCATAATCAAAATTGGATTTCGCCATTGGACTCATCACCCCCAAATTAGCTAGGGACTGTATTTTGGGAATGTTTAGAAGTTACCTCGAATTTTCCCGAATATTTTAATGTGTTTAATTCCAAAAAAATTAAGATAATTAAATTAATCTCCGATTTAAAATCCAACTTCATTTTTCAGTTCTTCACTTCTCTTTTAGCTAAGGGTGAATTTTCAGAATTTTTTAGAGCTCGTTTGATTATTTAATATTGGTTAAATAAAAACTTATAATTTAATAATTAAATAAAGTAAATTAAATAATATTAATATTTATTTTAAATAAAATTCGGCTAATCCAACGATCATAACCAAACCCCTGAAATTGGCTACGATGGGCCGAACACGGGATAGCCGTGTAGCGCAATCGCTGCAATTGCGCCTAATTTTGGATCTGATCCGAAGACGCACGTTAAATATGTCGATCGAGTCATCGGATCGTTCGCCCAATCCGATGACTGAAATTGATTCGATGTACATCCCTGCTCTAGACGGGTCATGCGCCTGCGTCGAGCACATGTCTCCCAACTGGCCTCTGCTCTCCATAAAATATCCATAATCTCCTCCTTACCCCATTTGTTGCATGTGTGAAGCTTGAGAGGAAATAAATGCTACTGCTGAAGGATCCCTGCAAACCCTAACCTAATCGATGAAACTTCGATTGAGGTACGCCTTCCCTCACTCCGAATGATTGTTTTTTTCAAATTGATTGCTCAAACATCTTTTACCCAATCCCAATTGACGATTTGAGCCTCAATCGGGCTCAATTGAGCCCGATTGAGGCTCCAATTGGGACCTAGTCCACAATACTGCACAGCTTCACAGTCGACCATCTCCCACCAACCCTAGGTCACCTAGGGTTGATACTGCCGGCGGTAGGATCGGTCTCCGGCGATGGCGCAGGTGATGTTCGATAGGTCTCTCCGAGAGGAAACCTATAGAACGGTAGCCAGACCAAGCCATGAGGAGCCCTGAGTCGCTCTGCTTTGATGCCCTAGCGTCATCCTTGTGAGATTAAGGCGGAAACCCTTTGGACCGATTCGAAAGGTGCGATTCACGCGAGTGAATATCGGATTGGTTTTGTCCTTCTGAACCGCGCCGCAAGCGCGCGTGTGCGTCCGCTGCCGCATGCATGCCTACCCCGTGGTCGGCTCCTAGTCATCAACATATAACCGCTGTTGCTCGGGTTTTCGCGCCAGTTTTTTCCATGCCGAGCGGTTAATTCTGAATTAATGGATTAATTTAATTATATATATTGATTAATAATATTAATTAAATGCATAATTTATTTAATCCATAACTTTTTGAAAAATATTTATCCAAAATATGCAAAATTATGTCATTTTATTCAAAAAAAATGAGAGGAGCATAATGGTGAAATCAAATTTATGATTTGAAGCTTAATTTTCTTAATCACTTTTTAATTACAATTAGGAGTCCCGAAAACTTTAATTTTTCAACGTTGTCCAAATTTAATATTCTTAGTGTCATTTTTCTCCTTATAATATGAGAATTTCATATTTGCTATTATTACGTTGATTGGACATCATTTGGATAATTTGAGTATTTGGCTCCTCAAATCTTAATTTAATATGATTTTCCTAATTACTTTGCTTGCATAATTAGGCCTTTATGCATTATGACATCTAGTTTAATTATTTATTTGGACTTTCATGTCAGTTTAAATTATGAGATTAAGTCTTGATTATTGTAGTTAGATGCTTTGTGTATCTTTGTAAATTTATAATTTAAGCCTCAACATTAAGAGAAATAGTGTATGTTAGAAATCCTTAGCTTGTTTAATGACATCCTTGGTGTAGCAAACCTATACAATAGGTGTAATTAGCTATTAGCATGCCTCTATTAGAAGGATGTGACTTTGTTATGATTACTTGTTAGCACTTTGAATTAGACTTAATAAATCTTCCCTTTCAATTGCAAGCCTTACCTTAACCTCCCAAATCTCTAACTTAGTACCCCTTAGCTATTCAAGAGTGATCTAGTTCTTATTAAACCTTAGCATCCTATTTGGCATAAATAAACCTAGCACTTCTAGATTGTAACATTTCCCTTAACTACGCATTTAAAATCTTCCAATATAATGCTTAGCTAGTTTAGTGAACTACTAAATTAGATCCCATTAAATCTAAGTAGACTTGGTAGGATTTTAGAGTGTACCTACAACTTACACCATTTAAATGTAGTGAGCCTACAACTTATTATCCCTTCATATTAGCACCTGAAGCCTTATGTCTAGCAACTTTTATATATATATATATCTATATATATATATTATATCGTTAGAACTTAAAGTTATGATAATTAATCAAATGTGCTTGATTTCTCAATATTCGAGATATGTCCACTCGAACGATATTATTATTATTATTACATGTTCACTTTCGAGATAAAAATATTCAATTTTTGATGAAGTAAGACTTACTAGTCATAGATTACTTTTATTACTATTTCAATTATTGCTCAAATATTTCCTTTTCAGTTCTTATTATTATCTCCCTGCATTTTTCAAATTAAATGTTTTCCGCTTATCTATATAATAAAATTCGCTAAAAAGCCAGAATAGCTCTAAATAATCAACCGCTGCACTTTTACTTCTTGTATTTTAAATAAAAAAAATACTCTTATAAATGCTAATATATCAAAATAAAATATTATTCTTATTTTCAAATTAATCGAGCAAATATCTGTAATGCTTATATTATTATCATAAATCTCAGTTACAATCATCGGCAAATCAAATGGCGTAACCCCAATCCCCGCACCCTTGCCAGGATAGAGGATGGGGATGTCACATCTATCTTCAATCGCCCTAGTTATTCTCTAATGAGTGAATTTTTTTAAGCAATCTGATTCAAATAAATTCTTTTATTTGTGTTCGTAAAGGTTGCAATCTCTTGAATTTGTTTGAAGTTTTTTTCGATAATGTGGAGAATGATATCATCCTCTCATGCGCAATGTAGGTGGGGGGAGTTGTAACATCCCACTCTTACCATCATGATAAAAAACTTTAATTAAACTAAATCCAATCTAAATTTTTTCCTAAACCTTAAATTGGGTAAGCCCTAATTTAATCCCTAAATGTAAAAGTAATAAATATGCTAACTCACCTTGAAAATCTTTTTGGGCTGAAGTTGTTGTACTTAATTGTGCATGTTAAGAACTTGCAACACGAGTTTGATGCTAGCATCATGAATTTGATATTATTGACATGGGTTTCTAATAAGCTACAAAAAGTGTTGTGCTATTTTCTAAGGTGGATTCTTTTTATCACACCGCCATACCATTTGTTTGACCACTGAAGATAAGGCATCCCTAGCTAAATCATGGAAGAGATATTCTAAGTTCATAAGCAAGATTTCTCCTACTCTTCCACTTCCTCCACCTCTTCCACTTAGCATTTAAGTTAAATCTCTTGATCTTCCATAGAAGAAACTTTGCAAGAGTTTGCTACACTAGAGATGTGAATCTTTCTTTGGATAATACTAATTAAATATTACTAAATTCAAACTTAACCTAAGATCTAGTGCTTATCTTTAGAAGTATAACTTTTGTACAACCTTCGCATAATTGAGCCTATGTGATTATATAAAATATCTCATCTTTCTTATAAGTTTAAGATTTCTCATTTCATATATATGTTAAATATTCAGTATTATATGTTTAGTAGGTTAAATCAAAAAATTTCAATTGAAAGCTTGTTTATCTTTTGCTGTAAAAAATAAAATCCAGGGAATTGTTTGCTGCATTATGAAGCTCACAGGCCAAACCAGTAGAACGTGAAAGTAGACAGATATTATATGATATAAAAAGTAAGAATAGCCTTTTAAAATATGAATATTTGCGAGCTAATGAAACAATAAATAACATTTTTAAACATATGACCTAGTAATTTTGTTGCACTTAGTAAATGATGTTAATATCTTTCTGGGGCCAATGAGCATGCAATATTTTCTTTTTGCAAGGAGCTTGCACAATGGAATATGCGGGGGTGGCGCATCCCTGGGGCTGGCATTGGCCCTCAATTAGTAGATGGTTGAGATTTTTTTCGTTTTCGACAAGTACGCCAAATTGTGGTGCCCAATTGGACAGATGATTACTATTACTCGATTTTTTAGGGCATCCAGTATCACAATGTAGTGGAAATAAATGTGCCTAACTATTTTCTAAAGTGTCATGCTTAAAATTTATTCATATTGTTTTTTTATCATGCCATTTTGTTTCTCATTCAATGAGAGGAGCCTAAAGTGGGTGCTAGAATCTGCAAGGCTCATTTTGTTTATTTTTTTCAAATAGTGCTACAGCACAGTTTAGAGGAAAAGCAGCGTCTATGCGTGAGAACTTTACTATGTGTTGATATTGGTGATATGAGAGCATGAAGGATGAGGGAGATGAATGACTTTTTACTAATATAAATGTGCAATAATATGACAATGTGATATAATAATATGGACTAAATGTATATTGCTTGGTTGAAATTATTATCTTTTGTGAACCTCTCTTCTTGTATTGTCAAATATATTTAAGAAAATGTTTAGTAGTCTTTATTGATTTTACCACTCATTGTACTAGATCGAGGGATGACTACAAATATAGTTCCTTTGGAGCAATGTATTGGTAAGAATAATACTAAAAAAGATACGAGTACAAATATCGGTGATGTATATTGCCGGGGCACTGTCTCCATCACCACCTAACATTGACAATAATGATAATGCTTGGAGTAAAAGGATATGAGTAGGATATTGCCATGTATCCCTAGATCATACTATTTCAACGAAAAGTATTTGTAAATGTGGCTTTTCTAAACACTAGAATGGAAGAGGAGAAATAGAAACAGTTCAAAAGTGCTCTAATTGACCATTTAATCAATAAGAGAGTATTTTTTTCATTTGTTAAAAGAACATCAGAAGATGCAAAATTTTTGGAGAATGGTTATTGTTCATATGTTTCTTCATTATTATTATTGATGCAAAAATTAAAGTGTTGGCTGGGAGTTGTTTTCTTTGGGCATATTTTACTCTAATTGTGTCTAGGTTGTAGTTACCCCATTAGAACTATGGGAGATAAAGAAGTTATCAAGACAAGAAAGAATGCTTGCTGAATGGGTTGATGCCAATTCTAACACTGGAAAGGATGCTTAGCCTTTTGAATCAAAATCAATCGTTTAGAGAAGTTATTCCCTAATCTTTAGGCGTAGAGCTTGAGAGGGTTCTTTTATCAACCAATTTAGTATGAGGTTCACTAATTGTGTGTTTCAGATGTTGCTTTGCTGAACAAAAAAAAAACAAGAAATTAAGGTTAATGGTGTCCCTAAACCATTGATTATCGATGTAGTATTATCTTCCTTCCTCTTAAGAAACAACTCTATGATCTCAGTGCCACCCGTACTTTCTCAAGTAAAAAGATGCTGGAAGCTAATTTTTTTACTGCAAAGTCTCTCTCCCACACCCTTTTGAATGTGTACATAGTTTGTTGCAATCTCCTACTATGCAAGATATTGAAGATGGCCTGTAGACCATTCTTTAGAGGAAGAAATGCACAATTCACTAAACAGTACAACATTAAAAAAATGGATATTTTCATCATTCATTATGCAAACTAGTAGACTCAAGTTTGTAAAGCAAAATACACCAAGCCAGAAATCATCATTATTGAAGAGTTTATCGCAACTTAATTTGCAGTTTGTTGGGCCAAAAAAATTAATGAACACAGCAATTTAAAATTATACATTTCATTAATGCCATGTTATTAAGTAAAAGTATTTTAAATTTAATAAACTTTGTTTTATTGAGATTTTATTTTAACATTTTTTAAAATCAAAATTTAGGTAAATTTTAAGGTGGTTTTGTCAACTAATTCAGCTCCATAAAGTCTCAAGAATCTAGAGTGGAGGATGAGGGCCTTGTGTATTCCAAGCTTGTGGTTACTGAGTTTCCACCTTCGCTACTATTTGAAGAGTGCCAGGCTCACTCCAAGAAAAAATATGTCATAGTCATCGGGTGGTCGAATCTACTCTCCTATGAAATGCACAATTAATAATAAAGGCAAAAAAAATACAAGCACACTAGCTCACTGACGGAACACATCCATTATATCCGGCATCAATGCTTTTTGCTCACCACAATAGGCGAGTCGTGTTTCAGAAGCAGAAGATGTATATATAATCTAGGCTGCGAAGCAGAATAAGCTCTTATCTCAAACTTATTATATTCTCTTCTCCGAAGGCTACAAAGTAGTGAGGCTCTTGGAGATGAAGTCAAGAGCAAAGAGCGGGATAAAGAACTGTCCTAGCATAGCTGCCGAGTCAATTTCTTTGTTTACGTGAATAATGCTTAGGGGATGGGTAAGCTTTAATAAATTCTCCTTTAGGCCGAGAAAGGATTGAGATCTACGAGCGCCCGCTCTTCTCTCTTTTGTTCCCGCCTGACAATTAATATCGGTTTTCTGAATAAGTGTCCAAGTACGTCAGGTAACTAGTAGCACTAGGAAGAGTCAGAACTGCCAATGTGTGCTTAAGAGTGTAACTCCCACCCATTGATCTTACCTCTTATTTACACTGGCTGCACTAATTTAAAATTTGTGGGTGAACTTATAAAACGAACACTAATTTGGAACTGCCAATGTGTGCTTAAGAGTGTAACTCCCACCCATTGATCTTACCTCTTATTTACACTGGTTGCACTAATTTAAAAATTGTGGGTACCTTCAATTGAAATGAAATAAGATGTTGGGAAGGCATTTGAATGTACATGTAAAACCATGTAAGAGAAATTTAGTGGCATATTTATTTGTTGGAAGTGAGGATTGTTTTCATGTTTTATCAATATGGATATTTCTCATTTAGTGTTGCTTGTTATCTTTAACTATGGTATTACAATTAGGTATCATGCATGATGTTTTGAATGGTGACACTCATCTTCATTATGAACTGTGAAAATCTTATTAATATGTGGCTAACCATGATTTGCCTCTTAAATTTTAAATTATAAATCAGTGGTCGAGATAGATGTTCTATTATGTTCTCCTATCAAGGATGTTATAATGAGTAGACTACTTAGAGTTCAAGAAGACAGTTGTTTTAAGAAGAGGATTATATAAAACTTCTTAAAGTTAAAGCGGATGACAAGCGTGGGATTAATTGTAAATAGCCCAATTTCTATATATTATAGCAATATTCAACTATAAGAGTATTATCACAATATTTTAAAGCCATTTTGAATGATGAAATTATCAACACTAGTAAAAATCTTAGAAATAATAAATCCCTAGGGATTGATGCCATTACACATCAAGCATTTTTAATCATAATCATTTGCTGCAAAAAGGGGAGAATACCCTTATTGTTTAAATCTCAAAAAAGGCAATGACCTATATGCCCTTAGATATTAATCCCATCAACTGTCACACTATATACAAAGTGTTGTCAAGGATTTTAGTCAATGGTCCCAAATCACTCAAACAATTACATACCATATATGATGAATATTAATGAAAATTGTTTAGCATTCAAAGAAATTCTCTCTTGCTTCTATATTAGCATGACGATTGTTAAAATAGTTATGAAGCAACGGTATGATAATATGGAGAACTAAATGTTTGGAATAACTCAAATGGATCATGATAGCTCATGATAGGTAATTAGTTTCAATCAAGAGAGTCGAATGTATGACTACGAAGTAGAATTAATCAAACGAATTCAGAATCGGTAAAAGAGAGACGAATAAGAGTGAGACCAAGAAGTGGTATAGTCAAAGTTAGGGTCCAAAGGAGATGAAATTTACTAATCACGACTCAACAAATATTCTCACTTATTGAAATAAAAAAATATCTAAATCTCAATAACTGATTGAATGCCATTAAATATCAACATCATTGTCAACCTCATCATAAATAATTTGAATTTGTGCAGTGCCCAAAACTAAGCCCAAAATAAAATCAATGAGTATTGACAATTTCAAGTACAAGAAATTGATACAACTCACAATCTAACTTAATATTGTATAATTTATCACTGATTAAGGCTTCTCATACCAATCTACATATAGCCCACAAAAAACCCATCCTATGTAGCAGAAAAGAATTGGTCCATATAGCAAATAAATGTGTGCCACAGTGAATGGATTTTTGTGAGTTGCACGTTAATTGGTTAGAGAAGCGTGACTTTACCACTATGCCTTCACTTCATAAAGTTTTAAGAGGAACAATATTATTATTTTAGAATAATAAATTGCTTTTAATGCACATCACTTACCGCCTATCTAACAATTTCAATTAATTAAATTTAGAGTAGCTAAAAGAGTAGTTTTAATGCTTTTCATACATCTTTTCATTTATTTACATTTGATAAATTTATTGAATAGTGAGAGATCTGGAAGCAGAAGATTCATCAATGTGAGAGATAGGATTGTAGTTTTTGCACATCATAGCATCTCTCCGAAAGAAAAAAAAATTAAATAGATTAAAATTTCAGTCAAGTCAGCTACAATATTATGTATCTTTCACATAACAAAACCCTACCAAACCCTAAACCCTAAATTTTAAAATTGAATAACTTCAAAGAAAAGAGAGAATTTACTCACCTGGTAGATCTTGCACTCATTGAAGAATGATAGCTGGTGCTCCTTTGCTTCCTGTACGAAGTATAGACATCATCATACTGGCTGACTTCATTAGGATCTGCAGTTGCACCAACTCCCAGTCTCCCAGTACTGGTCGATCCCGGTTTGCGCTCAATAGTCCCATCAGGATACGTGCCGGTTTCCGGGTCCACCTGCATGCACGAGAAAAATGGGTTGGATCATCTAACCCATTAGCCCAACCCTTTAAAAGCTCTAATGTGCTAACCTTAATGGCAATAGCCTTAAAAGGATCAGCCCTAACAGTCACCCATTTAACTAGTTATCATTAAGATCGGCTTCACAAACACTTATAATTATTTTAATTAGTTCTTTGTAGTATACCCATTTGTACGAATCATGCAAAAAAACTCCCATCGTCCATTATAGTGAATAGTGAAATTCACAAGTGTAATCGCCAAATAATATAATACACATATTTCATAAAATATACTCTTTTATACATTATGATGACAATTTATTATAATAAAAATAATATTTATTATTTATTTTTGCAATCCGTATTTTTCATTCCAAATTTTAAAATAAAAAACATATAATGCACGCATCTACCAATATCTATTTATTATTAATAATAATTTAGCACAACAAATAATAATTTATGCTCACTTTTACAATTGTATATTTCATTCTAGTTTTTAAAATAGAAGAGCATATAATATACATACATTTCAATGCATGTTTAATACCCATTCTATAATTTACTAAGATAATACTTAAGCTTGGCCTATAAAAATATTTTATATTGAAAAGAGAAATTGTCATTGAATTCCACTATGAAATAAGGCAAACTGAGATAAGAACTTAAATAGAATCAAATGAGTTAGGGGAACCCATTAGGCTCCCGTACCTGTAGATTTGGCGGCGGCGGTATACAAGCGCCACCCTTACGAACAATGGGCTCTCGATCATATTCAAATTCATCGTCATTCGGCTCCGAGGAAATCACAGGCCCATCTGAGGGGTTCACCTCCCCGATCTCTTTGAAAAACTTGGATACCCTCTCAAGGATTTCAGAGGGTTGAATATTGGAAGGTGGGATGACAGTAGGGATATCGAGAGGGCTCAACGGAGAGTATGGGACGCCGCTGCCGATCTGCATCTTGCGAACCATTCCTGGAATGAGACCGGGAGGGAAGAGAGGGTAAGGCGGAGGGGCTTTGTCTCCAAGGACAGGTGCGGCAGAAGGCAGAAGAATACTGTTAGGCTGGGCTGGGGTTTGAGAAGGGTTTGGGACTGGTAAAATCCCTGAGAAAGAAGTCTGGGGCAGATTTTGGTAAATCCCTGTGGGAAGTTGGTTGGGAAGAAATTGAGTAGTGCCGCCGGTGGGCAGAAATTGGGCTGTTGGAACTGAAACACTGCTCTGTTGCTTCTCATGATCCGGAATATCTACTAGGTTCTGCTTGTCAGATTGCCACTCAGGGAGTGTGTTCCCTGCACTTATATACACATAAAATGAAACAAAATAGAACTTGGGTTAATAATTTCAAGTTTTTGGTACAGTGTTTTAGGTAATTGCAGGTCAATTTGAAGAAAGAAAACAACTACTTAGAAGGAAATTTCCATTAAGCACGAGATTTCTAAGTAAACTCCAATAAATATTGAAAGCAATCCTTAAATGAATCGTATTAAGATGCTGCTACAATGCCCCCAAATGTTCCAGGTGTATGCATCAATGTTTTGGCATTGCTGATTTGTAAGAAGGGAATCAGTTTGTGAGCACTGTTTATGCAATTTTCTTCATATGCCTTTTCCCTCGAGTTATTTATTAATTAGGTTCATACTCAAAATACAAGGAAAACAAGAAAAAAATTTGTGATATTCCAAAATTACAACTGATGGTCAAAATAATTGAAACATAGTTACATTTTTTAACTAATTTTACTCTATTTCTTGAAATTAGGGATCAAATGGAAACTTTTTCAAGGTCAGGAACTAAAATTTAACACAGCAAAAGTCAACGTACCATTTTAACAAATTACTCAGTTTTCCTTTCAACTGTACCCTTTTTTTGATGTTGGAGATGTGCACAATTTTCTTTCATTATAACAACATTAAAAGGTTTCTTTGGGTCAAAGAACAAAATAGGTAACAAAGCAAACCATGTTATTAACAGATTAGCCATACTGCACAGTGAAGGGAATGTTTTACATAAAGAAAGGATATTACTTATAGACCACCTACTATTTCAAATTTACATATCCAACAACCAAACTTTAATATATAACTGCAGCAAACACTTAACCAAACCCTACTGTAATCTAATACCAATGAAAAAAAAAGGCAAGTGATAATTTTAACAGATTTAGAAAGATTTAATAATTTTAATAAATACTAAATTAAGTGCATAATAAATAAAAATTGGTGTAAGAAACGCAGTAGAAAAAAATAACAAAAAACTAACCAGCAGTGGATGTTCTAACATAGAACATGCTGTTGCCAGATTGAACACTAGATAGAATTTAATAAAGATAACTTGAATAAAGTAGTAAGGTTTTGGGACCATGAATGAATAGTGTATTTTAACATAGCATCTACATTGCAAAGTCAAACCTGGTTCATCAATAATAAAGAAACAAGCACAGCCCGCATACACAAAATCCATATGCAGCCAATATTGTTGATTTTACCCCAACGATTCTAATTGGAAATATCACAAAAAAAAGACCTAAACTAACTCAGTTAAAAAAAATTGCCACTTTGGTGAATATATCAAATCCTTGGTTCAAGTGCAAAGCAAAAAGGCAGGCGCAAATGTAAATGGTTTTGAAGGACATAAAAGCAAATGCTTGAAGTATGTCATAACTTTGGAACACAGAAGAAAATAAAGAAGCTCAGTTAGATGCTGCCTTCAAAAGCTGGAAGCTATGTAAAAGGAAAACAAAAGTGCGTAATGTTAGAAAGAACCTGTAATGTTAGCGGACTCTAATAATCCGCAAGAATGTTCCTTTTGTGAAGAGTAGCCCAACGGTAGACTGCCAGTCATTTCTTTCTCCAAATTAGCAATGGTTTCCTGATCGTACACTTCCTTTGAAGCCCAGAACTGTAGGATTTTCTCCAATCGGCTGCGATTAGCATCCATATTTTGGGGGTTGTTATAAATTCTTGCAAGCATGGTTCCCAAAACAGGTTTAAATGCAAGTGCTTCATTATCCAGATCAAGGGGATTTGATCTCCGTTGCAAGCTAAAGGAGCAAAACATGAGTTTTATTAGGCTATTAGTTTTTGAAAAAAAAGGTTGATGGAATGTGCGATCAAATGGTGTCACAACAGCATTTCCATGAATAAGCATATACTGACAGAGATAACGGCATGATAAACTACAATATATTTAAAATAATAGATCACAATAAGTACTAGAATCTTAGTTTTTGACCAGCATAGCGGCCAGAGACAAACCAACATGACAAAGCCAGGGTACATTTAATAAAAGAATCACAATATGCCTATAAACCTAAATTCCAACAAGCATAATAATCAAATCAGAGACTAACCAACCAAAAAAATACGCATAACCACACAACCTTAAATTTCCTTATATATGATCACTTGCTCAAAAAGGCAAGATACATCTATAAGCTATTTGAATCTCCCAACTAATTAAAAAACATTTGTGATTAGTTACAAGAAACAAACTTTTACTGATTGAAATTCACTATTCTAACCTTTACCGCAGAATAAAAAAGACTGCACATATAGAAACAATCAGTTAAAAAAGGCAAGTCACAAAAACAAAAAATTCCAGTTTTCCCAACTTGAAAATTTTATAATTTGTTCATGAAATTTTCACTAATCACTATTCATTACTCCAGCCTTTTCAACAGATTGGAAGAGAGTGAACATATAGGTGCAGTCACTTTGTATTTCGATCTCTTTGTAATGGATATCATCACATTTAATACAGTCAATTGTAATAAGCCAAGTATTTTTTCATCCATTAGTTGAGAGTTATTAAACACTGCTATTGCCAGGTTCTAAAACCAAAATGAGAAAGATAGAGGGTTGCGCAAGTTAGTCAATAGCCTACATAAAACTTTGTCAAATCAACTTGGTATGAATCATTTGAGAAATTCTATCCGAGATAAGAAGCACCCTAGAAGCTACACTTTTTGTTGCTTGAATGTAATAGACCGAGTCAAATGATAGACAAAAAAGTTATGACAATTAAGCTTAATAAGGTTCATTTTGTTGATCTCAAAGTGACACATGGAGTGCTGTTATTCAACGTGGAAAACGCTTATAATAGCCTCACCCCAAATGTGTGAGAAGAATCTCTTTAAGGTTTCTAAACGTGAGTCTTTTTCCAAGGGCACTTTGAGACTTAAAGATATCACGAGAAAAACTAGAAGGGATGCCGTCCAAATCAAACGAGAAAACTTTTCGCTAGGGACAACTGCGTTGGGTCAAAATCCTTGGTAGACCAACTTAACAAGAGGTTGAGCCAAGGTCCCCAGAAGTAGCGATGGTCGAAGAGACAAGCGACAATGAGCAAAACAGTCTTGATTTGACTTGGAGGAGACCTCCTTAGACCCATCTGACGAGAAAAATCTAGCAGTTACCATGAATGTGATCCCAGAGTATGGCCCAATGAATCCAAGCTTCATCTATTACGGATCCCAATATAATTGAGTGATACTTGGGATAGATGGGGTATCAATATGAGGAATCAATTGTAGGGTTCAATCCTCCATCCTTCTATGCACTGAATTGTAATTAAGGGCAAGCAGTAGATTCAAGCATTATTCGAGAGTGCACTACCAAGTCAATCGCAAAGAGATGATGTTCAGGTTGCTTAGTTGGAGCACACCCTGAATGTCAAGTTATCTGAGATTGTAAAGTTGAGGACGAGTCTGCTCGCTCAAGAAAGATATGATTGTAATAAAGGAGCTCTTGAAGAATGATGTGATTCAAGAAAATATTGAACAGCCTGAAGTTGTTTAGAAAAGAGTCAACAACACTCTAAAGATGTCAATGAAATTCAAACTGAGTGATAACCTTGAGGCAAAATGCAGACTAACAAAAGAAACTAAATAGCGTTAAAAAACGATTTCTAGCCTCCTTTATCAAAACAGCTTGCTATCAAAGTATTATAATTTTGTGAACAACTTGAGCACTTTGAGCAATCAACTGGAGATGTTGAAAGATCAATCAACTGGAGATGTTGAAAACTCAAGCTAGATTATAAAATGGCAATGGCAAATCAACCTAGAAACAAGGATGGCTAGAATTGAGAATTACCTAAAACCAACTAATGGAATCGTCATGATGTGGAGAGTGGGTGCACATTTTGAATCTTTTGTCAACCCAGAATCCTCAACACAGGTTTTAGAAGTTCAATGATCCAGTAGGGCGCGTGAGCACTAGGATCGAGACAATCGTGATCGCCCGATCAAGTGCTCAAAGAAAAAATTAACTTATGCTGCCGTTACTTTTTTGTTTGCAATGAAACAAGATTTTATGTGAAAATTCTCATAGTCGTGGGTTGGCTTGTAATTAACCATATCTCAAATGAGATACATTTTATGGAGATGGCTCAGATTTATACATGTTCGTGTATATATACATATATATGTGCTCACACATTTTCAATATTTGCTTTTAAGTTATGTTTCCAAGATCTTTAACACATGTGCGTGCCAATTTTTCCTTTATCAAGTTCCCAGTTGTCTCCCCAATTAGCTCGTCACAAGACTTGGATTGAGCTTCGAGGAACATTCTAAAACAACCCAAGTGTTTTAGGATGTTGGGTTTGAACAACATAATATACTAAAAATTTGCTCAGCTGATCAATATCCAACCTATATCGAGTTTAAGAAAACTTGGTATTTATGCAAAAAAGTTGATTTTAACTCAAACATTAATAGTCAAGTTATATGAAAAAACTGAATAAGATCAGTTGAAGAACATTATTTTATAAATTTTTTAGATTGAGGGGGTTGTACTTTAAAATGATGGTTAAGACTTAAAATTTTCATGTTACTAAGAGTTCATCTCCTCCCACCTTTGGTTGCAAAAGAGCTTCCTTTCGTCGGAACCTTATAACCACTTTTTCGACGTTTTAGAGCTGAATTCTTGCTAAGAACTTGAGGGAGTAGACATTGATAGTGAGCACGACAAAACCGATTTCATCACCCCGAATCTAAGAATACATGGAAAGTGACAATTTTTTTTTGAAAGGCATTGATTTACATAGCTTTGAAATTTGAGGCAGCGGAATGATGCGTTACACATCGAGGGCATCGCCACACAAGATGAGATCGAAGGTGTTTGCAAACATGGAGCGCCAAACAAGAACTTTCTCATGAAGAAGATCTACATGAGTTCGTTGAACTTCTTTCATGGGATGACATTGCCCATCCGAGCATTCATCTAGTTGATAATTCGATTCTTCGGATTGTGCCAATTATGGTCACCCGGGATTGCTATGGTGAGTGAACATTATATGAAAAATCTATGCCCAACACTACATCAAATTTTCCACAAAGAAGATGCTTGTGATGCTCCAAGAAAAAATGTTCAAGGAAACCCTAACTTCTAGACTTGGAAGACAACTCTAACACATTCAGGCCAAAGGAGCAAAAGATTGAGTACTTTGCCAAGCGCTTGGATAATTGAATGGTGATTGATAGTCTGTTTGTCAATTTAAGGCTCAACTCGCAGCTGAAAAGGTGATGCAGCACAACCACTAATTGGACGTCCACGAGTATTGACACATGCCTATACTAATAACTTAAGGATATGTTAACTTTTTTCTATTTATTCATATTATGTTGTATTTTTATTTTTATCATACATGAGAGCTTGGTCAAATGATATGTGATGAGACATTTTAAGAGTTGAATTGGTCTCTTATTGTGAAAGACATTTTAGTCCTTATGAGGAAATAGATTTATAGTATATTTGTGCTAGATTTATAGTAGATTAATGGTTTAATTGTAATTTGGCATGCCTACTATAAAAAATACTCCAAATCTCTTATATCAACACACAATTGAATGAATTTTTATTACAAAATGTTTGGCTTGAGAGCACTTGGTTTTGGTGTGGATAACTGAAATTCCATTGGTGTGTATAATCGATAGGTTTCAGGGTGTGTATAATCTTGAAGGGATCAATGTATGCATAATGTTAATTAAACCTATCTTCCTTTTAATGTTTTTTATCTATTTTCTTGTTGTACAAGCTATCCTCTTTCATCTCCATTTTATTTTGCCAAAATCCGCTTTTGGTTTGACCATCAAACACCCTTCCAACGAAACATATGCAAGCCCCACGCCCTCACATTTCGTTGCCCATAACCCCTTCAAACAGCTACCAAATATACTATAAAAATATTCCTTCAATCCCTAACATTCACATAAACATCCTCCAAAAATTTCATCCAATTCCAACTTCCAAAAGTTGAATAATCGTTTGCGCACACGTACTTCAACTTTGCACCACCAGAAGGTCATCGAGATGATGGGAGCTTGGGGAGACAATGACTAGCTAGCTATTCTATAAGTTCTTCAAGAAATGATCTTCCCTCATTCAAGCTGCACTTAGCTTGAAGCGACAAATTAAAGATCGACAACTTGCGACTTGCCCCAGAACTTGCAGAAGTGACGGTGAAGACTGGATTGGTGACTTACTTGGATTGGTTGTCGGCGCTAAGAGGTAAGAACCAAGTTTCAAGTAATGGCTTGGGTTATCATTATGTTGGCCCATAGTTAAGTCAATTAACTTGTTAACAATATTACTCTAGGTTTACAGTAAAATGGTGGAGGCTCATTCGGGGGCATCGCAAGAGAAGGCACCCACCTTGAGTAGCAAAAGGAAAATGGCATCGGCACAAAAAGGCTAATAAGGTACATGCTTTGATCAAGAAGCGAATGAAACAGAAAATTCAGAGGCGAGTCCCTGAGTCATTGGAGGAAGAGAGCAACAATAAGGCAATGGTGTGCATGGCTTGTCGAACTTCGCTACAAGCCAAATCAGTGGACGCAAATCATGTAGAAGAAGTTGCGCAACTGAGTGAGGTTGCACTGGTGAGACAAGATAGTGAGCAATCAACAGAATGTAAGGTTTTCAATCGTAGATCCCTTATTTGCACGACTACCCGAATAGTGGGAGAGTTAGGTTCCACACCGTTGAGCTAAATACGCTTGTGAATAACTTGCTTCCAGAGAGTCAAAACAAAACGCTAGCAACAGTGCAAGCAAAGTTAGCTTGGGAGAATAAGGTCCGATTGGGAAAAGTTAAAACCGCGAGCTAGAGACAATGCCAGCATTCCTCCAGATTGTCAAGTCAACAGGCATGACATTACTCCTAAGAAAGGGGAGATTGATCAAAACTATCAAACCTCCAAACGCCACAATCAATCAATGAACCACATTCAAGCTGCGATACGAGACCTTTATGAGGGCTTAATGGATCGGGAGGCGCTACTATATTTCAACTTTGATCATTGTTTTGCCCAAAAAGCCACTCTAGACGCCCTGACTCGGGCTGCTAGGATGCTAAATAAGGTTGAAGAATACTCCTACGATAGATACTTGTAAGGAGTACACGGAGGGGTGCCCTTAGAGGTTAATCCAAGTTAAACAAGTCCTCAAACTATTTTGTTTTGGTGTTTTGTGTTTCGCATTTATAAAGCATATATTATGGTAGTTCAAATGTATGTTTATGTATGTACAAATTATATACAACCAATTGTATTGTACATTCTCTCAAATTTATGTTATCTGAATGTGTTATTGTGGTATTGCTTGCGAATGGAAATGAACTCAAAATTAAAGATTTCCATGTTAGATGGTTCGGAAATGTTAAGCATGCATAGTTCAATGCCCATAAGAATGGGATGTGAAACGGGTTCACTCGTAGCAAGGTTGAAATGGCTCCAATAATGGACAAAATTAAAGATTTCCATCTTAGATGGTTCAACTAAGTTAAGCATGCACCGTTCAATGCCCCTATTGGAAATTTGAGCATATAAGTTTTTCTGTTAAAAAATAGAAGAGCAAAAAAACATGGAAAAAACTCATTAAAAAAATCTTCTTTACTTGAAACTTTGAGGAAAGATTTTTATTTGATCATGCAAAATGGAAACAGGTGATTCATGTAACCAACCCCACTAAGCATAAAAAAAGGCTCGGCATAGTTGTTGTATTCTTAGTAGCATACTTCTATATATATATATATATATATATATATATATTTTAATTAAGAACATGTTGCATTTTATAGATAAAACAATGAACACAAACAGAAGAGGAAGTGGTCCTACAAAAAAGAATAAAATAAAAAAGGAAAAACATACAAACCAAAAAAGGAAAACAGTCACCAAATTCTACCGAATCCAAGATTCAATTGATGATGGACTAAATAATGCTAGAAAAACCCAACTAGCGATTGCATCTTTGCCTTAAGTTATAATATAATTTTTTATTTGATTTGGATTTCACTTTTTTCTTTCTCTTTTCGATTTGCATCTTACAAAGAAATCATATAAAGCTCTGAATACATTAGGCTATCTTCTAATCCCACATTTGAATCCATCTCAAAGATCTTTTCAAAATCCGGTTCATCTTCCATTGTAGAAATATGATGAATCCTTCCAGACAGATAAAACTCCGTTGCATGAGGATTCAAAGTCGAAGAACCCTTTCTATCGATAGAAGAGTTCTCCACATATGAAAGGTCAATGTCCCTTCTACACAGAACAACTGAAATTTCATCAATGTATATTTGGAGCTTTTCTGAAGGAATGTGCATGACTTCCTCATAAAAACTCCTTCAGCCCTCTTCCTCAAAAAGTCAAGAACCTTCAATAGAATTTCCTGAAGCATTGGTGAGAAGTACTCGGCGTACCCGCAAGCCCCCCTCCATCATCAAAGGGGCCATACGGCAAAACAAACAACTCTACACCCTCTGTCACCTCTAACTAGCAAGAGGGGTATGCCTGTTTTGTATTTTGTGTTTTGCATTTATAATGCATATATTATGGTAGTTCAAATGTATGCTTATGTATGTACGAATTATATACAACCAATTGTATTGTACATTCTCTCAAATTTATGTTATTTGAATGCGTTATTGTGGTATTGCTTGCGAATGGAAATGAACTCAAAATTAAATATTTCCATGTAAGATGGTTCAAAAATGTTATGCATGCATAGTTCAATGCCCATAAGAATGGAATGTGCAACGGGTTCACACGTTGCAAGGTTGGAATGGCTCCAATAATGGACAAAATTAAAGATTTCCATCTTAGATGGTTCGGCTATGTTAAGCATGCACCTTCAATGCCCCTATTGGAAATTTGAGCATATGAGTTTTTCTCATGTTAAAAAATAGAAGATCAAGAAAATACACGGAAAAAATTCTTTACTTGAAACTTTGAGGAAGGATTTCTATTTGATCATGCAAAATGGAAACATGTGATTCATGTAACCAACCCCACTAAGCATAAGAAAGGCTTGGCATTGTTGTTGTATTATTAGTAGCATACTTTATATATATATATATATATATATATATATATATATTTTAAATAAGAACATGTTGTATTTTATAGATAAAACAATAAATGAGCACAAACAAACGAGGAAGTGACCACAAAAAAGAATAAAAACAAAAAAGGAAAAACAAACAAACCAAAAAAAGGAAAACACTCACTAGATTGCATCATTGCCTTAAGTTATAATATAATTTCTGATTTGATCTAGATTTTACTTTTTACTTTTTCTTTTTCCATTTGCATCTAACAAAGAAATCATATAATAGCTTCGAATACGCTAGGTTATCTTCTAATCCCACATTTGAATCTATCTCAAAGATATTTTCAAATTCCAGTTCATCTTCTGTTGTAGAAGTATGATGAATCCTTCCAGACAGATGAAACTCCGTTGCATGAGGATTCAAAGTCGAAGAAGCCTTAGTATCGATAGAAGAGTTCTCCACATATGAAAGGTGAATGTCTCTTCTACACAAAACAACTGAAATTTCATCAATGTATGTTTGGAGCTTTTCTGAAGAGATGTGCATGGCTTCCTCATAAAAATCCCTTCAGCCCTCTTCCTCAAAAAGTCAAGAACCTTCAATAAAATTTCCTGAAGCATTGGTGAAGAGTACTCCGCATACCCCACAAGCTCCCCTCCATCATCAAAGGGGCCAGACGGCAAAACAAACAACTCTACACCCTTGGTCACCTCTAGCTGACAAGAGGGGTTTGCCTGTTGATCAGACTTGCCCAAGCAGTCATCTGTATTTGTTGGAAAGACTACATCTACAATACCAATTCCCAACTCACTATCATCAACAACCACTTCCATGAAAGACGACCATAGCCCATGCACATATATATATATATATATATATATATATATATATATATATATATATATCATCAACTATCAATCAAGAGTACAAAAACTCAACCGGGATCAACAATCACTTCCGAGGGTGGAACATCAGCAACTCTCAAATAGTCACCAAACATAGAACCCGACAGCAATATATTAGCCGCAGATCTATCACCACCTGAATCCGATGGCTAATCCAATGTGACAATTGCGCATGTCGATGCAAGAGGAATGTCCTCATTCTCCACCAAGGGTGGCAGCTATTTTGCAACATACACTTATTTTGTCTTTGCAACAATGCATCCCCTTACAATTTAGGTACTTTCTTTTGAGTTCTCAGTCCATCATGAGATGCGGAAGTATGCGGTTAAAGGTTTGGATGAAGTTTATACACGTTGCTATTGCATGCCCAATTTTTTGCAATTAGAGCAAAAGAGCGATAGATTTTCAAAAACCTCTTAGAGATAACATTTTTCTTCTCTTTGTCTAAATGGCCGAATCGAAAGATTCTGTAAGATTATTTTCAACCAGGACCCGGAGGAGATTTGCAGTCGCGTAGTCGAATTTAAGTGGTTTTCCATAACACAACCCTAGGGAAAAGAGAATGGAATGAGTGATCAAATGTATTCTAATCCAAGGGAAGTTTATCCAAACCGAAATAATAGGTGATTCATGATTTGTATCAAAATCAATAGCCATTTTGAGAGTTTCATACGATAGTTTTCAATGAAGTATGACCTTCTTTTAAACAACCTTGAGTAGTCCACATCATTTGAAAGTTTGATCAAAATATGTCTAGCATCAATGAGACACGCATAGTGCGTCCATGTCAATCTCATATCCTTGAAGAAGGCCCGGATGGCCACTAAGGAAGGTTTTCCCCTTGGAAAACTTCCATATTAGCAAGTACTTAAAGAACTTGGCCAAGGCCTCCAATTCATTTATAGTTAAAATAAGGGTTGGCTTACCTCTAAGAGAAGAGATAAGTTTGATAGACACTAGCTCTTGAGACGAAGACATATTGGTGAGATCTTGAAGGAAGGATTTTGGACCAAAGGAAAAAAGACTAGGGAGAGAGCCAATCTCCGCCATATCGACACGGCCTTAATCCTGCGGGTCCGCAATACCCTCCAGCGCATTCAAGCTGCCTCCCTCCTGCAACTACGATTAGCAGCTATTGACAAACTGCCGCGAACGATATCGCGACTTGGCAAAGCACCCGACAATCGCTGATGAGCGAAAATCACGAATAAGCGACAGAGAAGAAAAGGCGAGAGTTGGCGGCGAAGCCGCCTACAGGCATCGCTACACCCACATTCGTGAGAGCGGAGAATCCTAACATCGCTGAGCTATAAAGACCTTTATAAATATTAGGCTTAGATAATATATATATATATATATGCATATATAAGAATTGGGTGTCATAAACTGCTACATCAAAAACACAGTTCAGTTACCATCGTAGCCTACTTGATTTGTTGAGCATGCATAGAGAAAACATCAAACATCAATGTTTAAAAAATTTGTAAGCATACACACAAAAGCAACGACTAAATAATCCAAATGAAAACCAGCAAGGCAATAGCATACAAAATACAAACGCTAAAACAGACTTATCAACTACAATAAAATCAGTAGCGATATAGAATGAGAAAAAAAATACAAGATAATTAGCTGCCACTAGTAGATGTAAAGAACAATAATAGAAAAAAAGGTCAATTACCTGTCAAATAGAATGTCATTTGCTAAGAAAATTATGTGAAGCTGCCTTTCTGAATCTTCAAGAGAAAATATTCTGTCTCTAAGAGCATCAGCTAAAGCTGGTGCAAACGGTGACCTTTGCATAAACCACATCTTTGCACCCTTTATTGACTCCTTAGTTCCAGTAAGATTGCTAAGCACACTATTAAGCTCCATAGCAACATCAGCAGGAAGTGGCCCAGACAAGCCCTTGAAAGTTTTCATAGATGATTCATAGTCAACACGAACTTGACCCAAGAAACCTTGGGGATGTGGTGGATGTTGATGCTGGTCAAAATAAGGAGGATATGAAGGCTGGTGTGATTGAGGACCTGGCAGCATCGATCCTGGACCTCCGGCCGCAGCACCCAAAGGACTCAAAGAAGAAGAATTTAGCAAGGGATTATGTGGCGGAGGTATCATTGAAATTGAAGAAGTAAATGGAGGGCTAAAAGCTGGACCTTGTCTTGTGGATAGCCACAGCTTATAGCGATAGTAATTATGCCCCTCTCCTCCAAAAAGAAAACTGTAAGCAGGATTGTCCTGCTCCCTCTCACGTATGAGAGCTTCAAATTCAGGCCCATTTCTAGCAGCATACTCAATTAACTTATCAATTCGCTTATGAAGTTCAGGGTCTGCAGGAGGTGGTGTCGGGTCATATGGGTGCATCATTGGAGGGCGCAAGAGATGTGGGGGTAGATGAGGTGGGTAAACGGATGGTGGCTGCTGCTGTTGAAGATGAAGCATTGGATGGGGTGGGTGTGGATACATTTGCTGCTGCTGCTGCTGCTGCTGTTGAGGCATGCGATGATGGTAAGGGTACTGCTGAATAGAAGGGTGAGGAGGCATGAAAGGTGGCGCATGCATTTGTTGAGGATGCTGTGGAGCTTGTGGATGAAAAGCAAATTGTTGCTGCTGCTGAATATTGGCTTGTTGCTGCTGTTGCTGAGCAAAAGCCATTGCAGCAGCATAGTCATGAGATTGTCTATCCATTTGTGGAAACTGCTAAAAGAATAATATACCAACAATACAAATCCAAATAATCACTAAAACAACCCAACTTCCAATTCGTACTGATGACAACCTGAAAATTCACAGGCACTATAATTAGTATCAGATAAAATAAAGTGTGGATTTTCTGTTTTCTTTGATGGGATGGGAGGCTTTAAAAAAGTTTGGTTCATATAAGAACTCTAGCACTCTAACAGCTGAGATGGGTACCATGTTCGTCACCTTACATTCATGGTCAACACGCATTGTCTTAGGTCAAACCTTCTATTCATGAAAAACGTCGGCATCATGTTCATTGTCTCTTACATTAACAGCAAGCAGAAAAAAACAGAAGCAAAAACCTGTGTGATCTTGAAGAAATAGATCACAATGCTATGACAATCCTTATTCACTCTCTGATCCTTCCCATGCAACTTCATGCTTAGGGTCCTGGCAACTGTATTTTCTAATATAATAGAAACAATATAAATTTGTTTATCTTGGTTGCAACAAACGCCCCATAGACATAGGGCCTATACAGTTGGGACTTGAGCCAAGCATAAGCCTGACCCTAAGTCAGCCAAATATGTATTTTTTCAATAAATTTTAAGCCCCGGAGACAGCCTTTAACTTAAGCCTCCTATGAGCAGGCTTAAGCCGGCTTAGCCTGAACTACATCACAGCAATGCACTAACCCCACTAGCCACCCATCGATTGTGTCAACTAGCCACTTCCACCCCAGCTGCTGTCACCAGTCCCCCATCACCACCACTAGCCCAACCTTAGCTGCCGCCCTAGCCACACTGCTATTGCCTTGCCACTGTCGGCCCTCGATCACCCTCAAAATATATCTGCCATTGGTTGCATCCACCTCAGCCACATTATTACAATCACTGCCTGATTGCCACCCCCAACCATTGCCGACTCCCCACCAGGTCATCACTGCCTGCGGCCACCATTGCTCCAACCATTTTGCATTGTGCTGATCACCGCTGACACCCCCTACCATTGTTACTGCTACGCCATCACTAGCAACCGCAACCCTCTATTACCCTAGACTATTTTCGATCATTTCTATTAATGCTCTCAATGCTGTCGGCCCAATCTTCTCCTGTCCACAAGCTTGATCAATTAAATTAGTCGAAGCTATACCAAATGATTTTGAAGCTTAAGCCAGCTTATCTTTTACAAAAAAAAAAAACAATTTAACTCACTTAGCAACATAAATAAACTAATTTAACTTAGCTTATCCAACTTAGATTAAGTTAAGCCCAAAGGTCCTAAAGCCTAATAATTTGAAACAATTACAATACATAGTGAAAAATATTTTAAAGCTCAAGCTATAGTGAATGCAGGTTTTAACAATCTAACCATTATAGAACTATATATTATTTTTTCTTTGTATGTTTTGTTTATTTTTTTGGTTTACTTGCAAAATGTTCATAATACATATTTTCCTTTTTATTGTGTTTTTTTTAAACCTCTTATTTTGTGGTTTTACTAGCAAAGTAACCAAGAGACTCCATATCAAATAAATTTAATGTTATTGGGTGATTAAACATCTGACATCATTCCCCCACAACCACTCAAAGTTCTTAATACATTTTTCCCTATTTAACAAATATTTCTCTTGTGCAATCGATATAACCAAAGGGAATGGACCAGTCAAGAATATGTTGTCTTATGTCAACCAAAATGCAGTCATGAGCAAAATGTTTTTATTAATTTTTCCTATAAATAATGAACATGTATTTTTCTAAAAACATTACTGAATGAAATTGAACCAACTAAACTTAAAATATAGCTAAACAAAATAAGAATAATGAGTTTTTATTAAAGAAACAAACAATAAATGTTAATATCTTAATGCAAGCAACCGAAAAGGCTCAATGCCATAAACTAATGTGACTTTTTTATTTAAAGATTATGAGTTTCAAATAAGTACATATGTGGCTCGTAAAAATTGAACATCATTCACGATACGACTGTTCTTAACTATTTTTTTCACCTACTAAATCAAACAAACAAGCTAGGACAGGTGATACATTAAATGCTCTCTTTTTACTAATATATGAAATGCAACTTGAACACTATTAGGTGTCATCATATGTAAGCAAACATCCAAAGTTTGTTCTCATGTTTTGACATTCTTTTGTTTGTGAGATTGAAAGAGAAGCTCAATGCAATCTGTCAAAATGACACTCGAGCCTAGGCATGCATTTGAAGAGCCGTTTTATCACTATACTAACGAAAGAAGCCCATTCGTGAACAGAAGAAATACAAAAACATCAAGATCGAAACAATAAGCTCAAAAAACTGCAGTGTGCAACCTATCAAATAATAGATATGTAAAATACTCGCCTGTATGGTTGCAGGATTTACGCAGGATATACTTGAGTAAAAATCCTCAACGGAAATACGGATAACGAGAGATTTAACGTAAATTCAAATCCTCCGTTAGCACATAAAATCCCGCAAATGTGAGGAACAAGGGTAAATAGACAACATAGCCGAAGGAGGGGAAGGTATGTCTCAGGAGGAGAGGAGAGGAGAGAAGATCGCAGAGTTCTTCAATTGAAAAAATAAGGGCTGAGCCGGAAGAGAAGGAAAGAGATCACAGGTTTCTCCAAAAACCTAATCTGGAGGAGAGGAGTGATCGCAGGATGCATCGCACTGGAAAAAGCGCCTCAGGGACGGAGAGAATTCCGTGAAAAATAATATAAGCTATATTGAAAATTAAAATTAAAGAAAATTAAAACTTAACTGTACAAATTTAATATAATTATCTGAAATATTGGTTCATATATATTTGCATATTTTTATCAAGAATGTACATAATCTTCTTATTTCTCCAAAAAATTATTTAAACTTCAAATTGATATAATTCCTTTATGACAGAGCATAATTATATTAAACATACCTCTAAACACCATAATTACAACTTATAAAGCACTAAATAACTTAATATCCCTAATTATCCAAAATTTTAATTTGTGAATATTAATTAAATTAATTATCAAATATAATTTTTTTGTATTATGTGATTGCTCATAGTTTTATGATCCTATGATCCAAATCCCATCAAATATAGACTTATTTTCACTTTAATATTTCAAAAATACATACTTTATTCATTTTCCTGTTATTTAAATAATTCTTGTTAATTTATTTGGAATATTCCACCATGAATAATCTTCTTAAATGATACGGGTTACTAGATACTTATTATTCAAAAATATTAAACGGAATATATTTCAAAACCGAGTGGGTTACGATGATCTGCTTGCCTATCATTTACATGATACTATTTCTCTTCTTAATACTATTTGTACATCCTGATGCTAGGGTTTGCTTCTAGGTCATTCTAACTGCATAGATCATCTCAAACCATAATTTAAATCCCAATTCATTCCTCTTATCAAGGTGCATTAAAGGCTCACCTAAGGATGGCGAGATGGCTACTCACCTGACATCCCCCACAGAGAATTAGGGTTTGATATGAGAAGCTAATTCTACCCATACATTATAAATCAATGGCTAGATCAAATGTAAGATAACAAATTTTAATTGATAGTTATTTTTTATTTATTCTTATTTTTGTTTAAGCAAATCACAAAATAAAATGATAAAATATAATTATAAAATTGTCAAGTGTAATTTTAGATAATTTTTGGAATGCCTTGAGAATTTTTTCAGTATTAGATTTTCCTTAGTTAATTTAGAAAGAACTTAGTTTATTTTAAATATTAAAAAATTATTTATTTGTTAAAATAAAAATACTTTGTTATTTTTGGATTCAGCACGTCCAAATTAGTTAGGAGCAATATTTTCATTATTTTTGGAGGTAAATTGAAATTATTAAATTAAAAAAAAATATATATATATATATATATTTATAAAATTATAATAATTAATTTTAAAAAAAAATCGGCGGAACGGCGCCGTTAACGGCGCCAGCAGTGGCGGGTAACATCGTCTATCCTTAACGACCATCGACGAATCGGGCCGTTTGACGCTCAAGTAGACAGCCCAGATTGCGTCAGCCATCTTATGGCATTAACGAAGAAAGTGTCAAGTCTAATGTCGTTAACGGGCGAAAGCGACAAGTCTAATGTTGTTAACGGGCGAAAAGATGCGTAAATTGAAAATATCAAATGCAAAAATTAACGCAATCATTTATTCAAATTGGGCAAATTTGGTGTCTATGAATTCCTCTCAACGAGACCTTTCATTTGATACCCTTAATTAGCTGTTTGGTTGAGTCTATACAATTAATTTGGGGAAAAACTAAATTTCACATTTTTGTTACTTTGGGGGCAAATTGTAAGAATTTTAAGAAATTATTTTACAAAAATACTTATATGAATATTCTTATTATCTTATTGCAGAAATTTGACCCATATGAGAACAAATTTCCACCTCTTAACACTAGCCACTTAAATTCTCTTGATTAAATTTTGATCATTTGATTAATCCTAGATGTAATCGAAATAGCTTTAAATAATATTTGAAGACTAAAATATGTTTATTTAGTCATTTGAAATTCCATTCAAGGTTTATTCTAAGATAGCAAGCCTTCTTCTCCACTCATATCCTTAACTTTCCAAATCACCTCATTACCCTCCAAAATCTCATCTCCACCTTAAATCATTTCTAATGATAAAAGGAGTCTTTCAAAAGCTTCAAACAATCTAAGAGAAGAGAGCCAAAGATCCATCATCCCATAAAAGCACATCTTCATTAATATTAAGTCTCCTTAAAATAATCCCCTCATCTTCTTTCTCCTATACTCTCAATTAATATTAAGTCTCCATTAAAAGGAGTGATTCTTAAACTTGATTTATATTATCTTAATTAAATCAAATTTAATTCTCCTAAAATTACTTAAGAATATCTCAAATTTCTCATATGAGAAATTTGAGAATATTAATTTTTTTCATATTAAATATTATTTTCTCCACAAAATAATTTTTATCATGAATTATTGATGATGTATGAATTTTAAATGTCATATTATTTCATTTAGATCAAAGAAAATTAAAATTTTAATTTTCCAAGAAAAAAATAATCTTACTTATATGAGTTTTCTTGCTAACTTTAAGACTTGATAATTCTTTTTTTTAATTATTTATAGAACTTGAAGTTTTGTTCTAATTATTCTCTTTTATATTGTTTACAAATCATTAGAAGATAATATTCTATGATTTTCTCTAAGATTATCAAAATTAATTTCAAAGTTCACTCCAAATATTAAAATCTTGCTTTAAAATATTTCAATGATTTTTCAAATTTTGTATTTTTTTTGGCAAAATTTGGAACCTCTTAACATTATAACCACTAGGTATTAAAAACTAAAATTTGACATGTAATTTCACAAAAGATTTTAGAGAGCTTTGAGTACATTAAAGCCTTAATTTAAATACTTCAAGTTCACCAAAAGCTTAAATTTACGAAAAAACAGATTTCTTAAAATTTTATTGTATCTTCAACTTTTTAAATTTTTATTCTATGCATAATCAGGTGTTGATTTTCGACATGCTTATTCTTATTTATATTGTGAAGTTGTTGGCCATAAGAGTTAAACATTTCACTATGGTAACTTTTAAGTGCTTAAGGTTTTATGAAAAAAATAAAATAACATATTTTTTAGACAAAATTTTGAATTTTCCAAAATTTTTCCCAATATTTAGATAATTGTAACTTTCAAAATATGTGGAATTAAATTATCAAATTAGTATATCTTTAATATATTCATAGAAAACAAAATATCCTTAGACACAAAAGGATATTAAGTACTTTAAGAGTATTTTTATGATATCACAAAATCAATAAAAATACATAATTTTAATTTAACCAAATTTAAGAATTTTCATAAAAATAAAATTTCATCCTCAATATTTTTTATTTTTACAACCTAAGCATATTAATCATTATATCTACTATAAATTACTTATTTTATATTAAATATTGATATTTTACTTTATTTTGAGAGCTTTCAAATATTTAATTTATAAAATTAAAAATTTATTAATGATAACTTAAAAAATTAATCAAATAAATATTAATACAATTAAATTAAATTTTATGATTAAATTGATATTTAACAAATCAAATCAAGTAAATTATTGTGTATTATCAAACAAGTCAGGTATTTAGATTTATTTATAAGTCTTATTTTATTATATCTAGTTTGAACTTATTTTCATTTGAGTTATGATTTATGGATTTTTGATATGCATACTACTTATAAAATAGTCATAAGACATATGATAAAAAGATGAAATGTATCATTATATATAATATTTATATTTAAAGAAAGAAAAATAACACTGAGAACTTATACAGATTGGGCTGGCTAGCAGCCCTAGGCGATATAAGGAGGGATTTAACAATTTTAAGAAGTGGGCCAATCCAATAAAAAGACACCAAAATTTGAGAAATGGCTATTAAACTACCGACGGGTAGTCGTAAGATTCCTAAAAGCTATGCCTATAGGTTTACCTATTTAGGCTCAGGGGTCTTAGAAATCGACTTTATGTCACATATGACTTTGATAAGATTTATTTTATACTCTTAACTCAAATCTAATATGCAGGGCAAAAATTAGTTATATTTGGCAAATATTTATATTTCATTACTTTTGATATTGATTTATCATAATATATTATGCTAGAAAGTAATTCTTATAAAATAATTTATGTACTCCTATCTAATTGATAATTATTGTTAAATTTTCATATTTTGATAATTGAACATAAGAAGATTAACATGATTAAAGAAAGGGTTTGAGTTAAAGAAATGATCTGGGGTTGAATATTTTATTTTAACAATTGATGTATTTATAATTAAATCATGTAATATATGTGTATGGCTCTATATAGATAATTATATACTTATTATTATGTCACTTTCATTATTGATGCTTTATATATTAATTATTTTTTGGAAATTCTCAAACTTGTTTACTCGGCTGTCACAATTGGTATCAGAGCTGAGTTTGAGAAAATCTGAGGAATAATTAACAGAGCTAAAAATATAAAAATAAAAATTAGTGGGGTAAAGTTTCAAGTTAGGAAGCATAGTAGTAATAAATTTAATTATTATTTAATTATTTCCCCAGGAAAATGGAGAGTCACAATCATAATATTAATAACTTTACTCAAGATGGTGGAGTTCATCAAAATACACTTAACAATAATGAAATCATCTCATCAAATGTTGAGGTTGTTTATCCTTTCAATAATAATAGAACGAACCATATACTACAATTCATGAACATGATGACCCAATTTATGAATAACCAACATTATCAAAGTTCAGCATCTGTATCAACTCAGCTAAAGATGATAAATAGAGATATGCAAGTATTTCTCAAATTTCAACCACCCAGATTTAGTGGGAAAGCAACTCCTTATCAAGCAGAAGAGTGGATCTAAAGGATCGATGAGGAGTTTAAATGTGGTAAAAGCTCTAAAGATCAAAAGATAACTTTAGCAACTTACTTACTCATTGAATATAACAAACATAGGTTATTATCATGATTAATTGGAATTAAACCAATTCCTAATTTTTGTTCCATTAGACTCAAATAGTCATTAGAACATAACCCTGAAAGTTTGAGATCCATCGGACCTCGATTGGATCAATCAGTTATTTTTGCTAATTATTTGACATATAAAATTTCCTAAATTAAATTGATCTCTAAATTAAAATCTGAGTTCACCATTAAATTTCTCACTCCTAAATTAAATAGGGGTAAAATTTTAGAATTTTTTGGAAGTTGTCTAATTTTCATAAATATTTTAATATATTTAAATACTCAAGAAATTAATACAATTAAGTTGATCTCCAAATTAAAATTTAACTTCATTTTTGAGTTCCTCATCCTCAAATTAACTAAGAATAATTTTTTTAGAATTTTTTGGAGTTCGTTTAATTGCTTAATTTTAACTATTAAATTTTATTTAAATTAAATTAAATAATGATTTAATTTTTGTGCGGCTCGCCATCCCACTTAACATGTCGGGCCTGTCAGTTCAAGCGACATGATCCACGTCATTCGATGGAGCTTATCTCGATCTGATGGCTCAGTGGCCATCTTCCCAAGCGAGTGCCCCGCATGTCGCGCGGGCGCACACGCGGCTGAAAGCATCGTGTACCCCATCCTTGTCATTGTCATGTTAAATTAATATTAACATGATTACAATACAAACGGTCACCGTGTCACAAATCCCCAATTATAATCGAGATAGGTTTTCGGCCTAACCCGCATTCATTGGAGATTATGCCATATGTAATTGTAAGCCATTCATCAACATATAAGAAAGATCAAAGTGCGAAAGCAAAGACAAATATAACATCCATTCCATAGCATATAAAAGAAAGTACAAGAGCTTAACTCAGTATAAAAGTGCAGAAAAGTAAAGGCATCCAGAACATTAATTATTATAATACTGAATTGAATTTAATAAAAAGGCACACTCGTCCTCACAAGCAATAAAATAAATCTATCTATGCCTCTACAATAGCAGGAAGGTTCACCTCTTGGCTAAGCTCCTCACCTGATGCTACCTCTACAAATAATTCTGAATCTGATATTATCGGTATCACAATGCCATGGTTCGAGCCAAGGAAAGAAAAATTTATGTTAGACAATCATCTAAGTACATTTTAAGCCGATTTAATGAAAAATACATATTTTAAGATATCACATTTTACTAAATATTTAAGCATTTAAAAAAGTGCAACAAGCGACAAAAGAACATGATAATTACAAATGAAACATTTATAGCTAGACAAATGAAGTATGTGAATAGCATACCTCGATCAGAAGCTACAATAAGATTAGACAATAATCATATTTATAACTATAAATGCTAAAACTATTGAAAGTAAAATACATTTTAATCTACTTATGATCATATGAATACATGTCATTTTACAGAAAAATACAAGCTAGACTAAATAATATAAGAAAAATTAAAACAAGCATAACTAGCGTATATATATATATATATATATATATATATATATATATATATATATTATGCAACAGAGAATTGGCTAAACGAAGCCACTAAAATTGAACATAAAATTTTGAGATATGCCCAAGTTAGTGTGGCGCTCGCCCCCAAGCAGGTGGGGTGGTCGTCACTAAGCAACCCTTAACTTATCATTAGATTAGATTATGATCCCCAATCCACTAATAAGGGAGGGAAGTGCAATATGAAAAGCTGAATCTTTCTCTAAATGAGCATATATGAATATCAGAGTGCAGAATATAAAATAACAAGTTACATTAATAGAACCATAATGCAGGAAATATAAAATATACAGTTCATAATAAAGATGCAGTAAAGGAAAATACAATGAATACTTATATTATTATAACATTTAAATTAAATTCTAAGCAGAAAGAAAGATACTACTCATCCTCACAAAAATAAATGACAACAGCTGAGGCTCCTCATCTCCCAAGTGCTCTTTCTCCTGAATCTGCTCTTCCTCAAATGCTATCTCCTCAAAATGGTCAGAAGCTAACATTATTAGTTTTACAATGCCAGGACTCCAGCCAAAAAGAGAGAAATTGGAAAGATATATTGTATAAGTATATTGTAAGCTATTTATATTTGCATTTTATGATATCACAAATATTTTAAGCATCTTAGTAGCAACAAAGTATAAAAAAAAAAATGGTAAAAGCTATAATCATTCAATTATAACCTTAAAAAAATTGAGATAAGCAACATACCTCAACCCAAAGCTACACAAAAGGTCAAGTAGTGTATATAAAACTACTAAATACAAGAAGCATTCTAAGTAAATATGATCCAATTCTACTCATGCTGATTTTATAAATAAAGTGAAATATAAACATAACTAAAATAAATCTAGCATCCTAACATGCTTGCATGTGATACTAAAAGCTAAAAATACAAATAATATTGAAAATACTATACATGCTTAAAATATTGAAAAGCACTGAAATGCTCAAAAATATTGAAGTTAAACTGAATGTAACTGAAAAATGACCAAATAATTGGAAACTGATTGAAATAACAGAAAACATTCTTTATTGGATATATGCCTATATTAGAGCTACCATAATAGTAAAATTGGCTAAGCTAGTCACTGTATCCAAGATTGAAGCATATATGGCACTAATGCTTAGACTAATATGTTCACAAAAACTCAATTGAAATCATTCAAGACACTAATGCTTAAGCATTATACTAAAATTATCCAAGATACTAATTCCTAGGTACTGAAGTACACTACACTGTATATCAAAACTATAAAGATAGACTAATTAAGACACATTCCACTAAACTGTTAGATTGTTTACTAAGTTATTTGATACATCTAATCATCTTATCTTCATGACTTATGCAAATTCAAAATTAACATATAACATTCATCAAATATTTTATATTTCACCTGATATGCCACAATGTAAATACTCAAAACAAGAAAACAAAGCATATAAGACAAGGTATAAATAACACTACTCGAAAATTTGTGATATCACATATTTTTTAATTTAATTCATTCTAACTAATTTGAGATTATACAAGTTTAGAATCTCTAATATCCTACTATCTTGTATAAACTCAGAACTACGGTCCTATAAAGTTTAAAGTAATTAGAACTAATCAAGTTCTAATATAATTTAAGCAATGATACTTACATAAGTTAAATAATAAATTGACGTCCTAATTAATGAATTTAATAAACCCCAAGAGAATCTTGATTAAAATAAATAAAGATTGAGAGATTAAGAGTTAAACTCCAAATATTGGGGTTTAACCTCTTAATCCAATATGTTATAAGGACTAAGGGTATATGGTTAAGCCCAACTCTCATGGACTACATGTTAAGGTTATCTTATTAAGTAAAGTCAAGCTTAATAAGATGGATCTATAAACTTAGACTAAAGTATAAACATAAACTATTGGCCATTGTTATTGTATTCAATAAATTTTGTTCCTATTTAATTGGTTAAAAAACCATTGTCTATACCAACCATGCTGCTATAAAATATCTTCTTCAAAAGAAGGAAGCAAAGCCATGCCTCATACGATGGGTGCTGCTTCTCCAAGAATTTGATCTTGAGATCATGGATAAAAAGGGAAGTGATAATGTAGTGGCTGACCATTTAGCAAGGTTAACTCATATGATACCAGATAAATTTAATGATATTTATGAAATTTTCCTGGATGATAAGCTTTATGCCATTGCCTATTTGAAACCTCTGTGGCTTGCTAATTTTGATAATTATCTCGTGGGAGGTGTCATACCAAAAGATCTTACTTATCAATAAAGAAAAAATCTCTGATGTTAAACATTATTTTTGGTATAATTTCACTATTTATAAATGTTGTGCAGATCAGTTCTTGAGAAAGTGCGTTCTTGAATCTGATATTAGTGATATCTTTTTTCATTGACACGCTTCTTTTTATGGAGGCCATCATGGGATTGATCGAACTGCAACTAAGGTACTTCAATCATGATACTTTTGGCCTAATGTATTTAAAGATGCTGCTAATTATGTTAAGAGTTGTGATAAATGCCAAAGAATAAGAAATATTAGTAGAAGAGATGAGTTTACATTAAATGGAATCTTTGAAGTTGAGCTGTTCGATGTTTGAGGTATTGATTTCATGGGCCCTTTTCCTATGTCTAAAATAAACAACTACATTTTGGTGGCAATTGAATACGTATCAAAATGGGTTGATGCTATTGCCTATGTCAACAATGATTCTAAGACTATAGTAAAATTTCTTAAAAGAAATGTGTTGGCAAGATTTGACACCCCTAGAGTTTTGATAAGTTTTGGTGAAAATCATTTTTGCAGCAAATATCTTGAAATTCTACTGAAAAACTATGGGGTGAAACATAAAGTGGGAACTGCTTATCATTCACAAATAAACGATCAAGTTGAGGTTTCCAACAGAGAGCTTAAATATATTCTAGAGAAAACTGTATGCCAGAATAGAAAAGATTGGACCTCTAAATTACAAGACGCTCTATGGGCTTATAGAATTACGCTTAAAATCCCCATAAGAATGTCCATGTACAAATTTTTGTATGGAAAATCCTGCGATTTACCTATTGAACTTGAGTACCATGCATTTTGGGCTATTAAAAAACTGAATTTTGATTTGAAGCAAGCAGAAGAATGAAGGATTTTGCAATTAAGTGAACTTGACAAAATAAGGCTTAATGCATATGAAAATGCTAGAATTTATTAAAACAAAAATATAAAATGGCACAACAAGTTAATTAAACTGAAAAATTTTCAACCGGGGATGAAAGTCCTTTTGTTTAATTCAAGGCTGAAACTGTTCACAGGAAAATTGAAATCAAAATGGTCCGGACCTCTTACCATTGTAAAAATTCATTCTCATGGCGCAATAGAAGTAGCATCAAAAGAAGGTACATTTAAAGTAAATGGTCAGTACTTAAAATCGTACATTGAGAAAGAGAATTGGCAGGAAAAAGAAGAATGGAAATTGCAAGACCTTCCTATGGAAGGAGTCACATAAAAGGTGCCGTAAGTGTTAGGCTGATGACATTAAAACAAGCGCTTCATAGTAGGCAACCCACGATAAAAAGGTTATATGTTCCTTTTCTTTTCTTTTGTTTGTTTATTTTATTCTACTTTGTACCTTGTTTCTATTTTTAATAAATCTTAGTGAATATTATTTCCCCATTATCTTGCTATGATTGAAAATTTAATCTTATCTCTAAATATTTTTTATGAATTTTAATGCGCATAATTTAACTGTTATGGGATTCTTAAAAAATTTTAGCATTTTGGAAATTACTTAATGAAGGGTTAACATTTGAATTATAATAGTTCTAAAAGTCTTTATGCTGAGTATGATAACTCTCCAATCATTATAGTTTCTACAAATCAAAAAGGTATGATGCTTTAATCTAAGTATAGGGGTGAGGAATTAAGGAACTTGATTAGGAGAGCAAGAAATAGTGAAATAAAGAATGTGCTAGGCTTCTGTAGGATTGACTAAATGCAATAATTAATAGATGGGGATAAAGATCATTTATTGTTGTTTATAAAAAGAAACATATATGGTACCAGCAAATTCTAAAGCACCAAATCTTGACTTTTCCAAATTAAGAAAATCTGGTTACCACCCCTAGAATATATGAGTTGAGCATCATACATTTAGCACGAAGAAAAATTGAGTAGTAAAAAGAGCGGAAGAAACTGACATGGGACATTTGGAATTTATGTTTCTTTAATCACCTTCTTAAGTCAAATCATAAATGACGAAAAATTTCACACTCATCATTTTGAATTGTGCAATATAAAGAAATTAGAAAATTTCAATTTTTGTCCTTACTCGATGACGAGCAAGAAATTAAGTGTGGGGTTGTGATAAATCTATGATTTATAGTAAAATAAGCTAATAAAAATAAACACTTTTCCATTAGAACCTGTGTACTTTGATATGTTTTTATAATTTCAGGGCATGAAAGAGCTAAATGCAATTCCTGGATGAAAACTAAAATTCTAGAAGAAAATTGCTACGACGCGCCCCAGTACGCCACAGTGGTCCATAAACAGAAAGCCTAACACCACCGCGCGCTACAGTGGTCTCAAGACATAGACTCTAGCGCTACCGTGCGCCAGCGAAACCAAACAAAGACCATGGAGCTACCGTGCGCCATAGCATTCCTAATACATAAGGTATCCTGCTACCATGCACTGCTGTGGTTTTGAGACAGAGACTTTGGCACTACCGTGCACCACAACAGAAATAGATGTTGCCCAGACTTAGCATAATTCTAAAGCACCCCGCTGCAGTGCGCTACAGTGCTATAGAACTTAAATCCTACACGCTACCACGCACTGTGGTAGTCTCAAAACAGAGACTTGGGCGCGCTTCCGCGCACCGTAGCGTTTGTCATAAAATCTGCCAGCCAATAGCACTCAAAGCAACATAGAGGAGAGCAAGAACTTGATTTAATTCTCCTCCCATAACAAGACATAAATACCAACAACTGAAACTCTTCATTATCAATAGAATAAGGGAATAATCATTTAAAGAAAACACAACTTTCAAAATGAAGGGTTAATGGTTGAATTAATTCCTGATTAGCTGAATAGAATCTATAAAAGAAAGAATTCAAGATTAAAGAGGTTTCCTAATTTTTGCCTAGCAAAAAATTCTTATACCACTAGCTTCTGCAAGAGATAGAGAAGGAGAGTTCTCCCATACCCAAGAAAGGAGAAGGCTGCACCTTAAAGGAGAGAAGATCAAGTGCTGGAGAGCAAAGGAGCAGAGCTGTGAGAAGAGAAGACTAGCTGGTGAATGAGACAATAGTTCCCTGTATTGTATTACCTTCTAACTTGTCTTTTTCCTGTAAAAGCCATGCAATGGCTTTCTAGTGCTTTAAATCTTTTATCTGTTTACTTATTAATGGCAGCCTAACCCATCCTTGGGGAGGGTTGGGTGTAAGCATGTAATGAATTAAGAAGTAGAAAGTGTTTGTACTCTTTGAATTATCAATGAATGTATTTTTGTTTTTTTGATTTAAATGTTGTGAAGAGTGAAATGGATTAGTGAATAATAACATGACAATATCTTGATAAATGATTGAATTTAAATATGTGAAAACCATTGAGCTCTTACACCACCAAGAACTAAGTGTTTACATGTTGAGTGTCCTCGCCGCTAATGTCAGTGACAATATTAGTTGTGTGATAATGGCCAGTGCAACCCCTTAGTTCTAAGTGGATTAATAGAGCTATGAATATTTAATGATCTCTGAGCTCTATTGCTCACCATCAGTTTATGCAAAAAGTTGGAGCATGATGATATTTATTGCATGGCTCCTTGCTGAGCTGAGAAGTTGATGCATGTGATGCTGAGAGCCACTAGCTGAGCTCTATTGCTCATTTTAGGTTTATGCAAAGAGTAAGATGCATTATGTGCTCAAGGTGATGTGACATAGCTCATGTAACCTAATGGGTCATCTCTTTGGCTATACCTAAAATTGATGCATGTGAGCTATTAGTGGAATCAAGTTTGTAACAACCTAAGTTATTACCCAAGCTAATTAAGACTAATCAAAGTCCTGATTTTAATCTTAGTGCACTAATTAAGGCATTAGGAGTTCACCACCATGACCTAATCCAAATCAGGAGTCAAATAGATCAAACCCTAATTTTGGGAAGTTCAAGAACCCTGGAATTTGACCTAATTATTTTGACATCAGATTAAAAATTAAACTTTACTATTGCGCTCGATGCCCCCAAATTAGCTAGGGGTGATATTTTGGAGGCAATCAGAAGTCATCGAAAATTTGTCAAATATTTTAATATATTTAATACCCAAAAATTAAGAAAATTAAATACTCATCGAAATTGAAATCCGACTTCGTAGTTGCATTCCTCACCCCTAAATTAGCTAGGGGTGAATATTTAGAAATTCTTGGGAGCTATTTAATATTTAAATTTAATAAAGGAAAAATTAGAATTTATAAATAAAATAAATTTGTAATAAATCCTAATTAATGGCGTCGTCTGCTCATAGCCTAATCGTTATCTTTACCGTCGCATATGATGACAAATCCGAGCTATCGAATCATGCGAACCAATGGATGAACCTTCTTATCCCTCGCGGTGAACGTCTGCACGCCACGCGGAGCCCCGCCGCTCGCACCGCCAATCACTGATGCCCCTGCCTTGCAATCTCTGTCATCTAGCCATTAAGGACCTCATGTAGGATCCCCCTGTTTACGAGAAATGATCCTTCGATGCTCTCAGTGTAACCCCGTTTAAACCCTAGCACCATAACTGTTCGTCATGTACTCTTCAATCTCCTCCATCTTTTGATAGATTCAATTGCACTCGATTCACATAGTTATTACATGCCATAAATTGATGATCGATTGGTTCGATCGGGTCTCATCAATCCACTTTGGGTTTGATCCATAGTTCTTACCACTACTCGCGTCAACACCGAACCCTAACAATTATGGCTAACCCTAGTTGCCGGCAGTGGCCACTTTCGGTGACGGTCTGACCGTCTTTGGAAAGGTCTCCTCATGACCTTCCCATTCCCATGCGGGCTGACCTTTGGTGGGGTCGGAGTGGCCTCCATTTCCCGTGCCCTAGTCTTGCGTGTTCGAAAAGGGGGGGGTGCAATGCCTGGGTCAGGTCAGGTTGACCTGGGGCCCAACTCATTCGCTTCGGGTGCGGCGCACATCGCTCGAGACTGTGGGTCCCATGTTCCGCAGTCGTTCGAACAATGTGGGGCCGAATGATGTTCCGTGTTCGCTGCCATCACCCTGTGTGTCATGCGTGCCTTACCATGTCGGGTCTGTAGCCTGCCTGCGGGTCCCGCCGCTCGGTTCTACCAGCCAATAGATGTCACGTGTCCTACCGCCCACTGTCGCTCCGACCATTAATTCCAAGGGGACCCATCATCTTATTTAATTAAATGCATTATGTTTAATTTAATTCAAATCTAAATGTTATTTATTTAATGGCATAATTATAAAAACTTTAATTATTCATAACTATTGAACCATAAGTCCAAATATATTAAATATATATCTCATTTTGCTCAGAAAAATTAGAAGAATATTATGGTAGTGTCAAATTTCCTATAGGACACTTATTTAACATAATAACCTCTTAAGACCCCCACACTTGTACCAAAACTTCCCTTAGCCATAATTTTGTACTTAGTGACCCAAACCTAGCCACTATGGGTCTTATTTTAATCAAGAGAGTGTCTAGTTTAATCTGAAAGTATTAGTTTTGCTGTTGGATTATTATTTTAGCTAATCACTTTTAGGACTCTTCCTTAATTATCCCTTAATGACCTATAAATTAATTTAGCCATAACTTAGTTAATTGGACTTTAAATTAAGTCATCAAATATACTATTTAGATCAAAAAAACCTAACCAATGGTAAATTGAAATAAATTTAGGGTTTTGACCACTATAAACACTAATTTTCCCTAATTACCCTGATCCTAATTAGGTCATAACTTGGCCAATTGATGTTCAATTTGGGTTTACTCCTAATTAAAGTACTCAGTGTGATATAAGGAAGCTATAGCCACTGAGTTTGTTGAATTTGAATCTTAAATATAAAAGTTAGGTTTTGGACCCTTCTTAACCCTAAAAATCACATAATTGCACTTAAACCTGAATGGGCTATAACTCAACTAATAAATATCAGAATTAAATATTCTTAGATTATATGGAATCCTTGAATAGTAAAGAATAATAATCTGAACAAATTTTTAGATTACACTAGGTGAAATTATCAAAATGCTATTATATGTTAAAATTCTTAATTTGAACCCATAGGACTTAATTATTATCCAAAATTGGTGAACTTAATATCTATTTTTATGTTAGAAAGTAAGGAATCATTTGGCATCAATAAAATCTAATTTGGAATCCTAAATCAAAAAGTAGTATTTTAGACCCTTAAGTAGGGGCAAAATGATCATTTTGCCCAAAGTTTAGGTTAAGTGCCCTTAACTTTTAAAATGTCATTTAAATCATTAAAATTAGTAATAAAACTAATTTAGAATTAATTTAAGTTATTAATTTTATAAATTGAGTAATTTGATCAAAATTTCATTGAATGCTTGAAAATCCCTAAGTAAGGCTAATACACCATAACTAAGATATATTCCATCCTTAACTCCTTTAAGTGAACAAAAATAGCAAATAAAGGTAAATTGTTATAAATTCCATTAACTCCTAAAATTCCCTAAGTCATTTCATTAGAAGCTTAGTAGGATCTACACTTCACATTAGGATATTTTCTTAAGATTATGAATATTATATTAGATTAGATTTCATTTATTGAATAAAGTGGGTTATTTAATAAATAAAATCTTAGTTTTATTAGTTTCTAGATTTTCATACTTTAATTCTGATTATTTTATCTTTCAACTTTAGATTATGATTAGGAGAATCATTCTATTAAACTTTATTATGCTTAATAAAATTTGTCTTAATTATTAGCTCACATTTAGAGTTGAACATTAGCCCTTAAGCTTTACCATTTGAATTATGTGATTAACCCCAATTTGTGGTGTTTAATTCATAATCTCTAGTTTAGTAGATCTTAACTTAGAACGTCTAAATTCATCAATTATGACGTGTTGATTTCTTATTTAACTTATAAGTGATATTAATTGAATTAAATTAGAACCTGATCAGTTCTAATTACTTTTAACTTATAAGGTCGTACTTCTAAATTATACTTGATAGTAAGAATTAGAGATCCTGAACTTATGTAACTTAGAATAGTTAGAATGGCTTAAGTAGATAACAATAGAAGTCATTATGTGTAGTAGAATCCCTTGCTCATTTTCGATTTACTTGTGCTTTTACATTCCTTATATTTTGTTCAATTACCTTGAATATGACATTTAAGACAACATTGTTGCATGAAATAAAAACTTAGAATAATTAAGATAACATTTGCATTAGGTTCAATTTTCTGGTCGATTCTTGTGCACTTTTACCCTATTGGATAGGGGTAAGGAGAAATAAGGGATAACTTAGCATTACTCATTGAGGAGTGCAGTGTTAAGTTGGAACCCAAATAATCTTGCAAATGTACTTGACTCCTCATCTTCTTCTGGATGTGTCCACAGAAGCAAAGTAAAATAACTAAAATTTATTATATTTATATTTTTTGCCTCCTTAGTTCTACTTATTCTATTATGTTCTGCCCTAGCCTAGAAAGATTATGAGAATTTATTGTGGCCCGATTGGCCAACCTTTTTGATATGACAGTCTTTACATACTTATTTACTATTTTATTTTTATATTTTACTTCAGTCAGCTTTACTTTACCTGTTTATTTACTTATATGATGCTAGATTTCCTTACTATTTACTTATACTTATTACAGATAGATTATTTACTTTTAGATTTGCATAATCCATATGACTATCAGCATGTTTAGGATTAGTTATTTTCTTTCAATACTTTACTTACTATACTTATATATGTATGCCTAGCCTTATTTTAGTTTATTATTGAGGTATGTTCTCTTGTCTTATTGTTGCTTAGTTATAAATGCTTTTATTTATAACTCATCACCTCCTTTTGTATGTTTGTTGCTCCTATGCTAGTTTATTTTATATAGTTTAAGTAAATGATGACATTAATAAATTCATGAAAAATTATCAGCCTAAAATGTACTTATACAATATATCTAACAAGATTTTCTTTTCTTGACTAGGGCCCTGGCATTATGAAACTGACAATATCAAAATCTGATCGCTTTGAGGAGCTTGTGCCTGAAGAGGAGCCTTTCTTAGAGGAGGAGCAGCAGGGTGGAGCTAAAGCCATATAGATCATTTTCTTCTTTATTCGTGAGGATGAGATATGCTTTTTTATTTCTTTAAAACTTATTTAAAATATTGTAATAATATATGTACCTGTGAATTTGTTTTCTTACTATACTTATTATTCTGAGCTGCACACTTTCTGTTCTTACTTGTATTATGGTGAGTTGGATGTATGATTTACCTTTCCCTTGCTTCCGCACTCTGTGTTTCTATTTACTTAGTGATTGATCATATTGCATATATTTTGGGCACAACCTTCTCTTATTAATGGATTGTGGATTATATATAATCTAATAATAAGTGAGGAATTTGTCAGAGTGACATAGCTCCCCTTGACCTAATCTCGTGGATTAGGGGGCGGGGCGCCATAGTTAGTATCAGAGAACTCCATAAAGTGTCAGATTGGAATTTGCATTCCTCTCTACCTAATGAATTGTTCTTCTGACAAATTAGTCATTAATTAAATACTAGACTTACATCCAAAGTATTACAATTTCATGCTTAGAATATAAAACATATACTAGAAATACTCATATAACTATATACTAAACTCAAACTCTTAAGTGAACTACTCAAACTAACAAGACAAACATTTGATTGAGCATATAGGAATAGAACTACTGAATAATGTCGGTTCTAGACCACCTTAAACACTTTGAGAGTGTATGGGAATTCGGTGTCCAAATTGCAATGCGACATGGTAGAGAAATAGACGGAGTATTCGCAGAAGGATCAAGAGTGTTGGAGAGAAATAGACGGAGTATTCCGGGGACTAGACTTCCCAGCCTTAGCAAAAGAGTGGCTACGATGTGTAACCACCATCTTTGAGGATATGGAGTATCCGGATGATATCTAACTAAGCCTATTGAGGTATCTACTACAGGACCATGCAGAGTACTGGTGGGAGTACAAATATTGGGAGTTCGCATATGGACCAGACCGATTACAATGAGAGCTTACATATGGTGATTTTTATAAAGCCTTTACTGATGAATATATTAAATAAACACATAGTACTCTACCTATCACATTTTTTCATTGTATCTTCCTTATGATGTATTTTCATTAAGATGATTAATAAGAGCAATAAGCTAGTCTAATCTTCAAAATTTTCGGGTTTTGAGAATATATTGTCTTAATTCAGAATTAAAAGGAAAATGAATCCTAGACAGAATTCTTCCACCGCTACATTGACAGCTCATCTAGCAAGCTGAATGCACTGCTTGAAGCAATCAAAATGATGGTAGAATCACATAATAAGCAAGCAGAAAGAATGGCAGAATCCCAAGCAAAACAAGCTAAGAGAATGGAGCGGCTACTAATGGCCCAAATGAATCAAAGTCGCCCTAATCTTGAGATTGTCCCTGCACCTTATTACTCATTTCAGCACCATGTGCAGTTCGCAAATGGACTGTTACATAATTTCGTTCGCTTGAGACCCCCTACTTTTAATGGGAGTCTTTCTGCAATCGACACCGCTAGTTGGATAAAAATAGTGGAAAAGAACCTAACCACTATCAAGTGTTCGAATACTAAAGTAATTCATCTTACCACCCACCTCCTCCAAGACAAAGCTGAGTATTGGTGGGATACCACAAGCAACACTCAGTTTGCCGATATCGAGCCTGAATAAATTACATGGGACTAATTCGTTAAAGTGTTCCATGCCCAATACATCCCCTTATCCACCAAACACAACTTGGGGGACTTGTTCTTGAAGCTGTGGCATGGAAGTCGTTCTGTGTCCGCTTATGAAGCTGATTTCTAGCGCCTTACGAGGTTCGCCACTGACCTAGTTCCCACCAAATTGGATTGTTGCCACTGATTCCAAAGCGGTAGGCGGGCTTCCATCAGAAGCCAAGTTGTTCCTCTCTGTCTATCGAACTTTTGGAGTCTGCCAAAGTGGTGGAGCAGGACCAGGCAATGGAAGGACCCAAAAGGAGTTTTGGGTCAACCTCTTTCCAACATGATCACCCTAAGAGAGCTAGGGTGTATCAGCTTGAGGCAGAGGCTCCTTCCACCAACCTCTTTAACGGTTGCACTCGACCTCACCCTTACATTTGATGTTACCATGGGACTGGAAACTGTTATAACTATGGGAGGTCAGGCCATTCCTACTTCTAATGTAGGTTCATAGACATGGTGACGACGATCAAATTGATCACTCCAAGCATCGACAAATCTTCGACATATTCCGTAAGAATACAGCAGCACTACCAGCACTACCTCCTCCTACATCTCAATGGCACGAGACAGCCATTGTCTTTCTACCAAATGCTCTAAGGCCACCACCACGGCAACCCTACAACAATAGGCCTGCTGGCCCTGCTCGTGTGTATACCCTCACTCCGATGGAGGCCGCCGAGGATAATCATGTGGTATCAAGTGTACACTTCTGAACCAACCTATTTTTTTTATAGTATTATTTGCTTAGTGTAGTTTGTAATTTATTACATCTATAAATAGGTTTGATATGTGTAAATGATAAACTCTGTAATATATTTTTTGACACCGGAGCTAGTTACTCCTTCATTTCTGAAAACAGGACAAAATCCCTCAACTTGCCACTGCATCGTCTAGCAAATCCTTTAAGCATTGAATTACCATTTGGAGCTAAAATGCCAGCTCGCTAATTCTGTAAGGTAAAAATTCCTATTGGAGATATCAAGTTCGAAGCCAAGCCTGTAGTTCTACTGATATCTAATTTTGATGTAATTCTGGGTATGAATTGGTTAATCCAACACGATATACCATCAACTACCAAAAGAAGAAAATCACCTTATGTAGCGGTAGTCAAGCCAAATCATTTGTCGATAACTTTAGTACATGAGCTTCTTTGATTAACACTATGGAAGCCAAGAGTCTAGTAAATAAAGGCTGTAGCACTTTCCTAGTGACAATACTATGAGAAAAGAAAGACAACATTCCTATAGCAAAAAATACTATCGTTTGTGAGTTCGCCGATATCTTCCTCAAAGATCTACCCGGTCTTCCACCCACTCTGGAAGTTGAACTCATAATAGATATCGTTCCAGGAACCCAATCTTTATCTAAGGCCCCTTACCGTATGGTGCCCAAGGAATTGCAGAAGTTGAATAAGCAGTTATAGGAGCTGTTGGAGAAAGGCCTTATCAGACCTAGTTCATATCCATGGGGAGCACCAGTATTATTTGTAAAAAAGAAAGATGGATGGATGCATATGTGCATCGACCATCGTGATCAGACCTAGCTCAATTCCATGGGGAGCACCAGTATTGTTTGTAAAAAAGAAAGATGGATGGATGCATATGTGCATCGACCATCGTGAGCCGAATAAAGTCTCAATCAAGAACAAGTACTCGTTGCCTCGCATAGATGACTTGTTCGATCAGCTGTTAGGAGCCAAAGTGCTCTCAAAGATTGACCTGCAATTGGGCTATCATAAACTGCAAGTCAAAGACTCGAACATTGAGAAGACAACATTTAGAACTCGATATGGATACTATGAGTTCTTAGTAATGTCATTTGGGCTAACAAATGCACCTTCAATATTCATGGATCTAATGCAGTGCATTCTCAAACCCTACCTTGATAAGTTCGTCATCGTCTTCATCGATGATATTCTAACCTACTCCAAAAGCAAAAGGGAGCATGAGACCCACTTAAGAATAGTGTTGGGAGAATTGCGTGACCACGAGCTTTATGCTAAGTTTTCCAAATACGAATTCTGGCTTGATTCAGTAGCATTTCTGGGACATATTGTAGATACTCACGGTATTATAGTCAATCAAAATAAGGTCAGTGCCATTCAATAATGGATTCAACCAAAGTCAGTCACCAATATCAAAAGTTTCTTAGGTTTAGCTGGTTATTATAAGAAGTTTGTGAAAGGATTTTCCTAGATAACCTCTCTGCTGACCAAGTTAACCTAGATGGCCATACCATTTCAGTGGTCTCCAGCATGTGAAGAAGCATTTCAAGCATTAAATGATGCACTTTCCACTGCTCCAGTTCTAGTTGTCCCTAAAGAAGATGTGAACTACCAAGTCTATATTGACGCTTCTGGGATAGGCTTGAGAGTTGTACTAATGCAAGAAGGAAAAGTCATTACTTATGCTTCCTGCTATTTGAAGACTCATGAAAGAAACTACCATGTCCACGATCTCAAGTTAGCTGGTGTAGTGTTCGCATTAAAGATTTGGTGTCACTGCATATATGGAGTCCAGTGTTTTATATTCACCGACCATCAGAGCCTCAAATACATATTCACTCAAAGAGAGTTAAATTGTAGGTAGAGGAGATGGTTAGAGCTAATCAGTAATTATGACCTAGATATCTAGTATCATCCGGGAAAGGCAAATGTCGTAGCTGATGCTCTTAGCCATCATGCTACCCTCAATTCAATCATTTCTGTAAGCCCGTTAGAAGAAGAGTTCCATAAAATGAACATCAGGCATGTTCATGGAGACATATTAAGTAAAATTATCTCCATGAGCAATGTGAATCTCACCTTCCATAGAGACGTTTCCATATCCCAAACCAAAGATAAAGACTACCTAAAATTTAAGATTGCAATCAAAAGTGGTCATCGTCATGAGCTGAATTTTAAGAAAGGAGATATATACTTAAATAATCGTCTCTGGATCTCTAAATCAATACACAGCGAGATCCTAGTCGAAGGCCACAATTCTGGATATCAAGTGCATCTAAGAAGCTCAAAGATGTACCAGGATCTGAAATAATCCTTTTGGTGGCCAGGGATGAATAAAAGTGCAGCAGATTTCATTGCAAAATGCCACATTTGTAGTTTAGCTAAAGTAGAGCATCAAAGACCCAGTGGTCTGCTTCACCTACTTGAGATCCCCGAATAGAAGTGATTAGATATATCAATGGAGTTTGTTATGGGACTGCCTCGTGCGAAGTCCAAGTCCAATGCTATTTGAGTCATAGTTGACCGTTTGACAAAGTCTGCTCACTTTGTTCCTATCCGGCAAATAGATTCAGTTGAGAAACTTGCCAAGCTTGATATCAAGGAAGTAATCAGGTTGCATGAAATCTCCAAATTAATTATATCTGAAAGGGACAATCAATTTACCTCCAAGTTATGGTAAGTAGTACATTAGGATCTGGTTACCACCCTAGCAATAAGTATAGCTTTTCATCCATAAACAGATGGTCAGACGAAGCGAGTGAATCAGGTTCATGAAGATCTTGTTAGATTGTGTACCCTTGATTTCACTAGATCCTGGGATGATCACCTCCCGCTGGTGGAGTTTGCATATAATAACAAATTTTAAGCTAGTATAAAGATGGCTCCCTATGAAGCCCTTTATGGAAGGAAATGTGCTACTCCACTATCTTGGTAGAAACATGTGATGTACAGCTATATAGTTTTGAATTGGTGGAAGAAACCAACAGGAAGGTCAATCTCATCCATCAGAGGATTAAAGCAACTCAAGATCGACAAAGTAAGTATCACAACTCTCGTCATCATCCTTTCAAATTTTAAGAGGGTGATCTGGTGTATCTAAAGGTTAGCCCCATGAAAGGAATCTATCACTTTGGAGTTGCTAAGAAACTCAGTCCAAGATATGTTGTACCTTTCATGATCTTGAAAAGGATTGGGTCACCAGCATACAAGTTAGAATTGCCCGAAGACTTCGCTGCAGTGCATAATGTGTTCCACGTATCATCTCTCAAAAAATTCTTAAGGGAGCCTCATCACTTAATTTTAATTCCTCTAGTTGAGATCCAACCAAATATTTCATTCCTTGAAGAGCCCATGAGAATTCTGGATAGAGATCAGAAGAAGCTAAAAAGCTGCTCAATCCAAATGGTCAAGGTTCAGTGGAAGAACCGCTTATCTGTAGCCACTTGGGAGAAAGAATTGGATTTGAGGTCCAAGTACCCTAAGCTATTAGAAAGTCCAGGTACTTCCCTAAATTCATATTCTTTTGAACTCAATTCCTTAGTTTTTGTATTGTTCTTTTCACTTGAGTGATGTTGAGGATGACATCATTCTTAAGTAGTGGAGCTTGTAATGCCACAAGTTATTACCCAAGCCAATTAGGATTAATTCAAGTCTTAATTTTGATCTTAGTGCACTAATTAAAGCATTAGTAGTTCACCACCAAGACCTAATACAAATCAGAGGTCAAATGGATCAAATCTTAAATCTGGGAAGTTCAGGAACCCTAGAGTTTGACCTAATAATTTTGATCTTAGATCAAAAATTAAATGTCGCCATTACGCTCATTGCCCCCAAATTAGCCAGGGGAGATGTTTTGGAGGCAATCGGAAGTCATCGAAAATTCATCGAATATTTTAATATATTTAATACTCTGAAAATTAGGAAAATTAAATACTCATCAAAATTAAAATCTGACTTCGCTGTTGCATTCCTCACCCCTCTATAGGGATGAATATTTAGAAATTTTTAGGTGTTATTTAATATTTAAATTTAATAAAGGAAAAATTAGAATTTATAAACAAAATAAATTATTAATAAATCCTAATTAATGACACCGTTTGCTCATAACAATATTGTTATCTTTACCATCGCATTTGACAGCAAATCTGAGCCAATAGATCACGCAATCTGATGGATGAACCTTTGTCTCCCTCACGGAGATCGACCACACGTCACTCAGTGCCCCACCGCTCGCACCACAAATCGCCGATGCCCCGGCCTCGCAATCTCTATCATCAGGCCATTAAGGAAATTGCCCGCATGTAGGATCCCCCTATTTGCACAACTTGATCCTTCGAGGCTCTCGGCATATCCCCGTTCAAACCCTAGCACTGCAACCATTCATCGGGTACTCTTCAATCTCCTCCATCCTTCGATAGATTAAATGCATTCGATTCGCATAGTTATTGCATGCTACAGATTGATGATCGATCGATTCGATTGGGTCTGATCGAACCCGATCGATCCTAATTTGGGTTCGATCAACAGTTCTTACCGTTACCCGCGTCGACATCGAACCCTAGCAACTAGGGTTAACCCTAGCAACTAGGGTTAACCCTAGCCACCGGCAATGGCCACCTCCGGTGATGGTTCGACCATCTTTGGATTGGTGTGTGTAACAACCCAGGTTGTTACTTTGCTCAATTAAGACTAATCTAAGTCTTAATTAATATTCTAAGTCACTAATTAAGTAATTTAGAACTCGCCTCTGAAACCTAGGTCAAAACCAGAAGTCAACAAAGTCAAATCTGAAATTCTGGAAAATCCCAAAACCTAGGAATTTGACTTTTTAATTAGACTTCAGATTGAAAATCTGACTTCACCATTGTATTCAGAACACCCAAATTATGCAAAAAGCCGGTGAGCGCGCAAAGCCCTGCATTAGCTAGGGGTGAAATTTTGGAGGCATTTGGAAGTCGTTGATTTTTCGTCGAATATTTTAATAATATTTAAATACCCTAAATAATCAAATAAATAAATACTCGTCGGATCAAAAATCTGAGTGCGCCATTGCGTTCCTCACCCTTCATTTAGCTAAGGGTGATTTATTGGAAATTTTTGGGATGCATTTAATAGGTTAAAATTAATTAATTAAATCTGTATAATTTAATTTAAATAATTATTTAAATATTGAAACTTAACGGACTTCTGTTAGATTTCTTAAACTGCCGTTCCTTTATCCTAACGCCGCTAAGGTCGCCGTCCAACCAATCAGGAAGCATCTGAGCCGTTTGATCAGATCTCGGCGCGAGATCAGACGGCTCAGGCATCGTCTCCCTGGATGCTCAGCGCGTGTCGCGCTGAGCTCTCGCTCGCGACGCGCGGCAGATGCAGCGCCGCGACTGCTCTAAATGGCTTCTACCGGGGTAAGTGTCGCCGCTTTAGGGCTATTCTAAATCATCTAAGACTCTATCTTCTCTCGGTTCCATCTCTGAAGACCTGATTTGGCGATCGAAGCTCGAACCATTCCCTGCCATCCATCTAAGGTACTCGATCTCACCCGATCTTAGTTTGATTCCAGATATTATTGTTTCTATATACAATCTATATCTTAATAATTAATCCATGCTGTTTGATTAAGCTAAGGAGTCTTCAATCGAACGGGATCTTCGATCGAAGATCTCCTCACGAAACCCTAGCGTGCGAAGACGAAGCATCGTCCCAAGTGAACCGGCCACTCCGGACCGGTTCAATTTTCCATCTGTGCCGATTCGGTTCGAAGAGGAAGGCGAAGCGTCGCCTCAGATCTACCGTCAGATCAGGATTCAGATCCAACCATTGGATCTGAATCAATCTCAATCCATTAGATTTAGCTAAGTTGATTTTTAACCGTAGGATCGGGTGAAGTTCAAACCGGTCCAAGTCTGGACCGGTTTGCCTCCGGATCGAGGCGGGCCGGGCCGCGTGAGCCGGGCTGAAGGCTTTGTGCGCACCGCGTGTCCCACTCATTGAGTGCAGTGGGGCCCGCCTTGCAGCGCGCCAGCGTATCGCGGCGCGCCACGTGGCCTGGTCCTGCTGACCGTCTGGCATGTGGGGCCCGCTGCTCTCTGCTCAGCCAGTGAGAGCACACCACGTGTACCTGCAGAGATAAATAAAAATAATAAATATGTATATATAATTATTTAATAGTTATATTAACAGATATACATATAGTTTTATATTAATACTTATAATTATTCATAAACATATTTATAAAATAGAAAATTAAATTAATATACATAAATTAAATTATTAAATACTATTAAAAAGATTAATTAATAAAAATATAATAATTTCAATTCAGTAAGTTTAATATATATATATATATATATATAATTTAATTAAATTAAATTAAAATATCCAAAACTTTGAACATGCATAACTCCTAAAATATTTATCCAAATCATACAATTAAATATACCAAATTAATCAGAAAAATATAAGGAATTTATTGATGCCATTTAATTTTCTTTAGGATCAATATTTAACAAAGTGATCATTTAAGGTTTAATTAAGTTCAAATTTATGTCTCAAAATTTCATTTAACCATAACTTTGTGTAGATTGATCCAAATATACCCAATATGGGTCTTAAAGTGATCAGAAAACTCTAAGAATCTTTTTAGTAGGGTTATCTTGGCTGTTTGGATTAGTTTGAGCCTAATCACATTTAGGACCTAACCCTAATTAGGTTAATTAGACTAGAACTTCAATTGACCATGACTTGGTCAATTGAACTCCAAATTTGATGATCCAAAGGTCCATTTAGATCAGAAGAACTTAATTAACAGTAATCTATAAAAATATTTTAGATCCAACGGTTAGATTTGCTAATCACCCTTAATTACTCTAAAGCTTAATTAGTGAATATTAGCCAAATTAATAATCCAAATTGAGTGATTTAAGTTTCAGAGGACTCATAAAACCATTTAGAATCAATCTATAAGGTTGGATTAGTATTTGAGTAATTAATTTTGTTAATCACTCACTAATCACCCTAAACCCTAATTAGGTCTTAACTTAGTCAATTTAGGTCCAAATTGAGCCTACCACATGTCATTATAATCAGTGAGCTATTTGTAATTCATAGCCACTGATTTTTCTTAATTTGGACACTAATTGGCAAAGTTAGGATTTTTGACCCTTAATTAAGCATCCCTTAATTATCCCTTAAACCATAGATCTTGTATTGGCCATAACTTGGTCAATACTTATCAGATTTCAGCAAATTTAGGCTCTATGGAAAGCTTAGGCAGTAAAGAACAATAATCTAAAAGAAAATTTAGCTTTCACTTAGTCAAATTACTAATTTTCCCTTATGAGTTAAATTCACTAATTTGATCTCATATGGCTTAATAATCACCCAAAATTTATTTAGTTACTGTCTAATCTCATATTAGACAGTAAGAAACACTTTCCAAAAGAAAATTTTAGAATTTAAGCCCTAGATTAAAAGTTGATCTTTTGAACCCTTAAGTAGGGGCAAAATGGTCATTTTGCCCAAATTTAGGGTTTAGCCTTTAAAAGCCCTAAATTCAGTTTCTAATCACTAAAATCAGTAAATAGAATGATTTGAAACTGAAATTAAACAAATTCAAGTCGAAATAAGATTTTGATTAAAATCTCAAAAATATACTCTTTAAGAAAATTCCTAAGTAAATTATGAATGTTTATCTTTCCTTAATCATTCTTAGACCCATCCTTAGGTCTTATAACATTAGTTAAGATGTGTGTCTTGAGAGATACTCTTAGTAATTAAGAGCCTTAATTCTTAAGATTAGGAATAGATCTTAAAGTTAGAATTCATCTATTTAGTAAATTGGGTTACTCAATAGGTGAAACCTTGAGTTTACTAGTTTATAAATTTTTCTTAGTTTATTTAATGATTATTTGATCTTTAAACTTTTAGAACTAAGAATAGAGATCTATCCTAATGAATTTGATTTATCATTAGGATTTGCCTTAACCTAATCTGTGAGATTTGGGTTCTAAACCTTAGACCCTTAGTTATACCTTTAGATTAAGTGATTAGACCCCATCATCTGGAGTCTAATTCTTAATCTTTTCATCTTGATTTGGCTAATCAAGATGAGGTTGGGATGAATTAATTTACAAAACTAGGTCGATGATTTATTCATTTTTAACCAAATAGTCGTCTTTTGATTAAGTTATAATTAGGACTTGGCCAGTCCTAATTATCTTCAACTAGTAGGATTCGTGATTCTAAGTTACAGAATGTGTAAGAATTGATAATTCTAAAACTTATGTAACTTAAAGTAGATAGAACGAATAAAGTAGATAACAACAGATATCACCTGTATTTTAGATAGAGTTTCTTGCACTTTGATTTTGATGCTTCGTATTCCTTGATTTTGAGCCTTATACCTTGAACATATATTATGTACTTAAGATATTTGGTAAATATCTTATGTCAATTTTGAACATTCATAAATAGCATTGTGTTTTTATTTCACAAGTGGTTTGTAAGGTGTAGCTTGATTAGTATACTTCTTCGATCAACTCGTTCGGGGTCAGCTTCTTGTAGGGGGTTTCAGTCCGATAGTCTATGCCGTGCCTAGTCCATGGGATAGGATGGATAGACTCTTGCCCTACTGACTATATAGTCAGGATTTTGATATGGTTATACTAATTCAAGTACACTTACATTCAGTTCTGTCTTAGCTCATCAGGCTAAGAGTTTCAGTGATGATCAGTTCAGAGTTTCTTAGCTCATCAGGCTAAGAATTGCTGAATTCGTGTTCAGTTCAGATGGCTTATATAGTTACTGTAGTTTCAGTTTGCAGTTACTGTTTTACTAGCATATTCTGCATTTCAGCACTATTTTACTTACAGCTTTCCTGCACGTGTTTTTATATAGGATGCTAGTTTTACTTACTGTTTTCATATGCTCACATAGTATGTTAGTGTTTTCAGTTTTATACTGTTCAAATTATGTATGTCACCTAGCATATTTTGTTTGATCATAAGCATGTTTTAGGTTGTACTTTTCTTACAATTTCACTTTTCTTTTACTTACCTGTCTTTATTGCAGTTGCTTGGAGGAGGTATATATTACTTCCTAGTTGTTTTAGTTATAAATTGTTTGTTTATAACTTATTACTGTTCTTTTGTACGCTTTTCTGCACCTATTTTGCTCAGTTCTATTTTTATGGTGATATTCAGTTAACTTAAATAAACTTTTACCCTAAAATGTACTTAGACATATTGTCTAACCAGTTTTTCTTTTATTGGCTGGGGCCCTACCATTATGAAACTGATAATGGTAGGTTCTGAGTTTATTGGAGTAGCAGATCCACTAGAGAACTTGCCATTGGAGGAGGAGCCCGTTCCTGAAGATCTGTAACTTTAGTTTTTCTTTCAGTGAGATTGAGAGTTCATTTCAGTTCTTTTAAACTTATTAAATATTATAATAATACAGGTTTATTTTTCTCTTTCAGTACTTTACTTATTCTGTATTATTGTATTTATACTGTATTGGATGGATGTTATATCTTTTATTGCTTCCGCACTCTGAGTTCTTGTATGATCATTTAGTGATAAATTCTGGAATGAATGACAAAGTCCTTAGTTAAACTGGATTAGAATGTGTGTCTAATCCAATCTTAAGTGGGGACCTTGTCATTTGGTGACCCCTCCACCGTAATCATATTAACTTAAGGGTTAACAGGACCATGGCAGAGCTGGGCCGCCATAGTGTGGCCTCCATTTCCCGTGCCTTAGTCTCGGGTGTTCGGGAAAGGGGGTGCAATGCATGGGTTGGGTCAGGCCAACCCGAGGTCCAACCCATTTGCTTTGGGTGCAGTGCACAGCACTTGAGATTGCGGGTCCCATGTTCCGTAATTGTTCGAACAACTATGGGACCCAATGCTATCCCATGTTTGCTTCGATCATGGTGTTTAAGATTAGAATATTTCCTTAAGATTATGAATATATATTAGGTTAGATTTTATTCATTGAATAAAGTGGGTTATTCAATAAATGGAACATTAGTTTTATTAGTTTCTAGATTCTTATAATTTAATTCTGATTATTTTGTCTTTCAACTTTAGATTAAGATTAGGAGAATTATTCTATTAAGCTTGATTGTGCTTAATAGAATTTTCCTTAATCATCAGTTCACATTTAGAGTAGAAGTTTAGTCCTTAAGTTTTACCATTTGGATTATATGTTTAACCCCAATTAGTGGTGTTTAATTCATAATCCCTAGTTTAGTAGATCTTAATCAGATCTTAACTTAGAATGTTTAAATTCATCAAATAAGATATGTTAATTTCTTATTTAATTTGTAAGTAATATTGATTGAATTAAATTAGAACATGATCAGTTATAGTTACTTTTAACTTATAAGGATGTGCTTCTAAGTTATACTTGACAGTAAGAATTCGAGATCTTGAACTTGTGTAACTTAGAATAGTTAGAATATTTAAGTAGATAACAACAGATATCACTATGTATAGTAGAGTCCCTTGCTCATTTTTGATTTACTTGTGCTTTCACATTCCTTGTATTTTGTGTCATTACCTTGAACATGACATATAAGACAACATTGTTGCATAAAATAAAAATTTAGAATAATTAGGATAATATTTGCATTGGGTTCAGTTTTCTTATCGATTCTTATGCACTTTTACCATACTGGATAGGAGTAAGGAAAAATAAGGGATAATTAGCATTACTCATTTAGGAGTGTTGTGTTAAGTTGGAACCCAAATAATCTTGCAAATGTGCTTGCTCCTCGGCTGCTTCTATATGTGTCCACATGATCAAAGTAAAATAACTAAATTTCATTGCATTTATATTTTCTGCCTACTCAGTCATACATGTTATGTTCTATTCTTCCATAGCCCAGAAAGGCTATGGAAATTTACTATGGCCTGATTGGCCAACCTTTCTGATATGGTAGTCTGTACATACATGTTTATTATTTTATTATTACATTATACTTCAGTCAGCTTTACTTTACCCACTTACTTACTTATAGGATGCTGATTTTTTTACTGCTTACTTATACTCATCACAGACAGATTACTTACTTTTAGACTTGCATAATCCATATGATCATTAGCATATTTAAGATTAGTTATTTTTTTACTATATTTATATATGTATGCCTAGCATTATTTTAGCTTATTATTGAGGTATATTCTTTTGCCTCCTTGTTGCTTAGTTATAAATACTTTTATTTATAACTCATCACCTCCTTTTGTATGCTTGTCGCTCCTATGCTAGTTTATTTTGTATAATTTAATTAAACAGTGATATTAATAAATTCATAAAAATTATCAGCATAAAATGTACTTATACAATATGTCTAACAAGATTTTCTTTTCTTGGCTGCGGCCCTAGCATTGTGAAATCGACAATGTCAGAATCTGATCGATTTGATGAGCTTGTGCCTAAAGAGGAGCCTTTCTTAGAGGAGGAGCAGCAGGATGGAGCTGAAGCCATATAGATCCTTTTTTTCTTTATTCGTGAGGATGAGAGATGCATTTTTATTTCATTTAAACTTATTTAAAATGTTGTAATAATATATGTACCCATGGCTGAGTTTTCTTACTATACTTATTATTCTAAGCTACACACTTTTTGTTTTTTACTTGTATTGTGGTGAGTTGGATGTATGATTTACCTTTCCCTTGCTTTCGCACTCTATGTTTCTATTTACTTAGTGATTGATCTTGTTGCATATATTCTAGGCACATCCTTCTCTTATTAGTGATTTGTAGATTATACCTAAGCCACTGATATGTGAGAGACTTGCCAGAGTGGCACACCTCCCATTGACCTAATCTTATGGATTAAGGGGCGAGGCACCACAAAGTTCATGTGATGCATAACTAAAATTGTTGATTTCATAACTTAGACGTAAGCGTTGAATTCAATCACCAAGATTCACATGAAAACCTAAGTGTCGAGATTGAATGTTAACATGTTCATCTCTGAGCACTATGTTAAACCTAGTACATTTGGGGGACGCTCTAGAGAAAATTATATCTCTTGATTATTGTTAGTTCATTTACCTCATGCAACACTAAATTGACATAGAAGAGTACTTACATGAATTCATGACAAATTGCATGCTGAAACCTAACTCTCTCTATTTTCTTTTAAGGAAGTTATTGATAAAATAAACTTTTGCTTGCTAAGATTAGAACTAAATTATCAACAAAACTCAAATCATCATTCAACATAAGTGAATTCTTATAAACTTTAGTAACAAAATGAATACCATTTCTCGATGACAATAAAATCTTAGAATCTCACCATCCCGATATTGCTTCAGATCACGTGCATTTGCTTGTGAGTGTAGACATACATAAATAGTCTATCACTAACACCTAAGGATTTAGGGTTTCACACAAAGTCTCACTCTAATGGTAATTATAAGGATTGAATGTTAAAGAAGGTGAAAATATCCAAATCTAGAAATGCTAAAGTCTATAATTATAAAACAAAATAATCATGTTAAGCTTATAAATCTAAAACTAGATTCAATCCATTGAATAATTTCATTATTCAATAGAGTTAAATCAACTTAAGCCAAAATAAGAGAACTTAAGGAATCAAGCACTTAAGAGCCTCCTATAGGATCTTAAAAAAAAAGTTGAATCTTAATGAGATGGACGTTGCAAGTTTTAAGGAGGCTAAATCTATTGAGTAGTTTAATTACTCAATAGAAGTAAACTCCCAAAATCTAAGATTAGAGAGTTAAGGCTAAGCTCTTAAGATTTGTAATTAAGGTTGGGCTTAAGAACTTACTTAAGATATATACTTAGGATAGCATTAGTGATATTCTAAATATTTGTTAAGTTAACTAGTAAGCTATGAATTCCATTTAATGAAGCAATATTGAAGATCTAAGATCTACCTTAAGGACCCTAATAATTTCTTAAGTAAATTTTAGAAAGAAATATGTTTTAATATTTAAGGTACATTCTTTAAGTCTAAGGGTTTCTAAAATGAGCTTAATCAATTATCTTACTGATTTGTAATATTATGATAGGTTCTTAGAGTTTAAGAGCACATAAGCCAACATTTGGGCAAAATGACCAAAATACCCTCCTTAAGGTTCAAAATTAGGGTTTTAGGATCTATGGTTCCAAATTGATCATAATCAGTTCTAATAGGTTCTATATTATTTGAAATAAGGAAAAATACCATAAACACCAGATTTAGACTTAAGGTGAGCCTAATTAGCAATAATCACAAATTAAGGCTAAGAAAGGTGATTAGTAAAATTAGGGCATGGAAATGAGATCTAAGCTCACCATTAGGTTCTAAAAGGTATAAGAAAATAAATAGCACTATTTTTTCCAAAATCATAGCTCAAATGAAATAAGTAAGCAATAATTAAGATTTATGATAATTAAGAAGTGATTAATGAAATTAAATCTCAGAAAAAAATTTGAATTGCATAATTAAATTCTCCTCTGTCATTTGAACATTTAAAGACTATAATTATGCAATTTAGCAAAAATGAGATTAATATTCACTAATTGCACTTTATGGTAATTAGAGTTAGATTAGAAATTTTAATACATAAGCTAGAATTTTATTTTAGATTAAGATTCATTGTATTTTTCTGATCAAAAGAGTATATTAAGAGATTACTAAAGAATTTTAAGAATGAAAGTTACAATTCTTAGAAGACTTCATCTAAATAAATAGCTCAACTATTAAGGTCAAAGATCTAAGAACTTAGATCTAATTACTTAAGATCTTAACAAATATAGATTTAAGACTCTCATTTAAGACATTTACAGGAATAATTACTATAATCAGTTTAGGTGGTAGTTAAATTAACTAAAATAGATTTCATAAGGTTCATAATCATTTAAATGAATTTATATGGAGGATTTGAGATCACCTTAAGATCTTAATTTTAGAGGAAATTAGGAGTTAGTACTCATTAATCAAATTCAAAGGCTCAAAAAATTATCCTAAACCATTATCTTACTAATTTATAGTAATTTAATGAAATTTTCAGGGTTTAAGGGCTCTTAAACAAAATTTTAGTAAAAATGACCAAAATGCTCTTCCTAAGTTAAAATTGGGATTTTAAGATTTAGACTTCCAAATTGATTCTAATCAATTCTAATATGCTTAATATTGTCTAATAAGAAGAAAGAGGCCTTAAAAACAAATTTTGGACAAAAGACTAGCTTGATTAGCACTAATCACTTAGGGTTAAGAAAAGTGATTAAGGAAATTATGACTTATAATGGGATTTTAAACTTATATATAGGTTCTGATATGCATAAAAAGATAAATGGCACTATGTTTCTCAAAATCAGACTTAGTCATTAGGCACTAATCAAAGTTTAGGTAATTAGGAGGTGATTAGTGATTTTACAATAAGTCATTAGACACTAATCAAAGTTTAAGGTGATTAGGTTCTCCTCTGTCCTATGAATAATCAGAGACCTTAATCATGTAATTTGTCCATTTAATGAGTTAATTAATCACTAATTAAGCTAAAAGAAAGATAAATTTAAAATTCTAGTCATCGAAAGTGAAATTTTATTTTAGATTATTATTCCTCACATTTCTATGATCAGAATAATATATTGGATCATACAATTTGAATCTATGTAGCTACAGTTATTTCATTAATTTAAATGGAATATTTTTAATTAAAGTATCATAGGTTTAATAAATATATTAATTATTCCATTAAATTCTTAGAAGGAAAATAATTCCTAATTCAGAATAATGGGCTCAGTCAAAAATTGAAAGGCATGGGCCACAAGAGACCCGACTGGGCCAGCACTCTCGCACCACGCCGGCCTAAGCTGACCCGACCCGAGGTGACAGTGTCATCGTCCCTGATACCTCTTCGCATGCAGCTGCTAGAGGGTATCTCGGATCACCAAATTTGCCACTGACACTTCACACCACAACCTACATTTGATCGCTACACCATCCATGGATCAAGACACTTCGATTGAGCATAAAAGCCTTCATAGTAGCAGCAAAAACACCGGGACCTTACTCCATCAGACCGGCTCATATGCAGATGCTTAGGGTTTATTATGAGGAGTTAATTCTTCTCACAAACACAACCATTCGGCTGGGGTTTGATCCATATGACAGACTGTAAATACACATCTGTGTTTGCATGCAAGTGTATGTGGTCTGAAGTAATAAGTGGAAAGTGTTAGTTTCCGGGATTTATCGAACTACATAGAATTGGTTATTTTGTTACTAAGGTTTATCTATTCTCACTAATGTTTAAGCTATGATGTAATTGGTTTGAGTTGGTTCTAAACTAAGTACAATAATCACTAAGTAGAAATTAAATCAGATAAAAGGAAGAGGAGAGTTAGGTTCATCTCACATGTCATGATAAGTTACTTATGCACGATGATTCCTCAAGCATAGTCTTTCATTTTCTTTAAATTAAATCAAGTGCATATTGTTCCTGCTTGAGTTTTATTCTCAAGGTTTCACAAGTTCAAATTTTATGCACGAAATGAACATGCAGTCAGTTCTATTTCAGCACAAAGATTCTTATAAGATTTTAGGTTTATTATTTTCATCTTATCTCTTGATCAAGGAGATGAGGATTATTAAATTTTTTTAGATCTTATAAGCATTGATTTCACTATGAGCGTCACTCGCATCGCACATAGTTGAAATGAGGGAATAATATGTTGGGCTCAATGACTATGTCACCTCGTTCATGAGCACACAACTATTTATTTTCCTCCCTCAATTATGTTGAGCTAAGGAGCTCACTTAGTGGGTCTTAGCATCACACACATTAACACTTTAGTTGAGCATATATTAAGGTGCACTAAGCTCAAGAAATTTTCTCACATAGTTCTAAGCTCTTATGTACTCATAGATCTAGCATCTAACTAATGGTGAGCTATGGAGCACAAGACACTTTAGTTCTTGAGTTCATTAGTTCATTTTCCTTTAATTCATAATCAAGACTATAGTATTACTAAGCATTTCTTGAGCAAGGCATTGAGTTCATACATTTTATTAATACTTGAGAAAAACTTCATACTATTAAGGTGTAACTATCAAACACATGGGATTACCCTAACCCTCCCAAAGGGAGATTTAGCTATCCATTATAAAAGATACGAAAAAGAACACATACATGGATAAAGACTCTTTCATGATCAACTAAGAAAAGAAATTTCAAAAGAAGAGTTTAGAAGATACTAGGAATGTTCCTTAGAAGTTCTCAGGATCCTTCTTCTCCTTCTTGAAGTTCCTCTCTTAGGTTGCTAGTGCTGCCTTCCTTCTTCTTCTCCTTGGTAAATTAGCTCTTTCACTCTTGGGGAGTTCCTCTCTTCCACTATACAACCCTTCTCCTTACTTAAGTGATTTGAGTAAAAATTGGAACCCTTCTCTAGTCAAGAGGAGTTATATTTATAGGAGAGGGGCTGCATTCATTACACATAAGATCTAAACCAGCAATTCCAATTGAAAATTCTAAGCAATGATGGTAAAAATCACAATTGATGGTGAGGTGACTAATATCTTCATTTGCTTAGCCAATACATCACCTCATAAGCCTTATTTTTATTTAAAAATGTAGCAGCTGCAGAGAGAATAATGGCTGGGGACAAGATGCAAGTTGGGGGTCTTGTCCCAACCGCAATAAATGCTCCTGCTAGAGGAAATTGCGGCGGGTCGCTGCAGCATTTTGCAAAATGCTCCGCTGCAGTGCGCGACAGCGTCCGTATTTTGCAACTTGACCCGCTGCAGCGCGCGGCAGCAGTTTTCTTTGAAAAATTTTGGAAATTTCACAAATGGCTCAGAATTCCCTGGATAGGCCTTTTTCTTGAAAAGATAAACACAATTTGATTAAAAGAGCAGTTTTAAGATCTTAAATGAATGAATTTTTCTTTTATTTTAGATATAATTTATGGATTCATCACACCCCCATATTTAAATTCTTACTTGTCCTTGAGTAAACTTAAAATAGCATTTTTTTATTTTTATAATTATGATAGTCAACAAAAGATATCAATTTAGATTTTTGATATGTAAGTCAAGACATGTGCTTAATTAAAGTGATTCAAGTCATTTGGCATTTAGGTATTCTAGCCTTGGATATGAGTGAGGTTAATCAATTAATCTTCAAGTATTTGATTTTCATGCTTGGTACTAGGTAATGAGAAAGATTCCATGGAAAACCTAGATTAGAGAGGTAGTGAAATACTCGAGAGTATTATGTCATATGTGCCCCTTCTTATGAATCATAAAGATGAATAGATTAAAGGAGAGATATTTTTCATCATTCTTTTTCATTTCATTTGATTGGGAGAGATATTTTTCATCATCTTTTTTTTTTCCTTTATTTTAGGGAGAGATATATTTCTTCACCCCAATTCACCTCTTTGTGATCATGAAGTCCTACAGGAGCCTAGCACACTCTTTTAGAGTACTCACCAAAATCTCAAGTCATAGTCTAAGCTTTTTCCCACACTTTGTTTAAAGTATGTTTTAAATTTTTGGAGATTAGATTAACCTTAATTCATTCCTTGGTTAAAAGGTTTTAATGCTATCAATGCATTTGATCACTTTTTGTCAAGCACCCTTTTACTTCATATCCTTATCTTTATTGAAATTATTTTTGACTCTCATTTTGTTTAAAACTCTGAAAAATTTGTCATTTTTGGATAATTGAAAAATTAGGGAAGATGAGAATTCATAAATTAATATCTCAAAAATAAAACACACAAAATAAAAAATGTAGAAAAAACAACTAACACAAAAAATAAAAAGAAAAATACAACTTATTTAATTTTCAATTTTCTCCTCTTCCTCCACTTCCTCCATGTACGTGGTTTCACAAGAATAGCGCGAGTTCAGAATGGGGGCACCAACGGGTGGTCTTGGAAACACGGAAGGGTCCTGACCACCTTGCAAAATCCAATCCTCGAACATCAGCCCGAGGGCCTCATAAAACTCGGACTGAAATTGGCATTGCTGAACGAGTTCTTGTTTAAAGAACTGCATGTCAGTGGCAAGGCCTTGCAAGGATCGGCTGCTGGTTGTGGAGACGCAGCAACACCTTGTTGGTGAGGTTTGGCCGGATGGAGCTGACGTTTCCCCTTGCACGTCCCTTTTTTTCTTGGGCTGCTTTCGTTTGCTTGCTCAGGCATTCAGATTTAAGGGATTAAGGGCGCAACCGGGGGGAACGATGGTGTCAGAGGAGAGGATTTTGACCCCTTGGGTCTCACAAAGCCCTGATATCAAAGACCCGAAAGCCAATACAGCGCAGGGACCCTTGAGAGCTTTCCAAAGCTGCTCAAAAATAATACTCGAGATGCTGATCTCGCCCGGCCTAACCAATGAGCACAAGAGGAGTGCTCTGGCACGGGTCACTTCAGTCAAGTGACTTGTAGGCATGACAAAACTAGAAATGAAGACTAGCCAAGCGCTACTTGTATCCGTTAATTCGGAACGGGGAATGTTAGCTAGTCCTCCTTCCCATTCAGTATTTTTATGGACGAGTTCCGATACGAGATCAAGGGGTCTTGACGAGACTCCAAGAGTTCCAGGTAAGAGCAAGAATGTACCTCATCGAGCCCATAGAATTGCTCGATTTGAGCAATCCCAAGGGTGACACCCTTACCTAGGCAAAAAACCCGCTGTCCGGCCGCATCGACGGCATTTGCATATATCTCTTAGACAATAGCAGGGTACGTAGGAGATCTCTTAGCCACCATCTCCCTCCATCCTCGAGGGTCGATTTGTTCTACCGGAATGGGCAAGGCGCTGCTGAAACTCCTCTCCAAAATTATTTTCTGCTGAGAAGATATTGAATAAAATTGCTGCTCGGCTTCAGCGGAATAGAACTTTTTTTTATTAAAGGTTCCCCCGGAAGAAGAGGCTTCGGCCTCCTTTCTTGGAATTGCTTTCTTCCCGGAAGACATGATGAGAGATTAGATGAGAGCTAGAGAGAGGAAGAGTTGTGAGGAAGTAAGAGAGTTAAGAATGGTGCAAGGATAACCCCCCATTGCCTTGCCTCCCTTATATAGCCAAGGAAATCCAAGATAAGAGAGTATGGTCAATGGGGCTTCCCTATGCCATTAATGTGGTGATCCATGTGAAGGGGTGGGCAGCTTTTTTAGTCCTACTTTTTGACTATATGGGGAACCCGAATTTCATGACTTTTTGACTGCATGGTTCCCAACACAGAGAAAAAAAAAAATTTTGCAGCTGGAGCAAACCGCTGCAGCGCGCTGCAGCAAAATTTCTGCTACAGCGCGCTGTAGCGCTAATTTTTTTTTTTTTTTGAATTGGGTTGCCTCCCAATAAGCGCTTAATTTAACGTCTTTAGCTAGACTCGTGAATGATCAACTAATTGGATCCAGAGGTTTCTTCTTCCATAAGTTAAAGATGCTAGAGTGAGCACAACCCTCAGGGTGGCTCGAACCCTCGCCATCTCTTACTTTCCTCAGCGGATCTACTTCTTCGAATTCAAGTTTAGGGGGAGTCTTCTTCTTTCTTTTTCCTCTTCTTGTTTTTCTTTTTCTTACTCCTTCCTTGCTCCCCTTTTCCGAGGAAGGAGTCGAGTTATGATCAGAATTTTTTTCTTTCAACATTAGATCTTCAAAAACATCATCTACCCATAATTTTTCTTTTCTTAATTTCTTCCTTACTTCTTTTTTCATTTCTCTTTGTTTAAAAATGGTGGGTTTGAGGTCAATTAATTCAGTTTTTTCTTTGACGTTCACACTCATAACCCCGCGGCCTATATCAATGACAGCTTTTATACTCATCAAGAAGGGTCGCCCAAAAATGATCATGGAATTCTTATTCCATTGATCCCACTCACAAATCACAAAATCTGTGAGAACAATAAAACTTCTCAATTCTACTCCAACATTCCTTACCATATCGAGAGGGGTAAGGGATTCAAGATTGACAAACTCTAAAATCATGGAGGTATATTCCATTCCTCCTACCTTTAGTTGTTCATAAATATGGTAGGGCATAACGTTGATCGAAGCACCAAGATCACATAAAGATCTAAAAATACTTCATTTCTAATTATGCATGGAATGCTCAACCTCCTGAGGTCTTCGCATTTTAGAGCAATAAGCTTCTCACATTCATTGCCCCTATCTCTTTCCCATGCTTCTAGCTCATAATCTGTTACACTCATTATTTCAGTTTTAGTTCCTCCAAACACCTCTTCCGAATGAATAACGCTAACCAACTCCTTAGGATTTACTTTGGTGGAACTGGGTAGAGCCCCTTGCTGCTGTGTGGTCAGTTGCTTGGAGATTTGCCCATTTGGGTTTCTAGATTCCTAAGGGAAGCTTCTATCCCTTTGATAGAGGCATTGTGGCGTGTGATATTGGCTTCGGTGCGACGCATAAATTGGATCGTTTCAGCCTTGAAGGAGTTGAAAGCTCCTTCTAAGTTCGAGTAATGATTATTATTGTTATTTCTATTATCTATGGCTTATTGATTTGATGAACTATTTCCATTATTATTATTGTTACTCCAAGAGAAATTAGAGTAGTTTTTCTACCTTGGATTGTAGGTGTTGGAGTAAGGGTTATTCATTGAGTTGTTATTTTTTAGATAATTGACTTGTTCAGTGTTAGTTTATACAAATGGGTTATTTAAGTTACAGCTTTCACTGTTATGCCTACCTTCGCACAACTCACAATGTATCTCCTAAACAACATTAACATTTATTCTTTGAATTTTTTTATTCAAGGCGTGTATCTCTTGCTGTAATGCCGTTATTTTGTTGGACTCGTTTACATTTATAGTTTATTTTTGTAGCCTTTCAGAATGCCACTAATATGCATTGTTAGTCATTTCTTCCAAGAGGTCATAAGCTTCCTCTTGGTTTTTACCACTAATAGAGCCACTAGCAGCTGCATCAATGAGTGTCCTTGTAGGAGCATTCAAACCATTGTAAGAAGTTTGCACTTGCATCCATAAGGGAAACCCATGATGTGGGCAACACCTTAAGCATTCTTTAAATCGGTCCCATCCATCATTGAGTGTCTCCCATTCCAACTGAGTAAAGTTGGTTATCTCAATTCTCAATTGAGCAATTTTCACCGGAGGGAAATATTTGGCTAAGAATTTCTTAGCCAAATCGTCCCATATCCGGATGGAATCGCTTGGAAGAGAGCTAAGCCAACTCTTGGCTCTATCTCGTAAAGAGAATGAGAAAAGTTGTAATTTAACCACGTCTTCAGAGACATCGTTAAACCTGAAGGTGTCACATATTTCTAGGAAAGTTGAAATATGTGAATTCAGATCTTCAGTGGCTAATCCCCCAAACTGATTATTTTGCACCATACTCAGTGTGGAAGGTTTGATCTCAAAATTATTGGCTTCAATATTAGGCCTAATAATTGCATGGGGATTCCCCTAACAGTGGGAAGTGCATAGCATAATCTCTTAGTGCTCTCCCCCTAGCCACTTAGAATAATTAAATAATTGTTGGAATCAAATTCCGACTTCGCCGTTAGATTCCTCACCCCCAAATTAGTTATGGGTGAATTTTTGGGAATTTTCGGAGTGCGTTTCTAAAACCTAAATTTTTAAATAATTAGAAAAAATAAATAAGTACTTATTTATTACTTAATTTGCAATCCCCCCCTCTCCTAGCTGGCTTCCCTCATTCGGCTGGCCATTTCTTCCCCCCCATTTATCTCCTAAGCAAGCAAAGGCCACCACTCCATGCCTTGATGTGAGGTCACATCCTCATCCCCTCTCTTAGCCGCTAGCTTTTGATGGCTCCTTACTCTCCCTCTCCTCCTTTAAAAGGAGGTCCTCTTCTTCCTCTCCTTCCAAGGACAAAAAGGTACCCATTTGCTCCTCTCCTTTTGACTTTCTTCATATTATCATTATGCTTGAATGCACCTTGGGAATTCCATAAGCAAGTATGAAAGTCGTTAAGACCCTTAAAAGTACATAGAAAAATGCTCTGTTTTCGTTTATTCAGCATACCCTTGTATTCATTACTATTTTTCATATAGTTAAAATGCTTCGTTTATGCTGATTTTGGTGTCAATGGAAAGGTATCGGAAAGACCTTTCTATTGATATATTGCACCACTCATGGAATGCTCCGGATTAAGAGTAATTGAGCTTAAAAATAGGCTTTACAATTTTCATCCTCGCGAAATCGCCGTCTGGCGCTGCAGCGCGCTGCAGCGCCCGAATTTGTGAAATAGGCCACTGCAGCGGTATTTCGGTAGAACATATAAAAATATTAATAAAATTATTTGAATAGTAAATTTGCAAAGTGGACCACAGCGCACCCCAACGCTAAAAGCGCTACAGCGCGCTATCGCGCGAAAAGCGCTACCGCGCGAAAGGCGCTACTACATGCTGCCGCGCGAAAAGCACTTTAGCACTGCAGCGCCCGAACTTGCAAAATTGTCCAGAATTCCTTAAGTATTGCCCAGTTTTGGCTGAAATGGACAAAACTTCGTTGTTTTGATATTTTAAGGTCCCTAGGACCCTAGTGGGGCTAAGTTATATCAAATTTTAACTAAAATTGAATATTGCATAAAATGCTATAGGGAAATTAGGTTTGAGATTTTGTCATCTTTAAAAAGTGCTTAAAACCTACTTTGTAACTTTATATGTGTTATGCCAAGTGCTAAGTAATAGAGTTTTAAGTGCTTGTATCGAATAGGTATGTCTTAACAACTAAATGGTATGAAACTTAGATTTGTGATTAAGTGCTAATCTCTTTGATTTGATTTAGAATTTGATTAGCATTAATTACCCTTTTATTCTATGTCATCTTTATATTCATATGTTTTCATAACCTTAGGGTGTATGTTAGAGAACCTTAACAATTATTTGAACTTTAAAATGTGCTTAGTAGACATTAAACTAAACTTTGACATAAGAATCTTGATAACTTAATTAAGTAGATGATACTTAATCCAAACCTAAGTTTAATATCAATAATTTACTAAAAATATATTGACCTTTAAATTAACCTTTGATCTTAATGATAGAAAGGTTAGGGGTTAAACCCTAATTTGTCTTGGTTGAGATTTAAATATTAATCACTTAAGTAATTAACTGGATTGTAAGATAATTCAATTGACAGTATTCCAATAATGCATATGATTTGATATTAATTTTAAATCATCAAATTAGAAGTGCTAAGGATAATATTGAATATGTGTGATTGAACCATCTGAATCTAAACTTTAGATCTTTGATTTTCTCTTATATAAGACTATTAGCATAAGATGAATAATAAAATTATAATGATTTATGAAATATCCTAACTCTAATAATATCCTTGATTTTATCCCATAATTGTAGAATAGAAAAAGATTAAATAAATTTCAATCATCTGATCTGACCACTTGAATGTTAATTTAAGAAGTAGAAGAGTGAGATCTTAAGGGTCTTACATTAGGAATATTATGAAAATGTTTAAAGGCCTTACTTATTGATGTATTGAGGTATGAAGGACTTTTGTAACTTATTGAGGTAGAAACTTAGATGATCTTTCATAACCTTAGAAGTTGAACTTGATACCTTGTGGTAGGAATCTCCTAAAGTACTTAGAATGTCACTTATTCCTTATGGTAGCAACCTATGTTGAGTAATCTTTTGATCACATCCTTGGAGCCTTGTGTAGGATACACCTACTTAGAGTACAGATTAATAGATTTGATATATCATTGTTAATTAAATAGAATATTTTGAACTCAGATTATTGGTTGGGTATAGTAGGGTATACCCATATTACTGGATTATTTCAGTAGTATTCAGGATTGGTTGATTCACTCTAATGTGGACTTATGACTAGGTGCTATCCCAAGGAATTAGACGAATACAGTCCCGTTAGAATAAATCTTCCAAGGCTAAGAGTGTTACATTTAATGAACAAGATTTTAGTTTGAGATACAAACTGCGACTGGGTTTCGCCTCCTATCGTAGTGCACTTCAATAAGTGCAGCTTAAGCAAATTAAGTAACTTAAATCACTATGCGTAAGACACTAAGTATGCTTGTAATTAGGATATTTAACAGCTTAGCTTGAGGTCTAAACTATGATCGGGTTCTGCCTCCTATCGTAGTGCGCTTCGATAAGTGCAGTTTAAACAAGCTAAGGGTTAAATCCATCTTTCTTGCAAACATGCTAAATATGTGTATACAATTATCCCAGCTAATGGTTTTTAAATAAACTCTCAACTTTAACCAATTATCGAGATTAGAATTTATGAGTCAAAATCTTTTTAGTAGAATTCTACACAATGGAGACTTTGGATTCATTATCGGATTTCAAAGCATTTTTCTGAATTTATCTCATAAGCATGAGCATGAGCATAAGCATGACGTGTGAGTATCATAATGATGTATGAGTATTAGTAATGATTTATGGGTTACGGAATGTTGCATACATTGACTGAGAAATTTCAGGATGCATCGGCATCATCAGTAAATGGTATTCCCAACTGGATGTATGTGTATATTGGACCGTACTACTCATAGCAGTTCAGTGATATTTTAGTTGCATATCAATGACATACAGTATTGTGGCATATTCAGATGCACAGTTTTAGTGACATACGGCATAGTTTTACATATAATTACTCAATCTTAGATTCACTACTATTTTGGTTTACTTTTAGTATTCAGTTTACAATTTAGTTTTACTTTACTTCACCTTACTTCAGTTTTATACAAGTTTATACAGTCTTATGCTTTTAGTTGCCTTTACAGTATTTTTGTAGATTTAATCACATTATATAAATGTCAAATGAATAACTAAAACTGTTTAGACTAGTTTCGATATGTTAGACTTATTGCTTAACACGGGGTACTTTTGGGATCTGGCAATTTGCTAGATCCCGAGCAGTATATTGAGACAGGTCAGGAGGACACCCAGGGGATTTAGGAGGAGCCTGTGGAGCACTAGTGGACTCTCCTTCAGTTTTACTTTATGAATAGTATTTTCAGTTTAGTACCTAGTTTTATTTTCGTATTTTAGTAAAATATTTGTAATAACCATGGATGTATTTTCTCTTCTTTTCTGAGACAAATGTTTTCTTACAGCTCTGTGATGAATATTCTAGTTGTTTGCTTTAAGCTTCTGCACTCTATTATACACTACTTATACTTAGTATTGTGATGTGACCAGTATACTAGAAATGCTAATATCTTATATATATATATATATATATATATTGGATTCCTATTGTATTCTAAATTCAATGTATGTATTTATCTAATACTTAGGATAAGGATACTACTCTTATCTTAAGTATTAGCTCTCAACCCTCCTTGAGGTTGAGTCAGCATCCCTTTAGATGGGCTTAGTTTTCAACTATTCGGGGAGGCGGTTATTCCTCCCCGAGTGGCGCGCCGCTCTGCCGCCAAAATTGATTAGAACTGTCTCTTTTGCGCGTGACGACAGGGCAGGGCGCTACAGTACCTGTGGAGCTGAGATGCAAGCATGGCAGAAAGGATTTGAAGGAAAGCTAGGATGCTTAAATGATCACAAAAGCTGCACAGGGGGTATGAACACCAAACCACACCCTCATATAGATATGAAAAATGTTGGGATTACTGGAAGTTGCAGGGAGGTTGACAGGCAAAGAGAGGATAACTGTGTGATTCATAGTAACCAAACAAGCTCACTGTGATGGTCGTGACCTATTTATAGCCCATGGGAGTCAAGAGGAAGCATACCATGGCTCTGGTCCAAGGCAAAGGCTTGAGCTGAAGGAGAGGCAGGGTTCAACCACTTGAAGGCAGAGTGGGGAGAACATAGCCAGCAAATTATTGTGATTGAGGGTAGAAGAGAAAGCTCTCAAGCAATCCTGAACTACCACGACGATAATACTTGGCCGAGCTGTCAGGGGGACCAGAGGCGCGAACGATCACAAGGGAGACGAAGATGAACAGTGCAGTCAAGATATAGGCCATCCGATCATGGAGCTACTGTTTCTACACTGTCCAGATGAGGCTACTTAAGCGAATATAAGCGAAGGAGGCAACAGCCATTGGATCATAAGGGTGATTTAGTGGCTGGTAAGGGATCTCACCACAAAGCATCTGTGTCGTCTGATGGATGCGCCAGGATTTGTGCGAGGAGGATAAAGCGCCAAAAACTATTCGCCGCTGTCAGGACCCCACAACAGATCTGCCACGGTCCCGACAGCAAATCCCATAGATAAAAAAGTTATATTATAATTTTTATTTAACTATTATTAATAATTACTTAATTAATATAATTAATTCTAATAATTCTAAATCTAATTTAGGACTAGATGTTCTCCAAAAAATCCCAAAAAATTCACTGTTAGCTAATTAGTGTGTGAGAAATTCAAAAATATAATCAGATTTTAATTTGGAGATCAAATTAGTTTTGCTAATATTTAGGATCCTAAAATAGGCAAAATAGCTAAATTACTCAAATGAGCTCTGATTGATCTCAAATTTCTAGGGTTATGTTTAAATGATCAATTGAGTCTAATGGAATGAGAATTAGCACATAGTTTAGCTTAGATAATCCAGGCAACAACCTTAGGTTATTATAGACTCCCACACTTAAAAATAATATCATCTTCGACATTACTCAAGTAAAGAAAGTATAGCTAATGCGAAATATAGATTAATAACTGAAAAGAAAGGAATAGCAGAAGTACCAAAGTTCTTAAAGGGCTTTGGATATTTGCAATGCATATCCACTTCTTTTTCCCAAGTTGATTCTTCCAACGAATGGTTTTTCCTCTGAACCTTAACCATTGAAATAGAGCAATTTCTTAACTACTTCTAATAGCGAGCTAAGATTTTAATAGGCTCCTCAGCATAAGAGAGATCATGTTGAATTTCCACTGCTAAAAGCTGAACTAGATGAGAAGGGTATCTGAGACATCTTCTTAATGATGATACATTAAACACATTGTGAATTACTGTGAAATCGTCAAAAAGATTTAGCCTGTAGGCTTCTGATCCTATCTTTGCTGATATCTCAAAAGGTCCGACATAATGGTGGCTGAGTTTCCTTTCTACACCAAATCTAAAGGCACCTTTCATTAGGCTAACTTTCAAATATGCAAAATCTCCAACGCTGAATTCTACAGGATGATGATGAGCATCGTAACATTTGCTCTGATGATCTTGAGCAAAATGAACTCTTTGATGAATCAACTGGACCTTCTTATTGGTCTCTTCAGCTAATTCAGACCCATAAAGCTGAACGCTTCCTATTTCTGACATGCTAGAAGAGTACTGCACTTCTTGCCATATAGGGGTTTATAAGGAGCCATTTTAATACTGGCCTAAAAGTTGTTGTTATTTGCAAATTATATTAAGAGAATGTGATCTTCCTAGGAGCTGACAAAATCAAGAATGCATAGTCTAAGCAAATCTTAAAGAACTTGATTCACCATTTCTGTCTGACCATCTATTTTAGGATGTAAAGTCATGCTTATAGCTAGGGTAGTCCTTAGATCTTGGTGCACTGCCTGCCAAAACTTAGAAGTGAACATGTTATCTCTATCTGATACGATTGACTTAGGAATCCCATACAGCTTGACAATTTACTTAATATAAAGCTTTGGAAGTTTTTACACTGAGTCAGTCTGATGGATATATATGAAATGCTCAGATTTGGTTAAACAATCAATGATAACCTAAATTGCATCGACACTAGACCTAGTGTGAGGCACTACCATAATGAAATCCATCAAAATATCAAACTATTTCCACTCAGGAATTTCTAATGGGTGCAAAAGGTTTGATTCGACTTTCTTCTTTCTTAGCAGACCTCCAAGTTTTTGGTGCTATACTTTCACTAGCTTATCGGTGATGAACCCAAGATTTATATTAAAATAAGTGAGTAAAAACATATAAAACACTATGTAAACCTGGATACTTTGATTAGAATTTCTACATTTTCAGGAAAATTTGGAAAGAAGGCAAGCTGGAGCTAAAAGAGCAATTTATGGATAAAAACCACTTAGCATGCCACAGCGCACTACAGTGAGCCACATCAAACTACAACGGGCCATGGCAGATGAGTGAAAAGAAGAGACCTGGAGCCTGACCTGCACAGCTGGAAGATAGCTGCTGTTGTGTGCCACAGCGCGCCACGGCGACATTGCAATAATATAAATTGAAACATTATAAGAACAAATTGAATAGAGAAATTCGAAACTTAAATCACCACAGTGTGCTGTGGTGAGAATCTGAATCAACTCGACTCACTCCAGTGCACTGCAGCGAAACAGTGTTCGGATCGAAGCTGCCACAATGCGCTGCAATGAAACAGTGTTTGGATCGAAGATGCCATAGTGCGCTGTAACAGAACAATGTTTGGATCGAAGATGCCACATCACTCTATGGTGAATTTTCAGTAGAATAGCATATTTGGAGCCAAATTCAACAGAACCAGATGTGACCGCTATAGCGAGCCGCAACAGCCGATGCAGAAATGCCCATAATTAATTTTAATAACAGCATTGGAAAGGTCGCAAATTCCAACCTTTGGCTTTCCCCAGTCTTTTGAAAACCGAATTAATTTTAAAGTCTGTTGAATTCCAAAGGATTATTGGAACAAAACATGAATGGTTTGCATTAAAGTAAGGGGAGATGAAAAGTCACTTATGATTAATGCAAATGGGCTATGAGCTTCCTTATTTAAGGAACATTTTCAGGCCATACAATGCTTACCAATTTTTTTTAATATTCTAAAACCCTAAAAGAGGTTGTTGTTGGAGAAAGAGAGAGAACTCTCCAGGAAAGAATTTCAGATCGACCTTGCAAGTTTAAGAAGGAAGATAAGCGGAGGAACATAGAGAAAGAAAGAGAAGAACCAAGAGAACTCCAGAAATTCAGGGCTAATCCTAATATCATTTCTCGTCCCCATCTTGATTTCTTTATATGTGAACCGATGTCAAGGTACATGTTCTTTTATATCTTTTGCTGAATTTAATCTGTAATGGAAGACTAAACCCTCCTTGGAGAGGGCTGGGGCTGAATTTATGTGCTGAGTAAAGAGAATGATGTTGAATGTTGAAGTTGCAATGAAATAAAATTTGAGTTTAATGTTTACTTTCTTATGTTTCAATTTAAATACCTAGAATGTTTATCAAATATAAATTTTTATTAAAAGGCTTGCGCTCCAATGCTCACTAATTGGAATAGAGTAAGGAGTGAGGGCGAGAGCTACGTGACAAGTTCTTAAGCCCATTAGCACCACTCCTTAAGCTCATTCGAGAAGTTGAAGCTTGTGAATCAATCCCCCCTCCAATCATGCTTTGCATCTTAGTAAAGTAGAAGGAGGGAGAGATCATCGAACACCCATGGATGATGTGACATAGTCAATTGGGTCCAATGAATCATCTCCCTTAGCTAAACCGCGTGTGTAGCGCATGACGCTAATTGGTGGGAATCAAGCTTGTGAGATTAATGAACTAAAAAAATGTTTTGGTAACCTAGACATAGGAAATCAAAATTAAATTAATTATGATCTCATAAGAATCTATGTGCCAAGGTAAAACCCCTAGGGTGTTCTCTTTATGCACTAAATTTGAATTTATTGGAATTAAAGGACCTATCCAAGGAAGGCAAAGTTCACTTGATTGATTAGGCATAGTAAAATTACTATACATATTGCAATGACAAGAATTACAATACCAAGTCCTTACAAGTCACATAATGAACCATCAACTCTCTCTTCTTAATCACATAGTATCTTAATTTAAGTGCTTTGTATTGTTAATCTAGGAACCAAACTAAAACAATAAAAAATGATTATTCTAAATATTTTTGAAAGAAGATAGAATTTAGTATCAAAACCATCATTCCCTGTGGATGATATAAATCCGGAACTAACCTTTCCGACTTATTACTTTGGATCATGTATACTTGCGTGTGAGCGCAGATGTGTATTTATTGTATGTCAAATTTTTTGCGCCGTTGCCGAGGAACAGTTTTGCTTTGTATTAAGTATAATCTTTAAGTAAATAATGATTTAGAGTTTACTTTTTTCATATATATTATTCTAGTTTCTTGTGATTATATCATCACTAATTTGTAGTGCTAGTCTAGGCTGTAACTTAGTTGCTTTCACTGCTAAAATAATATTACTGAATTATGTGCACTGAAATTTATAATTGCTGAATTATGAAATCTGATTGAAGTAATTGTTCTTGCTAGCTAAATTTTTGAATTGTATGAGTAGGAGAACTAGTACTGAATTGCTTTTTGATCTCAAAATTGAACGAACGTATTTAAGAGCTAGGAGAAAATATATAAATCTGAATCAACCACAAATTGCAATAGAAAATTTAGAAGCCAATCCTTTAGAGCCATTAGTAAATGTTAGGGGTAGACCCCTTAGAGAGTATGCACTTCCAATAGTAGGAGGAGTCCCAATTGCAATTGTTTGACCTCTCATATAAGCAAATAACTTTGAAATTAAGCCATCAACATTAAACATGGTCCAAAATAATCAATTTAGTGGTCTAACCTCAGATGATTCCAATGCGCATATTTTAAATTTTTTGGAAATATGTGATACCTTTAGATTCAATGGTTTGTCGGATGATGCCCTTATGTTGAGATTATTCCTATTTTCTTTGATAGATAGAGCAAAAGCTTAGCTCAGCTCTCTGCTTGGAGAGTCTATTAGGACTTGGGATGACTTAGCAAGGAAATTCCTAGCTAAGTATTTCCCACATGTTAAAATTGCTAGGCTGAGAAATGAGATCTCAAATTTCTCTCAGCAAAATGGTGAAAATTTATATGATGGCTGGGATCGCTTTAAGGACAGCTTAAGAAACTGCCCCCATCATGGGTTTTCATTGTGGATGTAAGTTAAATTTTCTATAATAGATTGAATGCACCCACATTGTCACTTATAGATGTAGCCTCAGGTGGATCCCTAAGTAGTAAGACTCAAGAAGAGGCCTTTGACCTTCTAGAGGAGATGGCTACTAATGCTTATCAATGGCCAAATGAAGGGCTTAACATAAAAAAAAAGGGAAGCTAACCAAGTAAATGAAGTCAACCAGATTTCTGAGCTAAAAAATAAAATTTCCCAACTAAATCAAAGACTTGAGAGTATGCAACTAAATTTATTTCATGAGGATAATAGTGTAATGGAAGGTGTCAATACTGCCCTAAACTATAGGGATAATCAAGGTAAGGATAGAAGAGGATTAGAGCACTCCTTTAGAGTTTAGAACTTCCACAATATATTTCATGAACAAAACTAATGCAACTTTGAATCGACATGAGCACACTCTCTTGAGCCAAGAGGAAATGGTTAAAACAATTGAGCTAAAGTTAAAAAGAAATAATGAGCCAATTAAATAAACCAGTCCTAGTTGGAGCAATAAGGGATTGTGGGAATGAATCAAGAAATTCTATAACATTAAGAAGTTGGAAAACAATGGAACCTGTTATGTTTAAGAAATTTGAGAATACATATAAGGCTTTAAGAGATGAATCAATGGAGGAAGAGGATACTAATAAGGGAAAAGTGAAGGAAGTGAGAGAGGAAGCTCAAACTCAATTAACTAAACAACCTGAATACACTCCTCGCATTTCTTGCCCTCAAATAATGGCAAGAGAAAAATTAGATGTCCAATTCCAAAGTTTCTAGAAATATTTAAAACCCTTTACATAAATATTCCTTTTTCTGAAGCCTTAGAGAAAAATGCTAAATTTATGAAAGACATCTTATCCAAAAAAAAGAAGATAAATGAGAAAGAAATGATTGCTTTAACTGAGGAATGTAGTGCCATTCTTCAGTAGAAAATCCCCATCAAAAGAAAAGATCCATGGAACAATTCCCTGCACTACAGGACATCATTCATTTCAAAAGGCTCTATCTGATTTGGGGGCTTCAATAAATTTAATGCCATTCTACATCTTTAAGAAATTGGGAATTGATTACTTAAAACTTACATCAGTCCTTCTTCAACTAGCTGATAGATCCATGAAAACTCCCATGGAAATCTTGAAAAATATTCTAGTTAAGGTTAATAAGTTTATATTCCATGCTGATTTTATTGTTTTAGAAATGAAAGATGAAAACTAAGAGGTTCATATGATTTTGGGTAGACCATTCCTTATTAGTGGTAAAATAATGATAGATATGGATAAAGGGAAATTAACTATTCACTGTAAGGGAGAGGAGATTTGGTTCAATATAAATGATGCAGTGAGGCACCCACCTAAACCAAATCAAGAGTACTGGAAAATTGATTTGATTGAAGAAGTGCTGATGTCGAGAGATGTAGGAGAATTAGATTATGCGATCGATGAGGAAGCTATAGATCTTGAGGGTGAAGGTAAGGTAGAGGAACTAATTGAGAAAAGAAAGAAAATTCAACAGTCCATTAATGAACCTTTTGAATTAGAACTAAAACCATTATCAACTCACTAGAAATATGTTTATCTAGGGGAAGGAACTTCACTCCCAGTAATAATTTCTGCATTGCTGAGCAAAAATCAGGAAGATCAATTGTGCAAGGTTCTGAGAGAGCACAAGAGAGCAATAGGGTGGAGTATAGCTGACCTTAAGGGAATTAGTCCAACTTTATGCATGCACCATATTCTCTTGGAAGATAATTTTAAACCCTCCATTAAACTTCAAAGGCGTCTAAACTGGAACATAAAAAAGGTGGTTCACAAAGAGATCATTAAACTATTAGATGTTAGAATAATTTTTCTTATCTCGGACAGCCCTTGGGTGAGCCCTATTCATATTGTGCTAAAAAAAGTTGGATGGCTGTAAATCTTAATGACAACAATGAATTGATCCCACCTCGGAAGGTGACTAGATGGAGAGTTTGCATAGACTATTGGAGGCTGAATATAGCGACTAGGAAGACCACTACCCTCTCCTATTCATTGACTAAATGCTCGATAGGCTGGCAGGAAATCCTTATTTCTGTTTTCTTGATAGTTATTCTAGCTATAATCAGATTTTGATAGCTTTGAAAGATCAAGAGAAAACTACTTTCACCAGCCCCTATGGAACATTTACCTTTAGGAGGATGCCCTTTGGTTTGCGTAATGCACCTGCCACCTTCCAATATTGCATGATGGCTATTTTTTCTGATATGATAGGAGAGTTTCTAGAGATTTTCATGGATGATTTTTTTGTGGTTGGTAAAATCCCTTGACCATTGCCTCACCAACTTAAGTAAGGTTCATAAGAAATGTAAAGACACAAATCTAATTTTGAATTGGGAAACATGTCACTTCATGGTTGAATAGGGAATAGTCATGGGTCATCTAATCTCAAGAAAAAGGAATTGAGGTGCATAAGGCAAATATTGAATTGATTGAAAAATCGCCACCACTTACTAATGTAAAAGGAATAAGAAGTTTCTTTGGGCATGCAAGATTTTATAGAAGATTTATTAAGGACTTTTCCAAAATAAGTTTACCGTTGTGCCGTCTTCTAGGAAAGGATGTGGAGTTTAACTTTGATGAAGGCTGTGTGAAAGGATTTAATGCAATAAAATCTGCCTTAATTTTAGCCCCCATAATTTTTGTCACTAGTTGGGATCTCCCATTCAAAATAACGTGTGACGCTAGTGATCTTGCTGTAGGGGCAGTCTTAGGTCAGCGGAGGGAGAGAACTATCTATTCAATATATTATGCTAGTAAATTAATGGATGAGGCTCAAAAGAATTATGCTACCACTGAAAAAGAAATAATTACAATTGTTTTTACTTTCAATAAATTCAGATCTTATCTCATTGGATCTAAAACAATTATATACACGAATCATGCTGCAATTAAATACCTTCTTCAAAAAAAAAAGAGAAGTAAAACCACGCCTCATACGTTGGGTTTTGATCTACAAGAGTTTGATCTTGAAATCCGTGATAAAAAGGGTTGTGATAATGTGGTGGCTGACCACCTCTCAAGATTAACTCATCTTAATCATGAAGATGGAGAGGAGATTTGTAAAATATTTCCCGATGAGCAACTCTACATTATGGATGCAAGCAGACCTTCTTGGTTTGTTAATTATGCAAACTATCTTGCAGGAAAGGTAATAACAAAAGAGTTGAATTCTCAGCAAATAAAAAAATTCTTCGCTGACATTAAAAACTACTTTTGATATGATCCTTTCCTTTATAAATCCTATGCTGATTGACTCTTGAGGAGATGTGTGCCCGAATCTGAAATGAACAATGTCCTCTATCATTGCCACACATCCCCTTACGGAGGGCATCATGGGATTGATTGCACAGCTGCTAAAGTGTTGCAATTGGGGTTCTTTTGGGCTAAATAATTTAAGGATGCGGCTGAATTTGCCAAAAGTTGTGATAAGTGCCAACAAACTGGGAATCTAGGAAAGAGAGATGAGCTACCGCTAAATAGAATTTTTGAGGTTTAGCTGTTTGACATTTGGGGTATTGATTTTATGGGACCATTTCCTACCTCCAAATCAAACACATACATTCTATTGGGAGTTGAGTAAGTTTCAAAATGGGTTGAGGCAATTTCTTGTGCGAATAATGATGCAAAAATAATGATTAGATTTCTAAAAGAACATGTCTTGGCTAGATTTGGCACACCCTAAATTTTGATCAGTGATGGGGGAAAATATTTCTACAATAAATAACTAGAGGTTCTCTTGAAAGGCTATGGGGTGAAGCACAAGGTTGGTACTGCATACTACCCTCAAACAAGCGGGTAAGTTGAAGTGTGAAACCAGAAGTTGAAGCAAATTTTTGAAAAAGCAGTTTGCCATAATAGGAAGGACTGGTCAATAAAATTTCAAGATACATTGTGGGCTTATATAACAGCTTTTAAAACCCCTCTAGGAATGTCTCCCTACAAGCTCATGTATGGGAAGTCTTGTCACTTGCGGGTAGAACTAGAATACCGGGCCTTTTGGTCCATTAAAAAAACTAAATTTTGATTTCAAACAAGCTGGAGAAAGGAGAATTTTACAATTGAATGAATTAGATGAATTCCGGCTGAATGCATATGAAAATGCCAGGCTTTACAAGGAGAAAACAAAAAAATGGCATGATAAATTAATTAAACAGAACATTTTCAACAAGGAATGAAAGTACTTTTATTTAATTCAAGATTGAGATTATTTCCAAGAAAGCTGAAGTCTAGGTGGACATTCAAGGTGAATGGGCAGCGAATAAAACCGTATTTAGAAGAAAATGACTTGCAGGAGAAAGAAGAATGGATGTTACAAGACCTTCCTAGGGAAGGAATCACATAGGAGAATCCAAACGCGTCAGGCTGAGACATTAAAACAAGCGCTCGATGGGAGGCAACCCATGCCAATAAAATTGTATTGTTTTTGCTTTTAATTTTATTTGTTTTTCATTTTCGGTAGTTATATTTTCCCTTTCAATAAATAAATTTTGGATTGTTGCACCCTCATTGCTGTTGTGACTTTATTACAAGTAAATTTTTTGAAGTAACTACTACATGGATTCTATAATGAACTTCAAATGTAAAATCTTAAGTCACTAATTATGCTTAACCTAAGGTGATCAATTGACATAACAACCCTATGCTTCCAAATTAAGGTAAAAAGCTTGAGTGAATTTTAGTTTCAAAGGATTAAAAATGAACATATGCTAAATTCTAAGTGTGGGGCCTCGTACTTTGCCGTGGCGACACTAATACTGATATTAGCATAATCGTGGGAGTACGGTGCTCCAAATATGGAAAATCCCCAACTAAAGTAAAGTCGGGTAGGACCCAACCTACCTTAACCTAAGGACTTGTCACTTGGAACTGTGAACATACATCAATACAAATCAAAGTGGCAAAAGCAAGAAACAGTATAATATAACTTCAACATCACAATATAGTATAAGAGAGTAAAGAAATAATAACTCAGATTAAATACAGAAAAGTAAATACTTCCAGAGTTTAATTATTATAAACTGAATTAAATGAAAGTAAGGATCTCTCAAAACCTTACTGCAAGAAAGTACATCTAACTCAATAGCAGTAGGAAGATCCTCCTCCTGCACCGGCTTCTCTCCTGCAGTACTGCCTATGAACAGCTCCAAATTTGGCATTTATCGGTATCACAAATGTCAGGGCCACAGCCAATAAAAGAAAAATGTTACAGTTAGACAATTGACTAAGTACATTTTAGGCTATTTAAGTAAACTAAATATTTAAGATATCATATTTAAAGGTTTTAAACATGCAAGCACTATAAGGTGCTACTAGCTACAAAGAACAGAGTAGCTATAAGCTAATCATTTATAGCTAATCAACAAGTATGTAAAAATAACATACAAAGCAGCAACTAAACATGGTGAGGCTAAAAGTAAAGCAACTGCAATTACTGAAATAAATATGATCCTAACATGCTTATGATCATATGGGTACATGCTGAGTATATAAAGAATACAAATGCTAAAATAACATACAATTATAGCATCCTAAACATGTCAATATTTAATATTAAACAATAAGAGCATATATACAAGCATGCAAATTAAAATATAAATAGGTCGCTGAGACATGTGGCAAAAGTAAGCTAAGTATATGAATGAGAAAAAAGTAAAGCCACTGAGACATGTGGCAAAATAAGTCAAGCACTAAAAGAAATGCTACTGAAGCATGTCGCAAAGCAAAACAAATACCAAAAATTGAATTGAAGTAGAAGTAAGCATAAGACATAGTACTGCCATAACAGAAATAGGCCATAAAGGACCTCTGAACTGAAAGTTCAACATGTATCCATCCTAAGCATCCACAGAGCTAGGTCCGAGTTGAACTTATATAATAGGACATGTATCCATCCTAGACATCCGCAGAGCTAGGTTCGAGTCTATTTTATAATAAAACTAGAACTGAAGGGGTAAACTAAGCTAGGACATACTCTACTAACTAAAAGCACTGAAAGAACTGAATGAATGATATGCTTTTCAAATACTAACTTAAGATGTATCTTCCATATCCTAAGTTTACCTATTATGCTCAAGGAATAAGGCTCAATGTTCAAGGTGTGCAAAGCAATCAAAGTCAAAGTAAGCAAAAGACTCAATCTAGACTTATGTGATATATGTTATTGTCTAATTTATTCAACCAGCTATTCTGAGAAGATACAAGTTTAGGACCTCCAATATCTAGCTATCGAGTATAATCCTAGATTTACAACCTTAATGTTAACATTAGAACTTAACAAGTTCTAATTCATAATCATATGACGACTATAAGGATTAAAGTAAATAAATCAATGACTTAATTATTATTATTTTCCTCTCTTAACCCAAATCTTGATTAAGTAAATCAAGATTAAGGATTCTAGACTTAAAGTCCATCTTGATGTTCAAATCCTGAATCCAAGGTAGTATCCTAATAAGGATCTAGGGTTCACACTCAAACATAATCTAAATGAGCAATACCTTATAAGCTAAAAGATTTAGGAACTATGATCTTAATGAAAGGTCACTCACTCTACTGATTACAAGATAAAATAATCAATTAAGAACTAAGAATCTACGGTCTATATTTAATCTTTAGGATAATTATATTATTTTATAGACTGAATCAATCCTAGACCTACAAGGAAGGTTTCAAAAGGATTAAACTATTAATCAAATAAGGAATTCTAAATGAAGGTAGTTCAATTCAATTGAATGATCTAAAGTCTAAGATCTAAGATATAAGATTTGATCACTTTAGATCTTAAGCTAAAACTAGACTTAGGAGTTTACAAGATTACTTCTTTTAGGATTCAAGCTTAAGGATCAACTTAATTAAGCTATTAACCTAAGGATCTAGCATTTTGAGATAGTTAGACTTAGCTCTTAAGAGAAGGTGGTTTTAAGAACACTTAAGGCCTTAAGATTTTAATAAGACTAATTTGAGATTTCTTCACTTAACATCAATATTATTAACATAAGATTTCAGAAAGGTGCTAATAATCTAACTAGAGATATTTTACTGAATTTTCAAGATTTAAGGGGTGCTTAAACATATCTTGGTCAAAATGATCAAAATACCCCTCTTAAGGCTAAAAATGGAATTTTATGATTTAATTATCTAAATTGATCCAAGCCTATTTTAATGAGTTCCATATTGGTCAATGAAGTAGGATACACATTTATCTTAAGTTTTGGTAGCCTAGTTAGCCATGGTTCAAGCTCGGGCAGGGACGGGATCGCGAGCCTCCATAATTGGGGCTAGCATAACCTCAAGACCCGACGAGCCCTACCTTACTAGAATCAGGATGGCCTAACAGTCTGGAGGATGTGGCCAAGGGAGTGGCAGACAAGGTTGACGTGGCTTGTACGAGCGGATTTCTTCTGTCGGGTCTGTGATCGAGCGGAGACGATGATCCACAGTGGCAGGGTTCGTCTCCATCGTCTGATCGTGAGACCATTGAGGATAAACGGTCTGATGCGGCTCCCAAATAATAGAAAAGCAGATTAAATCTTGGGCGTTGGATGAGAGATGCCTATCAAGTGGATAGGATTAGATCGCGATGTGGATGATACAAGCCGTTGGATTATGAGCACCAGGATGCGTGCTAGAGCATCCAGTGGCTACCATAGCTGAGCCGCTGTCGGGACCCCGCAGCAGATCTGCCGCGGTCCTGACAGCAAATCCCGTCGATTTTATTTTAATTAAATAATTTAATTTAAATGATATAAAATCAATTAATTAATATAATAAACTCTAATTAATTCTAAATCCAATTTAGGCTTAAATGAGCCCCAAAAATTTCCAAAAAATCACTCTTAGCTTATTGAGGTGTGAGGAATTCAAAAATAAAATCAGATTTTAATATGGAGATCAAATTAATTTAGGTATTTTCCAGGGCTCAAAAATAAGTAAAAATACCAAAATTCTCAATTTAGCTCTGATTGATCCCAAACATCTAGGGTTAGATTTAATTGACCCATTGAGTCTAATAGAATCGAAATTAGGACTTGGTTTAACTTATTTAATATGAACTTAGCTATAGTAACAACTAGGGTTGTTATAGAGGGTGGGGAAACCTAAGGAACTAAAACTAGCAATTGGCAAAAGTTGAGTAAACATATGAGGGTCATAGACTCTCATAGGACTTAATAATCATAAAAGAACTGAAACAGGGATGAGAAAAATGTCTCTCCCTTGAGCTTATAAGAAAATAAGAAATCAAAAACAAAATCAAGGATGAAGAAAAATATCTCTCCCAAAGTGAAAAATATGAGAAAATAGGATGAAAAAAAATGTCGCTCCTATAAATGTTATTATTCTTGGTGATTCATAAGAAAGAGCACATATGCACAAAACTCTTGTCACTCACCAATGCCAAGCTAGAGTTGAAAATCCTGATGTAATTACCCACCCCCTAATAAAAAATAAGCATCAACCATTTGAGATTGGGAACTAAAAGGAACAAGAGATTGGAACATGAATTAGGAAGATAATAGTGGTTGGAATAATGAAAATCACTACAACTTAAGGCAAAATTTAGTGACATAAGAACTTCACATTAACATCCTAAATTGAATTCATAACTAAAAATCAGAAAATCTATTTTGAGCTTACATAAGGACAAGCAAGAATTTAAGTGTGAGGGAGTGATGAACCCAAGATTTATATTAAAATAAGTGAGTAAGAATATACAAAACACTATATGAACCAGCATACTTTGATTAGAATTCTTACATTTTCAGGAAAAATTGGAAAGAAGGAAAGCTAGAGCTAAAAGAGCAATTTTTGGAAGAAAAACATTGTAGCGAGCCACAACGGGCCACAACGCGCTGCAACGGGCCATGGCGGATGAGTAAAAAGAAGAGACCTGGAACCTGACCTGCACAGCCTGGAAGATAATCGTTGTAGCGTGCCACAGCGGGCCACGGTGACATTTCAATAACATTAATTGAAATATTATAAGAACTAATTGAACAGTAAAATTTGAAACTCAAACCTCCATAGCGCACCATGGCAAGAATCTGAATTAACTCGACTCACTACAGCGCGCTACAGCAGAACAGTGTTTAGATCGAAGCTGCCACAGCGCGCTGCAACGGAACAATGTTTGGATCAAAGCTGTCACAGCGCACTACGATGAATCTTTAGCAGAACAGCATAACTGGAGCCATATTCAACAGAACTGGATGCGATTGCTGCAGCATGCCACAGCGCGTCGTAGTCGACACAAAAACACCCATAATTAACATTAATAACGGTATTGGGAAGGCCACAATTCCAACCTTGGCCTTCCCCAGTCTTTTGATAACTGAATTAATTTTAAAGTCTGCTAATTTCTGATTATTGGAACAAAACATAAATGGTTTGCATTAAATCAAGGGGAGATGAAAAGTCACCCATGATTAATGCAAAATGGTTGAGGCTTCCCTATTTAAGGAACATTTTTAGGCCATACAATAGTTCCCAATTTTTTCAATATTCTAAGACCCTAAAAGAGGTTGCTGTTGGAGAAATAGAGAGAAATCTCTAGGGAAGAATTTCAGATCGACCTTGCAAGTTCAAGAAGGAAGATAAGCAGAGGAACGTGAAGAAAGAAAGAGAAGAACCAAGAGAACTCCAAAAATTTAGGGTTGTTCCTAGTATCATTTCTCATCCCCATCTTGATTTCTTTATCTATGAACCGATGTAATTGTTCATGTTCTTTTATATCTCTTGATGTATTGAATATGTAATGGAAGGCTAAACCCTCCTTAGAGAGGATTGGAGCTGAATTTATGTGCTAGTAAGGAGAATGATGTTGTACGTTGAAGTTGCAATGAAATAAAATCTAAGTTATTAATATTTACTTATTCTTATGTTTCAATTTAAATACCTAGAATATTTATCAAATATAAATCTTTATTAAAATACTTGCACTCCAATGCTCACTAATTGGAATAGAGCAAGGAGTGAGGGCAATAGAGCTGAGAGCTACATGAGAAGTTCTCAAGCTCATTAGCACCACTCCTTAAGCTCATCCAAGAAGTTGAAGCTTGTGAGCCAAGCCCCCATCCAATCACGCTCTACAGCTCAACAAAGTAGAAAGAGGGAGAGATCATCGAACACCCATGGATGATGTGACATAGTCCATTGGGTCCAAAGAATACTCTCCCTTAGCTAAACCACATGTGTAGCGCATGATGCTGATTGGTGGGAATCAAGCTTGTGAATCAATGAACTAAAAGAATATTTTAGTAACCTAGACATAGAAAATCAAAATTAAATTAATTATGATCTCATAAGAATTTATGTGCTAAGGTAGAATCCCTAGGGCATTCTCCTTGTGCACTAAATTTGAACTTATTGGAATTAGAGAACCAATCTAAAGAAAGTAAAGTTCACTTGATTGATTAGGCATAGTAAAATCACTATATATATTGCAATGACAATAATTACAACATTGAGTCCTTACGAGTCATATAATGAACCCCCAACTCTCTCTTCTTAATCACATAGTATCTTAATTTAAGTGCTTAGTATTGTTAATCTAGGAACCAAACTAAAACAACAAAAAATAATTATTCTAAATATTTTTTGAAAGAAGATAGAACTTAGTATCAAAATCACCGTTCCCTGTGGACGGTATAAATCTGGAACTAACCATTCCAACTTATTACGTCGGACCACGTAAACTTATGTGTGAGCGCAGACATGTACTTACTGTCTGTCAACTGGCATGATATTTTGCCATAAAATCGGCTACACTCTTCTTCATACCAGGCCACCAGAATGATTTCTTTAAGTCATAATACATCTTTGCATAGTCGGGGTGGACGCTATATTAAGAATGATGGTTTTCAATAAGACATTCTCAGTGCATGGACTTAGGAATCCAGAGATGATCATTTTGATAGATAACACCATTATGCAATTTCAAATCAGAGCAATGGTCACTTTTAATTGCAACTTTAAAATTCAGGTAGCCTTCATCTTTCGTTTGAGAGATGAAGACATCTCTATGAAAGATGGATTCAACAGCGCTTTGGCTTATCATCATGCTTAGAACAGGCATGATCTCAAGCTTATGAAACTCTTCTTTTAACAAACTCTTATAAATCATGGCAAAAAGGGTAGCACGACAGTTAAGAGCATCTGCTATGATGTTTGCCTTTCCAGGGTGATACTGAATACTTAGATTATAATCACTAATCAATTCCAACCACCTTCTTTGTCAGCAGTTTAATTAATGCTGAGTAAAAATGTACTTCAAACTCTGATGATCAATGAAAATAAAACATTGAACTCCATATAAATAATGATGCCAAATTTTTAAGGCAAAATATACTGCAGCAAGTTCAAGATCATGGATGGGATTGTTCTTTTCATGAGGTTTTAGCTGATGAGAAGCATAGGCAATTATCTTACCCTCTTATATTAATACGCATCCTAAACCAATTTCAAATGCATAGTCTAGACCTGATAGTTTAGACCTTCTTTAGAAAAAACTAGCACAGGGGCAGTAAAGAGTGTGTCATTCAAAGTTTGAAATGCTTCTTCGCAATCAAAACTTCAAATGAAAGGTACGGATTTCTGAGTCAGTTTGGTTAAAGGTGAGGCGATGTGGGAGAAGCCTTTAATAATTTTTTGTAGTATCTGGCTAAATCCAAAATACTTCTTATATCTGCCATTGACTTGGGTAGTACTTATTATTGAATGGCACTTACTGTCCTCTGATCTAATAGAATCCCTTGGGCATCCACTACATGGCCCAAGAATGCTACAGATCTTAACCAAAATTTAGACTCAGAGAACTTGGCATATAGATGGTGATCACACAAGGATTCTAATACGGCTTTTAGATGATCTTTAAGATCCTTTGGAATTTAAGAATAGATAAGAATATCGTCGATAAAATGATAATAAACTTATCCAGATATGGGTTTAGGAATCACTGCATCAAGTCCATGAATATGGATGGCACAGTGGTGAGTCTAAAAGACATCTCAAGAAATTCATAATGGTCATAGCAAGTGCGGAAAGCTATCTTCTTGATGTCAGCATCCTTTACTCGCACCTAATGATATCCTGATCTTAAATTGATTTTGGAGAATATAACAACACCATATAGTAGATCAAAAAAATCATCAAATCTGGGATTTTTGATGGTTGCTTTATTCAACTCTCAGTAATCTATGCACATTCGCATAGATCTATCATTCTTCTTCTTGATGAACAAAACTGCGCTCACCAAGGAGACATACTCGATCTGATAAAACCTTTGCTTATGAGCTCTTGCAATTGTTCATTAAGCTCTTGCAGTTCCTTAGGTGACATCCTGTAAGGGGCTTTCGATGTTGGCTGAGCTCCGAGAACTAACTTGATAGAGAATTATACTTTCCTAGCTGGAGGTAAACCTAGTATATCTTCATGGAAAACATCGACAAAATTTATTACTACTTTACATTCAGAGAGAGGAATGTTATACTTAACTTCACCCATCATTGTGATAAGAAAAGCCACACAACCTTTGCTGATCAATTTCTCAGCCTTAATGGCACTAATTAGAGATGTTTGGGTACTAATATTTCCTATGAAGGTTTCAGGCTTGTAATAGGAATGCAGTGTGACTTTCTTCTTTTGACAATTTATGATCGCATTGTGAGTACTAAGCCAATTCATCCCAAGAATATTATCAGAATTGGATAGAGGCAAAATAGTTAGTTTTGAATAAAAAACTTGGTTATTTAGCGGGATCTTAACATTACAGAGCTTATGAGCAATGAGTTGGACTCCATATGGAAGTCTAATATTTAATAATTTAGCTAGCTTGTAGAAAAGTAGGTTCAGAATTTTGACGAAACAATCAGAGATAAAAGAATGACTGACCTCAGTGTTGAAGAACATATTGCAGGGTTTGTCATTAAAATAGAGTGTTCCTAAAATTATTTAAATTAACTGCATTAAAATACAAAATAAAAAGGGGTTCAGGAACGTGTGCCTGAAATCACATTATTATCTTCTGCAGCTTCCAGAGGAGTTAGTGCATAAATAGACGCAGGATCAGCAAGACGATTAGTAACCTACTTCTTAAAATTATTATTATTTTGGAATCTTGGAGCGGCGGCTTGCTCCCTTGCTGGTTCTGAAGCTTCTGCTAAAGGAACTTGCATTATTGTCATCTTAGGATCTCTCTTATTCAATAGTATGGCATGAATAACCTAGTTCCACTGTGAATGGTTAATACGAACACCATCCATAGTTTCCTGGTGACTGCAATGGTAGAATAAATGGCCTTGGAGACCACATGTATAACACTTATGGCCAAAGTGGTAATACTTACTATATGGATGGGGCCTATTACAGCCTTGATTAGGTTCAACGGATGGAGTAGCATCAAGTTGATTGACTTTAGCCAAATGAGGCATGTGCTTCTTGAATGCTTCATGACAGTTGGGCGCTGTATAGATCTTTCGTATTAGATCCCTTTTAGACTGATGGTGCTCCACCACCCTTGCCGTCTCAATTAGCTATGAAAATTCAGTGAGACCCAGCGAAACTACGTTATCTTTAATAGAATCTTGTAGACCACTGACAGAATGTAAATATACATCTGCATTTGCATGCAAGTGTACATGGTCTGAAGTAATAAATGGAAAGTGTTAGTTTCTGGGATTTATTAAACCACAGAGAATTGGTTGTTTTGTTACTAAGGTTTATCAATTATCACTAATATTTAAGCTATGATGTATCTGGTTGAGTTGGTTTTAGATTAAGCACAATAATCACTAAGTGGAAAATAAGTCAGATAAAGGAAGAGGAGAGTTGGGTTCATCCCACATATCATGATAAGTCATTAATGCATGTTGATTCCTCAAGCTTTGTCCTTCATTTACTTAAAATTAAATCAAGTGCACATTGTTCTTCATTGAGTTTTATCTCAAAGTTTCACAAGTTCAAATCTTGTGCACAAAATGAACACACAATCGGTTCTATTTCAGCATAAAGATTCTTATAAGATTTTAGGTTTTGAGTTTTTATCTTATTTCTTGATTAAGGAGATGTAGATTATTTAAATTTTTAAGATTTTATAAGCATTGATTCTGCTACAAGCGTCACTCGCATCACACATAGTAGAGATGAGGGATTAATATGTTGGGCTCAATGACTATGTCACCTCGTTCATGAGCACACAACTAATTCTTTCCCACCATCAATTATGTTGAGCTAAGGATCTCACTTAGTGGGTCTTAGCATCACACACATCAACACTTTTAGTTGAGCTTAGATTAAGGTGCACTAAGCTCAAGAACTTTCTCACATAGTTCTAAGCTTTCATGCACTCATAGATCTAGTATCCAATCCAAGGTGAGCTATGGAGCACAAGATACTTTAGTTCTTGAGTTTATAAGTTCATTTTTCTTTAGTTCACAATCAAGACTAAAATGAATAAAAGCATTTCTTTAGCAAGGTATTAAGTTCATACATTTTATTAATGCTTGAGGAAAACTTCATACAATAAAAAATGTAGCTATCAAACATATGGGATTACCCCAACCCTCCCCAAGGGAGATTTAGCTACTCATTACAAAAGAAATAAAAAATGACACATACATGAATAAAGACCCTTTTATTATCAATTAAGAAAAGAAATTACAAAAGTATAGCTTAGAAGATACTAGGAACGTTCCTTGGAAGTTTTCCGGATTTTTTTTCTCCTTCTTAAAATTCCTCTCTTAGGTCGCTAGTGCTGCCTTCCCTCTTCTTCTCCTTAGCAAAAATCACTCTTCCACCCTTGGGGAGTTCCTCTCTTCCACTATGCACCCTTTTTCTTTACTTAGTTAATTTTGAGCAAAATTGGGAACCCTCCTCTAATCAAGAGGAGTGAAATATATAGGAGAGGGGCTGCATTCTTCCACTTAAGATCCAAACCAGCAATTCCATTAGAAAATTTTGAGCAATGATGGCAAAAATCCCAATTGATGGTGAGGTGACCAATATCTTCATTTGTTTAGCCAATACATCGCCTTATAAGCCTCCTTTTCAATTAAAAATGTTGCAGCTACAGATGGAATGATAGCTGGGACAAGATGCTTGTTGGGGGTCTTGTCTCAGTCACAATAAATGCATCTACAAGAAAAAATTGTGACGGGCTGCTGTAGCGCGCTGTAACGCGCCGTAGCGCGCTTCGGCGCACTTCGGCGTGCAATGACTTAAGCAAATTTCGCTAAGTGTCCTGCTGTCGCGCGCTATCGCGTCCGCATTTTGTAAAGTCACCCGCAGCAACGCGCTACCGCGCTCGCGGTTTGCAAACTGACTCTCTACAGTGCACGATCGCGCTCGCAGTTCGCAAATGGACCCGTTGCAGCATGCTACCATACCCCCGGTTTGCAAACGGACCTGTTGCAGCGCGCGTCAGCGCATGATTTTGCAAAATGACTCGCTGCAGTGTGCGGCAGCGGTTTCCTTTGAAATTTTTTGAAAATTTGCATAAATGTCTCAGAACTCCTTTGGATAAGCCATTTTTTTGAAAATATAGACAAAATTTGATTTAAGAGTAGTTTAAAGATCAGAAATGAATGAAATTTTCCCTTATTTTAGATACAATTTATGGATTCATCACACCCCCACACTTAAATTCTTGCTCGTCCTCGAGTAAGCTCAAAATGGTATTTTTTTCTGTTTTGTAGGTATGATAATCAATAAACATATCAATATAGAATAAGCAAAAGTCAAGGCATATACTTAACAAAAATGATTCAAATCATTTGGCACTAAGATGTTCAATTCTTGGATATAAAATAAGGTTAATCAATTAATCTCCAAGTATTTGATTTTTATGCTTGGCACTTGGTGATAGGTAAAGTTCCATGAGAAATTTGGACTAGAGAGGTAGTGAAAAACTCGAGAGTTTTGTGCCATATATGCTCCTTCTTATGAATCACAAAGATGAAAAATTAAAGGAGAGATATTTTTCTTCATCTTTTCTTATTTTAATCATTTGCGAGAGATATTTTTTATCATCCCTTTTTAATATTTTTTTTTTCTTTTTTTTTTCTTTTCATTCTTAGGGAGATATACTTTTTTTCATCCCCAATACACATCTTTGTAATCATGGAGTCCTATGAGAGCTTAGCACACTCTTTTAGAATACTCACCATAATCTCTATTCATTAGCCAAATGCTTTCCCCCACACTTAGTTCATGGCATTAATTAAAAATTTTATAGATATATTATCCTCTATTCATTCCTTAGTTAAAACATTTTAATGCACATAATGTATTTGATCATCTTTCTGTTAAGCACTCCTTTACCTTATATCAAATTTCTTATTGATGTTTTGTGACTTTCATTTCTTTAAAAAATTCAGAAAAAATATGTCATTTAAGAATACCAAAAAAAAGAGAGAATATGAAAATTCATAAATTATGATCTCAAAATAAAACACACTAAATAGAAATACAAGGAAAATACAGAAAAATACAAAAAGAAAAATACAACCTATTTAATTATGGGTTACCTCCCAATAAGCACTTGTTTTAGTGTCTCAGTCTGACACGAGAAAAATCTTTATGTGATACCTTCATCTGGGAGGTCCTGAATGGTCCATCTGCCCTTTTCTTGAAAGATTTCTTCTTCCAAGTAAAACTTCAGACGATTTCCATTTATCTTAAACGTGCCATCTTTGGAGGCAACTTCAACTGCTCATGAGGAAAAACTTTCGTGATAGTAAATGGTCATATCCATCTTGACTTCAGTTTTCCTAGAAATAGTCTTAATCTTGAGTTAAAAAGCAGTACTTTCATTCCAGGTTGAAAATGTTTTGGCTTAATCAGCTTATCATGCCATTTTTTTATTTTTTCTTTATACAACTTGGCACTCTCAAAGGCATTTAACATAAATTCGTCAAGTTCATTTAATTGCAGCATTCTTTGTGCACCTGATTTTTGGGGATCAAAATTTAAATTTTTTTATTGCCCAAAAGGCTCGGTGCTCAAGTTCTACCGGAAGGCGGCATGATTTTTCATAAATTAGCTTATAAGGAGACATTCTCAAAGGGGTCTTAAAGGCAGTTTTATAAGCCCACAAGGCATCCTGAAGTTTTGAAGTCCAGTCCTTTCTATTTTGGTTCACAATTTTCTCTAAAATTTATTTAAGTTCTTTGTTGGAGACTTCAACTTGTCCGCTAGTTTGGGGGTGGTAGGGAGTACCCACCTTATGCTTCACCCCATAACTTCTTAATACATTCTCTAACTGCCTGTTATAGAAATGTTTTCCTCCATCACTGATTAAGAATCTGGGCATCCCAAATCTAGCTAGCACATGTTCCTTGAGAAATTTAATAATAGTTTTAGCATCATTGTTTACACAAGCTAAAGCCTCTACCCATTTTGAGACATACTCGATCGCCACAAGAATATACATATTATCTTGGGACGAGGGAAAAGGTTCCATGAAGTCTATTCCCCACACATCGAATAGCTCTACTTCAAAAATTCCATTTAAAGGGAGCTTATCTCTTTTGCTTAAATTCCCAGTTCTTTGGCACTTGTCACAGTTTTTGACAAAGTTGGTGGCATCTTTGAATAAATGGGGCCAAAAGAAACCGGATTGAAGCACATTTATAGCCGTTAGCTCAATCCCATGGTGCCCTCCATATGGAGATGTGTGACAATGATAGAGAGTATTTCTCGTGTCGGAGTCCGAAACACATTTCTTTAGGAGTTAATCATTGCAACATTTGTACAAAAAAGGATCATACCAAAAGTAATTTTTTATATCAGCGAAAAATTTCTTTCTTTGTTGGTAACTCATATCTTTTGGTATGACTCCTCCTGCAAGGTAGTTTGCAATATCAGCAAACCAGGGAGGATTACTTGTAGTCACACCATAAAGATTCTCATCAGGGAAAGACTCACTAATTTCGATCAACTTATCATTGTCAAAGTGGGTCAATCTAGATAAATGATCTGCGAGCACATTTTCACTCCCTTTCTTATCCCAAATTTCAAGATCAAATTCTTGCAATAGCAACACCCAACGTACCAAGCGCAGTTTTCCTCTTTCTTTTGAAGGAGATACTTAATAGCAGCATGATCAGTATAAATAATAGTTTTAAACCCAATGAGATACGACCTAAATTTAGTGAAGGCAAAAATGACGGTTAGAAGCTCTTTTTCCGGGGTAGCATAATTTCTTTGAACATCATCTAGGGGTTACTAGTATAGTAGATTGAATAGAAGGTTCGCTCCCTTCGTTGCCCAATGACTGCTCCTACTGCAAGGTCACTCGCGTCACACATAATTTCAAAAGGTGAATCTCAGATTGGAGTAAAAATTATTGGAGCTGAGATTATAGCGGATTTTATAGCATTAAATCTTTTTAAATAATTTTCATCAAAGTTGAATTCGACATCCTTTCCTAGCGTCTACAAAGCGGCATATTTATATTTGAGAAATCCTTGATAAATCTTCGATAAAACCCTGCATACCCAAGGAAGCTTCTAATTCCTTTTACATTGATGGGAGGGGGAAGTTTTCAATTACCTCAATCTTTGTCTTATCCACTTCTATCCCTCTCCTAAAAATTAAATGACCAAGAACAATACCCTCATCGACCATGAAGTGACATTTTTCCCAATTCAAGATTAAATTTGAATCTTCACATCTTTTTAAAATCTTTCCCAGATTAATTAAGCAATGATCGAAAGAGGTTCCGACAATAGAAAAATCGTCCATAAGGATTTCCAAGAACTCCCCTATCATGTCAAAGAAAATTGCCATCATACAGCGTTGCAAAGTAGCTGGAGCATTGCATAATCCGAAAGGCATTCTTCTAAAGGTGAATGTTCCAAAGGGGCAGGTGAAAGTTATTTTCTCTTGGTCTTCAGGTGAAATTAGGATTTGATTATATCCTGAATACCTATCAAGAAAGTAGAAATAAGGATTTCCTGCCAATTTATCAAGCATTTGGTCAATAAAGGAAAGGGGATAGTGGTCTTTTCGAGTGACTTTATTTAATTCCCTATAATCGATGCACACTCTCCATCCAGACACAGTTCTAGTGGGGATCAGCTCATTGTTGCTGTTGAGAACAATAATCATCCCACTCTTTTTGGGAACCATATGTATAGGGCTTACCCAAGGGCTATCAAAAATGAGGAAGATAATTTCAGCATCCAAGAGTTTAATGATTTCCTTATGAACTACTTTTTTAATGTTTGGGTTTAATCGCCACTGAGGCTCAATTAAAGGTTTGGAGTTATCCTCCAAAATGATACAATGCATACAAAGAGTTGAACTAACCCCCTTCAAATTAGCAATACTCCATCCATTGCTCTCTTATGTTCTTTTAAAACCTTATATAAAAGACTCTCTTGATGTTGAGTTAACAATGAGGATATTATTATAGGAAGAGATTTACTTTCCCCTAAGTATGTGTATTTTAAGTGTGAGGGAAGTGGTTTTAATTCAGTTTTAGGAGGACAAATTATCGAAGGTTGAATTATCTTTCTTTCCTGAATCGATTCTTTAATAACTTCTGTGTCAATGGGATCTTCATCTTCCTGACTTGCTAACATTCAATCTTCTTCCACATCTTCTATTAACTAAGCTTCTTTTATTAAATTGATTTTCCAACAATCCTCATGGGGTTTAGAAGGGTGTCTCATAGAATCATTCACATGAAACTTAATCTCCTCTTCCCCATATCGCAACTTCAATTCCCCTTTATCTACATCAATTAAGGTTCTTCCTATGGCTAAGAATGGTCTACCTAGAATAATAGGAATTTCTTGATTTTCATCTGTCATATTCAAGATTATGAAATCCGCAGGGAAGAAGAACTTGTCAACCTTAACAAGTACATTTTGCACAATTCCTAAGGGGGATTTCATGGATCTATCGGTAAATTGGAGGAGAACAGAGGTGGGTTTTAAATGATCAATTTCTAGTTTCTTGAATATATAGAAAGGCATCAAATTAACGGATGCACCAAGATCACAATGTGCTTTTGGAAAGATTGGCATCCAATCGTGCAAGGGATAGTGAAACTCTCTGGGTCCTTCTTTTTGATGTGAATCTTCCTTTGAAGGATTGCACTACATTCTTCTATTAATACCACAGTCTCCTTTTCATCAATCTTCTTTTTATTGTAAAGGATGTCTTTCATAAACTTAGCATAACTAGGCATTTGCTCTAAAGCTTCTGCGAAAGGGATATTGATATGAAGACTTTTAAAGGTTTCTAAGAATTTTTGATATTGGACATCAAGTTTCTCCTTAGTCAACTGATGAGGATAAGGTATATGAGGGATTTCCTTAGGTTGATCTCTAGGTTCTTCCTTTTCTAAATCCCTTGCAACACTCCTCTCTGCCCTGATCGTTTCTCCTTCCTCCTTCTTTTTCTCTCTTGTTTTTGCTATGTTTTCACGATTCTCTTCTCTCACAACCTCCTGTGTAACCTTTCCACTTCTCAAGGTTATTGCGTTTCCCGACTCCTTTCCATACTCACCAATTACTCTGACTAGAGAAGGTTGCTCTAACTGCTTCATGATATCTTTTAATTTTGGTTCAATTCTCTTAACCGTCTCCTCTTGTCTCAGAAGAGTGTGTTCATGCCTGTTTAAAGTGGCATCAGTTTTATTCATGAATTCAGCAGTGGAAGTTCTAAATTCGATAAGCGAGTTTTCAAATCTCTCTCTATTCCTTCCATGATTCATGATCATATTGACATTTCTCAACTCCCCATCATTCTCCAAACAAGAGTTTACATACCCACATTCTAGTTTCTTATTGAGTTGGGAGATTTGATTTTGCAGTTCAAGGATTTGCTGTGAATTTCCTAGTGATTGCATTCTTTTTTATCATGGTGATCATTCCTATGGAGAGACCATTAGTAAGCATTATTTGTCATTTCTTCCAAGAGGTCATAAGCTTCCTCTTGGGATTTACTGCTAATAGAGTCGCCGGCAGCTGCATCAATGAGTGTCCTTGTAGGAGCGTTCAAACCATTGTAAAAGATTTGCACTTGCATCCATAAAGGGAACCCATAATGTGGGCAACTCCTTAAGCATTCTTTAAATCGATCACATCCATCATAGAGTGTCTCCCCTTCCAACTGAGTAAAGTTGGTTATCTCAATTCTCAACCGAGCGGTTTTTGCCGGAGGGAAATATTTGGCTAAGAATGTCTTTGCCAAATCGTCCCACATCCGGATGGAATCGCTTGGAAGAGAGCTGAGCCAACTTTTGGCTCTGTCTCGTAAAGAGAATGGGAAAAGCTGTAATTTAACCGCATCTTCAAAGATGTCGTTAAACCTGAAGGTGTCGCATATTTTAAGAAAAGTTGAAATATGTGAATTCGGGTCTTCAGTGGCTAATCCCCCAAACTAATTATTTTGCACCATACTCAGTGTGGAGGGTTTGATCTCAAAGTTATTGGCTTCAATATTAGGCCTAACAATTGTATGGGGGATTCCCCTAACAGTGGAAAGTGCTCTCCCCTTAACCACTCCTACTGGCTCTCCTAATATCTCTACAGGATTTTCATTAGCATTATCTATAACGGCTTGTTGGTTTGAAAGGTTTTATTCTCTCCTAGCATACAAGTAGGTTCTTTCAATTTTTGGGTCAAACAGAGAATTCGTGCAAACTCTTCTACTCATACACTACAATAATCAGGCTATCAAGAATAAATTAACAATAATGTTCAGAAATTTAACAGAAATAAAAGGACAGAAATAAAAAAATAAATGTTTATAATTACAAAAATCAAAATTAAAAGCATATGCAAGAAAATACTTAAATCACTAGCTACTTATAGATTATCCTTAATACAAAATAAATTCCAATTCCCCGGCAACGGCGCCAAAAACTTGACAGACTGTAAATACACGTCTGCGTTTGCACGCAAGTGTACATGGTCTGAAGTAATAAGTGAAAAGTGTTAGTTTTCGGGATTTATCGAACCACGGAGAATTGGTTGTTTTGTTACTATGGTTTATCTATTATCACTAATGTTTAAGCTATGATGTAATTGGTTGAGTTGGTTCTAGATTAAGCATAATAATCACTAAGTGAAAAATAAGTTAGATAAAGGAAGAGGAGAGTTGGGTTCATCCCACATATCATGATAAGTCATTAATGCATGTTGATTCCTCAAGCTTTGTCCTACATTTATTTAAAATTAAATCAAGTGCACATTATTTTTCCTTGAGTTTTATCTCAAGGTTTCACAAGTTCAAATCTTGTGCACAAAATGAACACACAATCGGTTCTATTTCAACACAAATATTCTTATAAGATTTTAGGTTTTGAGTTTTTATCTTATCTCTTGATCAAGGAGATGTAAATTATTAAAATTATTAAGATCTTATAAGCATTGATACCACTACAAGCATCACTCGCATCACACATAATTAAGATGATGGATTAATATATTGGGCTCAATGACTATGTCACCTCGTTCATAAGCACGCAACTAATTTTTTCTCACCCTCAATTATGGTGGGCTAAGGAGCTCACTTAGTGGGTCTTAGCATCACACGCATCAACACTTTTAGTTGAGCTTAGATTAAAGTGCACTAAGCTCAAGAACCTTCTCACATAGTTCTAAGCTTTCATACACTCATAAATCTAGCATCTAACCTAAGGTGAGACATGGAGCACAAGACACTTTAGTTCTTGAGTTAATAAGTTCATTTTCCTTTAGTTCATAATCAAGACTAAAATGAATAAAAGCATTTCTTGAGCAAGGCATTGAGTTCATACATTTTATTAATACTTGAGAAAAACTTCATACATTAAAAAATGTAACTATCTAACACATGGGATTACCCTAACCCTCTCCAATGGAGATTTAGCTACTCATTATAAAAGAAATGAAAAAGGACACATACATGACTAAAGACCCTTTTATGATCAACTAAGAAAAGAAATTATAAAAGTAGAGTTTAGAAGATACTAGGAATGTTTCTTGGAAGTTCTCCGGATTCTTCTTCTCTTTCTTGAAATTCCTCTCTTAGGTCGTCAGTGCTGCCTTCCTTCTTCTTCTCCTTAGCAAAAATGGCTCTTCCACCCTTAGGGAGTTCCTCTCTTCCACCATGCACCCCTCTTCTTTACTTAGTTGTTTTTGAGCAAAATTGGGAACCCTCCTCTAATCAAGAGGAGTGACATATATAGGAGAGGGGCTGCATTCTTCCACTTAAGATCCAAACCAGCAATTCCATTAGAAAATTCTGAGCAATGATGGCAAAAATCCTAATTGATGGTGAGGTGACCAATATCTTCATTTGTTTAGCCAATACATCACCTCATAAGCCTCTTTTTCAATTAAAATGTAGCAGCTGCAGAGAGAATGATGGTTGGGACAAGATGCTGGTTGGGGGTCTTATCTCAGCCGCAATAAATGCATCTGCCAGAAAAAATTGCGGCAGGCTGCTGCAGCACGCGGTAGCGCACTCCGGCGCGCTGCGGTGTGCAATGGCTCAAGCAAATTTTGTTAAGTGTCCCGCTGCCACACACTGCCACATCCGCATTTCGCAAAGTCACTGTTGCAGCGCGCCACCCCACCCACAGTTTACAAACGGACCCGCTGCAGCGCACGATCGCGCCGCGGTTCTCAAATAGACCCGCTGCAGCGCGCTACCGCTCCCCCGGTTTACAAACGGACCTGTTGCAGCGTGCGACAGTGCATGATTTTGCAAAATGACCCGCTGTAGCGCGCGGCAGCGGTTTCCTTTGAAATTTTTTGGAAATTTGCGTAAATGTCTCAGAACTCCTTTGGATAAGCTATTTTCCTGAAAAGATAGACAAAATTTGATTTAGGAGCAGTTTAAAGATCAGAAATGAATAAAATTTTCCTTTATTTTAGATATAATTTATGGATTCATCAACCACTCTAAAATTGGTGGCACCAAGTAGCTTATGATCTGATGAGGTCTGGAGCAAAGTGAGTTAGCCTTCTGAATTCATCTCATATTCTGAGATAGGATGACTACTTTCCTTCAACCTCAAAATCGTGTCTTGTATCATATTTTGTGTTGATGGGAAAATAAATAATTATTTGAATGCTTCCACGAATTCAACCCAAGAGTTGTCCTTAATGTCGTAGTTAACAAAATGGTGTTTCAAATGTTATCCCACCAGTATTCTGCTTCTTCATTGAATTGATGGGTTGTGAGATGAATTGCCTCCAAATTTGAACATCTAATACTGATTAGATTCTTCTCCACCATTTTCAGTCAACTAGCTATATCTATGGGGGGCAGATCCCGCTAAAGGTTGAGGGTCTCAACCTCAGGAAACTATGCAAGAGTCCATTAGCAGACTGATGCGACACATGAGGAGCATATGGTGTAGGTGTGGTTGGTGCAAGATTATTGGTAGCAAGTGAAGGATGAATGGTGATTAATTTCTGAATCATTAAGACTTGCTGAGTTTGGCTATCCAGCATAGCCACCACCACACTTTGTAGCAAATTAACTTCATCAAAATTACTATTAGAGGCTACTGTAGTCATAATGGGAGTAGTAAATAGGGTGATCCTAAATTCATCATGTTGTAACAAGGCAAATCTTACTTCAAAATGAGTAGAGAAATGAGACAAAGTTTAGCATTAAATTCAAAGTCACAAAAATTTCTTTACTCAAAAGTGGTAGCGCCCCGCCCCGTCATCGTGCACAAAAGGTATAATAGATCGGTGGCATAGCGACGCACTACTCAGGATGAACAAACAACAACATCTTCCCGAATAGGCTAACTAAAACTAACTACACTGAAGGGCTATTGACTCGAACCCAAGAGTAGAATCGAGAGTCAATACTTAAGATAAGTATAGGACACTTGCCTTAAGTATTAAATGGATACATACATTGGATTTAAAAAGGTAAATATGAATCCAATATATGTTATCAATATATCAGCATTTCTAGTATGCTAATCACATCACAATACTAAGTATAGTAGTATAACCAAGTGCGAAAGCTAATAGCTAGACATACAGAATACATTCATCACAGAGCAGTAGTAAACATTCGTGTAACAACCTTACCCTACTTTTGGAATCTGGCAATTTGTTAGATCTTGAGCAGTTTGTGGAGACGGGGAAGGAGGACTTACAAGAGATCCAGAAGGAGTACGTTGAGCCTTAGTGGATCAGTCTTCCACCTTTTACTTACTACTTTATTTCTGTACTTCAGGTAGATTTTACTTTTCATCTTTTAAATCAATTTGTAATAATTCCAGATGTATTTTACTCTTTTTTTTTCTGAGATAAATGTTTACTACTGCTCTGTGATGAATGTATTCTGGATGTTTTGCTTTAGCTTCCGCACTCTGCTATACTACTATACTTAGTATTGTGATGTTATCAGCATACTGGAAATGCTGATATATTGATAACGTATATTGGACTCATATTTACCTCTTTAAATTCAATGTATGTATTAGTCTAATACTTAAGAAAATGATTTTACTCTTATCTTAATTATTGACTCTCGATCCTACTCTTAGGTTCGAGTCAGCAGCCTTCAGTGTGGCTCAGTCTGTTAGCCTATTCGAGGAGATGCTGTTGTCAGTTGCTCCCTCCCCGAGTAGCGCACCGCTCCGCCACTGATCTGAGTATACTTGTCTTTTACGCGTGGCAACAGGGCGGGGCGTTACAATTTATCTCAGAAAAGAAAAGTAAAATATATCCAGAATTATTACAACTGATTTAAATGACAGAAAAGTAAAGTCTATCTGAAGTACCAAAGTAATAAAGTAAAAGGTAGAAGATAGGTCCACTAAGGTTCCATGTACTCTTCCTGGATCTCCTGTAAGTCTTTCAGTCCTACCTTAACAAGTTGCTCGAGATCTAGCAAATTACCGAATCCCAAAAGTACCCCGTGTTAGACAAGAAGTCTAACACAAGCTACTAAACTAAGCAGTACTAAAGTAAATACACATATACAGTAAAGTAAACAAAACTATAGAAAAGCTATACAACACTGAACCACTGAAAAATGTAAAGACTAAACAAGGTAAAAAGGAACTGAAAGCTGAATGCTCAAAGTAAATGAAAATATCAAATGCTCAGAAACCATGATAAAAATGTCCAATGTTGTACTATATGTCACTGGGATAATATATCTAAATATGCCAAAACACAGTATGCCACAAATATGTAATAGAAGTATTACTGAAATGTTATGAGTCGTACGGTCCAATGTATACATACACTTAGTTGGGAAGTTAGTACGATGATGCCGATTGTAACGGGTTGTTACTGTGGCGCCCCGCACCCCCTTAATTTGTCAAAGGATTAGGTTAAGGGTGGGGTGTCACTCTGGCTAACCCCTCACTTATCATTAGATTTAGGATCATCTCCACAATCCACCTGATTAGGGAATGATTAACACAGAATCAAACTAACAGTCACTGTATAAGTAAACAACAGAGTGCGGAAGCAATTTAAGGAAATATAGACCATCCAAGTATCACAGTACAAATAGGAAAAATAGAACTCATAATATAAACATACAATCCAAAAACATAGTCAATAGTACATATATTATACATAATTTAAAATGTTTAAATATAATGAAAACCACTCATCCTCATTTGAAACAAAAGGGAACTAGACAGCAGCTTCTTCCACGGGTTCCTCCTCTGGGTAAGGCTCCACACCTAACTCCTGCTCGTCTAACTGAAAAGAGTCTGTCATTGTCGGTTTCACAATGTAGGGCCCCAGCTAAAGAAAAGAAAAATCTGATTATACAATTGTCTAATTATATTTTAAGCTGATGAATTATTATAAGTGTTAAGTAATATCACCATTTGATAACATATAAGCAACATATATAAATGAAAAGGGGCGGCAAGCAATACAAAAGAAACAGAGAAGCTATAAATCATCATTTATAACTTAAGCAAAGAAAATGAAAGAGGCTGAGACATGCCTCGCATACAAACTAAGCAAGGAAGGGCATATAAATATACATAATTATCATGTGTTGTAAGAAAAGTTCTACATCCTAAACATGCTGGTGATCAACAGAAAATATGCCAATTAAAATAAACAACTCAGCAGTGGTACATATAAATAGCAGCAAGGTTCTAACATCCTAAATATATATATAAGTAGTACAAGGAAGTTGCTGACGGAATAAGAATACTGAAAAGTAAATAACAACAACTGCATATAAAGCCACACGTGCATCGACTGCCATACAGAAAAGAGCTACTCAAGCCCATCGAATACCAAAGAAGCTTAGCACCATCACGGCTAAGGCATAAACTGTGTACCCCTAACGACATAAGGAGGCTAGGCAAAATAAGCACACAAAGCAAATGAAGGGTCTTAGCACCAGTACGGTTAAGGCCCAATTGTATGCCCCTAGCGACATAAGGAGGTTAGTAAACTAAGCATACAATGCAACCTTAATGCAGTACGGCTAAGGCACCAACGGTGTACCCCTAGCGACATAAGGAGGCTAGTAAACTAGGCACACAACAAAACGGATCATTCTCCTAGCGACATAAGGAGGCTAGGCAATAAGGATATAACTGAGAGGCAGTTCATAAAATCATTATCTTTTCATAAATCACTTTAATATTTTCACAAGGAATCTAAGGAGTCTCCATATTTTCCTAACAATTTATTTATGCATCAAAAATCTTGTATGATATGCTTAAGGAAATATGGCACAAAAATCAAAGAATACGTAAGCAACAATCATCAAAGTAAGTAAGGGACTTTACTAAATATGGTGATATCATTTATTTTCTACTTAACCATCTAACTATTTCAAGTTACACAAGTTCAGGATCACCATTTTCTTACTATCGAGTGTAACTCAAAAACTCGTCCTTATAAGTTAAAAAGGATTAGAACTGATCATGTTCTAATCTATTTCAATCAGATAGATGACTACGAGTTAAATAAATGAATCATACGTCCTAGTTTTGTAAATTTAGACGTTCTAACTAAGATCTGATCAAGATCTTCTAAACCTATAAATTATGGATTAAACACTACGAGAATTAGGTTTAATCACATAATCCAAAGGATAAGACCTAAGTTCTAGGTTTTTATTATATAAGTGAGCTACTAGTTAAGGCAAATCCTATTAAATAATCAAACTTAATAGGATGAATCTCCTATCTTAAATCTAAAGTTAAAAGATAAAATAATCAGAACGAGTTGTAAAATAAAAGAAAGTCTATAAACTAATAAAACTAAGGTTTCACCCATTGGGTAACCCAATTTACCCAATGAATGAACTCTAACTTATGATCTAGTCATAGTCTTATGAAGTGTCCTTAAGGTGTAGTGTTAGAGACTTAGAACTCTTGGAAGTTAACTTAAAGGTTGATTTCACTCACTTACACATTACTAAGATGATTATAAAATTGGTCTTACGGTTCTGGAATGTTATCTAAAGAGGTAAGGACACTTAACTCAATCTTAGGGCAAAATAACCATTTTACCCCTACTTTAAGGGTCAAAAAGTCAACTTTTGACTTAGTGGTCAGAATTGATTTCTCTTAGTTCTAATTGATTTCTTACTGTCTAACTTGAAAATAGACAGTAAGTACGCCTAAATCGGGCGAGAAACGGTCAAGTTATGACTAAAATAAGGCTATGGGTAATTTGGTCATTTACCTAAATTTCTAGGGTTCAGATCCTAAATATTATTTTGTTATAATGATGAAATTGAAATTCTAGGCTGGTTAGCATCTTGAATTTTCCAATTCATAGTTGATTTGACTAAGTTATGGCCATTTGAAGTCTAGGGGCATTTTGGTCATTTTTCACTAAAGTCAACTCTAAATTATAGGGTTGACTTTTTATCCTGATGTTCGAATGAGAAAACTAATACTACTACAATGATGGGGCCACTCTCCTGAGCATTTTAAGACCCATATTGACTATGTTTCGATAATCGGGTAAAAAGTTATGAGGCTCTAAAGAGGTCCTAAAATGCTACCTCGTTATACGTACTCCGAAACAAATTTTTACTTTATGTTATTTGAATCCTTACATTTTTCTGAGTATTTTAAGACCTATATTAGCTATGTTTGGAATATCCTACAAAAAGTTATTAAACTTTTAAGATTTACTATTCAAAAATATAATTTGAATTATTTTACTATTCATTTATTCAAATTGTATTATTTTACTGTTCATTCCTAAAGTTTTTATATAAAATTTATGAAATCATTAATCTTTAATTAATTTGTGATTAATTAGGCTTAATTACTAATTAACATTAATTAATCTATTATTTAATTAATTTAATTATATTTATTAATATTTTTACTATAGCAAAATAATTAGTACTAATCACTATTTAATTAGTCTTAATTACTCATTAATATCTAATTATGAATAATTAATTACACTTTACTGTTTAATAATAATTAATTATCCTAATTACTGTTTAAGGTTTAATTAACCTTTAATTAACATTTAATTAATCTCTAATTATACTTAATTAACTAAGGTTACTGTTCAAAAGTAATTAACACTAATCCTAACTTAATTAACCACTAACTGTAATTAATTAAGGCTAAACAGTAATTAATTAACACTAACAGTAATTAAATTATTAGTTAATTAACAGACATTGGGCTCCACTGGACACGTGGCTCTTCCAGAGGCTGCCACGTGGCACTGTGGGCCCCACCAGGGCTGAGTCAGCTCGGGTGACTGGGCAGTGGGCCCCCCCCCACTTGACACGTGTCACTGCCAGAGGCTGCCACGTGGCACTGTGGCCCCGCGGGGAGCCGGACCGCCACGGTTTGACCGGGCAGTGGGTCCCGTTTGCCACGTGGTGGGCCCAGAGGCGGCCACGTGGCGCTATGGCCCCACTGGGGAGCCGAACCGCCGCGCGGGCTCTGGCTGTGGGCCCCACTTGCCATGTGGTGTGCCCAGAGGCTGCCACGTGGTCTGGTGGGCCCCACTGGGGAGCCGAACCGCTGCGCGGGCTCGGGCTGTGGGCCCCTCCCCACTTGCTACGTGGCGTGCCCAGAGGCTGCCACGTGGCCTGGTGGGCCCCACGGCCGAAGCCGAAGAGCAGCGAGGCTCGGCGTGTGGGCCCCACGTGACACGTAGTGGGCCCGAAGGCTGCCACGTGGCCTGGTGGGCCCCACCGCGGCTTACGCGGACCCGACCCGGACGGGTCCGGCTCGGGTTGACCCGGCCCGACCCGAGGCCCGTGACCCTTCGCCTTCTGGGGTGCGGCGGACCGAACCCAGTTGCCTTTGGGGCCTCGGTGCGCCCGATCGGGTGGTTATGAGCCCGATCGGAACGGTGGATGGGTAGAGGACCCGAGCCCGATCGAACGGAAATCGGGGAGATCGGGGTACCTGAAGTGCGGGTCGGTGGAATTAGGATCGACGGAAATTGGGCTGGCTTCGGGGCGCGATTCCGGCTCGATCTGGGCTCCGATTTTCCCAAACCCGGAGCCCAAAGGTCGGCCGAGGTCTTATAGACCTGCCGGCGACCTCGCCGAGGGCTGGGAGGGGCCGGATTGGTCGGGATTCGTCGCGGGCCGCTGCGTGTCGCGAGCGGGCGACGGGGCCAAAGAAGACGGCCCCGTAACCGTTGGATCAGATCCAACGGCTGCGATGGCGCCGTCCGATCTAATGGCGCCATTAGCTACAGTTGACGAAAAGTTAAATACTTAACGGCACGCCGTTAAGTATTAAAATAATATTTTTTTTTTTAAAAAAAATATTTTCCAGAAAATTTTGAACATATTTTTCCTAGCTAATTTGGGGTCAATGAATTCAATGGCGCAGTCGGATTTTTGATCCGACGAGTATATTGATACCTCGATTGGCAGAACCCAGTCACAGTTTATCTACTCAAACTAAGGATTTAAGTCATTAATTATAACACCCTTAAGGTTGGATGATTTATTATAAGTGGGACTATATTCGACTAAGCCCGTAAGATGTAACACAAATATAGTCATATATTAAAATAAATCAACCAAATCCTGAATACTGCTAAAGTGATCAAGCACTATGGGTAAACACAACTAAACTTAACTAATAACTTGAGTTTAATCAATGCTATTTAATCAACAAGGCTTACCAAAGCTATGAGATTTAAACTACAAGAGTTAAATTCTATACAAAGTTTCAAGGATGTGATCAAAATGATCACTCAATATAGGTTACTACCACAATAGAGAAATATTATTCTAAGTAATTTAGATGATTCTACCACAATGATTTAAGATCAAGCTTCTATGGCTAAGAAGGATCATCTAAGTTCCTACTTCAATGTGTCACAATAAGTCCTCCCTACCGTAATGAAATAACAATTATTAAGGTTATTATTATTATCATAGAACAGCCTAATGTAAGATCATCAAGACCTTACATATCTAACATATATGCTAAAATTCATAATTTTTACCCATTAAGCTTATTTTGATCAGATCAGATGGGTAAACCATTCTAATCAATACCTATACTACAATTATAAGATATAATCAAGAGTATTATTAAGTTTTGATCTTGTAATAAATCAACTTAGTTTTATAATTAATTTTATACTAAGAGTTTTATATAAGAGAAAATCAAAAATCTAAAGTTTAAGTTCAGATATTTAATCACACAAGTTTTTTAATTATCTTAGCACTTCTAATTTAATGAATTATGATCAATATCAAATCATATGTATTATTAGAATCATATCAATTGAGTTATCTTACAATTAAATTAATTGCTTAAGTGATTAAGGGTTTAAATATTTATCAAATATATTAGGATTTAACCCTAAACCTTACCCAATTAAGACAAATTATTGATTTATATATGAATGGCCAATCGATGCATTATTAATATATTATTAATGTCAAATTTCAGATTTATATTAAGTATCATTTACTTAATTAAGTTCTTAAGATTATTACGTTCAAGTATAATTTAATGTCAATTTAAGTAAATCAAGGTGTCCAAATCAGTATTTAAGTTCTATAGCATACATAAACATTATATTGATTAATAATGAGTAATTAAGGCTAATCAAATCTCAAATCAAATATAAAAAAGATTAGCACTTGATTACAAATTAAAGCAATTATGTTCTATATAATTTGATTATTAAAATTTAATTGGTCATACAAGTAATCAAAGATTCTAACATTAATATTTAACACAAAATATTTAAGTAAACACATAAGTTAGCACATGCTATAAAGGATAAATTTTCACATTTAAAATTCACATAAAATTTTATATAATGCTTAATTTTACTAAAATTAGGTTCAAATTTGATACATTTCGGCCTAATTAGGGCCCTAAGGTCCTTAAAATGCGAAAATGTAAAGTTTTGGCCATTCTGGACAGTTATGGACAATTTCGGATAGTTATGGGCACCGCGGCCCACGATAGCGCCTTCTGGCCTAAAGTTAGGAGCTCAAGCGCATCGCAGCGCAGCGCTGTAGCGCGGTAGTGCTTTTAGGCGATGCGACGCCTAATTCCCTGAGGTGCAAACACTACGGCGTGCTGCAACGGATTGCAGCGCTGTGGCGCGCGGCAGCGCTTTTAGGCGTTGCGGCGCATCACGATTCCTGATTCTCGAGGTGCATACACTACGGTGCGTTGCGGATTTTATTTAATTTTATAAAAATATTTTTATGCTTCATCAAACTATTATACTGCTGCGGCGCAAAATAGCGCACTACGGCGGACCCAAACTCGAAACTCGGGCGCTGCGGTGCGTTACAACGCCCGACGGTGATTTCGCCTGTGCGAAAATCATGATGGGTCTCCTTTCGCACTCGAATACTCCCAATTTTAAGCACCTCACGTGTGGTGTCATATACCGAAGGAAAAGTCTTTCCAAGACCTTTCCATTGATACCAAAATTGGCATGTATTGATAATTTTAACGAGCAGAAATTGATACCCTAGCTACAGGTATATAAAAATTATACAACTTTTTGATAGAAAATTTAATGGAGAACTTGATCTTCGATTGGACTCATTGAGTCTGATTGAGGCTCGATGATCATACTTAGCTCCCATACAATAGCTAATGAGCATGCAAATCACAGCATTTTAATAAATCAGAAGAGTTGAGTACAAATGAGAGTAAGCAAAATGGTACCTTAGCCTTACAAGAATAGAGGAAGAAGATATTAGGAGCTTGAACTTGAGGTTTGAGGGCCTCTCCAACAACAACTCAGCAAGGAAGGAGGAGCTTTCAGTTTTAGCAAATGGAGACGAAGAAGAAGGCTGTTGCTCCTTCTTAAAGGAGGAGTGGAGGAGGTAGGGCATGACTATGGGAGAAGAGGAATGGCCTCAACCTTGCATGCGAATGGGGAGGTATGGGCTTCGAATGGATGAAAAAGGCAGCCAGAAGAAAAAATAAAATAAGGAAAAAATGGATTTAATGAATACATAAATATTCATTTTTAATTTTTTATTTATTAAAAATTCAGATTTGACAAACACGCTCCGAATAATTCTCAAAAATTCACCCTTAACTAATTTGGGGGTGAGAAATTCAATGGTGAAGTCGGATTTCGATTCCGATGATTATTTAATTATACTATTTTTCGATGTATTTAATTACAATAAAATATTCGAGAAAATTCGATGATTTCCAAACGCATCAAAAACATCACACTTAGCTAATTTGAGGGTGACGATCGCAATGGAGAAGTCGGATTTTGATATCGATGTCAAATTAAATATCTATATTAATATTAAAAAATTCTAATTTTTTGATTGAACTCCGAATCACTTCAAAAATTTCAAGAATTTGATCTAATGACTAGATAAATTCAATAGAATGATAATTAAGCTGCGATTAAACTAATATTAGACTAAATAATAATCTCAGATTGTTATAGGAACATAGGGGCATCATATAACCTCTTTGTTTTTGCAAAGGAAATTCTAATTTAGAATGGGGTTGATTAGAATGAATATTGAAAACATAGGAGCTTTGAAAAATTATTTTTAGGAGAGTTAGGCTCCCTTGGAGAGTGGGGACCAAAAGAGGGACAAAGACCATGTTCTGGCGAAGCATTTATGTCTTGATTAGGGATAATGGGGCTAAAGGTTTGTATGGCCGGAAGGGGAGAAAAAGCTGGAGAGGTAGTAAGAATAGTAGGGAGGGGAGATTCCAAAATGATGGGGAGAATAAGAGTGGTCTGTGTTGCTTTGACAATTGTACCAATTTGGATTGGTGAAGGACGAGGGGGGCGTCTTCTAGGCCTTCTAGACCTACTTCTTCCTCTGTTAGAGGGCAAAGGATTGGATGAGCAAGTACAGCCAGCATGTGTGAATATCCCAAATTTATCACATGCAATGGGGGTCCAATCATAATCGACATGCTGATTGATAATTTTACCGTCAACCCTAATTTGAATTTTCTCAGGCAAAGAAGACAATATTTATTTCGACACAAAATTTTGCAAAAGTTAAGCGAGCTTTTGAGACAGTTAAGCTGTCTGCCATTGTAAGAACACCAACCTTGCTTGTAAGTTTAGAAATAATAGGAGAGGAAGTTCAGGAAACCTGATCCATACCAGCAAAGAAGAGAAGGACGAAGCTAATAGCATAAAATTACAATTTCATGGCTTAACCAGAAAAAGGGTGTTGAAGAACCACATAACCCCTTGTAAGAAAGTTTGTACTTCTTCTTCGCAATATAGTTTAATAAGGTAGCAACTAGCAATTAAAGAGAATAAAAAGAAAGAACCTAAGATTTGGTTATGGTATTTTGAAGGGCTTTGAAAGTATGCTTTATTCTCAAACTGATTCCCACCACATAGTTGATCAATTGCTTTTCGCTGAGACTAACTTCATCCTTAGAGATGTCAACAACCTCTTCAGACGAAGGCATGTAGGAAATGTCGAATTTTTTTTTTTTTTGAACCACCAAAAAAAGAGATTTCCAAAACGCAGAGCCCGAGAGAGAGAAACCTTGCCTCGGTTGGGTTGGGGGAGTATCGAGGATCTGTGAAATGAGATTGGGGATGGGGTGGGGAGTCGGAGACGGCCTCATGAGGGGCCACCGACAGAGAAAGAGTAAACCCTAGCTGTGCTTAGAGGAGCTTTTCGCGGAAAGCACCAAAATAAGTTGCTAATTTTTTTTAGTTCAATTATTCGACTCACAAACTGTTATCAAATAGTTAAAAAAAAAATTCGATTCTTTTTCTCACATAAAACAAAAATTAAATCAATTTTTCCAAGTGAGATCGACAAATAAACATTTTAGATATATATCCTATTCAACCAAGAAAAATAAGAGCTAATATATATATTTCTTTTCAGTGCAGTAGAAATGGTGGGTTAAAAGGGTACTAGAAATCTGGTACACAGCCACAAGGTACATTAGAAGGATTCACAGGCTTTGAAATGGCAGAAATACTACGTAAATAACCCGCATTCCGGTACGCTTCTGTCTAAACAAGTTTATGGGCTAGCTTAAATTAATATCCACGTTGGTTTTTAGAAATTGATAACCTAAATTTTACTAAAATAGTACGTAAAAAGTGCTCCCGCTCCAATGCAAATGGCAGCAATTAACAGCGCATAATTCCGATTGAAAATTTTTTATTGCAGCACTCCCATTCTACGATTTTTAGAAAGGAAAATCTGCCGTCTCTCTTCGCCTTCCTTTTTCCCACATACATCTTTCATTGGTCTGATATCCATTACAATGGTATATTAGAGGACGGTGGTCGCATCTGAGGATTCGGATTCTAGGTTTTCAAGGAATCTGTCTCGCATGACAGTTGACAGTGGTGGAGATTCCGTGCCGACATAGCCGCAGATTAGAGTTTCAGTTCCCGATCGATCATTCGTGATCCTTCGATTAGGTTAAGTCAACATGTTCTGGCGTATGTCTGGGTCTCCAGCGACTTCGCCTGTAAGTGCCTGCTGTTGCGGATGCGGTTCCATGAATCGCTTCGAGTTTTCACTGTTGATTGCTTTTGCGGAGATGTCGGTACATTTGCTATTGAATGCGGGGAGCGCTGAATTTTGAATACCTTTATTGTGCGATTTTTTCCCCACATTGTATAAAGTTTAGTTGGTTAGAAGTCATTTTGTCGCGGTAATCTTTAATTCAAGTTTATGACTAATGAGAGTATTTGCAAAGTCATAATGACTTTATTGGTATTACGGTTGGATCATTAATCTGAACTTTATGCACGATTCATATGCTTAGGGCCGTTTTATTATTTCTACAATTCCATGTTGTTTGATCAATATTACATTTTTGTTGAAATTTCAGGTGGATAATATATTGGACAAGCAGAATTGTACTTTGGAAGAGCTGCTTGATGAGGATGAATTAATTCAAGAATGCAAGGCGTTGAATAGTCGACTAATTAATTTGTAAGGACTTATAAATTGTTTTCCTATACATTTCTTTCTTTTCTATCTAACACTTGTAACCCTACTTCATTCTATAACGCTACCTAGATAACTAAAGAATCACTCTTTGTTAAAGTAATATAGTGAGAATCATGGCTTTAAAACTAAGTGCAGTTCTTGGTTTTTTCATAAAAGTTTCAATTCCACAGAACGTATTGAATAACCACTCTCTTTAATGAAACATGGTATTTTATTTCACATTTGGTTTAGGTCAGCTAAAAGGCTACAATTTTCTTTACTGCTATGTCTGCTTAGGAAAAAGGCATTTCTAGTGTTTAAATGTTATACCCTTAAAATGCACGATTTTATGTTTCAAACTTTGTCTTAGAATCTTCTTACATTCTTTATATCATGAGCTTTTTTTAACTTATAAGAACAAAGTTTGTTTCTTATTCGGTGCCTCATTTTGCAACTATTTGATTTGCTCTTTAATTTACTTGTTTGTTCATTATTACTAATAGAAAAGGTGGGAGATTATGTTATCTGTGCGGTAAGACAGCCTCGTATATAAAGAGGCAAAGGTTACAAAAGAACGGAGGAGATGCATCCGTATATAACCTACGGTAAGGTTAAAACATAATAAAAAATAGAATAACAAACAAATATTTAAGGACAGAGGACAAATCATAAAAACAGAAAAAAACAAAATAAAACTTTTGTTTTATTTAATACTCCCCCACAAGGTTAGCGGCACCGGGTTGATGAGCTTGGAGGCAATATTGGAAGGCTTTGATTGGAAAAGCTTTAGTCAGTATGTTTGCGAGTTGTGCATCGAAGTAGATGTGTTTGACTTTGAGATTGTTCTCCTTGATCAACTCACGAACAAAGTGATAATCAATATTGACGTGTTTCATGCGTGCATGAAGGATGGGCTTTGAGGTGAGGTAGACAGAACTGAGGTTGTCACAAAGGATAGTGGGAGCAGTTGTCAGGGCAAAATCTAGCTCAACAAGTAGGGGCCAAACTCATAGGGCTTCATTGGTGGCATTTGCTATAGCCTTGTATTCTTCTTCAGTTCTTGAACGAGCCACAGTGGGTTGTTTTTTTGAGGACCAAAAGATCATATTTTTACCCAAAAAATGTAGTATCCGGAAGTAGACTTGCAGTCTTCTTCGTTTCATGCCCAATCTACATTGCTGAAGATCTTTAGTGTAAAATCAGAAATAGGAAATAATGATAGGCCATAGTTAGAGGTGCCGCACAGATATCTGAGGATGCGCTTTGTTATGTTGTGGAGACCATTTAGTTCATCATGGAGATGCTAATGGTGCTCCGGTGTGCTTCTAGGAGGTTCTGAGGCGATTCAGAACAAAGTGTGAAGTTTAGCAACATCACAGGCGATGCTGCGCGCCGCATCCCGTCGTAGGCGCCTTGGTGCCCCACGCCCGAGAAGGAGGCGCTATCGCGCGCCTCAGCACTAGCAGACCGTGAAGAAGGCACTACAGCGCGCTGCAGTGGAATCAGGTGCTGCAGCATGCCCCAACAGTAGTCGTCCTAAGAGGCGGGCACTACAGCGCGCTGCAGCGACAGACAAACAGAGACTAGGGCGCTGCAGCGCAACCTGGCACCCGACTATTCGAAGCCCAGGCGCCACGGTGTGCCGTAGCGCTAGGCGGAATTTTGCTCCGGTTTAGGTTTCGTTCTAAGTCAATTTGGAGGCATTTTGGATCATTTGGGGTCCAAAATTAAGCTGGATACTTAAGGGAACAAGTTGGAGGAGCTCCTTAACTTGGAATTTTAGTTTGGGAGGCTTTGGCTGCTAAGGGAGGAGATTCTAAGGAGGAATCCTAAGGGAGAGCTGCTGTGCATGGGAGCTCTTGCATGTTGGAGAAGATACTCCAGGTGGTGGCTGCTACCTCTCTCCTTCATCCTAGAGTAAGAGCTATATTTCTTGAGGAGGTTAAGCTTTTTGTAACTTTGTACTCTTTAGTTTTACATAGTGGAAATTTTTGTGTGGTGTGATTCCGTAGTTTTTCCCATCTTTGGGTTTTCCACAGAAATCTTTATGTTTGGATGTTTGTATGCTTGTGGTTGTGTTGCATACATGTGCTATGATCTATTGCTTGTGGATTTGTGTTTTTCATCGTATTTGCTTGGTAATCGTCAACTCAACCCCGGTCCTTGATCGAGAGAGTTCCTAAACCGCTTCCGCTGCGGTGTGCTCTCGGTGTAAGAAAGTTTGTTTTTCTACTAACATGCTTGACAGCTTGCCAATGATCAATGGTGGGGTTATGAATATATCAACAAACTCTGTTGACATTGAAAGTGATGTTTGGTCGCGTGTGTTGTAGATATTGCAGGCTGCCTACGATACTACGATAAAGGGAGATATTGTGAAACCGCTGCGAAGCCGAGGAGCTAATGTAGCGTTGGACAACTGCAGGGGTGGAAGTACTCCTGGAGCATGTTTGTGGACTATAGAATGTCATGGATATAGTTACTGGGATAGGTGAAGGACGGATGGAGTAATGGAGCACTTGATATTGAGGAGTTAGTTTGCGGAACCAAGGTCTTTGAGGGGGAAGGAAGCAATTAAGTAATCAATGAGGTTTTGCATAAGATGGGTGTTGTTTCCTGTTAACAAGATGTAATCAACATATAGTAGTAGAAGTTAAAGTTTTAGCGAAAAATAAATAACGAGGAATCGTTGATTGTGTTACGGAAACCAAAAGTAGTGAGTGCATCATATAGCTTGTGGTACCATGCCCTTGGTGATTGCCGAAGTATATAAGCTTTGTGGAGCCGACACACGTATTCCGGATGGGTTGTTGAGACAAATCTAGGTGGTTGGGGCATAGATTTATTGAAGTGATCACCGTTGAGAAAAGCATTGTTGAAATCTAGTTGGCGTATGGACGAGCTGAAGGTAACCTCCAAGGAGAGATTATGTGGTTTGTTGTCGGCTTAACAACTGGGCCAAAAGTTTCTTTGTAATCCAGACCCTCTTGTTGTGTAAAACCCCGCGCTATTAGCCGTGCTTTGTGGCACAAAGTAGGAGTGTGTTTAATTTTGAATAACCATTTGCAATCAACTATATTGACGTGCGATGGCTTTGGGACAAGACAATCATAACATTTTTTTCTTGTAACAGTCTATGCAACCGGAATTCAATGCTCTTCTCAAAAACAAGACTTGATTGAAGTGAGCTGGAACAATGTTATCACTGTCAGTGGACTCAATAGAGAAAATTCTGGGTTTAGAGTTACCCATTTTGCTGGGTGTGAGCATCGGATGAATGTTCGTGGGACAATCTGCAGTGGGCAGAGGATGGAAAGGGTGTGTTGAGGCGGAGTCGGGGAGGATGATGTTGTGTTAGAAGATGGAGCAGCGCATGGCTGAACTGATGTTGGCTTTGTAGCTGCTGCTGGAGGGGAATGTGGCTGCTGTAAAGGAGTGGTGTTGGCTGTGTTCTGCATGTTATAGTTGCTGATGGGCTGCTCCTGGGTATAAGGTGGAACAGGAATAATGAGTTTTGTAGGAGTGGGATGGTTGGGTTGTGACAGATTGTTGGTGTTGCTGTTCGTATGGATAATTGGTTTCGTCAAAGGTGGTATAGCGTGAGATGAATATATGAGCACTCTCGATGTGATAACATAAGTATGCCTTGTGTTGGCCACTGTGGCTGATGAGTGCATAGGGATGAGAGCTTGGTTCTAATTTGCTGCTTGAATAGGGGCGAAGCCATGAAAAATATAAACATTCAAAGGCTTTTAAGAACTGATAATTTGGGAGTTTTTTGAACAGCACTTCAAATGGTAATTTGTAGGCTAACTTTTTCATGGGCATTCGATTTATCAAATAACTCGCAGTTTGAAATGCATTTAGCCAAAAATGATGCGGGAGGGAAGCTTGAAGGAGTAGAGCACGACCTGTTTCAACAATATGTCTGTGCTTCCTTTCGGCATTTTTGTTCTGAGCAGGAGTGTAAGGAGCAGACAGAATATGTTGGATGCCAAAGTGGTGAAGGGTTTTAGTGAATTTTATTATATTCTTCCCCGCCATTTGATTGGAATTTCAGAATTTTAGTGCTTAATATATTCTCAGCCATCAATTTGAAAGACAAAAATATCATGCACATCAGATTTTTGATATAAAGAATATAGCCATAAAACTTGAGAAAGCCATCAATGAATGTAATATAATATTTGTATTTGGAGGTTGACATGACAGATGCTGGACCCTAAATGTTAGATACAAGTGGTTTTGTATATGTAGTCATGAATGTAAGTAGAGGAAGTCTGTGCTGTTTTGCCATATGACATGTGTGGCAAGTAAAGTTTGGAGGAACTTGAAAAGACAAGGAAGAAGGCAGATGATTGAGTTTGTCGGCTGATGGATGACCAAGACGGTTGTGCCAGAGGTTGATCTCGATCAGCTTTGTGGAGCGGTGGATGCGGGAAGAATGTAGAGCCCTTTAGAAAGTGTGCTCCACAGGATCTTCTTTGTGAGGGTATTCTTGATCACACAAAAAAAATGATGAAATTCTATAAAGACATTATTATCCTGAGTAAATTGGCTGATGGAGATCAGATGCTTGGTTAGATGAGGAACATGGAGAACATTTTGTAAGGAAAAAGAATGAGGGGAGTGGTTTAGGAGCGTGCAACCAGTGTTGCTATGTCTAGGGTTTATTATCATTCTAAAGTCTTGCTTTTTCAAACAATGCTTTTTCTTCTATAAAATAGTTTTGTTTTGACAATGCTTTGGAATATGTACAAACTTTTTTATTGTATTGAAATGAATTGATTCTATTATGGTATTTTTATAAATTCCAACAAATGGCAATGCTTAACAAAAGATCATCTTCTTGGCATTGCCTTCACTTAAATATTTCACATGAATACTTGTGGTGGGAATTAGGCAGTATAAGATGGGAGCGGAGAAGCTGTTTGAAATTTGGAGAATGGAAGGATTTGGGTTATTGGTTGGAGGGTTTTGGGATGAAGACGTGGGTTGACATTAAAGTTAGATAAGGAAATAGATTGACATTAGAAGATTTGGGAGGAGGGGTTGCTATTTAGATGAAAGGAGGGATGATGTTGAAATAGGAGTGACGTTTGTATTGGTGCTCGCTATAAGAAATGAAGGAATGTGGTAATGGAAACTATGGGTTAAACAGGGAGGTTTGGTTATTTTGTTATATGAGAAGATACTGATTTGGTTGAAAAGTGCTTGAGAAGGGAGAATAATGGATGCAGTTATCTTTGGTGGTGGATATGTCCTATGGATGAGGTGCTACTCTATTGATGCATTAGATATGTTGCTTTGCAGCCAAAGAAAAACTTTTTTTGTTCTTTTTTTTTTATAATTTTGAGCAAACGCTGGTAAATTCCTTTCTTAGTACCCGTGACAAACATCTTTGCTCTGCACGATTTCTCTTTGCTGCTTTCTTTTGTCTTCCATACTAAGAGTTTTTTATTCATTATGTACAGCAAGGGAATTGTATGCCTTCTTTAAATCAAATGATTCATTTTATCTTTGTTACTTCATTGATAGATCGTATATGCTTTTCATCCAAAAAGTTTTTTTCATTTTATTTTCTATACGGCTTTGAATCAAATCTAGGATATTACTAATTTTCATTATGTTCTCCTTAAATCTCTTTATCTTTATTACTCCAATAAATCCAGAATACTTGCTTTCATTCAAACAACATAGTAAAAGTGATGTTAATTCTATTCTCCTTAAATATAATACTTTTAATGCCTTTTAAAAGTTAAAATCTTTCAAATTAAGGATTTGTTTTATATTTTCCTAATGTGATTTGGAGCTGACACTATTTAATTTTTTTTTTTAGTTCCTATGACAAACATCTTTTTTCTGCATGAACGTGCTTTTTTTATGCTGATTTTAAATGGTTGGCCCGGCCTGGCATGAACCCAAGGCAGACGGGGCTCGAGCCATAAAAAGCAGCTCGACAGTCTAGTTGAATCTTGTGAAATTTTGATGCTAGGTCAAACCCAACCTGTGAAATATAAATATTGAACTTTGACCCATTGAAGAAAACCACCATTCTATGTAGAACAAACAAATTATAGTACAAAATGGAAAATTGTAGTGTGAAAAAATTATTTACTAGTACTAGTTGCGAAGGCTCAAGGCCACCCGGAGGGTAGGCCGCGCAGCGGTGCTATCTAGAGAGACGCTAGGAGAAGGTTTCACTTTGGCTATCTTTCTCGCTCGAGCACTGACTCTGTTTTCCTCTTCTTTTGTGTAATGTCTCTAGTAGTATTACAAAATTGAGCTAAAAGGTTTAAAAACAAAAAGCATTACTAAACAGAAGCAAAATCAAATTGTTAGGAATAGAGTAGAAACAAAATAAAAAGTACTAGTGGAAACAAAATCACTGTATTTTGTTTATCTTGTTTCACTCTAAATATGACAACTTAGATCTGCATATTGTGATGGGAGCATAGATCGGGACAATAATAGAAAGATATTGCAGATAGGATGACATTCAAAGACTCTTAATCTAATAAAAACAGGGAGCTCGACTGCCATGACAATAGGGTATCTTGTGCTCTTTGAACAGATCCCCTCTTCAAAAATTTGTGGCCCTCAGACAATTGTGGATTGGACAAAGTCACTACAAAATTTGGGATTGTCATTCTCTCTTGAATAAGGCAATGGAGAAAAAAAAAAAACAAAATGATGTTAATAAATCTATAGAAAATGGAATTAAAAAATATGAGAATGGAACAAAGTAAGCTTGTTTGTTATTTCATTTGACACATCGCACTAAATTTGATTTCTAGTGGTAGAAATGTTTATTGTTGTGTTCAGACGGGAAAGATTGATTTGTTTCTCAGTGTTTCCCATTGAAAACACATTATGTCCTATTGTTCAAATATACTTTCTTTTTTAGATGAAAATATGTTTATTTATTTCACTTGTTTATTATTTAAAAACAACATTTAACATTCACGGTACATTATAAATTTAGAGTATTAAAAAATAAAGTAAGATTTCAAGTTGTGCAATTTATGGCCACGTTCCACAAAATTTATTTTATCTGTTGCGCACTGTAAAAATGGCATACCAACCTGGTTTATATTCATCGCACTGTGAAAATAAATTTCACACAACGGTCAACTAAACTGGAACATTTTACAACATGCAGAGCTGAAGCTTGCGCCCCTTTGGAACTCAAAAATTGGGGCCTCACCCAATCAGGACCTATTTTAACTATCATATTTCATAAAAATGATGAAGAGCATTTGATCCATGCTAAAGGAACATTACTCAACATTGCAATAGGTTTCCTATATATGTGCACTACGGAAGTTCTAATAGACTAATAAAAAACTATAAAAGTGGCCACAAGAAGTTTGATTCATATTTGAAAACCTAGTTCCAAAAGATTTGAGTGAAGAAGATAAAAGGATCAACAAGATCCTTGCAAAGTCTCTCCAAAAAATCCCTCTACGCACCTGTAACATTGGCTATACACTGACTTCAAGCTTCTCTTATAGCCATTGCATGTAAAAGAGGAAGAGGATAAAGAGAATTTTGTGTGAAGTGATGGCTAGTGTTTGGGTAGAGAAGCTTGAGAAATTAGAGGAAGAAAGGAGTGGTGGCTAGGGTTTCGTGAGCTCTTAGGGTTGTTAATGTTCTCGTCATTACCACTCAGGCCCCTAAAATAAACTAAAAATTTGACATAATGATAAGAGGGGGAGCTAAGCCTAATTTGTAAATGAATTAAGTTATTTTCTTAATGCATTTGAAAAATTAGAGATCCCAGAAATTATTTTGCTGAGTCAAATTTTTGAATTTATTAATTATAGTTCGGCTAACAATACTTGATTACACATTATTTTTTAAATCTCTTTGAAATAGTATCCTAGTCATATTTAACATGTCAAGGAACTTGATGATGATTTAAATGACTCGATCAATATAGGTTTGACAAGTCTAAATGAATGTTCCCTGAAGGCAGAAACTAAACTCAATGATATAGTAACAGCTTGCTATGGGCTTAATTTTATGATCTAATCATTGGGTGTTATCCTAGCTGTTTGCTACTACTCAATTAATTGCATATCTGCTGCTACACTAAAAGGCAATTCACCATAGTCACTTTTGATGATTGAAAATTGTTTCTTTAATTCCATCAGTGTTTAAGTGCACCCACTTTGTCCAATCCAATGCTTTGGCATGATGAATCACCTCATGATATTAAATGTTTTATTCGGGCTGTTCTCAAACCCAATTTTTGTTCAAATGGTATCATCATACATATCAATAGTGCATAGCATGACACATCACAAAGGGTTCGATGGTGCCATATAGAATAACATATGTTGTAGTGCATGTTTCTTGAAAAAGCATTTTGAAACTGTAACTATGGGTAAGTTATTATCAATTTAACAAATATAGAAGATTGTAATTGCTAAAAAGGGCCATGGATGATATTAAAATTAAAATTATGATTGTTTTAACATATCAAATCTATTCTAGCTTTTTGATCTTACCTAATAGTTTTTAGGCTTGTAAAAAAGTTTAATAGTAATCATTGCAAAGATTTGTAATAGCAATTGCCCTTAAGTCTAATCATAAAAATTAGAGTGTAGATAAACAAGCTTCTTAAATAGAGAAATATAAGAGATTTAAAGAGGTGAAGTCATTTAAAAATATGAAAAATTAAACAAATTGATGTTGATCTTAAATTTTATACTAAGCTTTGACATTATCAATAGTAGCTACTCAATGGTATTAGGGTAATAGCTATCTACAGCGAACATGTTCATCCTCGCAAGGGCAAAAACATATCCCAATTGTTGTAATTGATGAAAGCATTTATTTCAATATAAATTACAAACCAAATAATGCATTTTAGCATGCCCTAGAAATAAATAATAAATTGACAATGCAAATGTATATGTAAAAACATGATGATGTTATATTAATTGGTAAGCTGGGATGTTTATACATTTCAAAAATGTAATAATGAGAAAAAACCAGACATCATCAGTGTTAGTCAATGTTCGATAGTAGTTGTAAAGTTGATTAGTAGTACATCAAAAGGGGAGTAGTTGGCCAACAAAAAGATTATGTAATGATGAAGAAGAATGAGAGGTAGCAATGGGAGAATTGGAACATTGGTAAAGAAGTTTGCAGGTTGGCCTAGAGAATAATAAGATGTTTCATAAAAAGTAATGTCCATCAAATAGAAAAATCAATTGACATAAGGTTAGAGTGTTATAGCACTACAGCGTTAATTGCATAGCAACGCATAGCTATTTTGAATAGCTTGTATTATATAAAACAAAGCACATAGAGCATACATTATGTGTGCCCCAATGCAATATGTTGTTAGAATTGATTGAAAATGGAATAAATTATTCTCCTCTTAAAAAAATATTGTCTTTAGGTATCATCCACCATTCATCAGCACATCTTAATGTTTAAGATTTATAATAGTAAAAGTTAAACAATAACATGTGTTGAACTTCATAACTTAAAATCATAGGCGTTGAAATGGAGATTGAATGGCAAAGATTAAAGAATTTAGGCATTATCCTTCAAAAAGGATTATAGCATATTTAAAAAATATATCTCATTTTTTTTTAACAATTTATATTCATTTTGGTTTGTAATTTAAATAGTAATCATACTATAGCAGCAAGCATGAGAGCATGCTAGAAGTCAAACTTTTGATCCTCAAAGATTTGTGGAACGCCTCAAGGCTTTGGCGAAAGCCTCAAGATTTGTGAACCACTTGCATTTGCATCAAGCACCAGTGCTGATGCTGATGTCACGCCCTCTATTGTTGGAACCTCCCTTTTTTACCGGTAACAAACTTTGTAAATTTCTTACCGATATTTATTTACAGGAGTAATATTTCGGATTTATCTTTTTTTGACGTACCATCTTCTAAGATAGTGGTCTTCTCTACTATGCATATTATATGCGTTTTCTAGAAGTGATACTATAAGCATTAAGTAAAACACTATCTTTTAGACGATATCAGCCACAACAAATTCTAGGCGGTTAAGTCATTTTTAGGATTGATTTTGCATATAGTAGAGAATCTGTAGCTTTTCCACAGAAAATATGCCTTGAGTTTTCTAGAACAAATTGAATTTCTTGTAAACTTTCAAATGCTTTTTGGATACTTATTTCCAAAGATGACTTTGAAGACATCTCTTGCTACAAATGCCTTGTTGGAAGGCTTAGTCAGTTAACATGATATTTTTTTGTTATTGGTTTAGTGAGTTTGCATGCGTAGAGTTCAATGTAGAACTTAAAATCTTATATAAATTGAAGCCTTCTCAAATGCTAACTATACCAGATCAGTTGAGGCTAGAAAGTTAACTTTAAAAAGGTGTCTGTCGGAGGTCTATTGTATTATATGGCAATAAAAAACAAGCATTTATTAGAGCTAATGTTGAAAATGAATTTATGGTTATGGAACATTCAAATTGTTGAATGATGTGAATATGATTTTTGATGAAGGAATCAACTTTTTTATCACTAAACATAATATTTTTAAATGTGAATTTCAAGCATTCTTTCATGTTAGAAGCAATTCTAATTTTCATGAAAGGACAAACCATAATGAATTAGATTGTTATTTCATCAAAGATATTGTTTTATCAAAGACACATGTTGGAAAATTCTTTTCTTCATTCAGTACTATACCTTTAGTTTTAATGATATATAACCAAACTTGAAGGTGTGTTGGAAATTCAATATAAAACACACGGATCAGAATTTTAATACATGGATACAAACCACAATTGCCACCTCAACCATTGAATATAAGGCACATGGGTTACAATCTCTACTTTAATATTCAATGCACACAAGTTACTGATATTATGATTTGTTTTCTTGCTTTTCAATAAATTAAAACTATTTATAGTCAGACCTTTTTGTAATTGAATAAAATTAGTGAGTTTTTGTCCAACTTGATTTATAGTGTTTTCATGTTTAAAAAAATGTTAGATTGTAATTTCTTAATAAAATTGATTCTCATTTTTGATGCCTAGCCACATGTAACTAAATTGTCTTGAATTGAACAACCAAGATAGGGCATTCTTTTTCATGTTTTTGCATAAGGTTGGATGCAAGCTACTGAAGGCATCCAAAATTTTAAAGATTTTTTAATTTTGATACCATTGAGTTAATATTTTTTTTTTCTTATTTTCACTTTGTTTTACATTAGCCAATATCCATCTGACTGCTTTTTTGTTGTCATGTTCTATATTAGTCTTCGTGAGAGAACTCAAGTTGAGCAATTGCTTCGTTTTATTATTGAAGTCGCTCCAGAGGAAGCTGAGAATAAGGAAATTCTAAAGCAAGTTTTGAAGTGAATTTATTGTTTCTTTGATGGAATTCTTGCACGTTTATAATAATAGTGTCTATTTGTGTTTTCATTATTGCAGGTTTCCCTTCATTGCTTGTGAAATTTTTACTTGTGGGGTCGATATAATATTACAGACTTTGCTTGAGGATGATGAGGTTAGGGGCGACTTTATCATACTATGTTAAATGACATTTTAATTAATTTATGCTTTGTTTTGTTTGATTAAGCAAATTGGTCAATATCTCTATTATTTCTTGTTTACTCTTTCTTTGTTCCACAGTTGATGAATCTGCTGTTTTCTTTCTTGAAACCTGATCACCTGCATAGTACGATTTTGGCGGGTTATTTCAGCAAGGTTTTGATATTCTTATTTTCTTGTAAACTTGTGTTATGTACTCTAGGAAATGAATTATTGAGTTAATTAGGAGAAATTTGCGGTTGTTTACTTGAAGGTTGTTTTATGCTTGATGCAAAGGAGGACCGCACAACTTATGAGTTATGTTCAGGTTAGTTATTTATTTCATTACATGGATGGTTGACCAAAGCTTTTTTGACTTACATTTTATTTTGAACTTTATTTCATTGCTATTTTTTAACGTTAACGTATAAATCCGCTCTTTTCAAATATCCTGTTATCTTTTAGTGATCATTGCAAATGAAATATTTTGAACAGTTTGGTCAACATAATAGCATTTTTTACTGTTGTTTTTCTGCTTACCAGTTATCATTCACTAGAGTTCCTTCACTGCTTTTATCAAATAGGGCCACCCAGAAATATTCCATCAACTTACTGATCTAATTGGTATCACGTCAATGATGGAGGTCAGCAATTAAAACTGTCCAATTTTCAAAGTTATTATATCAATAAATGGGACAATTTTATTCCCAAATTCTTTATGCAGCATGACCTTAATAATCTTAGACTCTATACCTATGATTAATGAAACAGGTATTGATTCGTTTAATTGGAGCTGATGAATATATGTATTCAAACTATTCAGACGCATCACAGTGTGTAGATGCCACTGATGTGCTCGACTTGATTGTTGATAAGTTCTATTCTTCGGTATGTGATTTGGCAGTTTTATTTCTATGCATTTATAAACCTACTTTTACTAAGACTGTCATACATGACTTGCTTTACAGTGATTTATATTATTTTGGGAAGTAACTTCTGATTACAATATCAATTACTTATAAATCACTTATTTCCTTGCCAAATTTTATTAACTCTTTCAGCATATGTTATATGTTAATAAATCATCTGTATAGTGTTGTTTAAAATGATTTAACTTGATATTTGCTTAAAATCTCTGCAAATTCAACTAGATGGTCATTCTAATTAATTTACTTTGAGTTGATTTTGAGCATCATTAAATAATCTTTGATTTTATAATAAGTTCCACAATTGACATCTAAAAAGCTGAGAAGAAATTTACTTTATATATTAAGCACTGATATATTATGAATCGAAGTTCAAAAATATTCTTTATTTGATTCAAATCAATATTAGGTCATCTCGATAACTATGTTCTTAGTCATTAGGTTTGTTTTGTTATATTTAATTTTGATAGTCAAGCTAATATGTATTGAACAGGAGTCCCAGTTTTGATTTCTAATCAATCCAAACCTTCATAACAACTATTCCACAAAGCCGTTAATTCTATATATAAACGTCTAGAGGTGCCATCGTTGTTTAAACTCTAAGCTACAGTTGTATAGTGTTTTGATGCGGAATAACAACATTTCATCTATGTGGAACTTAAGGATGAACATCCTTAGGAGATGCTTGTTAGAAGCTTCCCAGTCTTCATTATACTCGATAATATCCAACTAAATGTAGATAATCCTGATTTTTTAATAAGTTCCACAATTTACATCTAAAAAGCAGAGAAGAAATTTACATTATTTATTAAGCACTAATATATTATGAATAGAAGTTCAAAATATTCTTTATTAGATTCAAATTAATATTAGGCTATCTCGATAACTATGTTTTTAGTTAGTAGGTTTGATTTTTTTTTTATTTAATTTTTGACAGTCAGGCTAATATGTGTTGAACAGGAGTCTCAACTTTTGATTTCTAATCAACCCAAACCTTCGTAATTCTATTCCACTTATCTTGTAGTTCTATATATAAATGTCTAGAGATGCTATCGTTGTTCAAACTCTAAGCTATAGTTGTATAGTGTTTTGATGCGAAATAACAACATTTCATCTATGTGGAACTTAAGAATAAGCATCATTAGGAGATGTTTGTTAGAATTGATGGATTGATTGCCTGCCATTATATGAATGTCTTATCATTGCTTTCCAGTCTTCATTATCCTTGATAAATCCAACTAAATTTTGTAGATGGTTAGATGTCAGAATTAGCCATATTCGCATTCTTGGAGAGTGTTTTATATGTAAAATGGGATGAAAAATTATAGGCGTGCCCATATTTAGAATTTAAATTTGTTTTAATAATTTTTAGAAAAGTTTGTAATTTTAATATAAATGAGGCTTCTTTGTTTTAATAATTTAATTTTATATATTTGTGTTAATTTATTTATTTTCATTCCCATTTATTTTGCCCCTTTTACCTCTTAAATTTTCAGTACTTAAAGATGTATAAATATTCTTTAGACTGTTTGATGGATGCCAAACTTATATATAGTGTCTTCACATGCAATTTGAAAAAAAAACTGAGGCAAAGCCTCTCTTTTCGCCTCTCCTTCTTATTTCAATGACGTTTCAAGCTTCGTGGAAGTTGCCATGGCCCGCGGTGCAACGATGATGACATTGCTATCCTAATGTACGTTTTTTTATGCACCATCAGGATTGTTCACATATCTACACTAAATTCTCTTTTACTAAAACTTATTTTAATTTCATTTTCTGTGATTCGGTCTTTGTGTGATTCTACAAGTTGCCACGACGCCAATTCTTATCGACCATTGTGAGTGATAAATCTGCCTCAATGCTTCAAAACGAGTGATTCATCTCACTTAGCAGCCCGAGTTCTTTATCTCAACCACTTCCTCGTGGCAACCCTCCAACGAAACACTTTATTGTAGGATTTTTTTATGCATCATCAACCACTTCCTCGTTCTCAACATATTGTTTGCGACTCAAAACACATGTAGGTTTCGTTGGAGGGATATTTGATGGATGAAACAGAAGTGGATTTTGGCGAAATGGAGATGAAAGATGGCAGTTTGAACAACAATAAAATAGATAAAATAGTAAAAGAAAGATATGTTAGATTAAGATTATGCACAACATGATCCCTTAGGCTTATACACACCCTGAAGCTTGCAGATTATGCTCATCGATGGAGTTTCGATTATCAACACCAAAATTAAGAGATCTCAAGACAAACTTTTGTAAAAAAATTTCATTTAATTGTCTATTTATAAGAGGTTTGGAATCTTATTTATAGTCACATAAGGCTTGCCAAATCACAATTAAAATTATAAATCTACCCAAACCAACTCTCTCATGAAGGATTAAGATGTTTTTTGCTCATAAAAATACAAGTCAATTCTTAATTACTCATGAATCACATGCCATTTGTCTATTTTTTCATGCATAATAAAAATTAAAGTATAATAAATGGAAGATTATTGCATCCTCAAATCTTTAAGCTTATGACTACTCATGATCCTTTGACTGGTGCTTATGTTATCAATTCTCCCCAACCAAAAAAACTCTCATTTGTTGAGATGATCCTTTTAACTCCTCGTATGACAAGCAAGTGTCCTCTAATGGCGGTCTATACTTCCATCGCACTAGGAATATGCATTTAAACTGCTCCACTACAATAATCTCATTAAAAATAATAGTATCAATCTCAAATTAGGAAGGTTGGAGAGTTTTTGAAAATGGTTTACCATTCTGCCCCTTTGGAGAAGTGCCTGCATTTTCTTGTATAATCTCTTTAGAATATGAAATTAAATCTTTAATATTGAAACAAGACTTGTAAACTCATCAGAAGGCAAATAAATCAAGTATTCAACTCAATTTTAGTAAGGACTTTGAAAGGTCCTGCCTCTATATCATGTAGTTTTATCATATTTTGTCATAAGAAACATCTCTGGGCAAATGCGAATGAGCACATAATCACATTCATTAAAACTCATGCTAGACTTAGTCATGTTAGTTTTTGTAGCATAATCATCATTAGTTTTCTCATTTTGATTTTTAATTTTGTGATGCATTATATGAAAATCCTTAGCAAATGCACATGCAGTATTAGAATGTGCATGGCTAGGTAGACTAATTAGGTGATTTGATTTCTTAAGATTGTAGTCATAAATAATTTTAAATGGTGTCCATGTTATTATCCTAGAAGTAGTACTTTTGTAGGTAAATTATATAGTAGAAAGGTGTAGATCCCAAGTGACTAAGCTCTAGATTTAATATTAACTTATTTATCACTTCAATTGGATCATCTATTTGTAGGTGCAAATATGATAAAAATTTTAGTGTACTACCCATTAATACTAAGGGTTCAAATTCTCCCATAAGAAATATTTTTTGCAGTAATACTTTTATACACCATTGAAGGTCAGCTTGAGCCCTAAGATTAAGATGACAATGTATCAAGTTGGGAAGTTGAGAACCCAATTCTAAGTTCATAGCGAGTTGGCTTTCTTGTGGGGGGTGGTAACTCATTTGAAAGATCCTCAAATGAGGTCTCTAGAAATTTTCTAAGGAGATCCACAACGGTGTAGAAGGAAAATTCCTCATTATTGGGGGTAACTTCTTTGATTTGCAAGACTTGAACCTTTTCAAAATTCTTACACTCCTGATGTAAGGTGTGGTTTCGTATTGTATCTATAATGGGAGCTTAAATAAGATTCTCAAGCTTATCAAGTATGATAGTTATAAGTGGAGCATCACTAGTTAAAAGTGATGTAGCATTTGTAATCAACTGAAGATTCTCAGGTTCCCTTAGTTTTGGTTCAATAAGTATTACACCAGTATATTCTTTTTGCGAATAAGTGAAAGGAATGGGCCTAGCTAGGGGACGTGATCTTGAAGTAGTGTTAGTGTGAGAGGTATCTTAGCATATGTTGGGTATTTTAATTGCTTATGTTAATATTATGGGCAATATTTTTCACACAAAGCCTCTCGCATTCTTACTCATGTGATTCTCGTGCAACCACTTTGTATCTCCTTTTGGATGTATCCAAAATATTTTGGCATGCCTAATTATTTTTATGCGAGCAAAGGTGACTCGCTGAGAGTCATCAAAACCATTGCACTCAAATAAAGTTTTCAATTTTGTCATCTAGTCTAAAAACTTTAGAGAATCACGAGTTCTATCATACGTAAGATCCTTTACTTTGAGCTTGCCCATTAGGTTCATCTTATCATAACTTTGGTGGCCTCTCCTCGGATACAAATCATCAAAATTATTTTCATAGCCTTCCTCATGAATTCTACTTCTCTTAGAATTTTATTTATGCCTAATTGCATAAAGGTAGTCATCCCTAAATGAGGTGGAAGGTCACAATGTGCCCTAGATCTAACTTGGAGTGTTGAATGATCATGTGGTGGTTGAGGATGTTGATTATTTCTCAAGTGCATTGCTTCTAAGACTAGCCTAAGCTATGATTCTATGCTAGTCATAGAAGCTTCTAAACTCTCAAATTACTGATTTAACCTGATTCTAATTGGTTCTTGGTTATTTATGATGCCCTTAAGTTGCAAAGTTTAAATAAATATGCAACACAACTTTTGAATTCCAAACACATTGAAAATAATGAAGTAGTGCAATCAATAGATAAACAAAAACTAGTGTCTAAAATTATTTCATGTTCAATTTAAATTTGGCTTATTCACACTCTAGAAAGGTTATTTTAGTAGCACACAAGTTATAAGGGGTCACTCAAGAATTTGGTAAGTTTCAGGGCAATTAATTAGCCAATGAAATGTGGAGTTTCACTAAATCAGGCAAGAACACTAAACTTGCATAAAGTTGCAATTGATATGTAAACATCTATATCACAATATTAAAGCAAATTCCAGGTTCTAGGAAAGCTTAAAATACAAGAAAGTAATAGGACTTAGCTCGCGTGAGGGCGAACAGATCACCGCTTACGAGTCGAAATTTCCGTCTTTCTTTCTTCTTGGTTGAGTGCTATATCTTTTCAACATTATTATTGAAGCGTAGGCGTCAATTTCAGGATTCCAACAGTGCAACCGACACTGAAATCGGAGATCGGACGACAGAGAATGGTGCATCAGAAGTTGACGTGATGAAGTCGTTCACTCGTGTGCGCGCCTTCAAAAATTTATTTACAAATTTTTTGCCTTTTTTGCAGAAATAATAATAATAATAATAAAAATAATGTTAATAATATTAATATTAATTATAATCAAACATTTTTTTTAACAATAAATGACAAGAAAATTAATAATACACGAGTAATATAAAAAGTTGTATTCTTTTTTTTTGTCTTTTGCTCTTTTATTTTTGCTTGTTTTTTTTAAAGTGCAGGGTGGACAACACGACACCCCGGGCAACAACGCGAGGAGTCGTCGGGTTGACAACTTAGGGAGGATTTAGTGAGGCTCAATGGGCTACTTGGAAATGGCGGCGAGAATAAAATAAAAAAATATTCAAAAAATTACGGTAGAAATTCCTTAATGAGCAGAATAACATTTCCTTTTGCATCAAGGTGTTAAAACCATCTCTGATACCAAAAATGGTGCACAAAATTGAAGAACACGATTACGTGTGCGTAAGCGATCGTTCAACTTCCGGAAGTCGTTTGGTGGGTCAAATGAAACCGGAATTGGATGAAACTTTGGGAAGATGTTTATGAGGATGCTAGGGATCTAAGGAATATTATTTAGATTTTTTTGTGGCTGTTTAAGAGGGTTATGGGCAGCAAAGTGTGAGGCCGTTGGGGTTTGCATATGCTTTGTTGGAGGGGTGCTTGATGGCCAAAACAGATTTTGTAGAAATAAAATGGAGATTAAAGATGGCAATTTGAACAACAAAAAATAGAGAAAACAACAAAAGAATGATATGTTTGATTAAGATTATGCAGACTTTGATCCCTTCAGGATTATGCACACTTTGAAGCTAACCGATTCTGCACACCGATGGAGTTTCGGTTATCCACACCAAAACTAAGAGCTTTGAAGTTAAACTTCCATATGCCAAATTTATTCAATTGTCTATTTATACAAGATGTTTGGAGCCTTATTTATAGTCACATAAGGCTTGCCAAATTACAATAAAACTTATAAATCTACCCAAACCATCTCATGAAGGATTAAGATATCTTTTGCTTATAAAAGACCAAGTCAATTCTTATTTACCCCCTCATGAATCACATGTCATTTGACAATTTTTTTCATGCATTAGAAAAATTAAAATAAATAAAATATAAATAAATGGAAGATTCTCTTATCCTCAAGTTTTTATGAATTTCACTACTCATGATCATTCGATTGGTTGTTGTGCTGCATCAAGAAGTGTTGATCTCTATTGTTCAAATGTGATTTGTTGATTGAAGGCGTGGTTGAATAGGAAAATTTTGTTTTATAAGAAGCAAGAAAGTTGGAGCTTGTTGTCTGTATCATTGCTTTTTAAGATTTTATTCTTTAAAGACAAAGTGTTCATTTAATCGTCTTTTCGCTCTACCTTAAAAGGATAGTAGTTTTGATATCTAACTACTGTCAAATGAACTACTATATATTTTGATCAAATTCTATTTCTTAATACATATTTCTTTTCAAATACATATGTTTTTGTAATTTTTTATAAAAATGTACTCATTTTCTTATTAAAACACCAAAAATATGGATGATGAATTAAAAGATAATTTTTTTGAGATAACTTTGCAGGAGCTTCCTTGCTAGATATTTAGCAAAGGGACAAGTAATCACAGCTCGGCCTAGTAAGAAGGCATTGCCTAGTTAAGATACAGAGATCTGACGACAAGAAATACATAATTCTTAACTTTTCTCATTCTAATCGCGAAAGTAAAATAGTAATATCTCAAATAAAAGAGAGAAGTCATAAATGAACTATTGCCTTTTAATAAGGACAATAAAATAAATCATTATAAAAAGATAAATTGAACTCATACTTTTGTTGAGTGGGTCTTACTATGGTTTTAGTTGCATCTTGTTCTTTTGCTATTAAATTTATAATTTGAACTATGTTGGGTGTCAAGAGTGAGTATATTGTAGCTCTGTGGGTGTTTTTCTAATTGAATGAAAAAATAAGACACAATGCATACCAGTTTAAAATACAAAAAGTGAAATTGATATTTTTTTTAATTAACTTTAGAAGTATTTTTATTAATCGATTGATTAAATATAAATGTTTTAATTTTATTGCATTAATATAATTGGACTCTTACTATGCCTCTATTATTTATATTTGAACGTACTTAATCTTTTTGATAGCATTAATAGTTACCTTTAACCTGTGCTAAATAACCTTTCATTTTATCTACTACCATTTTACCAAAGTACACAACATCTACTTTTGTGACGTTCTCAAGATCCTTCTATAAAAATCTTTACCATTACTTTTATTATTGCCATTTTCTCTACTATGAGTATAGCATCCCCAGCTAGTGTAATATGGAGGTTCACTTCATATAATATCACATAATTCTCACACATCATATTATATATAATTGCATAGCTTCTACCCTTGCATAAGATAATTAAACTTTGAAGGTATTGAATGAACACAATCATAATGAGCTAGCATATTACTATCATTATTTAATATTTAGAATATTTATATTTATATTAATATTATTGTTAAAGATTTAACACAAGTAATGTTGATCTTTATAAATTATGCTTCATATGACGTGGAGGCTTAAAGTATGCTTGATCTTTAATATGCACATTTACCTTAATTCGACAATATGAGGAAGTGGCTAGAGGAGGAGAGAGAACTAGAGAAAGAGATGAGAGAAAACTATGGGGAGCATTGTCACTCTTGTCAACAGTTAAGAGGTAAATATTATGAAATCACAATCTGACTGATAATGTTAAGATGGATATGAGGCAAAATTTGGGAAAACAAATAAAGAAATGATTGCTTTCGTGGAGGGACTTGAACCAACAGACATTGTTGTTCAAGGTTGCGGAAAAGTTTTCACAAAATGATCCTGACTCATGTTATAGCTGGCCTAAATAATTTCAATGATATGGCACTTTGGTAAAATATTTTGTTCATAGCTATACTAGTTAATGATGCTGCAGAAAATGATTATGAAAAATTTACAACATTTATTGCTTATAACTGTGAGTAATTTTTCGTAACTACATTCTTGCTACCTGAATTTTGCTCCTGTGGAGACTGAAATTTCTTAGAGAGATTATCTCTTTTAAGCCTGATTGGCAGGCTGGCCTTAGTAATTAACTTTCATTTTGCATTGATTCGCACAGGATTCATCCGAAGTTCACGCTAATGCAGCAGAAGTTCTCTGTGCAATAACTAGATATTCTCCTCCTGGACTAGCTGCAAAGGTTTGCAGCCCAAGGTAGATAATTTTTTATTTTAACTAGTCTAGTGGATTGTTCATTATTTTTTATCATTGGCTTAGCTTCATTTCTGCTGTAAATTTTAGTTTTGTGGGAAGGCTATTTCAACATGCACTGGAGGATTCACGTCCGAAATCCGTTCTGATTCAATCGTTGTCTGTATGCATTTGTCTTTTGGATCCTAAGAGATTACTACAATCTTCTTATCAATCATTTAGAAGCCACTTAAGCCATGGAACAGTTGTAATTGCTAGTCCAGAGACTGTTGATCGCATGCTAGAGAAACTAGGTAATCTGTTTTTTTAGCCATATTACTGCATGTAAAAATTATTGTAATATCTAGACGACATTTAGATTTCATGAAATTATTTGTCTCATGTTATGATTTTTCAGTACTATCTATTTTGTTTTGCTCAGAAGTCTAATAAATATAGACATAAAACATGATTTAATACTGGATATCCTAAACTGAGAAAAGTTTTGAATGCTCTGTATCAGAACATTCTGGTGATTTATCATAAAGGCCATGAATCATGAATTACGGCATATTGATGTAACTGTTGTGGGCATCCAAGAAAACATAAATATATGCTACAAAATTCTGCAGTTAATGACAACTGTTGGAAACATAATACTCGATGTATATCTTAATATAATATGGGTGCCTATATATAGGATTATAATTACAACAATAACAAGAGAGTAAGAGAGATTTAAATAAACCTTGTATATTGCTCTCTTGAATAATTTTTTTCTTTTAACTCAAACATAATTCCTAAATCTGGCATGCGCAGTATGCTATCTCTCCCTCAAAATGGATATATATTTTAACTTTACCATGTTACAAAGATGATAGAGAAGAAGATGCATCAAACATTTGTTGAAGATATCTGCCACTTGTTCACCATAGGAGATATGAGTAATAATCTTCTTGGAAATATATCTACTTGCAAAGACTATCTCTTATAATATATACTTGGTACTTTCATGAAAAACTAGATTGCTATATATATATATATATGCCTTTTTTTCAATTCATAAACGCTTCTGTTAAACCCACATTCTTCTAATAGAATTTTGTTGAAAAGTTTTAACAGGATTTTGTCCATATCATTTCATGCAGAATGAGAGTCATGGCTTTCTTTTCTACATCACATAAATTTCATTACAATAGTCTGTTTCATACTTTTCAGAGCATAAGATTGCCTTTAACAGTAGATGAGATTATTAGAAATAGATTCTTGTCATTAATTGATCAGACATAATCTAGATCTGTTAAAGGTTCAAATTTTTGTTCAGCTTGTGCACATGATAAACTTTCTCTTTGAGTTTTCTTATTGCATCCAAGAATTTGAAGAACATGTCAATCTTTATATTTTTGGTTTTGCATATGTTGACAAACAAACCCCAGTGACAAAGGAGATATTTGGTTGAGCATTAACATTACAGATTAGCTTTTCGGCTAATATTCAACACTAAAGGATGATCATAAGAGATGTCTTTTTATTAATTATTTTTATTTTTCATAGGAATATTGATTAGCTTACATTCTTAAAGCCCCATTTCTTTAAGGGATTTAGTGGCATATTTCAGTTAAAGATAATAAGATTCCAATCTAACTAAAAGCAAATTTCATCTCCCGAAAATATTTTGGACTAAACATTATATTGGTTATGCCTTCTTTATTTATGCTAAAGAGTAATAGATCTGCATACACAAGTATGGGATATAAGATAAATGCATAATAAAGATGAAATGATTGTTACTATCACAAAATACACATTTCTTGAACCTTATTTGTCAAGCTAATTTCATGGGCTGTTTATAAATAGCCTTTTTAAGTTGTCATATGCACGCCCCCTCTTGAGCAATATATCCAGGAGATCGTTCAAACTGCTTATAAATCACCATAAAAGATGCATTACTTACATCCATTTGTGGCTTATTCCAATAATTGGTTATAGCTATAAATGTAGAATCTGGATGAAATTATGCTTAGAAAAGGGAGAAAAAATGTCAAAATAATGTATCTTATAATTTTGATTAAATCCTTTGGCAGCTGGACTAGCTTTTTATTAATCTTTGGAGTCATCTGAGGTGAAACTTTCTAGTGAAGACCCAACAACAGGCAATTAGCTTGACCTCAGAGGGGAATGAAACTAATTCCCAAGCTGTTATTGATTAAGCATTCATTTCTAGGTTTTCTTTATTTCCTCTCCAATAGAAAAACACGTCTAATTGATATAATTTCTTTTTCTTAAGCTGTAAGTTTTGAATGAAAAACGTAGAGAGCTGTAATAATCGATAACCAATGTAGTACTCTTAAAATTAATTATGACATGAGTCTTTTGAGATATTGTGCTAAAACTAGGGGTCATATAGTATTAATGCACTGCATTGCTTGAATATGGTGAAAAATGCACAAATCGTTCTATTTTTGCAACCCAATGCATATTGAGCAAGTGCTTTCACTTAGTGGACAAATGTAGGCAAGGAGCTTGACCAAGGCTCTAAATTGAGAATAATAGCCTATAATACTAATATTTTGATGGGCTAGCTTATGAAGTTAACATATGTTAGGATTAATAGGAAAATAAGATTTTATATTCTTAGGATCTGAAGCGAGTAATAATGAAAGCAAAAGAACTTAATAATTTAAGCTTCAAGCTTTGTTATGGGTAAGGAATAATGTAGGAATGACATGGTATTATTTTCGATAAAGTTTTAAAGAATGCAATTGAAGTTAAGAGGATGTGAGATAGATATACAACTATAAATATTATATAGTTGGAGTTATTATTATTTTTTGTATGTTTATGCTCTTTTAATAGGATTGATGATGAGTATAAAAGAAAAAAATGCATATTTTAGAAGAGTTTGTTTTATCTCAAGGGAAAATATTATTTAACAGAGGGTTTAATTGTCATGTTAAAAGAGTAGAAAAGAATTTTTTGATATTCTTGATGGCTTTAGTTTGACATGATTATGAATGAGTAACAATGAACTTGGAGTTTTCCTTAACTTGTGATTTTGGAATAGAATTAGTGATTCCTAGGAGCATTGTTCTAAAGCTTTGTCACTGGGATGCTTAAGGGGGATGCTAAACTTATGTGGCAAATGATTGCCAGCTATATCTTTAAGGTAATTCAAAATGTTCTTGGAGAGTCTAAAGGAAAAACTCTTTATTAATAAATATGTTTGAAATAGAAATAAGATGATAAAACATAAAGAGTAGAATATTTCTTACAATGAATAGTTTGGATGTAAAATTAATGAAAATTGGAAGATACATGTAATAGTTCTAATAGATAAGATTGTGATTTTTATGATTTATTTATGAAATAAGCTAGCCAAGTTAATAGATAGAAATCTAAAGATTGGCCTAAGTGAAATGTAAGGATGTCATAAATTAGTTTTCAAAGATGAGGACATTCAAGATGGATGATTGTTTTTAACAAAAGGTGTAATAATTTTACTAACATGAGTGAGTTTAGTGGCCCTAAAAATAGTTTTAATTACTCATGAAATTGAGGTGTGAAATGCTTTGTGCAACATATAAGATTGGATAATATCCTTATTAATGTGTGGAAATTTTTTGTTATGAAAGGAGTTTTGGCTAACTAAGTTAATTAATATAAATGTAATGGTTAAAGAAATGCTGGATGGGTGAAGTATTGTAATATTTTAAAAAAGTAAAGGTGATTTGCAAAAATTGTGTGTTTTATAAAGGAATTAAACTAAGGAGTCGAACTTTAATTATTCGCTTAAACATATATTATATTGAGACATTTGGATTTCACAAAGCTAATTTCATTTTATGTATAATGGATTTACTATAAAAGTTATATATTTGTTGGGAGGCTTGAAGTAGTGAGAGAAAAGAACTTCATTTGATATTTATTGATTTAGTTAAAAAGCATTTGATAATCTACTTATTGTTCTTTGGAGAGTCTTGGAAAAAATATTGCATTTCTTATTATATATATATATATATATATATATATATATATATATATATATATGCTCATAAGCTACCACGAAACTAAGAAGTTGATCTAAAGAGTAATTCTCGAGATTTTTAGCTTTTGCAATCGTTTGAATACTTGGGTCCCAAACTATCTAGTAGACTATGAAAAACTTGTTCACTCTCTTTGCAAGCTCTTTTTCTATGGCATGAAATTCCATAAGAAGTTTAGTCAATCTAGTAACGTATCTAAAATAGATTTTTTTGATTTATTTTGAATATTTTTTGTTCATGCATTGAGTATTTGTCCTAGACTTCCTAATATTATTTAATGTGTTAATGAAATTTTTACACTTTCTTATTGGATTGACACATAAAAACATGCATGTCCATTTATTTTTGTGCCCAACCAAAAATCATTAAGGGCTTTATTGTTTAATTATGATGTGTTTATTCTTACATTCATCTATTCATTATGTAAAGCATTAAGTTTTGTTTAACCTACTTATTTGAATCCTCATTTGGTAATTATTGGATTGGAAAAATTGCTCATCTTCATTTTCCAAAATTCAAATTCTTTTTATCTAATAGTGGAGGTCAGATGTAAGAAGCACCTTCTCTTGCACATTCTATTTTTTATGTCATGAGTGAAGATATTTGCTCTGCAAGATCATCTAATCTAGATGGTGTAAAGACTTTCTCTAATTCCAAGTATCAAGTATGTGACAAACTTAAGGGGTTGAATTTTATAGCTAATATTTACCAAATCTAAAAGTATCAGCTTTGGCAATTTTGGCTTCAAATAAGTTAAGTAATCGCTTGGTATCACGTAGGGTGTTCTTTCTACCATGCAGTTTTCATTTTCCAAAATTCAAATTTTTTTTATCGAATAGTGGACATCAGATGTAAGAAGCACTTTCTCTTGCACAAGCTTTCTATTTTCTGTCATGAGTGAAGATATTTGCTTCGCAAGATCTTCTGATTTAGATGGTGTAGAGACTTTCTCTAATTCAAGTATGAGTATGTGACAAACTTAAGGGGTTGAATTTTATAGTTAATATTTATCAAATCTAAAAGTACCAACATTGTCAATTTGGGTCTTCAAAGTTAAGTATTCTCTTGGTATCACATAGGGTGTCCTTTCTACCGTGAACTTTTTTATGAATAATTTAGATGCATAGGGAATTTTATAGCAGAAATGAAAATTTAATCACAAAAAATATTGTAATGAAAATGATAACGAGTGTCCAAACTCAAGTTTTATAGTTATTTGAATAACTTATATCTGCATCCATTATTCAGAGTTCTTCTTTGGCATTCGTTGAAGCACTCCTCTAACTTCCTTTCCCAATGGACAATCCTATAAAACACTTATCCTCAAGCTTTTTCGTAGTGTTAAAGCTTTGTCCCTGTACACCCACAATGTAAGTTATTGCATAAAAACAAAGAAATAACTTACACCTTATGATGTTTAAGCAAGCTTCCATAACGAGAACACACCAATATTTTCCAAAAATTTAAAGCTTAACTTAGGGGTGAGAAAGATCATATATGCTCAAAATAAATTTAGAATATCCAAACATGTCAAAAATCACAGTTGGACGGGGTATTTATAAGCTCTTAAATTACTACAATTTGAATTTAAGAATGAAAGAAATAAGTTGAACCTACAATAAATTACACATGTGATCCCAGGTGATTCAAATGCCAATTTGATGAGCTAGTTTAGAGTTCCTTGTATGACACATCATTTGCTGTGCGAGATTTTCACATCATTGTATGATATATGTAGAGTTGATACATGACAAATGCATGCTTGAGTTTTCTTAATGATTGGCCTTTGCCATTATGACAATATTTTAATAATAATTTAGTGGGATCTTTGTTTTCTTAGTTGTTGCACACCGTTAAATTTTTATTGCACCTTTAGTTTTCTCGGCATATTTACTTATATTAGCAATTTTTGTTTTATTGCATTTAAAATTGTTTATTTTCTTTAATTTGGCGATATTTATTTCGTACCTTATTTGTGCATTAAATAGTGTAAAGGATTCTTTATATGGAGAACTATGTTGTATTGAGTATGTTAGATTGATTTATAATTGGTAAATGTATTAAATTAGTCTAGAATGACCAATAAAACCGGTCATACTTGTTTGTCATTATTTATCAAGGCAAAAAAAATTCATCATAAGTTTTGTTATTTCATCATGCAAAATAATTACAAAATATACGATGTGGTTTATAGAAAGGTGGTTATGGTAGTATACATAGATGGTTACGATACAAAATGACATTGGTAATGAGATTTGAGCAGTTGCTATCGAAGATAAGAAAAAACTAGTTCTTAAAATATTGGACATATTCAACATATACAATATATACTTTAGTTAGAAAAGTCATGTTAATAAATTTAGCTTGTGTTAGAAGGGGTTGACCAAAAAGGCATGACAAGAAACTACTTGAAATGATCGCCTGTACTTGGAGATTAGGGAGTTATTTCTTATTTATCAAGCACAAAAGAGACAAAGTATTAATATAGCCAACCACACTTATCGGAATTTAGTTTGGTGTTATTATTGTTATTGTGTTTGGCTAGTTATCTATTGAGTTGAACATGAGCTGGACATAAGCATGATTAAATGAAGTTGAAAACATACGAAATCTAATAGCATATTGAGTGGCCAGTAAGAATTTAGGGATTCTCATGACATTATTTATAGAGTTTAATTATTGGGTGGAGCATGTATAGTAACCCAAAGGTGTTGAATTGAGTTTTGAAAACTTGTAAGAAATTATGTTTGCGAAAATTGTGTGCATAAGAATTTATGTTTAAAGGACAAATCCATCACAACAATAGAGAACAAAATGAAAATAAATTTGTGAAATAAAAATTATGCAAACAGATCTATAATGATTCTGATTCCCCTAATTTTGCTTCCACTCTTCGGTGACCCTATCCCCAAACTACTATCCAAACCTTTGAGTAAATGACTCATTTGCAAGATGTAGGCGGAGAAGCTGGTACATTCTCGTTTCTATGCTTCATTGACCGAGCTATCAGTACGATTTCTTTCTTTGTTGAACCAAAGCTGCCATAATTATTTATTTGACTTGAGGATCACAATTAAAAGGTATTTATGAAGCTAACTACCAGAATACTTTGTAAATATAAAAAAGGGTACTTACATATTTATGAAAGAATTTACATAATATGTTTTAGTTACCTTAACTATTATTTACAATACACAGTTACTTGATTGTAAAGTCAAATGTGTCAGCTCATAATTATGATTAGCGTTTGTTATATAGCTTAGTGTGTAAGACCTCTTAGAGAATCAGTTTATGTGACACCCCAATGTTGGGTTAACACACTAATTTAACGTTGATGCCATGCTGCAGGATTCTATTGGGTGTTTAAATAAAGTGACATTTATAATATAACATTTCAGTTTAGGCCATTCAAAAGGAAACAAAAATCTGTTCCATTCAATTTTAGTTTTAAACATTTAGAATTATATTACATGACTTTTGAATAAAATTGCATTGACGTAAAAAAAACATTTAAACTGAATATACGTTTGTCTTTTCATGCAGCATCGGAATGCCCTTTTTTAGACCAATAATTGCTCTTCCTAATGTACCTAACCTGACACATGAAAGGTGCTCGAGTTTGAATCCCAATTAGATAATATTTTAAAATATCAACTGATATCAATATTTACTAAAAACTTAAAGTGGTGAGCAAAAATGGAAGAAAACAATAGTAGGAAAAAATAACTGAAATGGGATAAAAGTTTTGTCTAAAAGCAAGTATTTGGCATTCTTTCTTTGAGGTAGCTTAATTATTTCCCTGCAAAGCAAATCTGTTAAGCAAGTTTACTAAAAAAAGTCATTTGCTAATTTTTCAATATTTATTTAAATCAACTTGTAATAATTATGTGCTATCTGTCATTATAAATGTCATATCACATTTTGCCATGCCACTTTTGATAATGTCAAATATATATTAGTTTAATATTTATGAAAAATTTTTCAACAATGTTTAAAGAATAATATTTCATCTAATAAGTTTATCACTCCCCGAAGCATCCAAATTGGCTTTCCGTTATGTTCATCACTCCATGAGCCCTCAATGCTTATTACTCAATCGGCCCTCTCCTTCATGTTTTTCTCTCCAGTGGTCAAATAAATAAGAGATTTTTTTCAATTTGATAAGTGACATTTTTTTTAATTAACAAAGCAGCATCAATAAGCTTAGAAGCGAAGCTAAAAGCAAAAATAAAAATAAGAGTGCAAAGTAAAGAAAATATCCAAGTACATGTGGAAAGTTCTTGTGGTTCTTTTTAATGTGTTTGATTTGATACTCTAAAAGTATGTTTACACAATTCTTTATTAAAGGGGCATTTTGTATGGCTTGATATTTGTTTATGATTATTTATTTATTAAGTTAAGAATCAATGATGATTAATGTTAATTTATAATAAGATTATAATAATTAAAAATTTAGGGTGATAGTTTAATTAATAATTAAGTGATTTTAATTAAATTAAGATAGCTAATTTAAGATAAATATACTATAGTTAATTAAAATAACATTATTTAAAATAGTTTAAATAATAATAATTTATTATACAGTAATAATTGAGATTGTTAATTAATTATAATTAAGATAATTATTATTATTTTAAGATAATATTTAAGTTTTTAAGTTTTGATTTAGTATGTTGAAATCATATTTTAAAATAATAATTATATTAAGATAATAACTAATTTTAATTTAAATAATTAGTTTTATTTATGATAATAGTTTAAACAAGATTATTAAAATAAGATTCAAGATAATAATTTATTAGGATAATTAATATATTTTACAATAATAATTAATCATAATTAAGATATTTATAATAAATTATTATTTAAGATAATAAGACAATATTTTAATTAATAATAATATTTAAAATACTAATTAAGATATTATTTTATTATAGTTTAAGATAATAATAATTAAATAATATTTATGATTTAATTAAGATAATTATAACTATTTATTATTTATTAAGATGATAATAGTTATGATAACAATTAATGATAACATTAAATTAATAAGATTAAGGATAATGATTATTTTTAATTAATGTTTTTAATTTGAGATAATATTTAAGATTAATTAATAAGATTATATTAAGATGGCAATTCATTTAAGAAAATATTTAAAATTAAAAAATAATATTTGATATTTAATTATTATTAAAATAACTATTTAAGATAAGAAAATAATATTTAATAAAATAATAATTAAGATATAATAAATTATTATGCATTATAGTAACTAAACTGATAATAATTAATGATAACTTAGTTAATATAATGTTATAATAATTAATAAGATAATATTTATTAGTTATAATGGCTTGTTTAATTATTACTAAGATTATTGAGATAATGATAATTATTTATATATGTATTTTCTTAGTATGGTACAATAATGATAATTTATTTGCATATTACTAGTATTATTATTAATTTTATTTATTATATATAATAAATTAGTGATGGTAATTAAATAATAATAATAATGATAATAATAATAATTATTATTTTTAATATATGTATATATTATTATTATGTATACTATTTATTAATATTATATTTTTTATATTATAATAGCATACTGATACTATAATTAGTATTATTATTATTATATTTTATACTTCTGTTATTATTATTATTGCTGTTAATATATTAATATACTATTACTATTATTATTGTTATTATTCCTATAATTTTTATGTTATTGTTAATATATTATAGAGATATACTATTAATAATATATTTAGTAGAATATAGATGTTATTATATATAGTATTAATAATATTATATGATTTTTAGTTTATAATTTAAATACTTCAATATATGTTAAATGAATAGTCTATAATTGTATTATAATATATTATCACAACATTATGATAATTTATAATCATAATTATTAGTATGATATTTAATATCATTAATACTATAATAATTAACTATTTTATTTATAATAATAATATCATAATTAATATAATATAGTATATATAATACTAGTATTATAATAACTTTTATAATATGCTTATAGATATAAATATATACTAATTATAATAATGATGTGTTATTATTATATAATTATATACTAATTATTATTTTATATTTATATCATTACATAATTATATATTATTATAATATATTATACTACTAAATAATTATATGTTATATTTTATAATTATGTACTAATAATGATATGCTATTATATATACTAATTATATGCTATTTATATAGTTATATAATAATAATAGTTTGTATTATTGGTAATATGTTATGTATAATATATATTTAATTTATATGTTATTACTACTACACTTTATTGTTATTATTATCATTATTTTATTATTTTATTATTATTATTAATACTATTAAAATTTTATTAATATTAATAATAATAGTTTTGTGATTGTAATATAAATTTTGTAATTATTATGAGTATAATTGTATTTTTTTATTATTATTATTATGTTTATAATATTCTATTATTATTATTGTTAGTATTTTTGTTATTATTATTATTTATTAATAATAATATAATATCGTATTATCATTATGAGAATCATTATTAAAACATAAAAATAAACAATATAATAAGTAGGTGTCATGGTTTTGATGCACAATTTAAGAGGGGTGGATTGGGAATTGAAAACTTTTTAGCATTAAGTTTGAGAAATTATGCATTTAAGATTTCCGTCTAAAGGACTAATCTTTCATAAAAGAAGGAAGAAAATGAAAATAAATGCGCGAACTAAAAATAACGCAAATTAATATGTGGTGGTTTGGATCCTCCCGATTATTTGTCCACTCTTTGGCGTTTCAATTGCAGAGTCGCTACTCAAACTCTCGAATAAACCTCTGTTTTGCAAAATGCAAGAGAAGTTGGTGCGCTTCATCGATAGAGTTACTAGTACTATTTTTGTCCTTGTTGAAGCCTTGTTTTGGAAGAGTTGCCTTGAATTCTTGCATAACCAACAAATGTGAAAGAGCTCTTAAAGAAAAAAATTTAATCACACGATTTGAGGTGAAGTTTTCAAACGTTTTGATTCTTAATTTTTGTCAACTTTAAGATTTAAATAAGATTTTTTTGTTTTGAACGTTTTAATGTGAAGTTCTCAAACGTTTTGATTCTTAATTTTTGTCAACTTTAAGATTTAAATAAGATTTTTTTGTTTTGAACGAGAATTGAATGCCATAAGAAGATTGGCTAAAATTGGTGAGGCTCATATATGAGGTATTTGTCAAGCCAATTACTAAACTACTTCATATTTATGAAAAGGATACTTTTGTATTTACAAAAAGCTGTAAGAGTATGAATTTCAATTAACAAACTTTAATGGTTGTTTACATATTTTTGCACAGATTACCTGATTGTAAATACGAATGTGTTAGTTCATAATTATGACAAGTATCCATTACAATGGTTACTGTGTAAGATATGGTAGAGAATCAATGTACCTTTGTAATTGCAGAATGTTAATTTCATATTTCTCAAGTTCAAATGTTATAATGGCTATTTGTCATGCTTACATTGTAATCTAATCGTTATCAATCGTAAAGATGATTTATTGAAGCTCGTAATTACTACTAACAGTAAGATCACAATGCTCTAAAAACTCTAAATCTCAAGTCGTTAGTCCGCGGTACATAAATTATGGATCAACCACAATCAAGAGAGTACAAGAGATTACAATTTTGAAATAACTAATCCTAATTCTTCTAGTCTATTAAGTTGGGATTCTAAAACTCCAAGTCTTCATGAATCCAATCTTTTGTCTAGTTCAATCTTCTAGTCACTTCAATGCTGAATGTATCATTTTGATCGAAGTTATGAGCTTATGAGAGCTGTTTATCTAAAATTAGTCCTGTTATGTTTTCTTAACAATTGAGTCGAACATGAGTTTTTTATCAAAGCTAAATACGAGTTATCTAGTGACAACAAGCTTTTTTGACACTCTTATAAATTGGTGAATTCCCTCTTGCACTCTATGCTTCTTCAGTTGGTGCGTGTCAATTTTGTCCAGTCTTCAATTGGTTGACTATCGCCTGCTATCTTTTTCTTACCATTGTTGTTAGCATTGTAATTGTATTGTTTAAAATGAGCTTCTATTTACTGGTGAAATGCAAAACATACCATTGTTGTTAGCATTGTAAGTGTACTTAAAATGAGCTTCTATTTACTGGTGAAATGCAAAGCGAGCTCATGAGTTGTATCAAGATAATAGCAGTGGCCTTTGAACTCTCTGATATGCAACGCCAAATACAATTTTCTATTGCAGTGAGAGGGTAGGGCGCTTGTATATGCTTATCTTGCTGGTTGGACGTTAGACCAACATCCATGTATTTAACCAAAGATGAAAATATTTTTTATGATGCAGTCTGTTGTTTACTCTGTGCTTTTGCTAACTATCTTTCTCATGAAGGATCTTTGTTGAAGATCTTGGATGATGACGCTTCAGATGTTGCCCTGCCTACCACCTATGGTTACTTGAGGCCTCCTCTTGGAAAACATCGTTTGAAGGTACCATAATAGAACTCAATGCTAGCATTTTTTTTATTCTATAAATTTAAGTTTGAACTTCTAGCACTGGATGCTATTCAGTATTTATTTTTCTTTTGAGTATGTTTAGTTTTTCCATGGAAACTGGAAATCTATGTTAGTTTAACTCAAGCATGAGTTGATGGTTTTCTTGACTACATGTCTAGAGCTAGTAGAATCTGCATCTGATCCTTACTAAGTAAAATTGGAATGTTAAATACATTTTAAAATTTTAACGTTAATTTACATCGCATTTGATAGTGTGGTTTTATATATCTTTTGAGATTTACAAAAATAAGCTCTGTTATTTTGGTACATCTTTTGATTAGTTCACTTTCTCTTGACGGGAAACTGTTGAGATATTCCTAGTTGAGCACTTAAGAAATAGTCAAGTTACTATCCATTCCAACAATATAAATATATATATATATATATATATATATATATATGCAAATTTCTTATTATGTATATATTTCTCGGCTTGCATTCATATTTGAATATGCTGTTGAACTGGAAATCTTTTTGTGTGTGATCTAGCTTACTTTGATGGGTTGTGCTTGCCATCTTTATTTGCTTTTTATATTGGTGTGCTATATATATGCTTTTTTCAGATTCTTTCCTGTTTGTGGGCCAACTTATTAGATGATGACTTAGTATTAATGTTTTGGATATGCCTTCTGCCTGATTATGGTTTTACTTTCACATAAGGGATACCCATAAATATATGCTTTTTAATTGCTGTTATTTACTTCTGCTACTATCGTAGAATAGTTTTGGCAGTTGATAGTATTTTAGACAGCAATTAAATGTCTTGAATTTTATCTCTTTGTAAGTTCTGTCAAAAAAATTTTCTTTGTCAATTGTACTAGACATTAATATACATTGTCTTTCAGATTGTGGAGTTCATTGCTATTTTGTTCACACTTGGAAGTGAAGAGTCTGAGAAGGAGCTTATTCGTCTAGGAGCTTTGAAACAGGTCCTAGATTTATTTTTCGAGTAAGTTGCTATTATATCCTACCTTTGTTTTTTCTTTGTGTGATGCACATAACTACTCGCTCTAGAGCTTCACCTTTTTATTGATGGTTTCCATTTTTGTGTTTTCTCTTAAATTTGCATTGCCTGTAGGTACCCTTATAATAATTTTTTGCATCACCGAGTGGAAAATATCATAGACTCCTGTTTAGAAAGCAAGAAAGCATACCTTGTGGAACATGTCCTATATGATTGTGACTTTGTTGGTAAAATTCTTCAAGCCGAAAAACGGGCTGAACTACAAAGGGATTGCAACAAGGTGTAGCTTCTGTAATTTTGATAGAAAAGAAGTTTCAAAACTTATTGCTTGGACTTATATTTTGTGATCAAATTTTTTACTTGTAGCCAACAGTATTGGCACAAGGAAGACCTTCTCCAAGGTTTGGCAATATAGGTCATCTGACACGTATAGCTAACAAACTTGTTCAAGGAGCAAATAATTATGCAATACTACAAAAACACCTGCAGGTTAATTACTAATTCCCAGTTCCTTGCACAGGATCTCTTATTTCACAGTATTGAGCAGCTGCATGTAGCTGCTTGTGATAAAATATATGATAGCTTCTGGTTAATTACTTGTGCATCATATGCCAGGCATGCTTGCCTTTTTTTATATTTATTGGGTATTTATTTAATTCTTTCTTTAATGGGATTTAAGCTATATTCTTACACATATACATTTGACCATACAATAGTGGTGTTTTATTTTATTTTCTTATGTTATGATTTTGGTAATCTTGTTCTTCTTTACTGTGTCTTTGTAATATGGTTATAATGCCATCCGATCTCCTATTACATTATTGAATACATGTTTGTTTATACTTATGGGTTCACACTTCAACCACAAATACCTGAATTTGTGCTTAACTTTAATGACACCCATCTTTTGCAAGTATAGCTTTAGCTGGGGAATCAGGTTGCCCTCGCCGATACCTGGATTTGAACTTGAACTTTATTGTTTTTTTAGTTGGAACTAAAAGATAATAATATTGCGCAATGAATATTGGGATAGGTTCCAATAAAGTTATTCATGATTATGACTAAAAAGAAATCATTGGTTTAATTTGATTGTTCTTCAAAAATGTAGATACACGTGAAGACAGTTTTTTACTCTTTTATGTTGGAGAGTAGCCCACAAAAACATAGTTTACCACTGTGATTTTATGGGTATGTAGAACTGTGCAGTTGGATATTTCTTAGATGCAATGAGTTTAGAATTCTAACCATTTGGAAATGCATCGATGAGTTTAGAATTTTTATAATTTGGAATCTCATCTAGCATTCAACATTATGGAGTACAAAATTTGAGTGTTTTCGTGGGTTATATGCTTGTCGCAGGCCGAAGTGGTTTTTCTGTCCCTAAGTGAAAATATGATGCCCTGTGCTGATTTTAAAAGGTTTTTCTATTTCTCAGCATCCAATTTTTTGTTGGGCATAATACAAGTACTTTGGTGGTTATTTTAATGATCAAGAAGATACTGAGCCAACTGATATGATAATATTGAGAGTGGTTTCATGTAATTTGGTGTATGTTCTACTATATTTCTTTCCAGCAGTAACTCTCTTATTTTTAGGAGAAATATGGGCATTTTTTTGGGGTAATATCACAATTTTCTTGACAGAGTAGCTGGTAAATTAGAGAAAATTAATTTTCTTTTTATTTGTCAAATAAACCCAACAGGCCTTAAGATGTCATCAATGATGCTGATAAACCGCCAATTGTTTAAATGTTAGAAACATTGGAAAGTTCCCAACTATCACTTTTATTGAGATAATTTGATTGAGACGCTTGTTTGTAGGCAGATTAGCTAATTCGAACAGGATTATTCTGCATATGCATATTGTTCTAACATATAACTCGAATTTATATCTTCTTAGACTGTGCTTTTAGATAATTGAAACCAGAATGCTTTAAATGTCTAGCTAGAGCATATTGAAAAATTTGAAAATAATAAGCAAAGAGAATAGGGTGACATGTGATGCCACACGTTAGTTTTTGCTCAAACTTTTTCTGTCACTTGTTATCTCTGAAAATTGGTCATGAAAAATTCTTCATGAGTCTGTTAAGGTTGTCTTTTTAGATTCCTTGTTAATCCATTAACATAAAATTGGTTGTATCTAAGAGCATAGCTCACATATTCAATTTTTAACTCAAGGTTATTTGGTTTGAGGTAAACAAAAAACTGAAGTAAAACAACTGTGGTTTTAATTTTCTTAGGTAAAGTAATTGTTATATATTTATTTTGTAGGTGTCTTTTGACGATGCAATTATTTCTTAATGTCTGTTTGGGTGTACACGTAGTATAGAAATAAATTAGGTAAAATAGAAAACACCAAAACAATAAAAATAATGGTCTATGACTGCTAAATCCAGGTAAGACGAGAGAGATGATCAATGCGATAAAGGGCCAACTTATACTAGTGTGGGCTACCGAAGTTCAATTTGGGCCTGCCAAGATCAATGAAAGCTTGTGAGGGCCTATGAAGGTCAAAGAGGGGTATTCAAATGCCAATAAGTGGTCATTGAGGACTATTGTGCGCTAGTTTTTTTTTGTGTGAGACATTGTTGTAATTTGATTACACTCGATTTGGGCATATAAGGGAAATTGTTCCACCTAAGTTTTACATTTTAAAATTTTTGCTTCAAACCAAACTCCCATAAAATCAAATTACAGTTAATTTTTTTTAATTTACTCTCCAATTCCACAAACCAACTCCTAAATATCAACTGTAATTTTGCCATGACCTTCGGTCTTAATGTGCCCGCATCAGCAGCTTAAATGGTTTGTGATTTCTTCATGGGTTGCCAGCAGTAAAAATCATCAAGAATATAATATAGTTATTATTTTCCCTTGTGTCAACAATTAATGAAGTGTTCATTACATTTGTTTTAATAAATCAGTCAAATCATTGCCTGTGTGCTAGGATGTTATAGGTAGGTTTGTGGCCTTAAAATCTAAGTTCATATTATCCTAGTCAAGATAGCCTTAAATTCTTTTTAGTTATTTTGCTTCTTTGCTATAGGTAGAGAATCTAGCTTTCTTTTCTTGAGGGATGCTTGTCAGTTGAAAATAGATGACACTGTATTGGATTCTTTCATTGGCTTGTGTTCGACTTTGGTAGGTGTCTGCTTAAGGCATTCTCCTCTTTTTATGTAGGTTCGGTGTCTTTCAGGATTGGTCGTTGTGTGTCACCATTGTACTTTTCTCAGTATGGTCAATGTTGGGCTGTGGTTTTCTATGAGCTGCCTCTATCATACATCAATTTTTTAGGGATTTTTGCTGTCTAGGGTCGGTGTAAGATACTCTCTTTAAATAGTTTACGTCAGAATTGCATGATGCTGAAACTTCCATGCCCAATGTCAATTGAGCATCATTATTTTTTGAAGGAATATGCATTATCAGCGATGTTCTGAAATTTTGTGCTGAGGATTATAGTTGTGGAGAAGCAAAAACTAGTATTCATTCTTTCAACTTGCAAAGTATGATTCTTTTTTCTAGAGAATTTTTTTAGATCAATTAAAGAATGTCTATGTTGATGGATCCATTCAATATAAAGGAGTAGTTTGAAATTTCTTCCATTCATGCCATTATTCCAGAATTCCCACATTACTAATCAAAGTCAATTCCTTAGTATTATGATTGTGATACTTCCTACAGAATCGTACTTTATTTTTAAAAAAGGATTATTATGAATCTAATATGTTTTTTAACTATTTGTTTATTAGTTTGATTATTTATTTGTGTGTATCTTTCTAATTCCTAATTTTTATTGTAGGCAAACAGCCCTATAGTTAAACATTGATTTAGTTTTGTTTTAACAGGAAAACAGCGAATGGGTGGATTGGCATGCAAAGGTTCTTGTCAAACGAAATGCACTGGAGAATGTTTACAATTGGGCGTGTGGGTACGCTGCATAATTGTCTATGATTCCAATTTTCTTCTTCTTACTGTCTTTAAATTATATTTTCTTGCTCATCTTTGTGACTTAAGGTATGTTAAGATAATTTGCTTAAATAGTGGCTGCTTTTTGTATGTAGTTGATCAAGCAAGCATTTAAAGATATGTTAGGACTTCATGCATTTATTAGTTCATAAGTACAATACCTTTATTTTGTTTTTTAGCTAATTGGGTCTTTGCAATGGCCGTTCTTGAGGATCGACATCATCTTCATTATTAGTAGTATTGCAGCAATATATGTTTGTCTGTTTGAAACTCATTTTTCATTTTTAATGATGCCACTAAGGGCATTGGCCTAATTTCTCATTTAAATTATATTTGTAAAGAAGTCTGACATTTTGAAATCGTTCAATGTAGCCTCTGATTTTGTAAACCGCTCAGAATAATTCCTATTACATATGATTTGATCTGAAATTGCCATGACATTACTTCTTAGCTAGGTATCTCCCAAATGTACCTCACATCATTTTTAAAATGGTCACATAAATATTCTTAATGTGGAATATGTAAGTTATTTTTTACCGAAATGTAGTATTATGACTATTTTTGAATAATCATTAAATTGTGAATATTTCAGACAATTGATGATTATTTTAGTAAAGAAGTTAGTTAATTTGCTATTATTGTTAGTAATAATATTGATTTTATTATAAATTTTAATGTATTATTTTTAGTTTACACACTTAAATCACAATAGTCAACAATAATTCTACATAGCCATGTTACTGTTGCATTTGTTTGCCTAAAGTATTGATTTTGCTGTAAGAATTCTCTATCTTCATTTGTTTGATGAGGGCTATGCATTGTGTAACTCTATTTTTTGCCTCAATTTTCTTATATCTGGTATGCATTCTTCATTTTTTTGTCATAATTATTTGACAATTATATCTATACACACCCAAATTGTATTTATCATTTCTAATCAGTGCTAGTTTTATATAATTATATCTTAAGCATCGAGATGACTTTCAGATAATGGTGGAGTTCCAATAAGAACTCCAAAGTTTAGTGTGCTCAGGTGGGAGTACTCTCATGATGAGTGACTTATTTGGGATGTGTGACTTATTGGGAAGCTATCTTATGAGGACAAAACCGTGAATCTAATAAGGTCAAAGCGAACAATATCTTGATGTTTAGTTCGGGCTATTACACATTTTTCACACATGGACATAATTTTTTGAAATTTCTAAGTATTTAAATAATAGCATTTATATTTTAATGCAACCTTCATACTATTATTTTTTATCTTATTCATAAATAATATTAATTTTCAAGATGCATGACTAGTATAACCGTTTTGATTTGACATTAGTATGGGTTATCTATGTTGGCAGTGATGTTTCCTTTATCATTTTTTTTTGTATGTGCAAGTGGGTATACAACCCATCTTTATCATGAGGGCTTCGATTATCAACCTGAATAAACAATAAACAATCACACGTATAAAGCTTCAGTGATTAACTTTTATATCATACATTATACAAAAATAATCTATATATGAAAGATTATATCATTTTAACAGTTCTAGAGCCAGTTCATATCCTAGTGGTTCACATGTGCTGGAAGTATATCAGTCTAGTCTAATTATCTTCCAACACAAAAATCTGGTGTTCACTCCCAATTTACCAAAAAATGTGCCTCTAGACAATTGGCTAGTCATCGCAGATCATCCACTAGACTGTTGTCATTTCAACGAACAATAAAAGACTATCCACGAGACTGGTATTGAGGCTTCGTTGCACAGGCACACATGAGGTTCTCCCTGCTTACATAACTTAGAATGTGGCGCGTGACTGAAATTCGCTGCCATAATTTAAGATCACGAATCGACAAACCTCTTTCCTTCTGACTAGTACAGATTGCCTCCGTATACGCCCTTTCAAAAAGAACCTTCTGATGGCATAAATATTCAACAAACGAGTGTTTGTCATTTGTGATATCATTATAACATAGACTGGAATGGTGGACAGATCGATCGGACGAGGCACCTCGCTTACATGCGTCCCATGAGAGAAGAATTGACCACCCCCAGGAACAGACTTTGAACCACACTCTCTCCAATACAATTAGGGTGTCCTTTCTCTTTGGTGCTTGCTTGTGATGGTAACTCCCAATTAGTGAAGCTCTGTCCTTCGTGTGGATCCCAGTAGAGATGCAATCCTCTTTGCGTAAGGTGGTGTACTCAAACTGTCCTGTCCTATTCAACTGTCACACTCATGGATAATGTGCTGAATCTCTCCTGCTCCCCATGACGATCGACATGAAAAATGAATGAATCATGTCGTCTGCATGCAATTGGTGGGTGAATCTGGGACCACTTTTGCTAATGGTGAAATTGATTAGTCATTATTGCCTGATCTCTATTGACATCAATTCTTAGCTAAGGATGGGCATGTATAGTGAGAGATGGCAACTCTCAAGAGCCCCTCATCTCTACGATCCACGGTAGTCTTTTCCCATTCACTAGGATGGCCAAATGAACAGTCTGGACGCTCTGTGGTGCTCACTCTGGAATTCAAATATGGTGAGAGCCATTCGCAAGCAATCTCACTATCTATATTCGATCATAAGCTTGCTCTATATCCACTTTAAAAGTTATTTGTCTAAATATCAGTGTGGCCACATCAATAACTCTTGGATCATGAGACAGTTCTCACTAATGTCTCTCCTTGAAACAGAGGCTCCATGCTCTTTGTGGATATTTTTGGGCAACAAGTATTTAAGGCCTATTTTTTGGGACTTTGGCTATCACACTATAGACCATGTTGTGGCAACTAATGGGTCTGAACTTTCTTGGAGTTCAAGCCCCTCCTCTTTTGAAATGAGCACTACAAGCGTATCTCGCCAGCATTGAGCAAGCTGCCCCTCTAAAAATGGTGAATAACAGCTAAGGTATCAGCCTGAATGATGTTCCAGTAGCCCGTAAAAAAAGATAGGGTGATTCCACCAATCCCTGAGGTTTGGTTAGGGTCAAGTCCTTCAGAGCGACCCATTTCTTACCGTTCAAGACTGGCCTCTTGAGAGCTGCAGCATCCGTGTCATCAAGAGAGCAATATGAACTTGGAAATAATTGGTAACTCGTGATAGGACTGGAGGTGCCCCACTCACCATGGAAGAAGCTAGGGAAGGTTTGACTATTTGTCTCAGCGTCCATCACCACATCCCCTGACTTCTCCTGGAGAGTCAACACGGTGTTGGATTTGTGCTGATGAGTTGTAAATTGTTAGAATATTGCAGAGTTTAGGTTGACTTTGGTGAGCTTTAAACCTTGGATCTCTGCTGCCACCAGCTCGCTATTCTCATCTCCACTTAGATAAGCCCTTGAGTATTTTTTTGTAGCTTCTGACAAAGCTCTGGGTCGTTTCACCCGTGTCCACGCCATCCTCTTGTAGCAACGCTAGCTGGGTGGTTTTTGTAGCCTCTCTCCTCAGGTCAAAGAGAGTATCCTAGCCATCTTCTATTTCAGGAGGGAAGTGGTGAGCCTCGTGATAGTTGCTTGCAAGCCTCTCCACAATGGTGTAAGCCTTTGAATATTGAAGCCAAGTGTCATCAAACTTGTAGAGCGCTCTAGAATTTTAAAAATTGAGATAGAAATATGGCTGAAATAAAGAACAATGATTCAAAGCTGCCATGAGTTGCTTTACAACACTTGGCAGCACGTCCATGGATGTCGAATCGAGCAAGAACTTGTCCAGTTGGTGGCTCCCAAACCTGCTGTTGCACTAGGTGAACTTGAGCTCAACAAAGTATGGATCATGAATGTGGCAGCTTTGCATGATCTCATTGGGGTTCTTCTGCACCATCGTGAACCTTAATGGCTTCCCTCCATGCTTCTCTTGAGACAGGACACAATTGAAATTTCCGCACAGTTGAAATTCCTATCAAGAACTAGGGGCCAATTGCTATCTTGAGCTGCTTGGATGGTCTCCTAGAGGTTTTGCCATTGGTGCACGTTAGCTTAGACTGCTCCAAGATGGAATTGGACACCAGTTCGCTGGATAACTCGTCCAAAGATAAGCTGTTTGCTGCAATGGACATCATCGTATTGTAAGAAGTCTCCTTGCTAGCATAAGATGATCCCTTATAACTTCCCCTTGAAGGATTGCACCTCAAATTTCCACTGTCTCCTAAACAGATGGTCCATCTCCATGGAAAGCAGTGGGTGGTGAGATCTTGTCACATATAAGGTCACCTGTAATGACCCCAGTGCCTTTACTATACAAATTAGGTCTAAACCCAACTAAAAAATTAGGATTCCGGGCAATTTCAAATTTAAGTTATACTACAAATACTATTGGATAGAGAATATTTTTGTGATAGTAATGCCCAAGTTTGGGAATAATCTGAATAACATATACTCATGAATTAATTTCTGGATTATTCATTAAATTGGGAAAATTATATACAAGTTCAAATTCAACAATTTTCATATTGTTGGATTAAGAATATTATAAAAAAGTTACACAAAAAGTTTCGTCAAATTTGGAGCTCCAAATCAACTGTAATTAATTTCTGAAATTTTAAACTTCAGAAATTAATATAAAATAAAATATAACTCCAAATTTAGAAATTTTGGTGCCGGTGAGTTCGTCTCGTCAAGATATACCTTCGAGTCAAGTTTCGTCAATTTTGGAAATCAAACGATGAAATAATGCGAATAATTTAATTGTTATTAATTATTTAAAATTCTTAAAACAATTTCTCTCTCCTCCTTTCCCCTCTCCGTACGCACCACGCCATTACCCCCCTTACGCAAACCCTAATCGAGCCGAATGCACGCGCGACCGCTTGTTGTGTGGCGCACGGCTCAGTATTTGGTTGATGCCACCGGGCGGCTGATTGGGGCCTGCCAAGCCCCTCCCCTAAAAATACACCCCCACCCCTCTCTCCCCTCACACTCATCCTAACCCTCTCACCTCCCCTCCAACCGTCGACCACCCTCCCCTCCACCGCCTCCGGCAGCTCGACCAACCCTTTCTTCCCTCCTGCCTCCACCCCCAACAACAACCCCTCCTCGCCGGCAAGAAAGTATAGAGAAAGAGGAGAATTTTTTTTTTATTTTCTATATTTCTGATTTTTCTATTTTGTTTTCATAAATATCAAATGCTATAATTATTATTATTATTACTAATTTTATATTTTTTATAATGGCAATAAAGTTATTATTAAAAACCATTATTATTATTATTATCAATAATGATAATGATAAAGCTATTATTATTATTATTGCTATTTTTTGTAATTTTAATTTGGTATTTTAATTTGTCATTTCAATTTATATTATTATTATTATTATCATTATTATTAATAATAATGATAATAATAAAGCTATTATTATTATTATTATTGCTATTTTTTGAAATTTCAATTCAATCATTTTAATTTCTGTCATTTCAATATTATATTATTATTATTATTATTATTATCATTATTGATAATAATAAAACTTTTATTATTATTATTATTACTATTTTTTGCTATTTCAATTCAGTCATTTAAATTTCTATCATTTTAATTTATATTATTATTATTATTATCATTATTAATGATAATAATAAAGTTATTATTATTATTATTGCTATTTTTTGCAATTTCAATTCAGTCATTTCAATTTCTATTATTTTAATTTTATATTATTATTATTATTATTATCATTATTATTAATAATAATGATAATAATAAGCTATTATTATTATTATTATTGCTATTTTTTACAATTTCAATTCAGTTATTTCCTTCTTTTAATATTAGTACATATATTATTATTATTATTATTTAGACAAATTTAATTTTAGTATTTTATCAGTCATTTTCGTTATTCGAAATTATTGCTAAGAAAGAGAAGAGAAAGAGAGAAAAAGAGAGAGAAATGATAATTTCATGTAAGAGAAGAGAAGAGAGAGAAAAAGAGAGAAGTGACAATTTCACACAAGAGAAGAGAAGAGAAGAGAAAGAGAGAAAAGAGAAATGAAAACTTCACATAAGAGAAGAGAAAAGAGAAAGAGATTCAAGCTAGAATTGCCGGTTAGGATGGTACCTGGGTCCGACGATTTGAGCTGGATCAGAGACTTCGCAGCTGCCCGATCTCAATAACACGCTCAGCTCACTCCCGAAGGTTAGGAATCAAAATGGGGAGAGGATTAATGCCAATTGACCTCTTAAAGAAGCACTCAAGCGTGGGAGGGAGACAACCGTTGCGTACGACTGTCGGGGCCATTGCGGGAGTGGCCAATGTGGACAAAAGGATAGGTCCAGTCTCTTCTCAGTGCGCTCGATCCGACCTGACCCGCGACAAGGATCAAATCCAAGTGCTGAAACTCAACGGGGCGTCTCTGGATCGTTGAATCTGATTCAGATCCTGCTGTCAAGATCAGATCCGGCGGCAACAAATAGCCAATCGTCTGATCTCAACCTAAAGAACCACAGGACGGCCCAGATCGGGCGATCTGGTTGTCCCGTGTTCGAAAGCGGACGACGGATCTCGAGCGAAAATGGGTAAAGTCGTTAGAAACTAAAAAGGAGTTTAATAAATAATTAATTAAATAATTTTAATTAATCTAAATGAAATTAAATTCAATTTAGGACTAAATGACCTCTAAAAAATTTAAAAAATTCACCCTTAGCTAATTTGGGTGTAAGGAATTCAAAGATGAAGTCAGATTTGGAGAACAAATTAATTTAGATAATTTTCTAGGTCAAAAAATTGATAAAATAGTCAATTGATCCAATTGAGGTCCCCCAAATTTTTAGGGTTAGGTCATAATAATTATTTAAGTCTAATGGAACAAGAATTAGAACTTGGTTTATCCCATATTAGCTAGGGTAACAATGAATTGTTATAGGTAAGGTGAATGACAGACCTAAAATTCATGTATTTGTAAACATGCGATGTGCTCTGAAGTAATATAGGACAGAGTCCAGATCATTGTCCTAAGGGAACGATGTTTACTAGTTACCAAATAGTTTCTTTGTCTGTATGTTCTAACAATCGAAATTGCGATTTTGTTTAATTGCTAAGATTACACTACTTTGCTGTGATCAGTTGGATATGACTGGAGTGTTATGCCAGAACATATGGAATATAAAAATTAGTGCATGCTATTTCTAGTCATATTTGATGTGAGAGATAATTTCATATATTTTTTTTTTTCATGGAGCTACAGTCATGTAGATCCACTAGTGATATTTCACATACATGAATCTCTCATCACATTTAACCCTGAGATCATCTTTAGCCGATCCGATTTCCTACAAGACCTCTTGGCTTCAGTCTCAACCATGTGATTGTGTTTTATGTTTTTTTTGCAGTGCCCTACCTAGTTTTATTCTGAACTTGCTGTAGTTCAAGAACATATCTAAAGGCACCAAAATTTTAGTGCTATTTAATAACACTAAATTAAAGGCATACTTGTTTTTCTTATATGTCAAGATAGCATTTTTGTGAACCAATCACTTGCAATTTGCTAATGACATTGCATAGCATTGCGGTCTTTGTGAGCCAAACGGCCCCTTAGAATCTTGCATACTTTCTGAAAGAAAATATCATTATTAAGCAAAAATTGTGATTGCGATTTTAGCTTGGCTGCTATTTTGGCAGCCAAGCTTTTTTCCTTTTAAATGTCTTGCTATCTAGTAGTACCAAAAATTTAGTGCTATTTAATAGCGCACTAAATTAAAGGCATACTTATTTTTTTAAAATATCAAAGTAGCATTATTGTTAACCAATCACTTGCAATTTGCTAATGACATTGCATAGCATTGTGGTTTTTGTGAGCCAAACGGCTCCTTAGAATCATGCATACTTTCTGAAAGAGCATATCATTATTACCAACGCTCATTTCCAAATTCCTTCTACTAATTATTATATCTCTTATGCTTTCATTTTCAATTTGATGCATGTTGGTATTATTTCACATTTTACTAAGTGGGTTTGAAACTTCTTTATTTCCAAAAGTTTCTTTTGCTGGCTTACTTCTATGCGTGAATAGAATCCTACTATGGTTTCTCTTGGAAGGGTGTAATTAGTTCCATCACTAGTGTATTATGTGGAAAAACTTGTTATTGGAATTTTCTTTGCTTTATAAACGTAGGCATTTGGAAAACACTTTTATCCTTGTGGAACTCTGTTTTTTTCTTGAACTCAGGAGTCACTTTTCTCTTTGAATGTGGATATATCAATAAAAGAAAAAAATTAATATTTGGAAATTCTTCTCTCTCAATCATATGACATATCTGAAAGGAATGATGATTTCTTCTCAACCTGATGAAGTTTAAATCTACTTTTCTAAATGTTATTCCTCAAACCTTTTTTTATCCAATGGTATACTCTTGACAAGAGCTGAGAAATTGCTCTCCGGGATATATTTTTTCTTGATCATTTCCTTTCTACTCTGCTAGTCTTGTATTCTGCTGATTTTCTGACTTATTGAGGATTTCTTACTATATTGTGCATATTTTCATTTGTATGATCATTTAAGGTGAAAGGGGTTAACTTTCAGTTTTGTTCGATGTGTAGTGGCACATTTTTGTTATCTTTATGCTAGACAATACGATTAATGTGGAAATTAGTAGCTTTAATATTTTGCAGATATTCTGTTCAAGCTTTCAAGTATTTTTCTGATATTCTTATCACTGTATGCTTATATTTGGATAATATATCTGATTTATTAAACTGTTTGAAAGGCGCCCAAATTCATTTAATGATCGAGCTAGGAATAGTATTAATGAAGACTTTAAAGATAGAGACGATGATGTGGCAGTGTTGGCTAGCAACTTGAGCCAGGCATTTCGGTACAATATGCATGGTGATGATGACATTGGAGAGGTATGTGTCATGTTGTTAGTTTTAATACTAAAATTATTTAACTCATTTTGCAATATCAATGGTTGGGATTATGTAATTGTTTCACTATTTTAATTGTTTAAAACCACTTTCATATTAAATGAGTTGGAGCTTTTTTTTGGGTGAGGGGTGGGTACCCTCTTGAATAATTAAGACAACTTTATGGGAATTGTTAGATTTTAACTATAGAGTTTTTGACTTAACCATACCTTTACGTTATATATGCACATCTAATCTGATTTGAATGCATAACCATCTCATTACTTCCATGTTATTTGATGACATTCCCTCCTTATCATATCAGCTTGATGTAGAATTAGTTTTTTCTTTGTTTTAATGATGGCTACCTGTCTTTTCCTACTTTCCATGTTTGCTCATATTTGCTTACAAAGATTAAGCAATGATCGGATCAAGTGTATATATTGTCTAAAATCTGAAATTATTGAAGCTATCTTTGATTCCAAGAATCTGAAAGCATCACAGGTCCTTAAGATTTTGGTTCATAATACTAAGTTTTTGGTCAAAATAGTGCAAAGAATTTATAATGTTAATAAATCAAAAACACATCTCAGAAATATATTCAGTTTCTAGTATTTAAGATATTTCAAAACTATATATCAAACAATTTATATTCCATTTTATTGCTTCTTTTGTATTTTATTATATTGCACTTAATTTATTCCAAAATATTTAGCCTATTCTAGATGAGAAACTTTGGGATAATCATCTGGGAGAGAATACAAAATAAATTATTCAACATTTAGACTTTAAACATTTAATTCTATTTAGTTGTATGATTTTCAAACTATTTTTTATTGTTAGTTAATAGTCCTTTTGATGCATATAACAGAACTTGTAGATTATCCTAAAAACTAGATAGCAGAGTTCATTTTAATATTTTTGATGTAGAGCTGGACCTAAATTTTAAATATCATGAATGCATCTACTAGGAGCTAAACCATTTTTTTAAAGGTTATTTTTATTTTGTTAATTTATTTTGACATGTTGATTTGGGCCCTCTTGGCTTTTCTACTTATTCATTATATTGTTGTGAATTCATTTAAAGAATAACTTCATTGAGTGTTTATCTTAGCATTTTAATTTAGTGAAAGAAAGGTTTTTTATTTAATGCCTATTATTGTGCTAAAATTTCTTTTCTAACTTTGAATATTTTGACACCTAGAATACTTTGTGGTTGTTGTTTTCATAATTAATTTCTTGGCTCAATGTGTAGAATATATATTTATTAATATTTAAAAGTAATTCTTGTGTTCTTAGTATTATGTAAAGTTTCCTCAATTGGATATTTTGTATACGAAGTTATTTTGTTGATTAGATTGCTAGGAAAAAACTAGTTACGAAAGAGCTTATTTAAGTATCATGTTATTTACTAATTTGCCACTCATTTTAAAAATGCAAATTGGATAGATAGTGTAGGATGCATAGACAAATGATTTATTAAGTTATTTTTTATTTGTAATGCATGCAGACTCCAGGATCACATGAGGTACACATACATATTGTTATAGTTCTTGGATAGTTTGTCTTTGCTTTAATTTAATTTTCTTCTCAAATATTTGCTTCATATATTACGTTGTTATATTTAAATCTGGGATGGAAGATCCTGACAACATGTTGAGCAACTGATTTTGGATTGGGGTGGGAGCGTTAATCAAAAGGACCAAGAAACTTCTGTTTCATTGAATAGGATAATGGCAACATTTACAGCAGAAAAGAACTCTTATCACTGTATATTGCTCTTCTCAATCTATAATCTCCTACTTAGGATATTGAATGATTAACATTCTTAAATATCACCGTTTTGTCTTAATTTTGATGTTCTTCTCTTATCTATATTGATCTTTAACTTTGTCTAAATATTTCTTCATAGGAGTGATATGGGCTTACACTCAAAACTAGGTAACTTGCAAAAATCATGAGCTAAACTTGTGGAAGTTAAGAGGAAGGGCAGCCTAAAATTACAATGTAACAATTTCTCAGAAAAATAATGTTGTTGTTACTTTAACATTTCAGCTTGTGGTTACTTGGCTATTGGCACAAAGTTTATATCACAAAATCTCAGGTTCTTTTGATCTCAAAATTCTATTTTGCTTCAGTGTGTTCACTTAGACCCATCCTAAACCTATTGATCACACTTCCCGATGCCTTCTAATTTTTTTCGACCATACATCCTCTCCTTAAGAGGAAGTTTATTTCTCCAAGTTTACTTGGAACTGAGGGAACAAAGGTTTTCCTTTCTCTAAATCATATCACTTGGCACTGGAAAGCAACTATTCTCAATTGTCAATTCCATAAAGCACATTGATGCTATAACAAATACTCATGATTCTTTAATTTATCTTTTTGTTCTTCAGTTAACCTTCTTGATGTGTTGCTAGTTAATTAAGTGGGGGTAGGAACTTTCTTAACCTCACCATCTAGCATTGAAAGTGCAAATGATTTTTTTATTTTCATATCACAGAGTGGATATCCATTTGGGCAGGCAAAGCTAAATGGCATGCTTTGTCTTCCATCTTTTTGTGTCTCTTGACTATTCATAAATATTTTAATCTACTAGTTCGTTTGTTTCCTTTGTCTTGTGGCCAAATTGAAGCTTCAATTAGATTTGGCGGTGTGGTAGATTTAAAACACTAATGATTTTGAAATAAATTTATTTGTTGAGCTTTAAATAATAATGGCATGTTTCACATTTTTGCCTAATTCATCTTGTTACATAATTTAGGAAATAAATAATTAAAACAAGGAAAAAAAATATGCTAATGTAAAAAAATTTCCAGTGCATTTTACTACCAAATAATTCCTCATTGAGGTAGTCTAGTCAAATTATCTTTTTACCACTATCCATTTTTACCTTAAATTGAATTCGGAATATCACAAGTTAACACTATAATTAGAATCTTTGGATTTTTATTGATTGATAAAATGTTGCATTTAAATTTAGGAACATAAGAATTAATTTAAGATCAGCAATTTAGAAATTTTTATTGAATTTTCCCTGCAATAGATGAAAATTTTGCTTAGTGCTTATTGCATGGGGAGTACATTGATTGGATAAACTATTGATATGATTAAAATTGCTTGAAGTAATTAATTAATAAGTTGAAGTTAAGGTACTAAGAAGATGACCGATGTCTACTTAATTGAGACAATATTACCATTACTTGTACTAGAAGATGATAAATTAGATTTAAAACAATATAAGAAGTGGGCCAATCTTGTTATCATTTGTGGACAAAACTCAAGTCATTGTGGGAAACTTTTAGAATGGATGATCTATCATGAAGTTATCATTTGAGGACAAAATTGTGAGCACTTTGACCAATGCATATTATACCTTGATTATTTAGAGTTTCGATACTGATGGCGACATCATTGGCCAATGCCCTTCAGGCTGAGATTCAGGCAGTGACCATACCGCGACAGGCCTTTATGGCTACAGAGGTGGATACAGATTGCGTCATCATCGAGGGTGACTGTCTGAGAGCGATTGGGAGACTTAGGCATCTCTGGGAGAGGACTCTGCCAATCACCTTGCCTTTTTGATTGTTTTTTCTTGTGTTATCTTTTCCCACCGATCGCGTGATGCAAATCGGGTGGCGGACTTTTGTGCTCTGTGTGCCCATCGGGGTGATTTTTCTTTTGCTACGGGAGATGTGCTCCCCGGGAGACTTTTGAACCTTCTTACGCAGGATTACTAAAAATGGTAAGTATGAGTATCCGTTAGAGCTAAGTTCTATACAGGAGGGGCACACCATGGTACTCACATCTTGAACCCATGATAGGATAAATTGTTACATTGTGGGTGCCATTGCCTAAGCCTGTGTATCTCTAGAGTTTTATCTACATATTGGAACATAATAAATTAAATAACAAAATGATATCACATTTAAAATTAATTGATATGAAATTTTTAATGCTACATCACTTTTGAGCCTAGAATCCTTTGAACATACATAAAGATTTTGTACATGAAATAATTAGAATAGAAACATTCAGATTTTAGTGGGTTCATTCTAGTTGGATCTTGCTTTGTATAGACAATTATAGTCTGGGCAGGCTTTTTGGAGGAATGATTATTGGATAGTGTTAAAATTGATGAGCACATTAGTTCCTAAAATGGGAGAGATTGTTAGACTCTTAAGTATACTTAACCAGGGTTCTTAAATAGCAGACATTTCTTAAGATAATAATTTAATTTCTTATAAGAGTTCTAAAGTTAGGTATACTCATTTTGGAGCAGTTCTAGGATGGATGATCTCTTGGAAATATATCTTCTGATGACAATATTGTGAGACTATTATAACTATAGTGGACAATACTATGATGGCTAATAAAATGTCTGACCTAGTCTATACTCGTGCCCTTGTTCAGTTCCTGCTTGTGTTCTTTTTAATTTTTCTTTGTTGTAGCGGTGGTCCAGTAGTAATTTCTTCTATTGTGCCAATAATTTGTACTTTTTATTAGCTGTCAATTATATAGATTATAAAATTTATATAGTTGCTTTTTTAATGAAATTATTGATGATTAGTTGATTTATATGATAAAATTTTGGTGGTTTTAGCTTTTTTAAGAATGAATGTAAAATTTATGTTTTCACTATCAAACCTTTATTTTCTGGTGCTTATTGGATCATTCGTGACAATGATGTCATTATTATTTTATTTTCCATTTCCAACATAAAATTTCGTTTTATTCATGAATCTTCTAGCACAAAAGAGCAACTCAAAACAAAACTTTACAACTTAATTTTTGAATAAAAGTATGCATGCATGTATATCATAATTAACCACCTTAAAGTTTTTCTTAAACACTTTTGGAGAAAATAAGCTTCCATACCCACCACCTTTATGTGATTCATGAAATCGCAATGAGATGTTTAGTATACATTCATTTGTGTAGTAGGTACATGCTCTTATAATATCGTTCAATCCCTCTAAAATAGATTTAAAATATTTTATTATGGGTATGAGTACCAACACAACTTGGGTGTATTGCAATCCTAATTAACAGTAATAATAGGAAGTTTTATGTATGAGGTCATTTTGAAACACTGGATAAAAAGTTTATACGCATGTATAATATTTTGTTTAATATTAATAATTAATTAATAAGCTATAAAGTTGATATTTTCATAAGATCTACATAAAGTGAGTTGCATATTGTTGGTACCATATGAGTTGAAGCATTTCGTTGAAACTATACATTGGAAACATTCTTACTTTAATGTTCATATTTGTAACTTGACGCTTTACATGACAATTTGAGAATCATATTTGCTTGAAGATTAGCATTTGCAATACATTATCTTAGTAAAGAACAGTACATGTATTCAACAGAGATTGATATGTAAGTGTATTATATATATTTTATTTGAAAAAATTGAATGAAAATGCATCTTCCATATTATGAAAACTAAATTGTTACAATTTTTACTTTAAAAAATATTATTTCTTATTATTCATCTTTAAAGATGCAAAAAAAAATTTAAAATAATTTGTTTGTACAAGTATTAATGGGTTTAATACGTGAATTTACTAAGTACATTACTTAGAAATCATAATCTAGCTTGGAATTTTTCATGTCTCTTTCATGGTAAATATACAAATTGTCTATTGTGAACCACCAAGTACTCATTTTCATTGTGTCCTAGTGGGGGTGTAGGAATGTCCAACTCATTGATTTTTCATAACATATTACAACGCTATTATTATTTTTAATTATCTCTTACATGTACAAGTTTTGCACAGCATGCACAACTAATGCTATATGTTTCCATCTTACACAATTAGGGAGGCCCTACTAATCTACTATATGAACAACCACTCGCATATATAGTTTCAGTAACATTTAGCTTTGCAGATCATGCCTCTACTTGATAGAGTTATTTGTTAAAGTAGTCCTCGACTCTTTAAATTTGTCCACTCCTGCAAAGCTCAATTTGGTTTGTTCCCAACTATTTAAAATAATGACAAATTTAGTCCCATTATAAAATTTCAGTAATTTCACTTTAACTAGCACTACAAATAAAAGGATTTTTTTGGAAGAAAAAATATAGTTGTAGCTGGTAAATGTTACATTTAATTTTTTTATCATAAATCATCTAATTAGTGAAATGTTACAATTATCGGCTTTAATAGCATTTTTCCTTTCCAAAATATCATTTAATCTTAGGGCGAGTTAATGTGATGTTATTAAAATAAAAATTGTAGGATTAATTTACATTATTTTTAAGTGTTCAGGTACCAATTTGGATTTGGAGTAAATAGAATATTTTGGACATTTTTAAAGAGTCAATGGACTGTTTTGACAAATAACAACTACTTGAAATTTTAGCATGAGGTTGAATATCATATATTGTAGCATTAACATATGAATAATATTTGCATTTGTATTATAAAGCAGAATCATAAATATCGGATAAAGATTAAATTGACTATTATTGGGATAACAATAATCCAGACCATGGGAAATTAAGTTATAACATTTGTCATCTTGTGATCATAAACATAGCATACCTTGTGTTATGGATACCATAATAATGACACAAAATACTTTTCCAGTCTTCCTCTTAATTAATGCTTAACAAAATTTTGAAATGCAAGGGAAAAATCTAAATTGAAACTAAAATAATTCACAAAGCTTCACTCTAAATCTTTCTAAAATGTTTTTTAAGCTCACAATAATGCTTATCTCAAAGAAATCATCGATTTCCTCCAACACCTCACTGAGTTGAGCTGAGACAATGGACAGGTCAGCTAACCCTTATGAGCCACTGATGGGCTTTAAACTCATGTCCTCAAGTTGTCAAAGACTTGCTGCCTTAGCTCGACTTTCTCCTCTTTAATATTTTGATGCTCGATGAAGGGTACAAAGACAAATGAGTTGACAAAATAACATGTGAAAAAATACATATATGTGTTGTATTTATTATAAAACATCTTATATTATTATTAATTGAAGTATTAAAATGTGATATTTATGATGCTTATAATTTATTGAATAATGTAAAACGACATTATATGTATTTAAATTTGTGCTAAAACCATTATGAAATGTTCACTAATTTATAAAATGCATTTATTTTTCTAAAATTTAATTAAGTGCATTTTTAGTTATAAATTGGATTAAAACTTTGTAATCTACAAAATTTGGCTTGATTGTCTCAAAATATTTTGAGCAATATTATTAGTTATAAAAATATCCATTAGTTAAGTTGTCATTATTATTAATTTAATTTTTAATTTATAAAATTAATATTATTGTTATTATTACCCTTAATTCTTGTTTAGCTAAATTAAATTAATCATATTTCTCAGTTATAAAATAGAGTGCCTGTTGTAAGACTGCAAATGACAATAATTAAATTTTTATTTGACTAGGTTGGGTCGGCTAACATGACTTTTGTATTGGCTGCTCTATCAAATAGTTGCCTACCCTAGCTTCAAGTTTGTGAGAGAATTTCTAATATTTTTCATCATGTCTTTTTTGGTCTTGATCTTCTTCTTAACATGGGAAAAATGCATTAACTTCTTGTTCATCACAGAGGCTTCTAAAGGCTTATACTTAATATATCCAAGCCATCTAAGATTATATTATTTGAGCTTATTCAAACCCTGCTGCGAATGTACTCATTTTTTATTCTCAACGTCACTGCTGCAAAACGGCTGCAATTTTCTCATTTACTGACTCCCCCCCTGGTGCATATTTTCTTTATTCATTTCTAGTATTTAGCAACATGTTTTGGCTGTTCAGATCTTCAACCGTAGCAGCCATCATTGAGTGTCTTCATTAGCTTTGCTGTGCAAAATCAGTACTACTGTTGTCTTTTGCGAGGACATAAATACCAAAGGTTAATTAATAAGATCTCGGCTAATCTACCCATATCTGCGTTTCTTAATGCAAATAGAACCTTCAAAACTAAGGTTAAATTTGGTGACTTTACCATGCGTTTGTTATCTTAAAAGAGCAAGGGTGATAAGGTATTTTTTGTATCTGCTTTGTCTACACTTGCCAGACCTTGTTCTCATATATTATATCAAACATGATTATTTCTAAATCTCCTACTTTGGGCATTGAAAAAGTTCACTCCTTTCAATTCCTTTTTTTTTCAAACGATCAATTTTTTTTTAAATATTAATTTTTTATCTCTATTAGGACTTTCGTTTTTTCAAGCTAGGGATACTACCTTAACTCAATAATGCTCCTATACCTCTCAAAAGTATATGAAATACTCCTCATGTCACACTTGGGATTCACTCTCTATATTTTGGAGAGTTTCTGGGTGGCATACAACCACCTTTATTTTATTTTACATTTTACTAAAAATATGGAGATATAGTTACAGGAAATCACTATCTAAACTTAGTTAAAATTATGATATCGAAAGGAGTAATTTAATGGCGCTGCACACTGTCTTACTGCACTTTTCCGCACATTTTATCTGAACTTGCTGATTCAAATGATCTCTGTAGCAGGATATGTACTTTGATGATGAATCTGCAGAAGCTGTAATTCCATCCTTGCGTTTGGGTGATGATCAGGAAAGGTACATTTAATCTTGCCTTCTAAATCTAATCTTTCCCTGCTCGTTTTCTCTCTTAAGAGTAGATACATTTTACCTCGTGTTCTTACGTACTGAAAACTTTGTATAATATATATATATATTGAGAGCATTTTTATAATTTACAAAAGAAGCACTTTCATCTTCATCATTCTAAATTGCATGGCATCCCCTATCTCTACCACGTGCAGTTCACTGTTCACAAACTCAAACTGGTTTGCTTTCGAAGAAGACCGAAATGCTGATGAGGATCCATCCTCTTCTTCTCCCCTCGCTTCGCCATCACGAAATTCGATTCATCACATCAACGAGGCGGCTGACGGAGTCAATGAGGATCCTACTTCCTCGCAAATGCCGGATTCAAGCAGCCCTCCTCAGGATCGCCAGAATTCGATCCCACCGACCCAAAATGCGAATCCATGTGATTGGGCTGTACAGAGCGAGTATCTGGAATCGGGCAGCAGCCCGCACAGCACGAAGGCAACTGACAATACACAGAATGCAGGCATTTCATTGAATGAGGGCCATCATACCGAATCCGAGGATTCCACTCCAATTGGTGTTGCCGATAATCCCAAACTCTGCTAAAGAAATGGAAGATGAAACTAACCTGACAGGATTTGTATTTGTTTGTAAGAAGATGGAACTTACAGATAATATATAATAATAAGGGGGCCGGCAATGATTTTTCATTTTATGTATCTGTACAAAATAAGGATGTTAATTCTTTTTGTATTTTGACGATCTTTCATGTAGGTATTCTTTTTAATATTGTTGTTTTTTTAGCAGGCGGTCACATTACAAGAAGCAGAACTGGAGGTGACAATTTACTGTTTTTATTTATAATGTTTGGAACAATGCACCTCATCGTTGCACATTTTGATAGTAATTGAATAAAAATGTTGTGTTCGATTTGCAGTAATCGAGTAATTATCCTTTTTTTTTTTTTTTTTTTTTTTTTTTGGGAAGAAGTTGAGGTTTAATAAAGTAAATAAGTGATCTGTGCTATTAATTAAGAGCCTCCGCAATTATACTATTCACGAACTTTATATTTTTGTCTCATGTTTTGTTATCCAAGAGGTTGTGTTCATCAATCCAATATCTCCTCTCTTGAAGAATTTTGCATAATTCTCTTAATTGCTAAATCTTGCAAAATTGGAAGTTTCTCAACAAGTAAATTGAATGAGACAAAAAGTATAATAATATATTACAAAAAGGAGATTTACTCATGACCCATAAGTAAAAGTGTATCGCCCTAATTTTATTCTTGCACATAAGAACTGTCGAACCTTTTTTTCTCTCCCTAGAGGATTCTAGATTTAAGCATGGATGATTTATTTTTAGATGATTTACATTAAATATCTAGCAGTTTGGACTTGTACTTGGTTATTATAATGCCACCGAATAAAGTTATTAATAGTGCTTAAAATTAGGCTACCTTGGTGGATGCTTTACTTCTTTACGCATAGTGCGCACGTGCGTGTGCCTCATCTGATAGTAAATATGTAGATAAAAACCTAGTAGACCTGACATTATGTTCAGCGTTCGCTTGTGTGCAAGATTTTAAGTTGACTCAAGGGAAACTCATTTGGTTGTTGTTAAATGCTTCTTTAGATATTTTAATGGTGCTAAGACCTCAGGACTTTAGTATCCTCATAATACGAATTTTTTGATCTTATCAACTTCTCGAATTAACACTTTGTTGGATCAAGAACTGATAGAAAGAGCACATTCAACACTTGTTAATTTCTTAGCAGTTCACTAAAGCAGTTCAATGGTTTCATTATTAAGTAGGAAGCATAATTCAATTGTTAGTTGCGTAAGTTTTTTGTGCTTAAGTAATAACTACTAGAGCTTTGAATTAAACAACAAAAGGTTCTAGTCAAGTGTGACAACACAAGCGACATTAATTTAACTAAGAACCTTGTTTAGCATACACATAAAACACATTGAGGTTAGACACTTCTTCATTAAAGATCCCATAGCTATAGATGGTGTAGGAATAGAATTCTTCAACACTGAGTACCGAACTAAGTACCAGCTAGTATGTATTCTTACAAAGCCTATTCGTATACACACTGCTTCCTTATACGTATACATAGTGAAGTATAATGGCGCAATATAGAGGGGATACTAAATGCAAAAGTTGAAACTAAATATCTATATTCGTAACATCCAGAAAGAGTAAAAATGCGTTGTCTAAAAAAATAAAAAAATGCATCAAGAATAGTTATAATACAGATTGATATGAAATCAAAATAAATGCTCACTCTCATCCTAACCAACTGAAAGAATGCAAAATTCTAAAATCTAATTCACTGACTTCTTCATGAGGATTTGCTTCACCTTGTATGTTGGCTCCTCAAAGTGCTTTTGATCTGATATATCACTTTTTTACATATTAGGGCCCCAGAAAAAAAAAAAAAAATCTTATATTAGACAATTGTCTATTACATTTTTTACTGCTTAGTTTGTTTATACTCTTAGGATATCACAACTATTTTTATTAATTTAAAAGTCATGCAACAATGTTAAAGTATAGAACGGACAAGAAAAAAATAATACATATGGTAATGGCTGTGCCATTGCAAAATGGTGAAGTACATATAGTGTAACATAATAGAAATGAAAACGAAACAAAAACATGCTCAAAACACATGCTAATCTGACTATATTATAACAGGAGTACCGAGGTAAACATGCTAGTAAACACTAGTAACTAACGCAGTTGAATAGAAATTAAAAGTAAATACTACTATAAATAAATATTGAAAAGCTGAAATGATTGAATAAGTAACAAGTAAAAACTGTATTGTTTAATTAGCTGCTGAAAGCTAAAACTGAACTGAAATACAAATGTAATTATATATTTTATCTTATTTTACTTTTGCTCTATGGGTACGTACAAAAATTAGTGAAAATTCAAGCACGTTTGCTTGACTATCTAAAAGTATGCAGTCGTAACAATATACATGAGTCTCCTCAAAACTATATGTAGTCTCCTTATTCTTCCATAAGCTTGCATGTTGGCTATATCATGTATATACAGACTGATCCTCTCAGAGCGAACCCTCTAAATGCTAAATATTTTTTTGATTTACTAAATTCTTACTTTTTGTGCATAAGTTTGAATGTTATACAATAAAAAGTTTGTCTCAAAGCAATGTAGCATCAACAATTGTTCAAACTTTAATTATATTTTTTATATTCATTATTGTCTAGTTATCCTAAATTAAATGTCTTTAATGGCTAATCCTAATTTAAAATGGATTATTTAGTTATTCACTCTAAAAATACACACTTAGGAATACCTAATATCCTCTAATATGCATTTCAAAGTGATTGATTTGAGCTAATATCAGGACATACATGTTTTTTAACCTGAAATCTGATTTAAATTCATGAGTTTAATTCCCACATTAGTCTAATCTGATCCGTCATTCTGGCTATTATAACTAACTAAATTTACTTACTGAATTTTGGGAGTCCCTCCTTTGAGTTTAATATATCCAAGCTTGAATAAGCGAGTTTTTGGCCGAAGTTGGTTTCTCTCTCATCTAGTTTCTCATTTGACACAAAATTTATACTTTTCTCTTTTATCTATATTTTTTTATTTCAACATGGGAATTTTAATTATTGTATGGGTTACTCTACTTGTATCATTGGGACACATTTTGTGTGGGTGACTTTGGTACTGACCTTTGATCCATAGGGCCTAAAAACTAATAGGATGTAGACATCGGAGGAGATCCTCGTGCTCATTCATAGATCCACAAAGAAGACAATAGAGCTGATCAAATTCTAGAAGTTGGGATTGTTGCTCTTTGTATTTCTATTTTGTTCGTAGTCCCATCATATAGTTGTATGTATTTAACTAAACTTTTTTTACTATGCACATTTATTATCCTTAGGTTTTTGTTTTTTATGTTCAAGAGTCTTTCAGGCTAGAATTTAGTTAGAATTTGGTTTTTTATGTTTTTTATTGAGTTTAATTCCCACATTAGTCTAATCTGATCCGTCATTTTGGCACTAGCCAGGCTAGAATTTGAAGCACTACAGTGCGCACTAGAACCAGGCCATTAAATACTTAGATGCTACAACACGCTCTGGCGCCTGGCCACCAAAAACTGGGGTGCAACGGAACACTGTAGCGCTAAATGGGCTTAAGCTCCGGTTTAGACGTGGCCCTAAGCATTTTGGGGGGTATTTTGAACTATTTGGGGTCCAAATAGTGCCTATATATTTAAGAGAACATTATGGAGTATTAGCTAAAAGGTTAGAAGGGATTTTGTATGTTGGAGAGAACTCTATTCAGGAGGTGGCTGCAGCTCCTCTCCTTCAACCTAGAGTGAGAGATGGAAGGTCTTGCAGAAGAAAAAAATGATCGAAAGGTTCTATAAGTGGTAGATCCTTCTTGTTCTTATTAAGGTGAAGCTCTCTATAACTCTATAATCTTCTTGATTCATATTGGAAATTTTTTGTGTAGTGTGGCTCCGTGATTTATCTTGTCATTAGATTTTCCATATAAAATTCTTATATTTTGAAAGCTTGTGGTTTGCACATGTGATTATGATGTGTTTTTTTTTATTTGTGCTTGGTTGATTTCGTCTATTGCTTGGTAAGCATCAATGTAACCCAGGTCCTCATCCTCAAGATAAAAATTGCTTCCATTGCCTGCTCACAATAAGTAGTATTAGAGCGAGATTCTTCTCGTTGTTCTTATTATTATAGTGTTTACAATTTGAGTGGGAGCAATGGCCAACGAAAGACAAAAAATAGAGAATTTCAATAGCACAAATTTTACATTTTGGAAAATTCAAATGGAGGATTTGATCTACTAGAAGAAATTATACTTATCACTCAGTGGAGCCGAAAGGAAACCAACCACTATGCCAGATGAAGATTGGGAGGTTCTTGATAGAACTGAGTTGGATTTGATTCATCTTTTAATGTATTCTTCTGTTACATTTAATATTGTTAATGAGAAAACTATTGTGGATCTCAGGGATGCTATGATAAAGATGTAAGAGAAGACTTTAACTTCCAAAAAAAAATTTGGTGAAAAAATTATATAACATGAAGATGGTGGATGTACTCAGTGACTGAACATTTGAATTGGTTTGAGCTCTGTTATTTCTCTCTTCATTTATGGATAGTTGGGATGGGCTGGTTACAGCCATCAGTCATTATTAAAAAATATGTTGTTGAAATTTAATGATATTATCGAATTGGTGCTGAATGAAGAGGTGCAGAAAAGATATCATGAGGAGGCATCTACTTTAGCGTTAAATGCTGAAAGCCAAGGAAAAGGTGTAGATCTAAGAAATAACATAAACTTGTTTATGACGAGATGAGAAAAATAAAGACCTAAAAAAGCAAAGTCTAATTACTGGAACTATGGAAAGGAAAGTCATTAAAAGAAGAACTGCCCTATTCTGAAAAAGTTAAGTGGTGGGAGCAAGGATTTGTGCCCATAATAAATAAATTAATAGAAGAAGATCAGTATGCATTGATCCTGTCACTTGTCAACATGGAGTTCTGGGTGGTGGACTCAAGCGCATCCTTTCATGCAACTCCAATGAGGGGTGTCGTGACGGCCCAATGTTAGATTTGATATCCTGACCTGACACTGAGTGCCACTTAGTGCTTAATAATGGATTAGTGTTCCATAATCCACTATTAAGTACTACCAAGGCAAAGGATCTATAAGATAGGGAAAACAAATATATTTATAAGAGTGATAAATATATATTCCATTACATTCATCTAGGAAAATAAAAGAAAATATTCATCCAAGATTTAAATAAACAGTACAGTCCAACTACTTTTAAGTTTACAACATTAATGTATATATGAAAAGAAACTCTCTCATCTTCACATAAAAATGAAAATTAAAGTAGATAGCTTCTAAGGTCTTCAAATCTGCTTCTAGATCTCTATCTATTATGGCTCTCTAGTTAACTCCACTCCAGGCTCCTGATCTACCTGCTTGATTTATAACACGATAGGGCACAATCAATATAAGAAAAACAAGTGGCTAGACTTATGAAGTATAAGCATATTTTAAGGCTTTTAACTATTTTAGTTTAAGGATATCACATTAGGTTAAGAAATAAAGGTACACAATGTAGTAAATGAAAAGTAAGGATGGAGTTATAAACATTCAATAAAAGAGCATTAAAGTAAAGGCAATATTTGTGCAGGGCACACTAAGCAATCCTTGCAAAAGAAAGGTTAAGTAAACATGACATTTGTATAAGGAATATATAAGACAAATGCTAATATCCTATATGCAAGTAAGGGTATAAAGAGACAGTTTCTAGCATCCTATAAGCAAGTATAATTAAGAAACAAGCTGAACCATAATAAGTGAGAATGAGTGTAGAAATATATGCTTAAGTAATTTATTAATATTTAATTTTTTATTAAGTTATGTTTTATAGGCTTATACAGAATAAAAAGAGGAGTTATGTAAGCTTACCCAACTATCTAAGATAGGGTCTTTTGTATAACCACACATTCCCCCTCAAGGACACGTATGGTCTCTTGATCACTTCATAGCCAACCCTAGATCAATGTCCATACAAACTAATCTAACCTGAATGAAATCCCTTATTTAGTTTTAATTATTAATATGCAATGAATATGATCAATTGAATAAGGCTTCAAAGTATTGTAGCATTCAATAGAAATGCCAAAGTAACTAAGCAAGTGGTATTCCTTTGTTATCTATTTTTAATTATCTACCTTAATAATTATGGTCAACTAAACCCCCAATTGACTTAAGACATATGTCTTACAGTATTAAGTTCATTCTTTAATTTCTTCAATCTCTTAGTTAGGTTAATTATGGCTTAAATCTTGATTAAGGCAAATTGAAAGGTTCAAGTGTTCAAATAAGAAGTTAGGTTTTCTAACATGCATACTACTGTTTATGAAGCATATACAAATCTAATTAACTAAAATATAGAGCAATTAATGCTAATTAAATACTAATTAATTCCAAAAATGATTAACACATAACTACAAAATTGGCAATCTAAATTCCATGCAACTTGGCGATTAGGTTCTAATTAGTCATATAAATAATCAGAAACTATAAAAAGGAAATTTGGTTGACTACAAATCATAATATTCACTAATAATGCAATTCAAAGATTAATTCATAATTAACAAAATATAAATCAAAAAGTTATCTTACTTAGCACATGCATTCTACATGGCATATGGGACTAAATGAGATAAAAATAATAAGATTTGGTTTAGTATAGATGATAATCTTCTCTAATCAAGCTACTAACATAATGAGGCAAAATTAGAAATTGTATCCACAGAAATAATTTTTTTTTATATATTCTTGTTCCTTATATTTTTCCGAACAAAATAGTTATTAATTTTATACAATTTTGATAAGTAAGTAAGAAGTTATTGTATTAATTTATTCTAAATGTTTTTAATTAGATTTACAAAATTGAATTATTTTTCTTAAATGGGCTCAGCCCATTTAAGAAAAATAATCATAAATCCATTTTATTTATTAAATGGGCTCAGCCCATTATCCAAAAGATGCGGGTCAGCCAGGGTTCGAAGGACCCATAATTGTCACATCGCGCGGGTTGTGGGTTGGTCTGGCCCGCATAGTGCTTTGTCTCCAGCCCTTCTTCCTCACCACATTCGGAATTAGGGTTAAAGTTGAAGCCCAAATGCGGGGTGACCTGACCACGCCACGGCCTGGCCTTCTTCCTCACCACATTTTGGCATGAGAGAAGGGTACCTGGTTTGATCGGGGAGAGCTTGTCGAGACTGCTAGATTCGACCCTACGGCCTGGCCGAGCAGTGGGAAGGTATTAGGGATCATGTACACCGGGATTAACCATCATATTGCAGATGGAAGGAGCAGGGATCACTGGGAGGATTGGGAATGCCAAAAATTGGGAATTGGGGGAAGGAGCTTCAATGGAGGAATCATAGAGAGTAAAAAAATCTCTGGATAAATATTGAGGCTATTTATAGCCTTAGGAGAGAGCTGGGGGTGCGACAATTGGGTTGGATCAGCTCGAGAGCTTAGGTCAAAGTTAAACTCCCATTTCCTCCAATGGGTAAAGCAGGGCCACGAGGCATGATTAGGGCATCTTCCCAATAGTGGGTAGAGCCTAACGGCTAAGCTGAGGTGGATGAGGGAGTAGGGGACAGGTCTGGCAGCTGGCGTACGATTGAATTTTACCTGTCGGAAGAACGCGCTAGTGGGGACAAAAATCCACAGTAGTGGAGGGGTCGGGAGCCATCTAATTGATTGAAGGAAAGGTACGATGGTTCTAATCTCCCAGATCATAATGGCGGAACATGGGAGAGATTTGGGTCGTAGGATCAGCGGGTAAGATCCAACGCCCAGGATTATACAACACTAAGATTAAATCAAAGCCGCAGGATCCGCAGGTAGATGGTTGGATTGGCATCAGATCCGCTATCGCGGGACTTGGTCTCTGTAGCGGATTGCGCGTGTCCATCCTAGATGGGTAAGCCCGTTAAGGATATATTTATAATTATGGAAAGTTTCAAACCCTTATATGCAATTTCCCCAATTTAAATTTAATTCAATTATGGCCTAAATAACCTCCAAAAAATTTCAAACTTGCACCCTTGACTCATTTGGGATTGAGGAATTCAAAAATGCAATCAAATTTTGGATTGGATATCAAAATATTTTGGCTATTAATTAGGGTTCATAGTTTGGAAAAATTTCCAATTGGACCTAATGAGGTTCGATTGACCCCAAATTTTCAATGCTAGCTTCTAATGGCAATATTAATACAATTGGATTAAAATTAGAAGGTGGTTAAGTATATAATTAAGCTAGTAATAACTTAGTATTGTTACACACTCACACACATGCATATATATATATATATATATATATATATATATATATATATAAACATAATATTGTAGTCTAAAAAATAAGGTTTATTGTTTATAGTTATAGCTATCACTTTGGGCTCTCTAATCTATTCCTAAGGTTACCATCCTCAAATTCATTAGTTGTTCACTAACCAAGCTTCTAAGATGAAATATACTAACTTAAGAAATCTAGCCTAATATCTAGGTTCAATCTACCTTAAGAAATTTCTACGGCTTGAACCTTATAGGTAATTCACTTAAACTAGATAAGGCCTAATCTATGATGTCATTCTCATGGTCTAGGAACTTACCCAAAAGGTTCTCCAAATGTCATCCTAAGAAATATAATATTTCCAACATAAGAATTCAAATCTAAATATCTAAGTCATCCACTAACCTATCAAATCCAATAAGTATACTTCATTCATTTCAATAATATTGTCAATTTAGTCATACATCTCTCATAACCTATTTTCCCAAACATCGCATTACTCTAATTCTCTATAAATTACTTAAAGGTTTTTTACTATAACTCCTTCTCTTAATATGATAATATAACCTGAAAAGAGGCTCAAGCTATTCTATTCTAAGGTTTAGTGTTCATAATTTAAGGTAAGATCTCAACATGCCAAAATCAACACACACTTTGACTTTAAAAAGTCAATTTCCATATTTACTCTCCAATCTAAATAAAATTAGTATTATTACACTCCCTATAGCATTACATGAACATTGACATGAGTAGGTTCAATTTGGAGGTGATTTGAGTAAATTAGAGTTTTTGACCAATGATTAAAGAGCCAAAACATAATTTTTGAAAATATAAATTAAATTGCATATTAAATATCACCATAATATTATACACTTTTTTGTTAGAAAAATGAGATATAATATTGATATATTTGAATCTCTCATTGAAAAGACATGAAGCAAATAAAATTCTGAATTTAATAAATTATTAATTCTAAAATTGATCATTCATCGGCACACCTGCACTCAGCCATGGGTGTGTGACATGCACATGCAGCCCGATCCTAGGCACACACAAGTCACCCACACACGGGACTCGTCCGTAGTGCTGCGCAGGTCGGGGGTCGACTGCTTGGCACTGTGCACCTTCTCCGACGTGATTTCCCGTTACCTCAATTTATGGCACAAAAGTTCTCAGTGCATAGGCCACCTCACACCACGTGTGTTATACCAAAATATTAGTGCACTATACATAATGTCATAGAAAGCATTAATGAATTACTTTACAATAGTCCTAACCATAATCAATCGAACCCGGCCCTAGGGTTTACTGTGGAGGGACGGTGTTCCTTCCACATTCAACCTCTCAGCATCACTGAGGTGCTGATGGATTCCTTGGGTCAAGTCCAACCCAAGGAACCCACTATCTGAGCATGTAGTGCATTCATTTATCAGGAGGACCATCAAACCTGGGCACTATGCATTACTATACAAGCCCAGACTCCCTAGCAAGTACTAGTTGTTGATGGAGCTAGAGAATTGGTTCAAAATGATAAGCATAATACACAATAGCTAAACAAAAATTGAAACAAACAAATTTAACTGTAAACGATATTGATAGGCATACATAAAGTTCATTGTTCATCATTTTCATCTGTCCTGTTGCTCGAGTCATAAGAAACCTGACCATGCCAGTACCTCCGCTCACCCCATTGTTTGCCAAACTAATGCATGGGATGCATCTAGCGCATCTTTGATTGGATATATTAATGGCTAGGACATCGATTTGAGGTGGCATGAGCCCTTGAGCGTCGCCTCTAGGGATAATAGCTTGAAGATGGGTCCGACTTGAGTCTTTGTCCCATGACTATGATGGATGACTCTAATCAAATTGAAACCATCCGTTTGCTCATGGATACAAAATTGTTATAATTTTAAATCTAACTACTTAATTAATTATTTAATTAAATGCATGACCTCCAGACCTCACTACAAAATATGAGGCTCAAAAGAAAGGACGTGACGAAGGAGCGTATGTAATAGTAAAAATCAAGCAAGAAGCGATTTCCTAAGTAGTGGTGAGCGAAATGGAAGTAGCCTAAACCGTAAAAGGGGCGCTAGACTGGCAATTTCCTTGACTTAATCTTGCTTTACGAAAAAAGAGACGAGACGGAATTAAAGGCAATAGTGACAACTAGCACTTTCTTTTATTTGAATTTTAGGAGGTTAACTCTTTCACCTTCTTACAAGACCACGGGAAGCTCAAAAACAAAAAGCATAACACGAGCGATCTAATATAAGATCAAGGAGAACTTATTCGCCTCTCGGCTAACACCGGAATTCGAAGTGAAATTCTTGATTTGCCCGTTACTAGTCGTCATGGGAAAGAAAGGCGTATCAGTCGAAAATTTCTGGTAATGTTAATTTAGCATTTGTAATTGAGCTCATGTCTCCTTTACCTTTACTACGACAGTGAGATTATTTTCTCATTTGAAAAGACTTTCTTTAGAAGCACGTAGTGACTCTATCTAATCTTATGGAGAGCAGGTATCCCGTTATGGGTATCTAATTAGACCTCCGCTTTACCTAAGGAGTTACAAGGTTTTGGAGAATAAAAGTGAGGCCACCCGGAGGGAGACTTATCTAATAAATTCAAATATTAACCAAATAACATCAAATAAATCCCAAAATTTCACCTTTAGCTAATTTTAGAGTGAGGAACTAATAAATAAAATCAAATTTTCTATTTGAGATCAAAATAATTATTTCAATTTTCCAATTCAATAAATTGATTAAAATATTGATTTTCCCCAAACGACTTTTGATTTCTACAAAAATTTCAAGGATTTATCTTTAGACCATTTTTGGAGTAATGGTGAGGTCCTTAAGCTCATTTGGTGATTTAAAATTCAAGTAACAACTATAGGTTGTTACAGACTCCCCTCATTAAAAGAAGTGTCGTTCTCGACACTACTTAACAAAAATCTAAATGACATAGAAATAAGATTGTTTAAGAAAGTACCTTGTTCACTCAAATAGCTATGGGTTATTTTTCAATACTTCCTCCTCTTTCTCCCAACTTGCTTCTCTACTGTGTGATTCTGCCATTGAAAACTTGACCATAGGAATACTATGATTCCTTAACTATTTTAAATTTCTTCCTAAAATTTTCACTGGCTTTGCTACATATGTAAGATCTAGTTGTAGTTCAATTATGGCTATCTGAACCTATTGACTTGGATCTAACAAACCTTCCTCAAAGAAGATACATGAAATACATTATGCACACCTAAGAAATTTTTTGGTAGTTCATGTCTATAAGATGATGTGCCTATTTTAGCTAATATATGGAATGGTCTTACATATATGGGACTTAGCTTCCCAGAAATTCCAAACCTTTGCATGCCTTTCATAAGACTAACTTTAAGATAGACCCTATAATTTTCAAGAAATTATAGTTGTCGGTGCCTAGACTCATGATAATTCATTTGTCTATCCTGGGCTGCTAACATCCTCTTCATAATCAGTTGTATTTTCTTATTTATTTCTTGAATCAATTTAGATCCATACATTTGTGTATCACCCAATTCAATTCAAAATAAACGAATGTTACATTTTCTACCATACAATGCCTTAGAGGGTGCCCTCCTTATGCTAGCATAGAAACTATTATCATAAGAAAACTCTATAAAGGATAAATGCTCTTCTCAATTTCCACCAAAATCTAATATACACAAACATAATAAGTCTTCAAAGATCTGATTTACTTGATTAGTTTGTCCATCTGTCTAAGGGTGAAATGATGTACTAATGGCTAGATTAGTTCATAAATCTTGCTGCACAACTTTCCAAAATTATGAAGTAAATCTCCCATCACGATCTGAAGCTATTGTCTTAGGAACACCATGGAATTGAATAATCTCTTTGATATAAATCTTAGCCAGTTTCTTAACTGAGTCAGTTTGCTTGATGAATATGAAGTGTGATGACTTAGTCAACCTATCAATTATTACCCATATTGCATCTACACCTATCTTACCATGGGGTAAGCCCATCACAAAATTGATCGATATATTCGTCCATTTCTATTATGGCATATCTAATGACTTGAGAAGTTCACCAGGTTTCTGATGTTCAATTTTCACTAAGGAACAAGAATGACATTTAGCGACAAACTGTGCTATGTCTCTCTTCATTCCTAGTCACCAAAATATTGCATGAGATCTTGGTACATCTTACTATTCCCAGGATGAATAGTATAGCATTTATCTAATAACTCATGTAGATGTTCACTTAATTCCTGCAGTTCCTTTGATGCCATTCTGTAAGGTGCCTTTGATTGTGGTTGAGTCCTAAGGATTAATTTAATTGAGAATTCAACTTCTCTTTTAGAATGTAAGCTTAGCAATTCATTAGGAAACACATCTTTGAATTCTTTTACAATTCTGGTTTCTTCCATTGGCTGTTCTTTCTTACTGTCCCTGATCATATTTACAAAATAAGCATTGTAACCTCAATTAAGAAGTCTTCTCACCTTTATAGCACTAAATGTTGATGCTATTACTCCAAATCTTATGATGAAAACTTCAATCTTTTTCCCATCTTGATTATGTCTTTCTTCTTATTGCAATATATGGTGACATTATACTAACTTAACCAATTCATTCCTAAGATCACGTCAAAATTTATAATTGCATAACTATGAGTTTTGCCTCAAATGTTTGTTTGCCAATTGGGATGTTTAATCTATAAAAAATGTTTACAGTCATCTTAGCTTCTGATGGCATTAAAACATGCATATGTTTTCCTAGTTTATAATGTTAAAGGTTCAATAATTGGGTGTACTTCTCAGATATGAAAGTATGGCTTGCGCTAGTGTCGAATAAGAAGTTGCACGATTGATTATTAATATATAGTGGGCCTAATCAGAATAGTTCAAATGTTCTTACTTCATAAGAAAATAAGTAAGGAAATCATATAAGACAATTGAATAATTCAGAATTAAATGTGTACCAAATACCACATCATTATCTTTAGATGCTGCTATGGGTGTCAAAGCATACACCCTTGGCATAGAAGTAGTCTGTCCATTGGCCCTACCATTTTGATAGCTTCTGGAAGATATATTTGGCTTCCTTTGAGTAGATTTAGGTGCCCTCTTTTGTTTTGCATATGCTTTAGTTACAGTTGGAGGCATAAAGGCTAGCACTAGTGCTTGAGCTCTGACATGTATGAGGTTGTTTGAAGCAGAGGGGAGTTTAATCCTTACCTTATCTATGGTCCTACATAATTGGCATTCCCAGAATATGTGTCCAGGCCTCCCACATGTATAGCACTTGATCCCCTAGTGGTATCATTTTCCATAGGGGTCGGGCCTCTGATACCTTAGTGTCTATTCTGTAGGTTGCTGTCGGGTCATCTGATAATTTTTTGGTGGTGCTGGCCTACTCCTTTTACTTTCTTTGTCTCTAGTTTTTGCTTGAGATGATCTCTTGCTCTATTCCTTCTGTTGCAGATGTTGATCTACCAGTCGTGCTCCTTCTAGAAGCTTTGAAAAATTTTTATATTGTTGAGATATCAAATGATATTTGATAGAGTCTCTCAATACTTTAAAGAATTAACTGCATCTTGATGTTTCTGTCCTAGCTAATTTGGGAGAAAATCTAGATAGTCCTCATAACTCCATTTCATAAGTAAATACTGACATATCTCATTGAGTTAGTTAGATCAATTCATCCTCTATGATAGTTTGTGCAGATAAGGCGACAAATTCCTCTCTAAATATCTCTTCAAATTCCTCCCATGGAATATCTTAAATTCCTTGTCCAGCAAAGTGTGAGTTCAGTTCACTCTCCCACCAGAATTTAGCTTTATCATTCAGGAAGTGAGCGGTCAATCAGACTTCTTCCCTTTATAGGCACTTTATTCTTAGCAAATTTATCCCCACAATCCTCAGCCAATTGATTACCTCAATAGGTGTGGCATATCCATTAATTGTTGGCAGATTTAAGCAAAGGAATGTATGAAGAAATCCATCTATAATTGGTCTGTGAGTTGCAATAGGGTTAACTTGAATGACTTGTGGGTTGGGTGGGTTCATAAACCTCTATGTTGCTTGAGTTTGTGTCTCTACCAGAACTTTTACTAATTCTAAATGTGTCTTTATCTCATTAGCAATGGATTAAGATTTTATCATTAGTATTGGCTTGGTAGGGGTACGAGAAGAATATAAGTTAGGATTCATTCTAAGAAATGTAATGATAAATTAATTTAGGAAGAAAGGAAATGATAATTATAGTAATCAAATCATTTGAGTACTAGAATTTTTAAAAATAAATGGGAAATACTAGAGTTTGCTTAAACATCAAAAATAAGACATTCACTTACAAAATTTCTCAAAAAAATGAAGGTAAAAGCCTATAAATGTAGTGGATGATGACGTCTTCTTCCTTCCTTGACCATCTTTATGTATGCAGTTTCCATCTAGTTCTCAGCACCTTCCTCCAATAGTCAACCTAGTGCTTGAACTTGAATAGAGTCTTGGCCTCCAATAGCATAGAAGGTATCTGCCACTCTATGCAACCACTCTTTAATTAAAGATACTAGATCACTACCTCAGTAGGTAGGAGACTCCAATATCTTGTTGAGAACTTGCAGTATAACTGAGGATACTCTAGAGTTTAGCCTTCCATAATGAACATACTTTTTATGTAATTCTTTGATACCAACTATGATGTCCTAATGTCAAATTAGATATCCGGACCCAACACTGAGTGCCATTTAGTACTTATTAATGGATTAGTATTCCATAATCCACTATTAAGTATTACTAGGGCAAAGGATCTAAGAGATAGGAAAAACATATATATTTATATATATATATATATATATATATATATATATATATATATATATAAGAGTGATAAATATACATTCCATTACATTCATCTAAAAAAATAAAAGAAAAGATTCATCCCAGATTTAAATAAATAGTACAGTTCAAATCCTTTAAGCTTACAACATTAATGTATATATGAAAAGAAATCTCTCTCTTCCTCCATAAAAATGAAAAGTAAAGTAGATAGCTTCTAAAGTCTTTAATTTTTCTTCTGGATCTCCAGCTTCTCTTCTGGCTCTCTAGCTAATTCAACTATAGGCTCCAGATCTACTGGGTTTAGTTTATAAGATGATTGGGCACAACCAATGAAAGAAAAATAAGTGATTAGACTTATAAAGTATAAGCACATTTTAAAGCTTCCACCTATTTTAGTTTAAGAATATCACATTGAGTTAAGTAGTAAGGGTGCACAATTGTAACAACCCAAGGTTGTTACCCAGCTTGATTTTAACTTAATCATATCTTAATTATCATTCTGTTAAGTTCATTTAGTCTTTTGAATCAATCATTGAATATTTGGAGCAATTAGGAGCTCAATCAAATATTTTAGATTATTTTAATATTAATTAATTAGAAAATTGAGGTATTTAATTTGACCTCATAATTCCCCTAGCCATGCTCTACTTTCGCCCTTCTCCTCCTCCATCTTCTTTAAAAGGAGCTCAGCCCCTCCTTCTTTGCTTGCTGTCAAGTTAAAGCTGAAACTCCTCTCCTCTATTCCCCCATTGTTGAACTTGGTGCTAAAGAAGAAGAAGAAGAAGTTCCTCCAAGCTTTCCAAGTCTTCTTCCTCCTCTTTTTAAAAGGAAAAAGTGGGTCATTTGCTCCTCTTCCTTATTTTCTTCATGTTGTTATTATGCTTGTTTGTATCTTTAGAAATTCATGATTGTGTATGGAAGCCATTAAAGTTCATTAAGGCATCATATTACTTTGAAAATCTCATGCTCTATTTTTTATCCATTTTGTATACCTGAACCTTTAACTCCATTGTTCGTATAGTTAGGATAATCCATTTGTATTGATTTTGGTAATGATGGAAAGGTATTGAAAAGACATTTCCATTGATATATGGCACCGCTCATAGAATTTTTTGGATTAAAAGTATTTGAGCTCGAAATGTGATCATTCACAGTTTTTACACAGGCGAAATCACCGTCAGGCGCCCCACGCGCTATCAGTCATTATCTCTGGAATTCCGCACCTTATTTTTTCGTGCTGACACTGACCTAAGAATTTAATTAATGTTAATTTATTTTAATTTAATTCAAAATTTAGTTCCCCCATAACTTTAATAATACACGTCTAAATTATATGAAATAATATGTCATTTTATTCAGAAAATGAGATGAACATATTGTTATAATTAAATTTAGGATTTGAATCCTAATTTTTATAATCACTTCTTAACCTTATTTAAGAGATTCAGAAACCTTAATTTCCAATGTTGTTTGATTTTGAACTACTTTGTGTCACTCTTCTCCTTATATTATAAGGATTTCATATTTGCTATTATTATTTTATTTGGACAACAATTGGTTAAATTTGATATTTGGCTTTTTAATAGTGCAATTATATAATTTTTTAACTTCATAATATGCTTGTTTTAGACTTTTAAACTTTAGAACAACAAATATGTCTCATTATTTTTTTCCTTTATGTCATTTCATATGTGAATTAAATCTTGATTAATATAGATTAGATGCTTGAGCTCTTAGCAAAATTATTGATTTAACCCTCAATATTAGGGGTGATATTGTAAGATTAATTTTATAACCTTGATTCGCTTGTGATCTTAAGAGTTAGATTTTTCTCCCATTTAGTGTAGTTAACTTTAGCACATGTTTAATTATAGGATGTGAACCTAATAGGATTAGTTTTCAACACTTAGAATTTGATATTAGTAATCATTTTCTTTAGCTCATAATCCTAAATTAAGTTCTCAAGCATTTGAATTATAGTGTCCCATAGCTCTCTAAATTAATTTAGATATCTTATAAGCTTCAATAACCTACAACCTTTAGTGAATTAGAGCTAGTAGCTTGAATCCTGCCTTTTTCATACTTATAACTACTTTAGTTGTTACCCTAGCTATTCCAAATTAATTTAAGCTAAACTAAACTTTGATTTTCTTTCCATTAGACTTTATGGGTTATTTAAACCTAACCTTAGAAGTTTGAAATCAATCAGAGCTAATTTGAGCACTTGAGTTATTTTATTTATTTTAGGATCTTGAATATTAGCTATAATATTTTGATCTCTGAATTAAATTTTAATTTTATTTTTGAATTTCTCACCCCCTAATTAGTTAAGGGTAAAATTTTGGAAATTTTTGAAGATCATTTAGTCCTATTTTGGATTTTATTTAATTAGGCCTAATTGAAAATTAGTGTTCCTAACAATTATTAATTGCAATTCTATCCTTTTCCAACAGTCGGCTGCCTCCCAAACCGCAGGCTCCATACGGGCCATTGATTTGCAGATCTGATCGAATGACCCGCACCATCGATCAAATTTGATCCATTTCGACCATTCCACGATTCTGGGATGCGATTCGACAGCATATAACCCACCGCCTTAAGTAGCCTTGATTGTCCGTTAGATTTTTTGATCTGATCCAATGGACGATCTTCTTTCCGTGATCAGTTGTTGCATGTCTAATGATCATAGATGTCCCTCTTTAAAGAATGATCTATCAGACGGCCCAGCGCAAGCCCAGCACTATGGATCTTCTTCTCTAGCTTATTGCTTGCACACCTGGTCCCCTCCAATAGCTCAATCCTCTGTATACCTTGTGGCAGTACAGGGACACCCCAATTTACCTCTTCTACCCTTAGCTCCAACAGTTTACAGGCTATCTTCTCCCTAAATTACCCTCGACTATTGCTACCTTACTTCTCCCTTGAGCAGAGCCAGTGCCATGGCTCCTGGCCTCCGCAACCAGCCCTAATTCTCCCTGAACCTTTTGGAGAATTGGCAGGGCTAATTCATTTTATTTAAGAATTATTTCCTTCTGTTAATTAATTGAAAAATGTAATTAATTAATTAGCAAATGGTTTGATTAATGGAAAACATTCAATCTAAATTAGTTGAATAAATTTAGCTATACTTATCCAAATTGTATACTCCAATATACTATTTTGATCAGAAAAACTTAAGGGATATTAATTTGTAGTAATATTTTAGATCCAATGGTTATATTTTCTAATCTAGCATAATCTCTCTCCAATTTTAATTAGTGAATAAATAATTCATTTAATGTCTAAATTTTATAGTTAAGGTCTCTAATTCTTCATGAGATAGAGGAGAACTCATTTTTACCTTTAAAAATATTCTATAAATTTTAAATGTACTAATCGCCTCTTAATTATCCTAAATCTTGATTAGTGTTTAATGACTTAGATAAATCTCAGATTTTGGCAAACCCAGTATCAATTTCTTCCTTATGTGCATTAGAACTTATTTATGAGTTTAGAACCCTATTATAAGTCCTAATTTCCTTAATTATTTATCTTAGCTTTGAAAAGTGATTAGTGCTAATTAAGTTAACCATAAATCTAAACTTAAATTTATAGTCTCACTCCTCTTATTAGTCAATACCAAGCCTAGTAGAACTGATCAAAATCAATTTGGAAGTCTAATTCTTAAAATCCCAATTTTAACTTTATGAAGGGCATTTTGGTTATTTTGACCAAAAGTAAGTTTAAGAGCCCTTAAACCTTGAAAATATCATTAAAATATTTTAAATCAGTATTGAAATGATTTAGAATCATTTTTTAAGCTTTTGCAATTTATTATGGATCCTAATCATTTAACCTTAATTTCCTCTTAAAATGAACTTAAGTAATTATTAAGATCTTAAAGTGATCTTAATCCTTCTTATGATTTACTTAAATGAATTTACCTAAATGAATAAAGTAGAATTTCATGAATTCAATTTTAGTAAACTTAACTATTACTTAATCTAACTCTAGTAATTATTCTAAGAATAAATATCTTAACAAAAATATTAACATAATCTTAATTAAGGTCTTAAGCTTTTAGATCTAAGTCTTAGACCTTAGATCTTTATCAGTTGTTCTTTAGATGAATCTTCTTAGAATATAAAACCTTTCCTTCTTGAAACCCTCATTGATTAAATCCTTTGGAATTCTTTTAGTGGGCTTAGGTTTATTTAACCTATATAATAAGGAAGTTATTCTTTAGATTGATCTTAGATTAGATTCATAAGTTCTTATTTGATTATTTTATCTTATAACTATAGATTCAGTCTTTCCATATAAGATCATAGTTTCCTTAATCATTCAGCCTTTAAGATTTTCTATCTTTAGAATAAAGTTTGGTATGAACCTTAGACCCTTTGCAATAATTACCTTGGATTTAGAGTTGAAACCCCAATTTGGAGTTTAGACTTTAAATCTTTAAATCTTGATTTGCTTAAATTAAGATTTGGGCCTGAGTTATTAAAATTTATTAATTAAGTTATTGATTAATTAATTAACCTTTGTAATTGTCATTTTTTATTGTGAGTTAAAATTTTTAAGTTATAATGGTTAATCATTAAGGTCATAAACCTGGAATTATACATGATAGTTGGATATTGGAGATCATAAGCTTGTATAATCTTAAAATAGATAGAACATATTAAATTAGATAATAATAGATATCATATATGTTTAGTAGGATCTCTTGCTTACTTTGAATATTTTTACTTTGCATACTTTGTACTTGAGTTTTATACCTTGAACATATTAATTGAACATTGGATATTCGATGACTATCACATGTAAATTTGAATGCATAAACATTATTAAGTTATAAATTAGCTCATTCAGTTCATTCAGTTCTTCAGTGCTTGATAAATCCAAGATTTATAGTAAAATAGGAGAATAAATAGAAACACTTTTAAGCTAGAATGGTATACTTTAATGGGTTTCTCACTGATTTCAGGGAAAAGAGGAGCATAGCTAGATCTGGGCAGAAATAGAAAACTTAGAAGAAAACCATTGTAGTGCGCCGTAGCGGGCACAAACTCGAGAGCTTGGCGCTATTGTGCGCTGCAACGAATTTAAACAGAGAGCTTGACGCTACCACGAACTATAGCAATCACAAACCTGAGAGCTCGCGCTATCATGTGTCGTAGCAGAAGATCACTTAGCATAATTCAAAAATGATCCTACCGCGCACTGCAGTGGATTCAAACAGAGAGCTCGGTGCTACGGCGTGCCGTAGCGGACACAAACCCAAGAGCTCAGAGCTATCGCACGCCGTAGTGGGCACAAACCCGAAAGCTCGGTGTTATCGCGTGCCACAGTGGGCAAAACCCAAGACCTCGGTGCTATCGCACGCTGTAGAGAGTACAAACTTGAGAGCTTAGCACTACCGCGCGCCGCAGCGGAAGATCACCTAGTATAATCTGAAAATAATTCACTATCGTGCACCGTAGCAGGTACAAACTTGAGAGCTAAGCGCTATCGCGCACCGTAGTGGGTACAAACAGAGAGCTTGATGTAACCGCGCATTGTAGCGGGCATTTACTTCACAAATAATTAAAAAAAAATCGCTGCAGCGCGCCGTAGCGCTCATCAAAATTCCAGCTAAGAACGAGCATTCAATTCAGCATAGGGAAGGCCAAAAATTCAAATCCTTGGTTTTCCCACAGCTACCTTATATCTTTTCATTTTTAAGAGGAATAATAGAAATATTTATTAACAAGCCATTAAAAAAAAAGGAGTTGAAAGGTTGGACAAATTTTATTTCAAAAAGGGTGGAGGCTATATCTACAAAATCAAAGAAAAAAGACTTGGAAAAGGTTCCCTCTTTAACATTCCCAATTCCCAAAATTCAAAAGTTGCTGCAAGAGAGAAAGGAGAACCCTGCCCAAGGAAGGAGAAGGTGGCCACCAAAGAGAAGCAAGAAAGAAAAACTCGATGATCAGGAAGGAAGGCGAGTTGGAGAGCAAAGCCAAAAATCAGAAGAACGTAAAATGATGTTCCTAGTATTTTTCCTTAATCCCATCTTTATTCCTTTCTGTAAATACCATGCAAAGGTTCATTTTCTTATCTAATATTTTCTGCATTTCATTTGTGATGGAAAGCTAAACCCTCCTTGGGGAGGGTTGGGATAATTCATGTAATAGATTATGGGACAAAATGGTATTTGTATTAAATTTCTCAATGAATAAAGTCTTCATGATTTTTATTGGTTTAGATATGAATCTTGTTAGTATGCATGCTGTGTGAATAAATATTTTTACTTAAATTAAATGATTATTAATAAGGAAAATGCTAAGCCAACAATCTATATTAAGTTTAGGCAAATGCACATAAAAGTTCTTGTTGTGAATATAGATTCGCTGTGCGAGGATTTTCGATGTAAACACCTTAAAATTGATATGATTAGCTGAGCTTGATAACTTAACTCTTTTAGAGCTCCATAGCTCACCAATTGGCATAATACTAGGAATATGCGCATTAGTGCTTAGAGCCTAGTGATAAGCTCTTGAGCCTAATAGCACTGTTCTTTGAGCTCAGTCGAGAGGTTGATGCATGTGAGCCAAGAGCCACCAATTATGCTCTGTAGCTCATCATAAGTTAAAGGAGGAAGAGGAAGAATGGTCTACTTGTGGATGAATGTAACATAATTCACTTAGCCTAGTAATTCACTTCCTTAGCTAAACTACGAGGGAAGCACATGATGCTAGTTGAGAGGAATCAAGTTTATGTGATCGCTGTAATTAAAATTATGAATTTGATAACTTAGACGTAAGAAATTGGATATAACTAATATCGATCACATAATGTTCTATGTGCTGATATTGAACTTTCTTGAGTTCATCTTGATCACTAGGAGTGACATAGCAGAATTAGAAGACACTATAAGGAATGTTATTGGCACTTAATTATAATTTGCATGTGAACAAGTCTCATTAAAAATGATAAATACAAGTACTTACACTAATCCGATAATAAATTACATGATAAAACCCAACTCTACATTCTTCTCAAACTAGTATTTTCGAATTAAGAACTTTATACTATTAATTAGGAGCTAACAAAAACATAAAATATTATTTGTCTAAATATTATTAAAAGTAAGTATACCTTATTAACAAAATACTCTATTCCCTGTGGATGATAAATCTCAAACTTTACATTCCATTATTACTTTGTACCACATAAACTTGCGTGTGAGCGCAGACGTGAACAAAAATTATGTCAAGTTTTTGGCATGTTGCCGAGAACGGTGATCTATTTTGTATTAAGGATAATTTACGAGTCAATAGTGATTTACAATTATCTTTGTTTTGCATATAATTTTTATCTTTTTGTAATTATATTTGTTGTTAATTGCTCGCTTTAGTTTTGTTAATTTAGTTTGTTTTTTATTTTATTTTTTGAATTACTAAAATTGAATGCTGTAATTGTTCTTTCTAGCTAAGTTTCTAAATTGCATGAACAGGAGAGAAAGTTTGAACATACTATTTGACCCAAAAATTGAATGCACATACCTTAGAGCTGGAAGAGAACAGAACTTAATAAATAGAAATCAAGCTGAAATGGATAACATAGAAGAAAATCCTTTAGGAGAATGATAGGGAAGGGCTTTAAGAGACTATGCACTACCCACTGTTAGATGTATCCTGCACACCATTATAAGACCAAATATCAAAGCAAATAACTTTGAAATAAAACCCTCAACTATGGTAAGGTTGAAAATAGCCTATTCGGGGGATTAGCCACTGAGGACCCTAATTCCCATATCTCTAATTTTTTGGAGATATGCGACACATTTAGATTTAACAGCATTTCTGACGACGCTGTTAGACTTAGGTTATTCCCCTTTTCATTAAGAGATAGAGCCAAATGTTGGCTTAGTTCTTTACCCAGCAATTCAATTCGCATGTGAGATGACTTGGCTAGTATATTGTTAGCCAAATACTTTCCACATGCGAAAACAGCACGGTTAAGAATTGAGATAATAAATTTTAACAAATTCAAGGGAAAAACTTTATATGATAGTAGGGAAAGATTTAAAGAGTGCCTGAGGCACTGCCCGTATCATGAGTTCCTTCAATGGATGCAAGTTCAAACATTCTATAACATATTGAACGTGCCCATGAGGACTCTAATCCATGCAGCTGCCGGAGGGTCACTAAGTAGTAAGACCCAAGAGGAAGCTTACGATTTGTTAGAAAAAATGGCAAATAATACGTATCAATGGCCTTCTAAGAGGCTTATCACTACTAAAAAGGAATGCAATCTATTATATGATTCTCAGAAAATTGTTGAACTTCAAAACATAATCTTCCAATTAAATAGAGTGGTAGAAAGCTTGTAAGTCAATTCAATCTAAGTAGAGGAGTACGAGATGGGAAGTATAAACACAATCGGTAACTATGTAAATAATCTAAATGGGAATAGGGGGAGATTTGAGCACTCCTTTAAGGAATTCAAGACCTCCACAATTGAATTTATGAATAAAACTGATGCAATCCTTAACAGACACAAAAATAGCCTTTTGAGACAAGAAGAATCGGTAAAAAGAATCGAACTACAACTTAAAGATATTATGAACCAACAAAAGAAACCCGTTTTAGTGGGAGCCATAAAAGAATGTGAGCCTGAAATAGATAATTCTATAGCTCTGAGGAGCGGAAGGATCACTGAACCTGTGCTTTTTAATAAACTAAAACTACACCACATGTAGTAAGGGAAGAACAAAAAGGGGAAATAAATAACAATAAGGATAAGGAGAGGGAAATAGAAGCGTCGGAGCAAACACCCCAAATTGATCCACATATACTTTATCCTCAACGGATGGCAAGAGAAAAACTAAATGTCCAATATGTCCAATTTCATAAATTTCTAGAGACTTTTAAAACTCTTCACATAAACATCCGCTTTGCTAAGGCATTAGAGCAGATGCCTAGTTATGCCGAGTTTATGAAGGATATTTTATCCAAGAAAAGGAGAATAGATGAAAAATAAATTGTTGCCTTAATTGAAGAGTGTAGTGCAATTTTATAATAAAAAATTCCTCTAAAATGAAAAGACCCTAGAAACTTCACAATCCCATGCACTATTGGAAACCATTCCTTCCAAAAGGTCTTTGTGATCTAGGGGCCTCCATAAATTTAATGCCTTATTACATCTTTAAGAAATTGGGGATAGATTAACTGAAACCCACATATATTGTTCTACAACTAGCCGATCAATCAGTTAAAACTCCAATGAAAATTCTTGAAAATATTTTAGTTAAGGTTGATAAATTCATCTTTCCTGTCGACTTCATTTTCTTAAACATGGAAGATGAACATTAAGAAATACCCATAACTCTTGGTAGACCTTTTCTAGCTACTAAAAGAATTATGATTGATGTGGTTAAAGGAGAATTGAGTTTGCATTGTGAAGAGAGGAGGTAAGATTTAACATAAATGACACTTTGAAACACCTTGGAAAGCCTAATGAGGAAGGTTGGATAGTAGATTTAATTGAAGAATTGATAATGTTGAGAGATGTGAAAGATTTAGAGTTTGACATAGATGAGAAGTTTGAGGATCTTGAGGAGAAATTAAGGTTGAGGAATTGATTCAAGAAAATAAGAAAATCTAGCAATCAATTGATGAACCTCCTGAGATGGAATTAAAACCCTTACCAACCCATCTGAAATATGTATATTTAGGGGAAGGAACTTTATTGTCTGTAATAATCTCAGTTTTGCTCAACCAAAAACAAGAAAGTCAATTATGCAATGTTTTAAAAAATCACAAAAGGGCAATTGGTTGGAGAATAGTCAATTTGAAGGGAATTATCCCAACCCTATGCATGCATGGAACTTTAATATAAGATAATTTAAAACCTTCAATTGAACCCCAAAGGCATTAAAACCCTAACATTAAAGAGGTAGTCCATAAGGAAATCATTAAGTTGCTTGATGCTGGAATTATATTTCCTATTTCAGATAGTCCTTGGGTAAGCCCTATATATATTGTATCAAAGAAGAGTGGGATGACTATGATGTTAAATGATAACAATAAATTAATTCCAACTAGAAAGGTAACCAAGTGGAGAGTGTGCATAGATTATAGGATATTAAGTAAGGCCAATAGGAAGGATCATTACCCTCTTTTTTTCATAGATCAATGCTTGATAGGTTGGTAGGAAACTCATTTTTCTATTTTTTGGATGGATATTCCAAGCACAATTAGATTTTGATAGCCCTAGAAGACTAAGAGAAATTAACTTTACCTGCCCCTATGGCACTTTTTCCTTTATAAGAATGCCCTTTGACTATGTATTCTTCTGCTACATTTCAACGTTGTATGATTGAAATTTTCTTTGACATGTTAGGAGATTTCTTGGAAATATTCATGGATGATTTTTCTATAGTTGGGAGATTCGTCAACCATTGCTTAGCAAATTGAGCAAGGTTTTAAGAAAATGTGAAGATACAAATCTTATTTTAAATTAAGAAAAATGTCATTTTATTGTAGAAGAAGGAATCATCCTTGGGCACCTAATTTCTAAAAAGGGAATTAAGGTCGATAAAGCCAAAATTGAAGTAATTGAATGACTCCCTCCACGCTTTAATGTGAAAGGAATAAAAAGCTTTTGGGGCATGCTGGATTTTATAGGAGGTTTGTTAGGTCCAAGATTTATAAGAAAATAATGAATAAATACAAACAGTTTCATGAATGGAATGGTCTACTTTGAGGAGTTTTTCTGCATTTTTAGGTAAAAGATCAAGTAGAGCGAATTCTGGAATAAAATCGTTGTAGCGCCCCCCAGCGCACTACATCGTGCCATAGTGGATTCAGTATGAAAGTAAAGTCACTACTGTGTGCCACATTGGCACTTATAAAACCAAGCTCAGCAGAAGAAAACTTAATAGAACCGCCACAGCGTGCCACAACGAATCAGATATGAAGGTTCAATTGCTACCGCAAGCCACAGCGGAATAAAAAAAAAATATTTATTGATCCGCCACAATGCACCTCAGTGGAGGCAACATGAAAGATCGGCTGCTACCGTGTGCTATTGTGCAATTGTACTTAGTGAAAACTCGTAAATATCTCCGCTACCATGCCCTGCAGCGGGTCCGATACGTAAATGAAGCCGCTACCGCGCGCTGCAGCGGTACAAAAAAATTTACAAATAAATCAAAGAAAATTTAATGCATCCACCACAGCGCGCCCGAGCAGAATTAATACGAAGGTCTAGGTGCTACAGTGCGCCCAGGCGCACTGCAGCGTGCACCAAAATTTCTGCTAGGAAATAAGCATTAATTACAGCATATGGAAGGCAAAAAATTCAAACCTTTTGCCTTCCCTAGCTTTTAGAAACTTCCAATCAATTAACTCCTTGCATTTTCTCAAGGGAATCTTAGCATATTTATCATTCCAAGCAATTAAAACTTGGGAATTGAAGGGATGGCAGACTTCATTGCAAATTGGCTGAAGGCTTACCTATTTAAATTGCCATTCATGACTAAGAAGGGGTTCCCACTTTGGACATTCATTGATCATAAACAAAAAGGTTACTATGAGATAAGAGAAAGGATGCATCTCTAAGAAAGGAAGAAGAGTACCATTTCTAGAGAAAGAAAGGAGCACATTGCTAAGAAGCTAAAAGGGAAGAAGAAAGAAGAGACATGAAGATCCAAAGAGCGCCAACAAGGGCTGTTCCTAGTATTCTCCTCAACATTTTATTAAATTTCTTTTTAGTAGAACCATGAATAGGTTCTTGTCCTTGTATGTTTTTCATTGTATTTTTGCTATAATGGAATGCAAAACCCTCCTTGGGGAGGGTTGGGCCGTAATCATGTAAAATGTGTATGGGACAATGGTGTTGTATATATTTTCTTCATAATGAAATAAAATATGCTTTAAATTCAAATCTAGATTTGTCTTGTTATATGCATGCTGTGGAATGATTAAATATCTTGTGAGTAATGAAATGATGTAAAGAAAATAATGCTAAGTCAACTGAACACTTCATGCTTAGAGGGAATGCACATCTAAGTTCTCATCACAAACAAATGTTTATTGTGCGAGGATTCTCAGTGTAAAACATCTCAAGATTGGAATGGATGTTGATTGAGTAACATTAATTATCTTGAATTCCACAGCTCACCAATTGGAGTAAATCTAGGTATGTGTGTGTTAGCACTTAGAGCTATGTGACAAGCTCTTGAGCCTAAATGCATGATTCCTTGAGCTCAGTCAAGAGGACAACGCAAGTAAGCCAAGAGAGCTCATCGAGCGCTCATGAATGATGTGACATAATATATGTGGCTTGGTGAATCCACTTCCTTAGCTAAACCGTGTATGTAGCGCATGCCGCTAGTTGGTCGAATCAAGCTCATGCGATCGCCAAATTAAAATCTTATTTTGATAACCTAGATGTAGGAATTCTTAATAATTTAAATGCGATCACATGAGAGTTAACGTGCTGAGATTGAACCCTAGTGTGTTCATTTCGTGCACTAGACTTGAACTAGTCAAAATTAGAGGACCAGTCTAAGAAACTCTAGATTCACTTGATTATTTAGCATGAAAATAAGTATATTATAAGTTGCATGAATTGAATATGACACCAGTCTCTAACAACTTGCATGATGAAAACCTAACTCTCTCTTCTTAATCAAATAGTATCTTAATTTAAGATCCTTGCTTTATTAATTTGGAGCCACTAAAAACCCAAAATATCTTAGTTTAAATATTATTAAAAGTAGATATACCTTAGTATCAAAATGTTTTGTTCCCTGAGGATGACAAAATCTTGGAACTTGCCTTCTATTATTACTTCAGACCAAGTACACTTGAGTGCAAGCGCGGACGTGTATTTACCATCTGTCAAGGTTTATTAAGGATTTCTCCAAAATAAGTTTACCCCTTTGCAAGCTACTAGGAAAATATGTGGATTTAAAATTTTATGATGATTGCTTAAATGGATTCAATAATATTAAGACTACTTTGATTTCTGCTCCCATAATTTATGCTCCAAATTGGGATCTCCCATTTGAGGTTATGTGTGATGCAAGCGACCTTGCTATGGGGGAAGTACTAAGACAGCAAAAAAAAAAGAACCTTTCATTCAATTTATTATGCGAGCAAGCTCATGGATGACGCTCAAAGGAATTACGCCACAATGGAAAAGGAATTATTGGCAACTGTGTTTGCATTTGATAAACTATGGTTATACTTAATCCATTCAAAGACCATTAACTACACTGATCATGCGACTATAAAATATCTCTTTTAGGCTTGGGTTCATACCTAACTCGACTATAGTTGGGAGAGTTACCACATGGTGAATGTATTCACCGTAATCATGTTAATCTCAGTGTCAGCATGACCACAGAGGGTACAGGGGACCACAATACACTTTGACCTATCCTAATAATATTCCTAAATAGTCTAGTGCTTGATTATGCTAGGTCCTTTCAATTGCAAGTTAGTTTAGATGAACTTTAGTAGTGATCTTAACCTTCACCTCTTTAGGTATAATAATTCTTTAGCCTTACCTTCCTCCACTAGTCCCCTAGACCTTGAATCTAGTAACCAATACTAATTTTGTGGTTTAGGATTAGTGTAGGAATGGTCTTATTTTGCATCAATATATTTATAAATTATTTTGTCATTTCATAAACTTAAATAAATTTACTATTTCCAAATCACTTGTAGTATTACATACATTTGACTTAAAGATCAATATCTATAAGTCAATTGGGAGCTTAATCAATTCCAATAATTAAGTTATATAACTTAAACATTAGATAGCTTTGGATATCACATATTTTACAATTACTTGAACTCCTTGAATGCATGCTTTGCTTTGAGATTATAACTTTGACCATATATATAAGACATTGTGCATAAATAAAATATTCATAATAAAATATAACAGTTCTTGGTGATGGCCAGGGTAGGCTGAAGGCGGATATAAGGAGACCTCACGTATCTTAGAGGAGGAATGTGAGCATTTATTTTCTATAAGACCCCACTTTCCTTACTGGTTAGGAAAACATGCTTAACTCCTTGCTCATTCTATAACTTTGCCCGCAGAATAGAAAACATAAAATAACTTCAACAAATAAAATATTTGAGTTATCACGATCTTATTGATTGTGAGAACTCGTCATTTCCCTCAAGCTATGCCTACTTTTCATAGTCTTTGACTATGTCTTCTTAGCCCAAGAGGCTTAGCTTCTTCTTACTTTACTTACTATACAATTTTACTTGTTGTACTATGCTTTACTTTACTTGTAGTCTTACTTTGTGCAGTGTATGTTGCTTTACTTACATTTTATATTTCATTGCTTTAGTTTCCTTTACTTAGCATAATATTCATTGAATATATTCATGGAATTATTTCATACATTCATATGCACATTAGTAGTTTCTAGCCTTAATTAGGATGCTTTTTCCCTTACCTATTGTTCTTGGCTAGAGCAAACCTATTTGTGAGTTTTTACTCCTTTCTTTACTACTATCTTCTTTACAGTTATTTTACATTACTTTGATGCTTTATATGCTTTGCTATTAGTGCTTAATTGTAAACTAGCATATGTGATATCCAATTAAATTGTAATTAAGAATTTAGCCAATCTTAAAATGTACTTAGATTCTTTAGTCTAACCACTTGTTTTCTCTTTTTCTTGCTATGCCATACCATATTTTATAAGAAAAAAAAATACAATATATCAGGAGCATTTCCAAAATAGTGGAGCTGGACCTAGTTCTGAATGCTAGTTGTACTTGAAGAAATTCTGCTTTTGCACTATTCATTTTACTACTTTATGTGAGCGAGAGAATTTATTTTAATTACTCTTTAAATTTTAAGTTTGTAATAATTTAATTTCTACAATATGCTTACTTTATTCTGGGATATATTTGCTTTCATATAAACTGCTTGGTTTGGATAGTGGAAAGAATACAATTTCTACTTGCATATTCTCTTACTCTTACATCCTCATTCTTAACTTAATACCCTCACAAAGATGCTTGGCCACACAACTCTCAGTATTGGGTTAGTTTTCTTCCGGCCCAGTATTAAGTGTTGTGGTAATGCTCCAATATTAGATTGGGTTCCTGATCTGATATTAAGGTCTTTGCATCAGCACTGCAGCGCACCGCAGCGGGTCCACCCCAAGATGCAGACAATTTGAAAAGCGGGCGCTATCGCGCGCCGCAGCAGTAGACAATTCAAAAGACGGGCACTATCTCTCGTTGCAGCAGCAAAAAATTTGAAAGGCGAGCGCTACCACCTGCAGGGCCTGGCTACTCAAAATCCAGGCCTACGGCATGCGGTAGCACCTGACAAAATTTTGCTCTGATTCAAGTTATGCCCTAAGTAAATTGGGGGGTATTTTGCACTTTCAAGGTCCGAAAATGAGCTGGGTACTTAAGCAAATAATTTGGAAGGATTTTATAATGTTGGCATTCTTAGTTGGGAGGCTTTGGATGCTGTGAGGACTAGATTCCAAGGTGAAGCCCTAAGGAAGTAGCAGTGCAATAAACCTCTTACATGTTGGAGAAGGCACTCTAAGTGGTGGCTGCTTCCTCTCCTCTCCATATTAAAGTAAGAGCTTGTGTATTTTCTATCAAAGGATAATCTCTTCGTAACTCTATACTCATCAAGTTTTCATAGTGATATTTTTTGTGGTGTGGCTATGTGATTTTCTCATTCTTGGGATTTTCACATAATCTTCTGTGTTTGGATGTGTGTGTGATTGTACTTACCTTGCATGTATATGCTGTGTGATTTTCTACTTGTGGCTTTATGATTTCAAATTTGCTTGGTAACCCGTTAACTCAACCCCGGTCCTCAATCGAGTGCTCTTTTCAAACTGCCTCCACTGTGGAGAGAGTGTGCTCTGTAATTAACAGTTCTTTAACCAACAAGTGGTATTAGAGAGAGGTTAGCTTGTTGGTCCTAGGGTTTATTGTTTGAGTGGGAGCAATGAGTGACAAGATGAGACACAAGATAGCAAAATTCAACGGAACAAAATTTACATTCTAGAAAATGTAGATGGTGGATCTACTTTACCAGAAGAAGTTATACCTTCCATTAAAAGGAGCTGATAGAAAACCTACAATTATGACTAACAAAGTATGGGAAGTTCTCGATAGAATTGCACTAGATTTGATTCATCTGTCATTGTCTTCTTCTGTTGCTTTTATCATTGTTAATGAGAAAACTACTGTAGATCTCATGGATGCCCTGATGAGAACGTATGAGAAGCCCTCGGCTTCAAATAAAGTTTTCTTGATGAAGAGATTGTTTAGCATGAAGATGATGGAAGGCTATTTAGTAACTGAATGCGTCAATGGGTTCAACACGATCACGAGCCAGTTAAGTTCAGTGGGCATCAGTTTTGATGATGAGGTATGAGCTTTGTTGTTCTTCTCTTCATTACTGGACAGTTGGGATGGGCTGGTTATAGTCATCAGTAATTTTTCTGGGAATGCGTTGTTGAGATTCGATGACATTATTGGGCTTGTGCTGAATGAGGAGGTGCAAAACAAATCCCATGGGGAGGCATCCACCTCAGCACTGAATGATGAAAGCAGGGGAAGACATACCAAAATAAAATATAATAGAAATAGGTCAATATCTCGATGAGGAAAATCAAGACCTAAAAAAACAATGCCAAATTTTTGGAACTGTGGGAAGGAGGTCACTTCAAGAAGGATTGCCCTACCCTTAAGAAACCAAGCGATGGAGGTAAAATGATGAACCCCATTACGGATGTTTTAGCTGAGGAGGATCAGGATACATTGATCCTCTCACTTATCAACACGGGGTTGTGGGTAGTGGGCTCAGGTGCATCCTTTCATGTGACTCCGTCGAGGAGTGCCTTTAAGAACTACACTAAGGGTTACTTGGGGAAAGTATATTTTAGAGTGATAAGGCGTGCGACATCATTGGAAGAGGTGATGTGGATGTTCAGCTACCAAGCAGCACAGTTTGGAAACTCAAAGATGTTAGACATGTGCCATGTCTAAAGAGAAATCTGATTTTTGTGAGCTAGTTAGCTAGAGAGGGCTACAACACTTTTGGAGACTTATGGAAGGTCACCAAGGGTGCACTTGTTGTTGCACGAGACAATATAGAAGGTACACTTTACCTGATCAATAAAGTGTATGATTCTATTGCAGCTGCAAAAAAAATAGATGTAGATCTATGGCACCGGAGGCTTGGCCATATGAGCGAGAGGGGATTGAAATCCATACAGTCAAAGAGGAAGCTCCAAGGACTGAAGTCAATAGACTTAAAATTTTATGAAGATTGTGTGCTGGGCAAATAGAAGAAGGTTTTATTCTCCAAAGTTGGAAGAGAACTGAAAAGCAAAAACTTGAGTTGGTGCATACTGATGTATGGGGCTAGCTCCTTCTTCTTCCATAGGTGGAGCCATGTATTACATCACCTTCATTGATGATCATACGAGGAGGGTATGAGTTTAATTTTTAAAACATAAATATGATGTGTTTAATGTGTTTGAAATGTGGTTAGCTTTGGTGGAGAAAGAGATAGGAATAAAGCTAAAGTGCTTGAGGTCTGATAATAGCGGCGAGTATTGTGATAGGGAGTTCAAGGAGTTTTGTGCCTTGAGAGGTATCAAGAGGGATTTTACAGTCCCAAGAACATCGCAGCAAAATGGTGTTATATAATGGATGAATAGACCGATCACAGAAAGAGCAAGGAGCATGAGATTGCATGCGGATCTCCCAAAACATAAATATGATGTGTTAAATCTGTTGTTTATTTGATAAATCGAGGACCTTCCGTACCCTTGAATGAAGGGATTCTTGAAGAAGCTTGGAGCAAAAAGGAGGTAAAACTGAACCACCTCAAGGTAATTGGTTGCTCATCATATGTGCACATTGATGCAAGATCTAGGAGCAAACTTGACGCTAAGGCGATCAAGTGCACATTCGTTGGATATGGCACAAGCAAGTTTAGCTACAGATTCTGGGACAATCAGAACCAGAAGATCATCAAAAGTAAGGATGTCACTTTCAATGAAAGTGAATTGTACAAAGACTATATTAGAGTCAAGATTGTAACAGCCCAAACTCTTAATACTAACTTAACCAATTTATTACGAATTAAGGTGGTCATATGCCCTTACGCTCCTATTTCCAATAATTTCAAGGATAATAATGCTAGACATATTAATAAATTAATTAGCCCGCTTTATTATTCACTTAGCCTTCTATTGATAACTTAATCAACTAATAATATTGTCCATTAATTGGGGTGATTAACTTGCTATTAAATATTAACTATATTATTCACTGTTTTTAAGATAATTAATATTTATGGCTTTTAATTTAAATTAATTCACTTTAGTGTTTACTTATTCAATCTAAATGATTTGTGACTGAATTAACTTAAGTAATAATAATTAATTTTAACCTGACCAACATTTTAATCTTAATATTTATTTGGATAATAAATAATGTCCTAAAGTTTATCTAATCGTTCATATAATCACTCTCACATTTGCTGTTTTAATTTATATATATAGCCTTTTCAGATAACGGTGGAGTTCCTGATAAGAACTTCAAAGTTAAGCATGCTTAGGTGGGAGCACTCCCAGGATAGGTGACCTACTGGGAAGTTATCTTATGAGGGCAAAACTGTGAGGCCTTTTAGGCCAAAGCGGACAATACCTTGGTGCTTAAGAGTTTGGGCTGTTACAAATGGTATCAGAGCAAACCATAGGGTGTCAGATAGGAGCTAAGTATCATACTGGGCAAAGTACCACTTCATGTGAGCAGCCTCTTGAACCCATGATATTTAAGGTGCTACATGGTTGTGGGTACCTCTTGAGCCTGTAGTGGTCACCTCTAGTTCTATCTACCCAATGGATAATTCTTGGATCTGTGTGTGGATACTGACGAGGACGCCAATTACTTAAGTTGTGGAGATTGTGAAGACCCACTTAAGTAGTAATAAATAAAACTCTTAAACATCGAGGCACTTTTTCAGATAATAGTGGAGTTCCTGATAAAAAATTCAAAGTTAAGTGTGCTCAGGTGGGAGCACTCCCAGGATGGGTGACCTGCTGGGAATTTGTATGTTAAGATATATATATATATATATATATATATATATATATATATATATCCTTGTAATGTTGAATTAATATTGTTGTTCTTTATAAATGCTGAACTAGATGCCATTACTTATTGCATAATAAGCTATGTATTGTTATTCTCTTACATAGTTGATTTAAATTTTGATGTTCCTTATAATTCTGAATAAATCAAATATTGTTTCCAAATGAAATCTATTTAATGTTTGAAGTTTTTAAGACTAAGTTAATTCCAAGTTGATCTTAATAGAACTTGAACGTATGTAATCAAATTGCTATGAAATCTATTAATGCTAATTCATAGTATCATTCTTAATTTAATATTTATGTATTGATTATTATATCATGGAATTTAGATTCCTTGTTTAATTAAATTGTCATTTGAATTTTAGTCAATTTAATTCATGATGTTAGTTTACAAATTGTATGTATTCTTTGTCATATATTAATTTCAAATTGATCTATTATCATATGATTTACTTAATCTTAATATCAGTTCTTCAATACTATATCTTTCAATTTATTTTTTAATGAGTTAATAAATAGTGTGTTAATTTTACATCTAATTTCATTTAGAGAGTTTAGTAGAACTAATGTCCAATCTCATTAGATTTGAATCACTAGTTCTTTTTCTTTTTAACTCTTAATTTTCTTTAAGTTCTTTAATACTTAATCAAGAATCTCCTTAGTTGTTTATCATGATTTAAGATATCTTATAAGATTCTTTAATCCATAAATCATAGTGAACATAGAGTGATTGATTACTAATCTCACTTCCTTATTCCATTTAAACACTTCCTATCAATTGATCATAACTAAGTTAATGATTAGTTTGATATGAAACTTTTCAATTCATAAGCTATTATGATGAAGTTAGCATGTAATGCTTTAACTTCTACTTCTCTTAGCTTAATGAAATTTCAATTTTACTCTTTTTTTACTAATTCTCTAAACTTTAATCATTAATCTAATTGATTTGATTAGTTTATGATTAGTAATAAATAAATTCTAAATAGTTTAATTATAGTTATGAATTACTTTCTCACTTCTTAAACTACTTAAAAATACTATTTTTAAAACTTCTTCCATGTTTACTATTATTTACATTTGACTTGAAGATCTTTATCGACAAGTCAATTGGGAGCTTAATTAACTCCAATCATTAAGTAGATCATTAAAATTTAAGTAACACAGGAATATCTATCTCTTTACAGTTATGTCTACTTTCTTTTCGTTATTTGACCGCTTTTATAGCTCCGCTACTTAGATTAAATTGTAAATTATGCTTGTGATATCCTATTAACTTAAAATGTGATAATCATAAAATGTGCTTAGATTATTTAGTCTAACTACACATTTTCTTTTATTGGCATTGCCCTATTATATTTAAATGTCAAAATATGATAGATCAAGAGCTCTTTGATTCAGGTAATGCATGTCCTAGTGCATGAAGAGCTCCTAACATGAATAGCTTTCACTTACTTTTAAAATTTTCTTGCACATTTAGTTTGAGGGAGGGAATGCTTATATTCTAGCTTACTTTTTCTTTTAAACAGTTTGTAATAATTAAACTAGACTTTAATTACTTGAGTTAATTTTTACCTATCTATTTTTGTATATTGTATTGTGATTCATTATTTATAAATTGTTTGGGTTGAATGAGTGGATCATATTAATTGCTTGTATTGTTAATACTTGCATTATTGTGTTGCATATCTCCTTAATTATTTTCTATTGCTTATTATTTTAACTTGATAACTACTCATAAAGAGACTTGATCACTTAGCATTTATATTTGATTAGATTTCTTCTAATAGAGTATTAAATGTTATGGTAATATCCCAATGTTGAATTAATCTTCTATCTAATTATTGGGATTGTTACAGTAATAATTCAATGTTGTCACTGGATCAACTAGCTCCAAATTTAAGAGGATTAAGTCAAGATCACAATCCTGAATTAAGTCAAATAAAAATTAAATAAAAATATTCTTAAACAGAGCTTAATATAAGGATCCAACTACGAAAACTTGAGTGTGATTGAGATTCTAAATTTTTCTAAATTAAATTTAACTTTGAAAATTTTTAGAAAATAAAATATAAATCAAAATTTAGAAACTTTGCAACTTTAGATTGAACATCAAATAATGATGTTATATTTTAAGTTTCTTAAAATTAGGAGCACCAAATCCATATTTTTTGAAGTTTTTATTTTTAAAATTAATATAAAAATAAGCCAATATTTAATATTTTTTTGTGCTCCAAAATATTTATAATTTTTTGAAAACTTACAAAATAGCCAAACCTAAAAAATAGCCATTCGATCCCACCTTGGCGATCGATCTCCTCCTTGTCTGCGCCATCCCTCCCCCTCGATTCCTCTTCAGCTCGCCACCTTCTTTCTCTCGCACGAAATGCCGATCGCCACATGAGGCTGATCCGAGCCCTCGCCGTATCCTCTCCATACTGGAAGAATCGATCGCAGGAGAAACCTCGATTTCGCCGATCCTTCCTTCTCTCCTCCTCACACTCAGCATCGATCCTTCCCCTTCCCTTGAAGGAACCGCCAATCTTCATCCGGGATCACGTTGACTCCTCGGTAAGGACATTTCTTACCTTCGTATGTTATCTTCATCTTTGCCCTTTTGCTTCGGCTATTCGTTCAAGCCCCTCTTCATCCAACTAATGTCATAAAAAAGCAACTGTAAGAAGGCTGAACAATTCAGATTAACCGATGAAACATATTTTTATCAAGTCTAGCAAATCATTAAGTTCTTCTTTGGCTTCTTCATCCAGGATAAATTTCACATATTTCACAGCTACTTATACCTCATTTGGTTATGATCATGTGCTTGTCTTAAATAGTGGTCGCATGTGCTTAATAAAGTATTTTTGTCTATTATCTAAAGAATTGTTTACAATTTTCAAAATGATATTGTAGATTCTTAACACTTGAATGCATATATTTATTTGTAAAGTTGACTCGAAACTTCTATTGTTATCTAAGGTGCAATGTAGACTTGACATGCTTTAAATTAATGCCAAACATGGAAGTATTCATGAGAAACAACCTGGTAGTCATAAGTGCTAATGAATGAAAAAAAAATGGCAATATCCAATTGATTTCTTAAGCAAGAATCTAAAAGAAAAGCCCATCCCAATTTATTATTAATAACAATTGAATTAATCATAAGTGTATACCTAATATAGCACATTAATTAAATTGATCATGCTTTTATGTTATTATGCTGGTAGTGCATATTGAGCTAAGAATTGAGGTGTTAGGTTTTTTCAAAAATTCTAATCTACAAGACAGCAAATGTTGATGCAACATATTTTAGAACAATGAATATGTTCTTTTTCATTCTTTCGAGTGCTGTATGAATAGTTGATTTTAGTATATGGATAATATATATAAATATATAATCCAAGTGATATACATATATATATATATATTAATTATCTATGAAAATTCAAGGAGAGGCATTTCTTTAACATTCTGTGGGAGAACACCACATTAGGTGACCTATATTTTTACTTTCTAAATGATCACCATGAGCATTTCAAGTATACAAATGGATTCAAAATTGATGATTATGTGCATGCTGAATTCTAGTTTGAATTGATGCAAGAGTTTGACAAATGGCTTTTACTTTGGTGAGTGTTGTGTTTGTATTTCCTTTTTTTTTTCTTCTCTTTAAGTGTATTCATTACTATATAAAGTCCTTTAATGACGATATCATAGAAAGAGGGTTCACTCATTATCACTACATATGGTTCATGTTCATGTTTCGTGTCAAAATGATTTGCAATCACACTAACTTTGAAATGATGGGCTTAACTTTGCCATTAAGCGATTTCTTTTAAAATTTTATTTAATAGCAACCCTTTGTAAAGTGTATTCGCAATAGCTAAATCACTGAAAAAATTATTGAGGCTTGTTTTATTTGTAGCATTTAAAATTAAATGTTGGAAAGTAAAGCACTTTAAGATTTCACAAGCTTTGAAACTAGCACTTATAAATTAGGCATGTTGATGTACAACTTGTTTTCAATATGTATTATGAACTCCTTGTCAATATCATGGATATTTTCTTTGTCTTTCCTTCTTAGTGAGCTCACATTCTATCCATTGCGACTATTAATAAGGATTTAAATGACCAAGATGAGTTGGAACGCTAAGCAAAAATATCACAACTCCCACTAAAATACTAATACTATTTAAACATAAATATACCATGGTAACCAACTAATGAACCTAAATATATTCAAAGCATATAAGTAAACAAAGAATAATCTAAGCAATAAAGTTTGAGACTTATGTGCTAACAAAAGTTAATATGATAAAAAGGTTGAGTATGGCCTAGACATAAGAAAAAAAAGATTAAATAAAACATGCAAAGTTGTGTTTGATTTCACTAGCTGCTTTGTTTAAGGGCATTGGCTGCTTGGTAAAGTAGTTAATGCTTGATTTGAATAAATAATGAACACAATAATTGAAGCAAAACTTAATGAACCAAGCCACACTAATGCAGCAGCATGATATATAATATTAAGCATAAATGGGGAGCCAATCCATCATGCATCAGGCTACAGACAGTGGATCGGAACGTAACTATGCTTAATTCGACAAAGCACAACATATATAATTCATTTTCTCGTCTAACTTTTACATGGCCCTAAAGGTTGCCTCGTAATAATGGTAGAGCAGATAGTGCGGTTCTTATATTAAACATGAAACCAGGGAATGCTATAACCTAAGAACAACATATTGATTTTAAAAGTCTAAAGAATATGCTTACAACATAAAAATAGCAAGCCAATCCTAATTTGATTATGAAATTCATTTGTCAAGTTGTTTTAAATGACTACTATAAAGTATAATAAGCTTAAATAACATTTATGAATCTTTATATGATTGTTGAAGGATGAAGAAAATGATTTGTGTCTTATTCAGAAGATTGTGTTGTGATGGATGAAACAGGCCAGCAAACAACCCATATTTAGAGCTGAAAACAATCTATGTTTTGAGCTGTGAAGGTGAATAGAGTTTCTATTTTCTGCCACTTTGAGAATAATGGAAGAGCTGCCATGACTTAATAGTCTTAGGCTCCTTGGTTGCTCTTTTGTAGCTGCTTATGTACTACATTTTGGGTTAGTAGGAAGCATGCAAATATAGTTTTGTTGCTGCTATTCAAAGCTCTTGGGAAGTTGTTTGGGATGCACAATGGTTATTCTTTGGTGTTATTTTAGCATTTGTTTGGGAATGTTCTGTGCTGTTATTTGGGGAAGATAAAAGTAGTTTGAATCCCGGCTTGTTGTCTGTTTGAGGCTATTCTGAACTTGTTACTATCTTAATCCGTTTAAGAGAAACTAAGCATTTTAAACAACAGATCCAAGCTGCACTTTGCTAGCAAATAACATCAAGATCATCAAAACAGATTTACTACTTAAAACATGAAGAGAAAAATGCATACTAAAATAATCATCTCAAAGATCAAATTTATTAATTCAAATTATTATATTCTAGTTCATTTTAGATTAGAGAATGACTATGAACCTATGAATGTAAGAAAGTTCTTCTCGAAGAGTCAACGTAGTAGTGGATCGGCACTCAGCTATGAAGTAGGAGCAAGTGAGCTAGGCGTCTCCTTCTTACTTCGAGAGAGGAGAGTCACAGTTGGCTTTGCAAGATGAGGAAGGGGAAGGTGAAAGGGCTGACATGTGGATCATCGGCAGTGTGGCCGATGTCGAGGCAGAGAGGGCTGAGGATCTGAAGGAGAAGGCGGAGGGCTTGGTGATCGACGTCTTGTAAGGAAGAGAGATGGATCGACGAGTTGAAGAAGGATCGGTGTGGAGGGATATCGCAGGGTCCAGGTTGTCTTGGCAGTATTCAAGAAGAGGAGGTGTAGGGAAATGGAGGATCGGCTAATCCTTCAAGGAGCGCCAAATGGGGATGCTGGCTTGCGATTGCAAGAATAGGGCTGGCTGTCCCTTTAGGCTGAATTAAGGAGTCTTTATATACACTCTTTAACAATTGTAGACTCTTTTATCCAGATTGGGTGACTAAAATCTGTTCTCAATTTCTGATATGAGATTAGCCATTGTTTGGACTGCAAAAGTTGCAAAATTTGGACGGATTTGAGCATCTTGACGAGACGAACATTCATGAACAAAAATTGTCAAATTTGGGTATATATTTTATTTTATATTAATTTCTGAATTTTGCACCTTCAAAAGTTAATTACTGTCAATGCGGTGCTCGAAATACGATGAACATGAAACATAACATCATCATTTGATGCTCGATCTAAAATCACAAAAAGTTTTGAATTTCGATTTATATTTTATTTTCTATTAATTTTCAAAGTTAAAACTTCAAAAATTAATTTAGAAAAATCTGTGATTCCAATAGCACTCCAATTTTTGCATTGAATCATTACATTGAACTCTATTTAAGGGTATTTTTATTTGATTATTACTTGACTTGAATTGGATTCTTGATTTTGACTTAATCCTCTTAAAGTTGGAGCTAATTGATCCAGCAACAACCTTGGGTTATGACATACTCCCATTTGAAAATGATGTCATCCTCGACATCACTAGTTATTCACCTAATTGGGTTAGCTCGTACAAGTTACTTCACATATGGATATTGCTCAAGTTTGTGTTTTATTTATTTTATGCATAGGTCTTATAATATGTTCAAAGTTTCAGGCATCAAAAGCAATGCAGTATTAAATCAACTATTTATAAATGTGATATATTTTTTTATTTTAATTTATTATGTTATATGCCCTTACTAGTTGACTAATTGATTATAAAAATATTGAATTGAAAGTAATTGTACTGAAATTAAAGTAAAATAGTCATTGAAGTTTATAACTAAATCGAGATGTACAGTCTCTAAAAATGTACCTGAATTTGAACTAAATAGTCACAAAAACTATAATAATCTGAATCAATAAAATTATTTTTAGTATGCATTTTTCTCTTTATATTTTAAGTAGTAATTTTGTTTTGATGAGCTTGATGTTATTTGCTAGCAAAGTGCACCTGCTTTGCTCTGTTCATGTTGAAAATATGTAGTTTCTCTTAAATGGATTAAGATAACAACAAGTTCATAATAGCCTCAAACAACAACCAAGCCAAGATTTAAACTACTTTTGTCATCCCCAAATAGCTGCTCAGAATATTCCTGAACAGTTGCTAAAATAGCACCAAAGAATAGCCATTGCATATCCCAAACAACTTCTCAAGAGCTTTAAATAGAAGGAACAAAACTATCTTTGCACGTTTCCTAGCTAGCCCAAAATGTAGTACATAAACAACTACAAAAGAGCAGCCAAAAAGCCTCTAAAACTCTTGAGTCATAGCAGGTCTTCCGTTATTCTCAAAGTAGTAGAAAATAATGACTCAGTTCTCATTCACAGCTCAAAACATAGGTTTTTTTCAGCTCCAAATATGGTTGTTTGCTGCCCTATTTCAATCTATCATGACACAACCATCTGAATAAGACCCAAATCTCTTTCTTCATCCTTCAACAATCATATAGAGATTCATAAATGTTGTTTAATCTTATTATACTTTATAGCAGTCATCTAAAATAACTTGACAAATGAATTTTCTTAATCATATTAGGATTGACTTCTTATTTTTATGTTGTAAGCATATTCTTTAGACTTTTAAAATTAATATGTTGTTCTTAGGTTATAGCATTCCTTGGTTTCATGTCTCATATAAGAACCACACTATCTGCTCTGCCATTATTATGTGGCAACCTTTAGGGTTATGTAAAAGTTAGTCGAGAAAATGAACTATATATGTTATGTGCTTTACGATCCATTGTTTGTAGCCTGATGCATGATGGATTGGCTTTATGCTTAACATTATATTAAATGCTACTACGCTAGCGTGGTTTGCTTCATTAAGTTTTGCTTCAATTATCGCGTTCCTTATTTATTCAGATTAAGCATTAACTACTTTACCAAGCAGCCAATGCCCTTAAACAAAACAGCTGGTGAGATTAAACACAACTTAGCATGCTTTATTTTATCTTTTTTTTTTCTTATGTCTATGCCATACTCAACATTTATATGCTATAGCCTAGTTCGAATGATGGAAAGTATCATTTATTTCTTGTGTTACTGTTGAGATTCAAATGTTTATTTATCTCTATCACCACATGAGATTCTTTGATTGCATGCTTTTGCAAATTAGATTATTTATAAGGAGAGTAGAATATTCATCATAGTCTACTTTTTAATAATAAAATTTTTGAGTTTCAAATGATTCTTTAAATTTGTTCTCTAATATACATAAACTTCCGTTAGAAAGTCGTGTGTTGCCTATCGACATCCCCGTTAGTGCTTGCTAATATTGTTTCAAAATTGGTTTAAACTTGTGGCTTGTACAAATACACCTACCAATTTGTAGACATACATAAGTTTACATGTATACACATATATTAGTACTCCTATGCACAGGTACATATACTCATGCACTTATAAATTTGGGGGTAATGGATACATACAAAAATATAAATAGCCATATGAATGGTGCATAAATATCAAATTGAGGATAGAATTATTAAGTATTAATAAATGAGATTAACGTAAATGCTTAAATAAATCAAAGAAAGCCACTAAACAATAATGATTTTAGGCTTATATGCTAATAATGGATGAATTGATAAATGCTTGCAGAAACGCTTGATTTTGATACCTAGATATCTTCTTTTACTTTTATATTGTGCCCATTTTTCTTGTTTTGTAGGTAAAGTGCAATGTGATTTGGCAAATATTGTCAAATGTGATAATATATATATATATAAATCTATTTGTGATTAACATCTATTTTGTAGAAAAATTAGCATTGTTGCCTCAAAAGAGGCTTGCCTAATTATTTATTTCATTCTATTATTTTGTTTCCACCTTGCAATTTATTTATTACTTGTTTTATTTATATTGTGCTTACCGCCAATTTATTAGTAAACGTTGTTATCTGTGGTACTAGAAAATTTCTCTAACACACTAAATAAATTTTTTTTTTCTTAAAGCAGATTATCACTTGAAGGGAGAGCTCTGCCACTATAGAGAGCATAATGGAGTTAAAGTTTACCTATACAACTTTTAGTTTAATGCACACTTTATTTCTAGTAAAGCCTTATAATAATCTGGACAATGTAATAGTTTTCATTTTCTAATTTAGATTGAATGGAATGAATGTTATAATTCTTCTTAAATGGCTGAGTTGCTTTTGTTCATTTCTTTTTGCGACTTTGTTTAATCACCCAATACAATTATGGGTAGTCAATACCTAATGTCAGTTTACTTTACTAACCCGACATCGGGCCATTACAATACTTAAGGTGAATGAGTGGGTATACTTGAAATGATAGAATCAAAATTGAGTTTGTTCATAGCAAGGTTGAAGTAGCTTCAATAGTGGATATGATTAGAGAATATCATCTTAGATGAATTGTTGATATTAAGCATATAGATTGTTTGATGCTCTCATAGCAAGGTTGGAGTGGCTCCAATAGTGGATATGATTAGAGAATGTCAAGCATATAGATTGTTTGATGCTCCAGTTAAAAAAATTGAGTATATGAATTTTGCCCATGCTAAAAGAGAAAAATGAAAAGAATTATGGGAAAAAAATATTAGAAATGATGTTGTCTATTTAGAACTTGTGGAGGGGCTTCTATTTGATTGTGCACAATGGAAACAAAGAATTCATGTAGCCACTTCGCTCGGGGACTAAGGTTAGGTGGTGTCATTGTTGTTGTTCTATATTCTTCGTCATTTGATTCACAGATATTTTTTATGCTTAGTTGAAATGTCTTTCTGATTATTTGATGAATTACTCATCTCAATCTTCTATGAGTTCTTTTCTTTGCTTAAATGACATGAGTATAAACTGTTGCTCATCCGTTCGTTAATTTAACTTTACATTGCCTTTATCTTTGATTTCTGGGAAGTAATCTTTTTGGATTTTACGAACCCAGAAACAATTTATGGTAAATGTTCAGCTTTTCAATCAGTTTTCCTCGCTTCTTATTTATTTGTTTTCATCATTAAAAAAGATGAACCAATAGGTATTGCAATACTTATGATTTTAGTTTATCATATTTAATATTTTCATTTTTAACTTGTAATTAATAGTTTTCTGTTATTTCCAGTTTTATAATGGCAACTATTGGAGATGCCGTAATTACCGACTTCTTGCAACCAAAGGTAAGTACATGAGTAAATCTGTGTAGTGCATAATCTTTATGGGATTTTTTTTTATTTTTCTTAGTTTCAGATATACTATTAACTTGCTCTTTGTTATGCATTTCAGATATTGTTGACTAGACGGAATCTTCTTTTTCATAGGGTTTCTGGACGCAGGATCTCTCAGGCTAGTCAGAATAAGTTCAGTTACAGATGTTTCTCAATGATTTATGGCAGAAGCACCTTAAGGACCAGGCAGTTGGTAAATCCAACGGCAGTTGTTTCTAACGGCTTACATACAACCATATCTGAAGGTTGCATTGTGCCGACACCTATCCTTAAAATAATGCATTTTTATCGACGACCTTTGCTGCAAGAAAGTGCTAATGCAGAGCTTCTGAAACAGATCCAGATGAAAGTTTCAAATTGTATTATTGATATAAAAACTGAGCAATGTTTTAATATTGGGCTAAATGCTAAGTTGTCTGATGAGAAACTTGGAGTCCTTAGATGGCTTCTACAGGAGACTTACGAACCAGAAAATATGCGCACAGACAGTTTTCTAGAGGACTCTATTCGTGGCATTTGCACAGTTGTGATTGAGGTAGGACCTCGCATGTCATTTACTACAGCATGGTCAGCTAATGCAGTGTCAATTTGCCATGCATGCACACTAACAGAAGTGAGTCGAATGGAGAGGTCCAGAAGGTATTTGCTGTCTATCAAAGATGGAAGTCAACTTTCAATAGAGAGCTTAATCAATAATTTTGCTGCTATGGTTCATGATAGGATGACAGAATGTGTGTATCCCAGTAAGCTTACCTCATTTAGGACAGATACTTTCCCTGAGCCAGTTAGTTTAGTCCCAATCATTGAGGGAGGAAAAGAGACATTGGAACAAATGAATTTGAAAATGGGCCTTGCATTTGATGACCATGATATTGATTACTACATGGGCCTTTTTAGGGATGATATTAAGCGTAATCCTACAACTGTCGAGCTTTTTGACATTGCCCAGTCTAACAGTGAGCATAGCCGACACTGGTTTTTCAACGGGAAACTTGTTATTGATGGAGAAGTAATCAGCACCACATTAATGCAGTTAGTGAAGAGTACATTGAAGGCTAATCCTAGTAATTCAGTAATTGGCTTTAAGGATAACTCAAGTGCAATCAAGGGCTTTTCAGTAAATTGTCTGCATCCGGTGCTTCCTGGTTCTGTTTCGGCAATGTGCCTCACAGAGCGTGATATTGATGTTTTGTTCACTGCAGAAACTCATAATTTTCCTTGTGCTGTTGCTCCTTATCCAGGTGCAGAAACTGGTGTGGGAGGTCGTATTCGGGACACACATGCAACAGGTAAAGGATCCTTTGTTGTTGCTTCCACAGCGGGCTATTGTGTTGGTAACCTTCAGATGGAGGGATCATATACTCCCTGGGAAGATTCCTCTTTTTCATATCCACAGAACTTAGCCACTCCTTTGCAGATCCTAATTGATGCTAGCAATGGGGCTTCTGATTATGGAAACAAGTTTGGAGAGCCTCTCATTCAAGGCTTTACAAGGACGTTTGGAATGAGACTGCCAAATGAAGAACGTCGTGAATGGCTGAAGCCGATAATGTTCAGTGGAGGAATTGGGTTGATCAATCACACCCATATATCAAAGGGAGAGCCAGATGTTGGAATGCTTGTTGTGAAGTTAGGCGGCCCTGCATATCGGATTGGAATGGGGGGTGGAGCTGCATCTAGCATGGTTAGTGGGCAGAATGATGCAGATCTTGATTTTAATGCTGTCCAGAGAGGTGATGCAGAGATGGCTCAAAAGCTCTATCGTGTCATTCGTGCTTGTGCAGAGATGGGGGAGGATAATCCTATAATCAGCATACATGATCAAGGTGCTGGTGGAAACTGCAATGTTGTTAAAGAAATTATATATCCCATGGGAGCTGAGATTGACATTCGCGCTATAGTAGTGGGAGATCATACTATGTCAGTTTTAGAAATATGGGGTGCGGAATACCAGGAGCAGGATGCTTTATTAGTTAAACCTGAGAAACGGGGTTTGTTACAATCAATATGCTACAGGGAAAGGGTCCCCTTGGCAGTTATTGGAACCATAAGTGGCAATGGCAGGATTTTGCTGATTGATAGCTCAGCTGCTGACCATCATAATTCTAAGGTAAATCCACCACCATTTCCAGTAGAGGATCTTGAGCTGGAGAAAGTGCTTGGCGATATGCCTCAGAAATGCTTTATGTTAAAAAGAATGCCTTGCGTGAAGGAACCTATTGATATAGCTCCAGGGACTACCCTGATGGAATGCCTCAAAAGGGTGCTCAGACTTCCTTCAGTCTGCTCAAAGCGCTTCCTCACCACAAAAGTTGACAGGTGTGTTACTGGTCTTGTGGCACAGCAGCAGACAGTGGGACCTTTGCAGCTCTCACTTTCCGATGTCGCCGTTATTGCTCAGAGCTACACTGGCCTGACAGGTGGGGCTTGTGCCATTGGTGAGCAACCGATAAAGGGTCTTCTGAATCCAAAAGCTATGGCACGATTGGCTGTAGGTGAAGCCTTAACGAATCTTGTATGGGCTAAAGTTACTTCCCTCAGCGATGTAAAAGCTAGTGGTAACTGGATGTATGCTGCAAAATTGGATGGAGAAGGTGCAGCGATGTATGATGCAGCTGTGGCACTCTCTGAAGCCATGATCAAATTGGGTATAGCTATAGATGGCGGAAAGGATAGTCTCTCGATGGCTGCTCATGTTGCTGGTGAAGTTGTCAAGGCGCCTGGAAATTTGGTAGTAAGCACTTATGTAACTTGCCCAGATATAACATTAACAGTGACACCAGACTTGAAACTTGGAGATGACGGTGTTCTGCTGCACATTGACCTGGCAAAAGGGAGACGACGCTTGGGTGGTTCTGCCCTCCTGCAGGCATTTAATCAAGTTGGAGATGAGAGTCCTGATCTTGATGATGTTCTCTACCTTGGCAAGGCCTTTGAAGCTGTTCAGGAATTGCTTTCTGAGAAGTTGGTTTCTGCTGGCCATGATGTAAGTGATGGTGGCATTCTTGCGTGCTTGATGGAAATGGCATTTGCTGGTAACTGTGGCGTCAAGTTGAGTTTGACTTCAAAAGAAAATGATATTTTCCATTTATTATTTGCTGAAGAGCTAGGTCTTATTCTTGAGGTGAGTTCACAGAATCTCATTCTGGTCAGGCAAAAGCTGGATGGAGCTGGCATTTCCTCAGAGGTTATTGGAAAACCTACATCATCAGATATCATTGATCTGTGTGTTGATGGAACACAGCATCTGAAAGAAAAAATGACTTACCTTAGAGACCTTTGGGAGGACACTAGTTTTCAACTTGAGAGTCTTCAGAGGCTGACTTCTTGTGTTAACCTTGAGAAAGAAGGCCTCAAGAACAGGCAGAAACCTTCATGGAAATTATCTTTCACTTCAAAATTTACAGACTCCAAACTCATGCGATTGGCTTCAAAACCAAAGGTAGCTATCATACGAGAAGAAGGAAGCAACGGGGATCGGGAAATGTCAGCTGCGTTTTATGCTGCTGGATTTGAACCTTGGGATATCACAATGTCCGACCTTCTCGAGGAACTTGTTTCCCTAGATGAATTCCGCGGTCTTGCTTTTGTCGGAGGCTTCAGCTATGCAGATGTGCTTGACTCAGCCAAGGGCTGGTCAGCTTCTATAAGGTTCAATCAGAATCTCCTCAGGCAATTCCAGGCATTTTATAATCGGCCCGACACCTTCAGTCTCGGCATATGCAATGGGTGCCAGCTAATGGCTCTTCTTGGTTGGGTGCCAGGCGCTGATGTTGGTGATTCCAATGGTAGAGGTGATGATGCTTCACAGCCAAGGTTTATTCACAATGAATCAGGCCGGTTTGAGTGCCGCTTTACTAGCGTTCTTATAGAGGCCTCTCCAGCTATAATGCTCAAGGGAATGCAAGGAAGTACATTGGGTATTTGGACTGCTCATGGTGAAGGAAGGGCATATTTTCCAGATGAGAGTATTCGTGACAGAATTCTCAAGGATAATCTGGCACCTCTGAGATACTGTGATGACAATGGAAGCATTGCTGAAGTGTATCCCTTCAATCTTAATGGATCCCCATTTGGGGTTGCAGCTCTTTGCTCATCTGATGGAAGGCACCTTGCGATGATGCCGCACCCGGAGAGGTGCTTCATGATGTGGCAGTTCCCCTGGTATCCGACGGAGTGGAAGGTGGACAAGAAGGGCCCCAGCCCCTGGTTAAGGATGTTTCAGAATGCACGAGAATGGTGCTTTCTAACGCCTTGATGAACTGTTATAGTTCTCATCTGGTAATGCACAAGGCTTGTGCTTTTGATTCCTGAATATGTCCTAATTTTCCTCAATGCGCTGCTTCTCATGTATTTAACCCGAGATGCTGTTGTATCATTTTTGTTAGCTATTTAGAATAAGATCTGTAACTGCTTGTATTTTGTAGACTAGCATCTCATATTTGTTTCATCCTTTTAATATTGTTTCATAGCCGTTACAGCAACTCAGTTGGAATTTTAGATGCAGGAGCTGAATGCGTTCTAATTTTTGCATGTGACCAGAGATTTTGGAAAATCAGTAGGAATGGTTTGATTTTTATGCGTTCTAACTCGGATGTTTTGGAAAATCAGTTTGGATATTCTGCTACTTTCATAGGTTGTCTTTTGCATATGATCTCATGCAAATTAGATGTACCAACTTGTTCCGTCTCACCATGCGCTTTCGGTGGCGTTACTGCCCAACTGGATTCAAATTGTACTGGACTAATAACATAAAAATGTATGATTTATAGTAGATCTGGACATCGGCCTAAACCGGTTAATCCTAAGTGCCTAAGCCCGCCCTGAAAGTCGGGCCCCATTATGGTGCTCATGGTATGTCCCATGGGATCGAGTCAGCTTGGGCTTAGCTTCATAATTCTATAAAAAGAAATGTAAAAAAATGAGGCAAGTACACCATTCAACTATAAAACATAAATGCAATTGTTAAATTTTGAGTAGAGGAACAATGTAGTGCATACAAATATTCACATAATTAGACAATATAAAACAACTTTGCACTCTGCAATTAAATGTAGATAAAACACAGCTGAACATATTTAATGTGTCATCTTTGTGTGTTGTAATTTGCGAGAAGCCAATGAAAAAATTATTATAGTAGCATGCTAGTCTGAGAAATCTTTGAATGTCTACCATAGTCTTAGTTTGTGCCCTTTCTTGTGTTGCACGTACTTTCTTTTGGTCAACCCAGATCCCTGGCACTAGCCATATGATCTAGAAATGTTACAAAATCTAGTCAGAATTCGTACTTAAAGTACTTTGCATATAATTAATGCTCTTTCAAAACTTCCAAAACCACCCATAAGTAGTTTTCATGTTCATCTTCGTTCTCGGAGTATATAAGGATATTATCTTTAAATACAATAATGAATTTATTTAGAAACAATTTCAGTATCATTTGCATTAAATTCATAAAAATTGATAATGCATTTGTTAGCCTAAATGATATTACCATGAACTCATAATATTTGTGCCAAATTCTAAAAGTTATTTTCACTATATCTTCTTCTTTCACTCATAGTTGATGATATCCTAATCTTAATTCGAACTTGAAGAATAATTTCACACCAACTAATTGATCAAATAAATCTTTGATACTTAGAAGTGGATACTTGTTCTTGATAGTTACTTTATTTAGTTCCCAATAGTATACGTATATTCTCATAAATCCATCTTTCTTCTTAATAATTAGTGCTGGCACTCCCCATTGGGACATACTCGGCCTAATAAATCCCTTATCTAGAAGTTCTTGAAGGTTCTCATTCAGTTCTTGTAGTTCCTTGAATGTCATTCTATATGTAGAGCATTTGAAATTGGTTGTATTCCTGAAATTAATTTTATTGAATATTCTATTTCTCTAATCGGTGGTAACAGATAAATCTTTTAGAAACACGTCTATAAATTGTGTAACTATGCAGCTCTTTGTTATTGGAATGTCCTCTTTATTTTTTCTCATCATGGATATTGGGTATGCATTGCATCCTTTCTATTAACTTTTCTACCTGGACAGTGTTGATCAATGATGCTTGTATGCTTAGTCTTCCAATAAGATTTCTAACTGTTTATCACTGCAAAGGTTGACTTTCTTCTTTTGGCGATCGATAATCATGTTAAGTCATCTAAGTTAATTTATCCCTTAGATGATATCAAAGTTTTCTATGGGTAGTACAATTAACTTGGCTTCATATATTTTGTTGTTTATGGGTAGTGCAAGGTCACAAAAATTGATGAGCATGCATCAGTGCCACAGAAGGTAATCCAATATTTAATGCTTTTGCTAACTAATAATATAATAGATCAAGTGACTTGAAAATCTTCTTAAGGTGAATGAATGACTTGCTCTAGTATCAAAAAGTGGTGACAAGCCTTATTATTAAAATACAATGTCTTAAGTTGAAGGATTATCAAACATTTTACTATTGCTTACAGAATAAATAAATTAAAGGCCACTTTATTATCTTCTAAAGCAGTTATAAGAGTTAATGTTGTTTGGCCTTCTCTCTTAATTTTGAGCATGTACTCTTGGTGCTGCTGGTTAGCCTCACCTATGAGCAGTAGCATTTATCGGCGATGACATAATTGCTAAAGCAAGAGCTTGGCTATCCAATAAATTAGGTTGAAATACTTGGTTTCTTAGGGCATGGGTGATTTGAACTGCATCCACGGTCTTAAAACTTATGTATTAATAAATTATGGGTTCTAGATACTAGACAAATTTGCTTACACTAATTTTAGCTAGTTGGTCATCTCCATAGGTGTCAGTGATACACAAAAGTTGGAGTACGTGTAAATATACACTCAAGGTGTCTTTTCAGATAATGGTAAAGTTTCTAATATTAACACTAAAGTTAAGCATGCTCAGATGAGAGCACTCCCAGGATGGGTGACCTGCTAAAAAGTTATCTTCTGAAAATAAAATCATGAAGCCTTTCATGCCAAAGTAGACAATACCTTAGTGCTTAAAAGATTGGACTATCATAAATGGTATCAGAGTAGGCTATAGGGTGTCAGATAGGAACATAGTGCCATATAGGGAAAAATACCACTTCATGTGAGCACCCTCTTGAACCCATAATTATTGATTGAGCATGTAAAGGCCACCTCTAGTTTTATCTTCCCAATGAATTATTCTTAGATCTGTGTGTGGTTACTAATGAGGACGTTAGTTACATAAGTTGGGAAGATTGTAAATACCCACTTAAGTAGTATTAAGAGAAACTCTTAAATATCGAGATACCTTTTCAAATAACAGTGGAGTTCTTGTAAGAACTCTAAAGTTAAGTGTGCTCATGTGGAAGCACTCATAATCAACAAGATTGTGATAAAATGATGTTTAATTATTCAAGTTATTTTAAGTTTTCCATTCTGCAGGCATAAATTACAGAACGAGTGAGGAGTTAAGCATGTCTTCCTAACTAAGTAGAAAAGCAGGATCTCCAAAACACTCACATTCTCCCTCTAAGATATGTGAGATCGCTTTGTTACTCCATAGCTTGCTCTAGCCTGACATCTTACATTTAAAGTTGCAGGCTTGCCCTGGGAACGAAGAGTGATATTCTTCTTAAGACAATTTATCACGGCATTATAACTACTGAGCCAATTCATTCCAAGAATAACATCAAAATAGGCTAACGGCATGACGATTAATTTGGAGTCACACATTTGACTATTCAACGAAATTTTGATGTCGCAAAATTTATGGGCACTGAGTTGAGCTCCAGATGGCAGTCCAACATTTAACGACTTAGCTAATTTGTAGGTAGGTAGATTAAGAAGTATGACAAAATGAGTGTCTCTGATGTTATCCCACCAGTATTCTGCTTCTTCATGGAATAAGTGTGTAGTGAGACAAATGGCTTTCGAGTTCGGAGACTTCAGACTGATCAGATCCTTTTCAATTATTTTCAGCTAATTGACCGTGTCCATCGGGGACAGATTTCCACTAAACGAAGGAGGTCTTAGCCTAAGAAAGCTATGAAAGAGACCATCATCAGAATGATGGAATGAATGAGGTAAAGAATGGACATGAACGGCCGGTACAGGGGTTAGCTATTAAAGGCGAGGGGAGGATGGAAATTAGCTTTTGAATAGCCAAAGCTTGTTGAGTTTGGTTCTCTAACATTGTAGCTACCATTCCCCGAAGATGGGTTATTTCATCAGTTGAACTACTGGAAGCTATAGCAGACTTAATAGGTGTAGTAGTTGGGGATGATCTTGGATTCATTATGAGTTAACAAGACAAATCTTGATTTCAAAACTAAATTAAGAAAAAGAAAAAGCAAAATTAAATATGACATTCATTTGAAAGCCATGAAATTTCATTACTTTCAAGAAAGAAGGTTTACATATGTTTAAGGGAAATAGGGAAATTCATTTGATTTCTGAGTTCATAAGATAATAAAGGATTACAACCATACTAACTAAACTAGCACTAATGTTCTTTAATAAACTCAGCACTAAATGCGAGGCAAAAGTCTTTTAAATTCACAACTCGACGCTTCCTCTTGCACTTTTTCTCAAGCTTCTAGCTAGTGATGTCCCACCAATCTCCCGCATAATCTTGAAGAAGTAGGTCTTAAGATCGACGCGAATGAACTCAGGACATTCTTTATGATTCAAAACTGATTCCACACGGTTCAATCATTCTTTTGCTAAGTTTGGGAAGTCAAAACCTCTAAATACAGATACTTGAAGAAGGTTGTCTAAAACTAGAATTCCTTGTGCTGAAACTCTTGTAATGGATCTCTCACTTCCTTTTCTCCATTTGTGGATGAGCTCCCTGACAATGTCGAAAGTAATGATGTAGTAGTCCAATTCCTTCCTTTCACACTCCATTTCGTTCTATCAGAAGAGTTTAGAAGTTTACTTAGTTATTTGGAGAATGACTTAATTATCTTAAATGGATATCTTAAAATCTACACTTTCATAAAATTGCTGAGAGTATTATGCTATGGATGTTATATTTTGATGACTGAAATTTTCTGAAGAACGGTTCATTAGGTAAAAAGGAATACAAATCCCAATCTGACATCTTATGGTGTTCTCTGATACTAACTGTGGTGCCCCGTACCCACTGTGGTCATGCTAATACTAAGATTAATATGATTATAATGAATATGTCTCCAATTATGGAAAATCTTCTAATTGTAGTCGAGTCAGGTATAAACCCAAGTTGTCTAAATTAGAAGACTTTTCACCTGAAACTGAAATCATCAAAACATCAAAGTAGCGGAAGCAGAAAGTAAAGTAACATAACATTCACATCATAGCACAATAAGGAAAGTAAAGCAGTAACTCAGCTCAATGTATATAAGTGCAGAAAATCAAATACATCCAGGAAATATGAAATTATTATTACATACTGAATATTCAAAGAAAAAAAAAGAATACTCATCCTCACAGCAACAATAAACTCTAACTAAGCAGCAGCAATAGGAAGATAGTCCTCCTGGCCAAGCTCTGCGCCGAAATAACCTCCAACGAACAGCTTCGAATCTGACATTTGTCGGTATCACAAATGCCAGGGCCTCAGCCAAAAAGAGAAAATCTTACAGTTAGACAAATTATCTAAGTATATTTTAGGCTAATTTAATTGAAACTGGACATTTAAGATATCACATTATTACTTAAGCATACAAATAATTTAGGTGCAACAAGCTATAAGAACAGGATAGTTATAAACTAACATTTATAACTAAATAAGACAAAGTATATAAAACAACAAACCTCAAGTAGAAGCTACAACAAGGTCAGGTTATAAAAATATATATAACTACAAGGTACTAAAATTAAGCTCATCCTAACATGCTTATAATAACATGAATATATGCTAGTTATAAAGGAAATCTATATTGAAATATATAGACTAAGTATAAGACTAGCATCCTAATATGCAAGTACTGGATAAATACTGAACTCAAAATAATGAACTGAAATCATTATAACAACATGCAAAAAAAGTAAAGTAAAAGTCATTGAAGCATGTGGCAAAGCAAACCAAAGCGCTTGAACTGAACTGAAAAGGAAATTTATGCCTAAAATAGTACTACCATAACATAAAGGGCTAAATAGGGCCACTGAACAGGAAGTTCAACATGTGTCCCCTAGGAATCGCAGAGCTAGGTCTAAGTTGAACTTATAAACTTGATATGTATCCCCCTAGTCAAGCACAGAGCTAGGTCCAAGTCTAATCTATAAACAAATAATTGAACTAAAGATTCAGACTAAGTTAGGACACTCTATAATGAACTGAATGAACTAAATGTATTGAATGAATAGAATATACTGAATGAACTGTTATAAATCATGTTTATGCAAATTCAATCCTAACATAAGGTACTCATTAAATATGATATGTTCAACTATTATGCCCAGGAAAAGGCTCAAAAACAAGGTGTGTGAAGCAATAATAGTCAAAGTAAGCAAGAGACTCAACTAGACATATGTGATATCTATTGTTATCTAAATTTAATTCGTTCTATATACTCTGAGCTAGTGCAGGCTTAGGATCTCTAATATCCAATTATCCGATACAACTCAGATTTATGACCTTAAAGTTAACATTAGAACTTAAATAGTTCTAATTTATAATCAAAGGTGACAACTGTAAAGGTTAAGTATTTAAATCAATGTCTTACTTAATGCATTTTATAAACTCAAGATTAAGGATTATAAACTTAAACTCTAATTTGGGGTTCAAATCCTGAATCAAAGGTACTAATTCTCTAAAGATCTAAAGGTTCACACCCGTACTTATTCTAAAGGTATATAATCTTAGAAGCTGAAGGATTCAGAAATTATGACCTTAAAGAAATGTTTAAGTCTATGATTATAAGACAAAATATTCATATAAAAACATATGAATCTAAGATCTAAGTTCAGTAATCACATTATTCTATAAGTCGAATCGACCTACATCCACAAGAAAGATTCAAAGGGTTCAAAGGATTAAATAAATTAGGATTTTCAAGGAATAGATAAATTAATTCAAAATGATGACTTAGGATCTAAGATCTAAGTCTTAGGTTCAAATCACTTAAGACTTCAACTGAATTTAACTTAGGGATTTTTATTAAGACATTAATTGAGAATGATTAAATAAATTAGGTTTAGCATATGAGTATTTTTCGATCTGGCTGTTGAATCTCTTAATTGAGATCAACAGTCTGATCTTGAGGAGGAATGGCGGAAGGTATCTCATTGAATCTTTTATGTGTTTTGTGTCCTAGTACTAACGACGGATCTCCTCCTTTTGTTTATTTAACCGTTGGATTAAATTTAAATTGGCTATTATATTATATATATTAATATAATATTTAAATATTAATTTGTATCATTTTATTTAATCAAAAATTAAATATCCAAATACACTCCGAAAAATTCTAAATTTTCACCCATGCTTAATTGAGGGTTGAGAAACTCAAAAATGAAATTAAATTTTTGTTCAGAGGTATATTTAATTTATCTTATTTTCTGGGTATTATAATATTATTAAAATATTAGTGAAATTTTTGACGACTTCTAAACACTTCCAAAATACCACCCCTAGCTATTTTGGGTGTGGTGAGTCTAATAGCGGGCTTCGTTTTTATAACAACCCGAGTTATTATCATAGTCAATTAGGACTAGTTTAAATATTGATTTTGATCTTAGTGCACTAATGAAATCATTAGAAATTCACTACCAAGACCAAATCCAAATTAGGAGTCAAATAGATCAATTCCTGATTTTGGGAATTTCAGAAACCTTGGAATATGGCCTAATTACTTTGACCTCAAATAAAAATCGGACATCGTCATTGCGCTCATTGCCCCCAAATTAGTTAGAGGTGATATTTTGATGGCAATCAGGAGTCGTCAAAATTTCATCGAATATTTTAATAATATTTAAATACCCTAGAAAATGAGAAAAGTAAATACTCGTCGGAACTGACTTCGTCATTTCGTTCATCGCCCCTCAATTAGCTATGGATGATTTATTGAGAATTTTTGGAACACATTAAACTATATAATTTTAATTGGGAAAATTTGAATAAAATTTATTAAATAATAAATATAAACTAATTAAATTAAGTTTTATAAAATCCCTTATCTTCTAAATCCCTCCGCACATTTTTCCCTCTACCCCAACTCACGCTCGATCTCACGCCATCCGCCGAATCTCACATGGATCGCACCCCCTTGAGCATCTCTCCTCCCTCGACGCGTGGCATGCGCTGTTGCCGCGAGGTTCATGGAATACGCCAAGGGTCTTTACCCTCATCGACTCTCATCCATTCGAGAGGCCAAGGACAGCCGAGCGCTCAGTCTGAGCCCCTCAGCCAAGTGCATCCTCCATTCGACGTTCGACAGCAAGGTTCAGCCGATCCTTCTCCATCCCGTGGAGTTCCTCCAACGCCAAACTCTTCCGCCTTATCACCTCCCGATCTCATCAGCGCCATCAAGGTACTTCCTAACTCATCATATAGTCGAATGCTATAAAGATATAGTATTATCCATCTTCAATCGAGTTCGGTTGATCCAGATTTAAAGCTCAACTCTTGATCAAATGAATAGGACTTAAAAATATAATTAGGATTGCAAAAATCTTCATGTTGACTCCCTTGTAAGATGAGTTAGAGTTGCTTCAGCATAATTTGGCTGAGGGGCTAGTTACATTTCTTGTGTGTATTCTGAGCTGCATTCTATTTCAGCTTAGACTGGAAAAAAATGCATTTCAATAAACAGGGTCAAATTCTTCTATTCGGTGTACCTCTCCAAATGGAGCGCTGTTATTATTTTCTTCCATCTCTTATATGGATTGTCTGACTTAGCTATTTAAGGAAGGTTTTCCTTTACGCCACAATTCTTTTATATATGTCTTATAAAACATCTTATTCATTCAAATTTAAACAATTACTAAGATATTAGCCCATGTATTTTTTTCAAATATTCCAAATGAAATATGTACATTTTATGCTTAAGTGTTAGCATTGTAAGAAAAAAAAAATTCCTTGTAGTTTTTATTCGAAATTTGAATTGAAGTGAGCATTTCTATTTTCTGTTTTATGTAACTGAAATTTTGTATCCTCTTTTTTCTCACCTTCAATATGCTGATTGATCTTTGGTGAGGAAAGTAATGCTGACATGCTGACTTAGTATGTCTGAAGAGCTATTTGGTAAAATTTTCATGAGCTTCTAGTCTTCATTATAACTTGGAAAAATCTTCTATATATTTCTCTAATGGTGTTACAAATTTAAAAGATTTAACTATTTTTTGCAACCCAATACTATGGTCTTACTTTATATAACAATTTCTCAAGTATGAGATAATTTGATTGACACACTCATAAATCTGTATATAAATTCTTAAAAGTAGTTCAAATGTGATGATTTTTATAACTAAGTTATACAATGTTATTTTTTTTTACTTTGCTAAATTTTTGAAAGCTTGTTAGGCAAGTTAATTAAGATTTATGTTATTAGCTGTGTGCTTTTGTAAATTGCATTATTCATTACAATTAAATAGAAGCAGTAAATAAAAAGGAAGTGAGCTTGATTGAGTTAAACCTGTATTTGTGTTTGGCTCAATAAAGCTTGAAAGATGCCGCCCACGCCCCTAAATGGATGCTACCATACTGACTCTCATGTTATATATATATATATATATATCATTGTTAGTTTGTTAACTCTTAAGGAGTTTTCTATGGGTGAAGATTTTCATTTTATGTATCATCAAGTCCTAAATGAGGGTACTCTGTAGTAGTTTAGAAAGAAGACTGAAATTTAAAATTTAATAATTTCTTTATATTCTCGGTGGCTGTAATTTCTTTTTAGAAAATTGCATACTCTAAAAACTACAATAAATACTAAACAACGAAATGAATAGTAAACTGCAAAATGAATAGTAAACTGCAAAAAATGAATAGTAAAACTGTGGAATGAATAATAAACAGCGTAATAAATAGTAACAAAGATTGCGAATTGAATAGCAATAGAATTCGCGAGTTGAATAGTAGCTTTTCTTTTCAGGCAAAGTAATTAAGTATTATGCTTCATGATGTGAGATGAATGTGAGATTCATCTCACATCATGCCTTCCTTAAAATCTTCTAATCATTAAAATAAACTTTCAACTAGGATTAGTTAAGGTTAGTGCTTAAGTGCTCATCTTAGTTAAGATTTTCATTTTCTTAAGATTAGAAATAGGTCTTAGGTTAGACTTCATTCATTGGATAAACTTCATTCATTAGATAAAGTGAGTTATTCAATGAATGAAACCTTGATTTTTATTAGTTTATAAATTTCATCTTTTAATATAGTTAGTTTGCATTTTAAATTCTAGTTTAGACCGTTTAAATTCATTAATCAGGATGATGGATTATCTATTCAACCTAAGTAGGCGCCACTGATTTAATTTACTTTACCTTATAAGACCGTAGTGTTGAGATTATACTGGATAATAGGATGTTGGAGATCCTGAACTTGTATAATCCCAGACAGTTAGAATGGGTTAAATTAGAAAATAAATGATATCATAGAATTTGTATAGTATTATTCATATTATCTTTTGCATACTTTACTTTCCTAATTACTGAATTTTACTTACTGTGTCATTAAATGATGAATGCTGAATATTACTTTGTCACATTAAATGGTTTAGAATAACATTACTTTACTATATTAGATGATTTAGAATAACATTACTTTGCCACATTATATGATTTAGAATAACATTGTCTTGTCACATTAGATGATTTAGAATAATATTGCTTTGCCACATTAGATGATTTAGAATAGCATTACTTTGCGATATTAGACAATTTAGAATAACATTACCTTATAATATTAGATGATTTAGAATAATATTACTTTGTCATATTAGATGATTTTGAATAACATTACTTTGTCATATTAGATGATTTATGATAACATTATTTATTCTGCCTCATTTTATGATGTGTCTCACTTATTCTGTCGTCACAATGTTACTGCTTATATTCTGTACTCCTGTATACCTAGGGAATGTCCCCTAGATGATTATATCATGTATATCTAAGGAATGTCCCCTATATGATTTTTATTCAGTATTCCTGTTAATCTAGGGAATGTCTCCTAAATGCGGGAAGCCTGTATTTATTATACTCTGGGAAATGTCTTCTAGTAGTATCCTTCTGTATTCCTGACGCCCTGGGAAATATCTCCTAGATGGTTCTATACTTGATTTTAGGCTATACTTTCAGCATTGCTTCAGTATTTTACATAGCATTTTATTTGAAATTATTTTATTTCAGTCTTTACTTTACATGTTTCAGTAGTACTTTTATACTTTTAGTTTTTATTTCTACAGCATTTATTTACTTGTCATTCTTCTGTAAATCTTGATTTTTCATATATATATATATATATAAACATGTTAGGATACTAGACTTCAGTTTTGTTCTTTCACATTTTATTTCATAAAACTTGTATGAGTAAACTTGATTAGATTTGCTTAGAGTGTCATGATATCATTAATTACATGAACTTAATCAGTCTAAAATATACTTAGACAATAGTTTAACTAAATTTTTCTTTTTTTGGCTGGGGCCCTGAAATTGTGAAACTGACAATATTAGTTCCTAAGGAATTTAAGGATCCAGTACCTGCAATAGAGCCACATCAGGAGAAGCATCAGTCCAGAGTTGAAGAGCTTTAGTTTGTTTTTTTCATTAGTATGGATGAGCGAGATTTTCTTTCATTTAAGTTTATTTAAAATTTAGATATTCTATGTATTTTCTTTTACTGCTTTATTTTTATTCTGAGCTGTATATCCTATCTGTGTTATGGTGGAACCAGATGTAATATTATTTTATATTTTTACTTCTGCACTCTGAGATGTTATTTACTTAGTGATTGATTTCATTGCTTTTATCCTGAACACATAATTCCCTTATTATTGGATTGAGGATTTTACTTAATCTAATAATAAGTAAGAGATTTGCCAGAGTGGCACACCGCCATTAGTCTAACGATTGTAGATTTGGGGGTGGAGCGCCACAGTTAGTATCAGAGAACTCCATAATGTATCAAATTGGAATTTGCATTCCTCTCTAGCTAATGGATTGTTCTTCTGCCACTCAATCACTAAATAAATACTTGAATTATATCCATAATACCATAATCATATGCTCAGAATAAAATGCATGAAATGGAAAATACTTCCACAATAATAGAAGTTATGTAAAGATGAACTCAGGGTAATAATTAGCTAACAAACTTGAATTGAACATTTCTAAAACATAAAGTACCAAAGAAATTGAGAATATAGACCTTTACATCACGTCACTTTTAAATTCAGATACACTATGAATCTTGGACAGACCCCTTCCACTGCTGCTCCTGGCAGCTCCTCAACAGAGGTCAGCACACTGCTTGATGCAATGCGAACAATGGCAGACTCTTATGCCAAGCAAGCTGGGACATCAGAAAAGCTACTGACTGCACTCATAAACCAGAACCTCTCTCGGTCAGTAGCTGCCTCTGCTCTAAATAACTCATTCCAACATCATGTTTAGTCCGCAAATGAACTTCTACACAATTTCCTTCATCTGAGGACTCCTACCTTTGATGGGAGTCTATCAGCAATAGACATAGCCAGTTGGCTAAAAATCGTAGAAAAGAACCTAACAAGTTTAAAATGCCTGAACACCAAAATGATAAGGCTTGTCACCCACCTACTACAAGATGAGGCCGAATACTGGTGGGACAACACTAGGAGTACCCCGTCGCAGACATCAGCCTCGAAGATATCACATGGGATGAGTTCGTCAAGGCATTTAAAGCTGAATATATTCCCTTGTCAGCACAACACAAATTAGGGGATATGTTCCTAAAGCTGCAACAAGGGGACCGTTCCGTGTCTGCGTACGAAGCCGAGTTCCGACGCCTTGCAAGATTCACCATCAACTTGTTTCCCACAGAAGCAGATCGCTGCCATCGATTCCAGAGTGGGTTGCGAGCTTCTATCAAAAGCTAAGTTGTGCCCCACCGTCTGACAAACTTCACGGAGCTCCTTGAAACAACAAAGGTGGTCAAACAGTACCAAGCCGAAGAAGAACCCAAGATAAGTGTTGGGTCAACTTCCTACCACGACAACAACCCTAAGACAGCAAGGGTCTACCAGATTAAAACTGCAACCCCACCTAATGATTCTTACAACGGCTGTACAAAGCCCCACCCTGATGGTAAGTGCTATCATGGCCAGGGATGTTATTATACTTGTGGTCGACAGGATCACTACTTCCAACATTGTGCATACAATGAAACTGTGAACGGAACTCGCATTGACTGTTCCAAGCACTCTCAAGATGCGACTCCAGGTCAAAAGAAGAAGGTGACTATCACACCTTAACCCATTGTTACTATATCTCCTCGAAAGTAGATATGCAGCAGCAAGCCTGTTGGGCCTGCAAAAGCCTACACCCTCACACCACCAAGTGTGACCAGAGGAAACAATGTTGTTTCAGGTACACATGTTCGATCCCATAATTAATTTCAGCATTTAAGTTTTATCATTATTCCATTAGTAATTCTTATTCATAATCATCTTTTAATCTTGGTTGTGTATCTAATCCTAAGTTGGGATGTCATGCTGTTGATTGGACTATCACTTCTTCCTAGCTTAGTTAATCAAGCCTTATGTTCTAAGTCATGCTTTTATGACTTATAATAATTATTTCTCTACTGAGTAGTGACTTACCCAATTGGGTAAATGACATCTAACTTCTTAGGTTAACTAAATTATTGAGTATTAGACAAGTCACGATTATGACTTAAAATGCTAGGTTAGCATTCCCTGAGAATTCCAACACATCATTCCGTTGGGATGAGTGTCTCCATATCTTTTTGGAGTGGAAAATTGTCACCATAGAACCTTAGTTGATCAAGTCATTATTTGTGACTTGGTAGTAGCCTTATGATTTATATCCTAGTATATCATCCTGATTTAGATGATGAATCCATCATCTTGATTCATTTGTGAATCCTCTCAACCCATCAATGTTGAGTCATGATTCGTGACTTCATGCATCGAACTTCCCTCTCCATTGAGGTTAATTATCCAAATAGATGATCACCCTCTCTATCTTAATATTATTCCTCTGGTAAGGATGAACACCTTGTTAATGGTAGAAGCCTTAGAATGAATTAACCCTATGGTTAGTTCACCCTAGTCCTTACTAGTGTGGGGATACATCATGATTAGATTATTCTAACCTATGCTTGCAAACTCACAACTATAGATTATAGTAAAACCTGCCTCATTAGACTTGGTCTAATGATGATGTGTTAGCTTTTAGCTTTATCATCCTTTTTAAGTAAAAGAATCTTCGTTCTTTGAAAATTTAGCCTCCCTATAAGTCGTCATGTGCTTGAATTCTAATTTTTAGTTATCCTTAGGAACCCTTCTTAATTGAGCCACTTGTAGTGACTTAATGAGATATCATTGTATCTCCCTTGTCCATTTCAATGGGATAGAAATTCTCCGTCCTTAGTATAATTTTCCTTAAGTGATAAGTGTCACTTAATTGTAGTGGTGGAAGATCTTATTCCCTTAGAATAAGAAATTCTTCTTCCCAAGTAGCTTAAGTTCAATTCGTAAATGTGTGCCTTGGAGTGAGTTCTCCTTCAAACTAGGTTAAATTTAACCTTTAAATCGTTAATGATTTGAGCCACATCTGGTGACTTAGATATTAACATTTAGTTCTAGAGCCTTTAACCTAAGTCCTATATTATGACTCATGATTGTAGCCTAAGTCCCCATTATGCTTCCTATCATTTATCCTTATAGATAAGTGAGTTCCTTAACTAAGCCATAGTTTATATATATATGTTTACCTATACACACATATATGAGTGTATTTATATACTATGTGGGTGTATATGGGTGTATGTATATACTATAATTTACACTACATTCACATTTACACAGAATTAGTGTTATTAGACATACATTTTTATATTCATTTCCATGTGCACATATATACTTATACATGCTCCTTTTATTTAACATATTTTGTGTAAGCTAGAGCAACTATATCAGTACGTACATTTACTTCTTTTACCATTTATTTTTTAGTTTATTCCTTTTATACTGCATTGTACACCATTATAAAGTAAGAAATAATAAATGCCACACTTACTATTGATGAATTCATTATCGATTTCGATTTTAATTCATATGTTTTGGCTTTTAACATTTTTATTTCAATATAATTATCTTTCTGTTTATAGTTTGTTTATAATTTTTGAGCTTTCATTTTTATATTATTTTTTAACTTTTATGTGCATCTTTGTATTATTTTATATTCAATTGTAACAGTGGTGATATCTTAAAATGTAAATAGCTTAAGTAGTTTAAGTCAAAATTATAATATAAGTATAATTTAGGAATTTAACTTCTAAGTATGAAAAATAATATCAGTAAGTTCGATAGTCTAATCTCAATGGAGGAACTATCCCTAACTTTAGTAAGTTAAAACAAATTTAGACAATGTCTAAATTTAGATTTTGTCTAGGATCTCATGTTTTAGACTAAAAAAAATTGAATGAGAATTAACTATATTTTAAACCTATAAGTTCAAAGAGGAATCACTGATGCTCCACTAAAATTCCTAAATAAGCTAAACCCTTCAATGCACTCGAATCAGAAGACCAATTTCGGCTATGAATTCAATCTCTAACCTTTATCGTAATCATTTTCAGACCTTAAAACAGCAAACTAAAAACTTCTTAGATCATCTGCATGAATGCTGGAATATTCTAATCCAACCACTACATCCATCTGTACAATTTCAGAAATTCTTGCCCTTTTTAATCTACTCGACCTAAACCATCCTGAATTCCCTTAGCATTATTAAGACAACCTAATAATTCAATTGACCTAATAGTGCATTAATTTCCTCCATTGATTCAGAAACATCATTCAACATTAACTTAGCACAATTTTCTTATTTCTCCTAATTGATAGTCAAGTAGTTTAACACATTAACTCTAATTTGGTTGAATCAAAGTTAAATATTATCTTGAATTGACTTTACTTAGAAGTAGAAACAACATATGATTACTTCCATTGGAATAATCAAATTATTTAATTAGGGAACTAAAACATTATCAGCCTTAGTTTAGCATCAGCTGCTGAGTAGGTTTAGATATCATCTAGTGCATTCCCATTTCATTTCACAATACAATGCATGGCATCAAATTTCCCAGATTTGTTACTACAGATGGAATGGTATATAAAGAACTTCAAATATTTCACAAATGTAACACCATTACATTGCTTATTTAATAAATGCTTCAAGGGAAGTCAAGATTCAATTACATGGAAATTGTAGATTGAATTAAGGGTAATCAATGGAATTTCATACAGGATAACTAGGTGCACGTGGAAGCTCCACAGCCTTTGAGTCAGGCACAAGAATGCTCTTGGGAATATAAAACTCCTTCAACACTTGCTCATTCATTTTTCTCTCTGACCTGCTTCCGACAGTAAATAATATAGAATTCAATTAGTCAAAATCTGTACAGTTTCTCAAATCTGTAACCCTATGATTACAAAAAGATAGCAGAATGATTTAGAAAAGCACAAAAATTCAGTACAATTAAGAAAAAACAGTACAATTAAATGCGCTGCTATGATAGGTTCTACTCAATAGGATGAGCATTCAAGACCAAATATTTGCACTTACCAATATAACCACCAAAAAATTCTTTCTAAAATACCACTCTTCGACCACAACGCAAATCACATTGATATCCATCAACTAACCAGAAACATAGTTCCCACTTGTTCCCATGACTAAGGTTTCACCGTTTCACAACCACACCTCAAACAAAGAACCCACCCACACCAACATCATAACCCTTATTGTTTAAGCCATCAAATATATCCCAATTCCACACTAATGTATCCTCACTCATCCATAAATGAAATACTAGCACAGACATTAAAATGCCTTTTGTGCTGAATATCACATTTTATCGAAATTAAGTTAAGAAGAAATTTTGATAAATTTGGCAAAATAACCATATTTTTTCAAAATTCCTAAACAAAGCCCCTCTAGGTTTTTTTATAAAACCTGCCAGTCCCCCTTATTCTTTCACGCCAAACTACACGCAAAGCCACACGAAACCCCTCCAACAACAGCGATCGAACACCCAAGGCTTCCAGAATCAAAATCCTCCTTTCTTGACCTCTCCCTCATCTCTCAATTCCCCACTCCCCCTTTTCCTCCCTAAAACCACATAAGGGCCAGCCACCCCCATGACCACCTCCTCCTCTCCACTCCTAAGCTATGACTGGCCCTTCCCCACCACGAAGATGACAACCCTCTTCCTATCTTGGTTGTCCCCTTTCCCTCTTCTCCTCCATGAACCACCCAAGCAGCCCACATAATAGCCCTTATGTTACCTTCTTTCCTTGTTCTTGCTTTTCTCTCCCCAACAAAACCCAAATTCTATTTCCATCCTCTTCTTCATCCCCTCTTCGTTCTTACCATCTTTAATTTTAACTAATTTTATATGATTTTAATCAAAAATCTGTACGTTACATAATTACCACAAACTCAAATTGGAAGCCTTATCTCTCCAATTTTGCCTTCCCAGATACTCCCAATGCCAATAATGAATCCGGAGCACGTTGACAACCTTTCCTAGCCCTTTAAAGCATTAGCTTTGTAAATATCAAAATTTATTAGTTAAATCAAACTTATATCCAAAAACAATAATGTGTCTCCAATTAGATCCTAATCGGTGCCGACAACATCCTCTGCACGATTTATCAAAATCTTAAAGTAAATCTTTGTTATTTCATTATTTTAATTATTTTGATAACTAAATAAACCTTGGATTCAATCCTAACCCTCTGAATTAGCTTAAAATTCATTGAAGGGCAACCTTTTTTGAAAATAATGCATTTATAAAAATAATTATGTGCTTTTCTTTTCTAATTATGATTACTTTTTGCATTTAGAAATTATGGTAGTTATTAGAATTATTTAGAATCCAGTAGGATCAAACTTAAGTATCGGTTTTCTATTGCTAAATCAATAAAAAATTATATACTATTATCTCTACAAATTGAAAACATGGTCAAATAAATATAATTTGCCTCTTAATTACATGATAATTACTAGCATAGAATTAAAATTCACGTCATATGATGTTCACACAGTTTAGTTTACATATTAGATAATATTATTAAATTACCAAGCCTATTGAAAATAATTTATATTAAAGAAGAAAAAATTCAAGACATTTCAAGATGTATGAATTTGTTAAAAATATAGACATCCAATTACAAGAAGCAACGAGCCCTATTATATAAGTACATGCGGTAATAACCTAAACATATATTACTTCCACAATGAACCTTCCCTAAGAATAAAATGCTCCATAATGTCAGAAGGACATCTTATCACAGGTTCTTAGTAGTGGATCACTCAACTTTACTACGGGGAACTACATCCATACTGTAAGTGATAACAAAAATTAAATAAATAATACTTAAATTCAGAACCCAAACCTTTTTAGAGTCAAATTTATGTTGATTACAACAACATATTTCACACTCTGATTTACTCCAACTTAACTCACTAAGTTTAGATATTAACTTTATCACTTTAAGCTTTAATTTCTTTTGAGCCTATCTAGTTTAAATTTTTAAAGTACACATTTCTATTCTCACATTATTAATTATCAAGCTGAAATTATAATTATTCACTCAAATTTTCTTTAATTATTATTTTCATAATAAGATTAGATGGCTACAAATTTAATGATCTGGTGTATACTCGCCGCTCCATTCAAAACATGTCTTTAGTTTCTTTTTCAATCTTGTTATTATTTATGTTAATGTTTGTACCCTTTTCTATCCATAGTAGCTTTATGAAATGCAGAATTTTATTATCAATTCAAATTAAAAAATAGGATGATTAATTAGCTCCTCTTTATTGTTTGGATGCTATGTATAGATCTTTAATATTTAAATGTTATACATTTTTAGCATATAACATCTGGTTCCTGACAATTATCGAGCTGTATTATGAGGTATTAGAACCAAAGTTAAACTGAATTTGATTAAATGAATCATTCCCCATCAATCTTCTTAAATTTTGCATCCTATTACATTTGTATTAGATCCCCTTGCATTCTCAAATTATGATGTTGAGATAACCCCCAAAAAGCTACCAAAAATACACACAATAACCAAGCAACCCTAATTGTGATTGGAGGCTCTGTGACCATTAGTGTTATGATGTTTAATCATATGGTGGACAGAATGAACTAGATGACCCAGCTGCTCCCCAAAGGTCAGCGAGCCAAGCAGTAACAATGTGGTGGACAAGCACTTGAAAGTAATTTAGGATTTACGACCAACTTGCTTCTCTGAAGCCACAAATCCTACGATAATTGAATATTGGCTTGATAAATTGAAAAAATTTCTTAATTGAAAGAGCATGGACTGAATACCGAAAGTTAGCCTTAGCTACATTGAAGGTGCACGGAGAAGTTGAGTGTTAGTGGTTAAAAAAGTATCAAAAAAAAATTAGGAGTCTCAAACTTCTCAATCACCAGGAAAGTGACCATCTTCTAAAACTAATGTGTGTCACCTACTCTAGATAAAAGATACTAATGAAGTTCTTGAAGCTAAAGGAACCACACCATCTCTTAATATAAAGAAAAATTTGTTCGCCTTTCAATATACACTCAAAACCTAATTCTCACACCAGTAGATAAGTGCAAGAGAGTTGTGGATGGACTCAAGAATGCCATCAAATCTCTTAAATTATATAGAAATTGAAGGCTTCTCTGAGCTAGTGAAGAGGGCTAGACATGTAGAGTTCGACCTCCAAATCATTCAGAGCACCAAGACTAGCATAAAAGTAAAGCTGAAAGATTCATAGCCCTCTTCTAGAACCATTAAGCACACCGAGGAAAGGTTGAGTAGAATAACATAAATTTGCTCATAATGGTACAAACAATAACATTTCTTGGCCTCACACAGTGCCCTGCAGTATTAAACTCCTAAAGCCAAATCCCAAGGACAAATCTTTTATGCAAAAAAAAAATATCAGAAAGTCTAGGAGACAACCAATGGAATGAGAATTAATCCGAGTACCTCCCATTAGGATGTGCAACCCCATGTTCATGCATTACTCAATCATGAGAAAGTGTGGAGCTCAGTGACATGATGTTAAGTACCATTTTTATTACTAACATTTTTTATACTTGGTATCACATTCCTTTATAGCTACCAACATCATACACTATGCATTTGTACCTATCACTTCACATTCAGTATTATCTATGAGATTACCTAAAAAATCTCACACACACAAGTTACACAAGCTGCACAATCAAACTATAATTTAGCAATATAAATTTCAAGGGGGATTTGGTAATCAGGCTACAATTTGAGTTTGATACAATCCTAGGTATGGTCTGGCTCTCCAATTGTTATATATCTGTAAATTACAATAAAAATAATAAGAATTCAATCCCCTGGTTAGAAACCTTTCAAATTCTACAATAATTGAGGCGTTGCTTCATCCATCAATTATTTCCTAAAAGCAACAAAAATTATGAGTAATGGGTATCAAGATTTCTTAGCTCATGTCAAAGACATTACTAAAGAGGAACCAGCTTGAGGTTCTACATTGACAACATATTGTCAAGAACAGTACACAATGCCAAAAATCGAAGGCCTTTTTTATCGTTTTGAATGAGCCACATATTCAGCAAGATCGATATGAGATCTAGAAATCCTTAGCTGAGTGTCAGGTGGATAACATCCCCACAACAGTCTTCAATGTGTTTAATAGACAATTCATGTTTGAGGTGATCCTTTTAGGTTGATCAATGCCTAGATTACCTTTATGAACTTGATAAACAGAATTTGCAAGCAAATTTTGGATTGGTTTTTACTGATGATATCCTCACGTACTCTAAGGATGATAGTACTTAACATTCCAATCATATTTATGTTGCATTCCAAACACTTGAGAAAAACAAGTTTTTTACACAAAGTTCTCCAATTATGAATCTGGCCTCAAGGTATTGCTTTACTGGGTCACATCATGAACAGCAATAGGATTACTGTGAATCAGTAGAAATTCAAAACCATTCAAGATCGATCAATACATACCAATGTTATAGAGATGAGAAGCTTCTTAGGACTTAAGGTCTACTATTGCGATTTATAGAAATCTTCTGCAAAATAGGGATGCCCCTCTCCAAAATGTAATGAAGTTTGTCTAAAATGCTAAATGCAAGGAAGCTTTTCATAACTTGAAAGACTACCTCAAGTCTTAAGTTCTAATGACACTCAAAAGTAATAAGGGTTTTCAGATTTATAGTGAAGTGTTTTTTTGAGGTTTGGATTGTATTCGCATATACTTCATGATAGTGAAAGCTGCATGAAAGAAATTTCCTGACATATGATCTATACATTTAACTACAATTGTCTTTGGTCTGAACTGTCTGTATGGAGTCAAATGTAAGTTTTCACATATCATTTTAAAGTGTATCTTCACACAGAAAGAAGTATATTTAAGGCAAAGATAATGACTAGAACTCATCAATGATTACGATCTTAACATCCAGTACTACCCAGAGAACGTGAATACAATTGCGAATACTTTAAGCAAAAAACAGTTGCCAAAGCAAATTGGATAATCATTCAAAAATATAGATAATTGAAGCCATAGGGTGACTTGGGCTTATGTGATAGAGTTCTCAAATGAGATCAATGCGTGTCTAAATCAGATAACAATTCAGCCAAACTTTAAAAACAAGATTCACAACATTTTGTTGCAAGTTGAATGTTTTATAAAGAATATGTACTTAATAAGAGCAAAATATATTGAGAACTTTGAGCTTGTTGTTGAAGAATTGCTACTTCACCATGAAAGTTTGTGTGCTATAAATGTTATCACTCGGGCTACACAATTCATCCTGGCAACACAAAGAAGTACCAAGACCTTAAGATCATCTTCCGATGGCCACAACTTTAAGCGGAGCATACCGAAGTTCGTGCTAAAGTGTCTTACTTGCTAAACGGTTAAGAACAAGTATCAAAAGGCTGGGGATTACTTCAACCCCTGTAGATACTAGGATCAAACTAAAATGACAAAGCTATTGACATCCTTGTTGGTTTATTAGATCAAAATATAGTCGCAATGCCATATGGGTGATTGTGAATAGACCTTGTCATTGTATTTTTTGACGATCAAACAGGCTGATTCAGTGGAATTGCTTAATGTTGAAGTTCATTGTGTCAGACAGAGATGGAAAATTCATTTTCAGGTTGTGGAAGAGTATTCAAAAAGCTCTTAGTGCACATCTAGCTTTCAACATTTTTTTATCTTGTACTAATGGGCAATCAAAAAGTACCACTTAAATATTAAATTACTTATGTTATATATTCTCAACTTTAGTGAAGGTTGTGAAAATATATATCTCTGGTCAAGTTTGTTTACCATAGTAGTTTCTAGTTAAGTGCTAGAATGGACCTTACGAGGCATTATATCGTAAAAATGCAAAACATATTTGTATTGGGAAAAAAGTGGCAAGCAACATACTTTGACTCAGAATTTGTTGCTAAAATCATTATGAAGATCATAATAATGAAAAAAAATTGAAGCAATCCAATATAAGTATTAGAAATATTACAACTCAAAGTATAAGTAGGTGAATTTAAATATTATAGATTTAAAGTTTGCAAGCATTAAAATGATGAAATATGTCTAAAGGTTTGGTAAGGTTGACAAGCTTAGTCAATGGCACATTGATCCTTACGACACCTCCAAGAAAGTTAGAATGTCGCCTACAAATTTATTCTCCCTGATCATATGTATGATATTCAAAATGTATTACATATCTCCTCCCTCCAAAATATTATTTTAGCGAATCTAAAATTATCGAGGTAGATAATGGGCAAGTTCAACTAGATTTATGTTGTGATGCCAGAGCATTCTTAATATGGATGTGCAACAACTGAAGAGCACCAACATTCCCTAAACAGAGTTCAATAGAAGAATGGACTAGCAAGTAAGACTACTAGGGAAAAAGAAGTGAATATGCATGAGAGCTATCTATTATCTTTTGAAATAAGGTACAATTACTTTATTTTGCTTTTTGAATTTGAAAAATGAAATTTTGACAAGCAGAATTGATTGTAAAATTCCTTTATTAAAGTTGCTCAAATTGAATTTAAGGTATTCCCTTAAATTTGGGGTCAAATTCAATATTTTTTGAATAATATGACAATTTTTCCCTTGATGGCTATTTTAGTAAATAAAAAATAATGCATCAAAAACACGAAATTTAATTTTTAACAAGAGCGAGACAAAATAAGAAGAATTTTGGAAAAGTTTTGATGAATTGTAGTTAAAATCATTTTTTTACAAATTTTGGAAGGAATCTTATTTTTTCCAAAATTCATAAACAAGAGGCCATTGTTTTATAAACTCCGGCTAGTTCTCCCCATTAATCCATCACGCCAAACTCCACTTGAGCTGCACTCCAACCGTAGGAATCGAACATGCAGGACTTTCAAAACAGAAAGTAACCCTTTTTGGTCTCCCCCTCTCATCTCTTGATCTCTCCCACTCCCTCTCTTCCCTCCACAACCATGCAAGGGCTGGCCGCCCCCATAGCTTACCACTTTACCGCCTCTTTTCCTCTCCAAGAGCCATAACTAGCCCTTCTCCACCCCATAGCCGATAGCTTTCTTCCTATGTTGCCCACCCCCTTTCTTCTCCCCCTCCTCCAGCAGCCGTCCAAACAGAGCCACATAACAGCCCCATATTATTTTCTTTTACTTCTTCTTATTCCTTTTCTTTCTCTCCATGACTTCTCCAATAAAACCCGAGATTCACATCTTCCTCTCTTCTTCTTTCTTTCCTTCTTTATTCCAATTAGTTTTATATGAATTTAATCCTAAAATCTGCAATTTAAAGATTTTCTAGCCTCTCTAATCGTAAGGTTTCCTCTCCAACTTGCCTTCCTACGGCACTTCCAAACCCCACAATGAAATTAGGGCGTGTTGTCAACTTCTCCTCTCCCTCTAAGGTATTAGTTTTGTAAATATCAAATTTTATTAGCTAATCAGAATTTTATCACCAAGCTCTAATTGTGTGCTCTCTAATTAAACCATAATTGATATCGAGCATGTCCTTCATCATCCACTATGTGATCTACCAGAATCTTAAAGATAATCTTCATTATTCATTATTTAAATTATTTAGATATCAAAATAAAGCTTGGATTAAATCCTAACCCTCCAAATCATATTAAAATTTATTAAAGAATGACCATTGGCAGGACCGACACATTCAGATCTCCAAATCTCAAATTAAAAATGATGATTAAAATTTTTATAAATAATTCTTCCTTTTCTTTTTTTTGTTATAAAAACAATTATAAATTTATGGTATATGTTTAGATCACAACTTAAAATCCAATAAGATTAAAATTAAATATAATTTTCCTCAGATAAATCAATCAAAAATCATATATCATTACCTCTACATGCTGAAAATAAGGTTAAATGAAAATGTTAGCCTCTTAAATATAAAATAATCGCTTGCATAGAATTGAAAACTCATACCAAAAAAAGTTCTATTAACTTATTTTATGAATTAAATCTTATTGAATTATCAAGCTTATTGTAAGTATATTATATTAAAGCAAGGGAGATTTCAAGACAAATTAAGCGTACATAAAAGAGACTAATGTGTATATTAATTTCATTATGAATCTTTCCAAGAGATAAAATTCTCACTAGTTTTGGAAGGCCTTTTCATTGTGGTCCTTAATTGGTGAGTCGTTCAACTTTACTATAAAATGCTCCATCCATAATGCAATGATAACAAAAGCTAAGTGATTAATATATAAAATCAAAACCAAATAAGACCACAGCTACATGCTTCAAGCTCATATTTATTTCAACTTAGCAAATTATTTATGTTGGTAGTCTTGTTCGCTTTAATCCTTTATCACTTTTGCTCCTATTAATCACATTACTCTCTATTTCAACATTATTTTGAATAATTGAACCAAGGCATTTGAACCTCTTGCTCATCTTGATCTCACGGTCATCAATAGTTATGTTTTCAAGATTATGATTTCTATTACAATTAAACTTATATATTTTAATTTAGATCTACTAAAATAAAAACATTTAGATTCTAAAATAGTCATCCATAGCTCGAGCTTTGTTTTAACTCCATCCCTAATCTTACGAAAAAATAGAATGCCACCAATAAATAGAATGCACAAAGGGAGCTTCACTTGAATGTGCTTAATTAGAACATCCATAATCAAAGAAAAAGATACGGACTGAAAGCAAAGCCTTAATGTAATCCAATGATAACAAAAAATCATTTAATTTACCACTTTGCAGTCGGACATGTTACAGTCTCATTATACATATATTTAATAATAATAGTGTATGCTACAAAAAATTATTTTCTCTTCAAAGCTCTCCAAAGAGCTTCATTGGTATTGTATCATAAGAATTTTCTAGATACATAAAGATTAAATGAAAAATTTATTTTATTTCTCTACATTTCTCCATCAAATTTGGCAAAAAAACAAGTTGATTTTTAAAAATACAAGTATTCTTCATAATAATTCTTTAGCACACTCCTAAAATTTCAATGTATGGCGCATTAACTAAAGTCCACTATAATTTGCACAATCGTACGCATTGCCTTTTATTCATAAAAATAGGTACAACAATACTCTTTCCCCATTAATCTGTATCTTTGTCTTCAAAATAAAATATTAAACAATTTGGTCAGCTATTCCTTTGCCCAAATATTTTCACATTGATAGCAATATCGTCAGATCCTACCACCATTCATCCTCTTAAAGGATTTTCAAATCTTAACTTTACTAATATATTGAATAAAAGTATAATTGATATTATTTTTATAATAGTTAAAATCACTTATATTAATAATATTGACACAACGTTCATTAAAAAGTTTAGTAAGACAATCCATCCATTTGTATTAAATATTTATTCCTAAAAAAATTTGATCTTTAACTTTGATATACTTGTTTGAGTTAAGTATTAGGTTCCTTTATCTCTTAATTTGGCTAGCTTATAAATATCTCTCCTTTGATAATTTCTAATTTGTCATATAAATTAGAAAATATTGCAAACTTAGTTTCACAAAATGTTATTTTGGACTCATGACAAGCTTATTATATTTCACCCAATTCTCAACATTCTTATATTTAATTTATTCCTTATAGCATACTATTTTATTTTTAATTTTTACTTAAATATCTTATTTCCAGCACAGTCTTTACTATTATGTGTTCTCTCTTTTGATTCACAAAGTAAACTCTTAATTTTTTTGTGAATACAACAATCAAATCCCACAAAATGTTTGTTTCACTCTAAAAATTCTATTGCTCAAGTTTTTAAAATCACTCTTGATAATATCTATCTTACCCTTCTTAAAATAGCATCATCTAATTTTAAGATATAGTTTAGATTTAGTATTACTTTTCTTGCTCAATATTTCAAATTTAAAATAAATATTGATGTCGGGTTATCAAACAATCACTTAGAGTAATCTTACAATTCTTGCAATACAAACAATATATTTTCTTTAAGAGAAAATGATCAATTTATATTTTTAAATCACTATTTTTATAAGTAATAATATAATCATAAGATTATAAGCTAAAGCAAATTTTAAAATCATTCTTCTTTCTTCATTAATCTCTCCAAAATCAAAATCACCAAAAATATTATTAAATTCTTCAGTCAATATTCCAATATGTCAATTTAAATATCCTCCTATAAATAGCATCACCTCTTATATAGTATTCCTTCAACCAACTACTCCAAATCATTACATGAATAGTGGGTGAACGAGAAACATAATTTAGTTAGTTGTTAATGCATATAGGAAATATGAGTACAATGCATTGATGTTGGAACTAGATTTTCTATCTCCTAAACTTGCATATATTTACAGTAATTAAGATAAAAATTGTTTAAGCTTTTTTTTAAATTTTAAAATTTGCCAATATGTTAAAAAAATAACATGTCTATCAATGAAAATATCAAAGATTATAGAGAAAACTAGTTTTTAAATCAAACAGTATTAAGAGATAGTTAACGAATCAAAAGAATAAATGGAGAATGGCAGCATCATCATGGAAAAAAACTTTCTCCAATGGTTGAGGGCTATATTAGGGTTCGATGAGAAAGAAATCCCTTTACAATGAGAAGGTTTTCTTTTTCACTGAAATTTTAATAATAAAGTAATCATTTAGTGTTAAACTTACTATGTGATTCCTACTGGCAATACCAACCATCATACTAAGTTCCTTGTTCTCCCATAATCATTTCAACAATTATTCTTTTAAATATTATTCCATAAGCCGCTATTATAAATCTGGCATTCAAGATGAGTAAAAGACACTTTCCCAAATTTAAAATAAAACTCGTTCTCCCAATGTTTCAAACAAGAACTTTGAATAATCTTTCCTGAAATCATTGCCATGATTTTACCAAGTTTAACTCCACAACTACATCGAAAAAAATAGATAATCCATTACTACCATCAAGAAAAAATATAAAAAATAAATTCCAAAATATTTATACGTCCATGCATGCATCTCCAATAAGTGGTCTACAGTCTACACCCAATAATAAGTCTACGAAAAACACTTTAAAGTTAAAAACAAACCATCTAAATATATTATCGTAAGTATTGTGATCATAGCACATACGGCTACCTAGTTTTGATTAATAAGTTCCGTCCTTGATGTGACTACTCATAGATAATTGCCCACAAGCCCATAAAAATTGCTTCTAGATCTCAAAAGATCCTCATAACTTCAAATAATGTGGTGACAATAAAAGTTTTGCAAACACAATCCTTTGGAGAAATATAAAGGATTTTCTTATCTAGCCTCTTTATCACATTAGTGACCCAACAATAACAACACCATCACGCCATAATCTCACTTGGTGGGGGCTACATGAATCCTTTATTTCCATTATACATGATCAAATAAAAGCCCCTCCCTATGTTATAAATATAGAAGATCCTTTCTAATAATTTTTTTCAATGACTATTTTGTTTTTCCTCTCCCTCTTTTAATATGGGTGACCCAATCAACTTTTTTGTTTATTTTAAACTCTATCCACTCGCAGGTAAGTTTAGGCTTCAATTCAATAATAACCTCAAAATACAATAAGACAATGAAACTATAGGATCGGAGACACCAACACAAGCACCGCAGCAGAAGCGATTTGTTCTCGAGGATCGGGGTTGCGTTGACGGTTACTAAGCAATCGATAAAATCACAAGCACAACAAATAGTAAACACAGCAGATGCACAAGCATCCACACACAAACATCCAAATAATAAGAATTTTACGTGAAAAAGTCAAAGATGGGAAAAAACCACATAACCACACTGCACAGAAATTTCACTATGTATGAAAGATTACAGTGTTACAAAAAGCTTCACCTTCACAAGAGAAAGCAATATCTATCGCTTACACAGCCTCCCGATCGATTTCTTCTCTAATAGGGAACATCAGGTCTTACTATAGGGTGAAGAAAGAGAGCAGCAGCCACCTCCCTTAGGATTTTCTCGAACAGCAGCCAAAGTCCTAAGCTTGCCCTTGAAAACATTGGAAACTCCTCTAATAATGTTCCCTTAAGTACCCAGGTAATATTTGGACCCCAAATGATCTAAAATACCCCTCAAATTGCTTAGAGCGATGCCTAAATCGGAGCAGATTTCCACCAAGACCAGAGCGCCTTGGCCTCAGGTAGTAGGCGCCAGGGCGCACTACAGCACCCAGATCTCGGGTAACTGGCGCACACAAAGCACCACGACGCGTTACAACGCTTCTGTCTCGGGTTTACTAGCGTCAGGGAGCGCTACAACACCTCTGTCTCGGGTTCTTAGCGCTATGGTGCGCTACAACGCCCCTTACTTGGGTAGACTGGCACCTGGGCGCGCTACAACACCTTCCTCTAGGGTGCTAGGCGCCATGGCATGCTACGGAACGCCACAGCGCGTTGTGGTGCCTTGCTGCAACTAAGCTTTCCAACTTTGTTCCGTATCACCTCAGAACCTTCCGGAAGCTCACCCGAGCTCCATTAGCATCTCCATGATGATCTGAATAGTCTCCATATCCTAACACACTTGTAGGTAAGTTTAGGCTTCAATTCAATAATAAACTCAAAAATACAATAAGACAATGAACTATAGGCGACAAGGATGGTCTATTTGAGCATAAAAGGATCGCTTTTTTGCATTAACCTTAATATCGACAAAATATTATTTTTATATTATTATTCACAACTTTAAATAAAATTGCATCATCAAACCTGACAATCAATGATATCTTGGCTTTGCCATTTTAAGCATATTTGTAATACATATCCACCAAACAGTTATTGCTATCTAAGCTATCATAGCAAGTGTATTTTAATTATCACAAACGACCAATTGAGGGACCATAACATAATCACATTCAACAAATTCTAGAACATGGTGGTTTATGACATTATTATTAGCAATGTTTTGAAATATACAACACCTTGCAAGTCCTTATAGCATGATATCATATCTCCAAGCTAAAATACCTACTTATCATATACTGAACACATTAAACTCTAGCATAGTAGTTTTGCTAGCTTGGTTAACAACGTCCATCACATCATCATCCATGGTCTATTATCAACTATTTTATTATCTTTAAACAGCTTCCCTCGAATGATAATGTAATTTGAATGAAATATCCTTTAATCAAGAACAAATGTAAGAAACTGCATCTTCAACAATTGAGTATGTCATAAAAAAAAAGTTTTAAGTGTTATCACTTGAGAATCTCATCTTTCTACCTTGTATTGTTCTCAGCTTGCATATAGTATCCATCATACGAAATTGAGCCGTTCTTTTATATGCATTAAAATTAGTATAGCTTTAATATATGCATAACAGTTAAATTAAGAAAACTGAAAGTACAAAGCAGAAAGGCCAACTGCTTACAATCAGGAAACAGCAACTGGAAAAGGCAGCCAAGAACAATAAATCAAAATACTGATGAATAGTTAAAAGCATTCTTAAATATAACCCACTATAGCCATAAATTTGAAAACAAGTACAACAATTTGAAAACTAACTAACAATCAAGACGATTTGAAAAATTAAGCAACTGAGAAATGTATAATCCTTACAACACTTACCATCTAACAATCAAAATAATAAGCCAAATGTGAGCAGCTACACATAGTAAAAGAGCTACCAAGCTGTTATGCTAATAATCTTCTAATTGTAATCCAATTTAAAACTATCCATAATATGCATCACATTAAATAGATATGTATAATTAAGCAAATCATATAGGGTTAATCATCTCATCCCAATGGTCTTGTCGCAATGTAAAATTTATAACAATTTGCATGCAAATAAACATTATGGATATACAAAATCGAGAGAATAAACAATATTGTGAAATTCCTCATTACAAGAAAAGAAAGCAAACTCAAGCTTATCCTTAATTTTTAAAAAAGAAAGCATGCAAATCCTAAGTTATATAAGGGAAAAAGCTAGAAGCAATATGACAGTACAACTAAAATAGAGCTACATAGCAATTTAAGCAAAAATAACACCTAATAATAAGCATAACAACACAATTAAAAGCTTAATAATGTATAGATTGTAAAGCTGGAAACGTGAAAAAATTTAAATCTAGAGAAGCCATATTTGAATACAAAAATGTGATATCTTAAGAAAAAAAACATGCAATCAAAGAAACAAGCTAATCTACAAATAGCATGGGCAATTCACACTACAATAATACAATCACAAAAAATAAGGAAATCAACAAATACAATAAGATTTTAACCCTAGGTTATGCTGAAGTTAATGGCCTAACAAACAAGAATTATCATTAACAATATAAGACAATACAGCAACTAATTAATTTGAAACAACTGGATTTTTTATGTTAACAAATCAAGTATTAAGAAAAATCGAGCTACTTACAGAAGAAACCTGATGTATTCTATGCAAGGCCACATCAAGTTAATAAGAGCATAAATACAACCCTTTATCACCTATAAATAGATAATTACAACGCCATACCATTTATAATCAACATTTAATACACATCTTTGAAACTCATGCACAAATAAATAAAAAAATAAAATAAACATCAGCTTCAAGTAAACTGCATCACAATCATTCAAGGGTTAGAGAACAAATTTCAAACTCACGTAATGCTCATATTCAGCACGCAAGGCTTAACAAATTATATAAATGCAAAGCAAACTTGCCACGTGTTCAAAGATAAAAAACTTAATCTCACCCTGAGTAAATACTATTCTTTATTATCAATGTTATAAGATAACCCTCTCAAAGTTAATAAATAGCATAGACATAATAACCTATCAATTCTATTCCCGACATCCAAAATCACCTGGGCTTCTCTGAGACCCCTCAAATCTAACATCCTAAACAATAGAATTACACATTTCTATAATTATACAAGCAAAATTGAGCATAAATATTTAATCTTCTAAATGCCATCAAAAACTTACTAAACATACAAGTATCCACATTCAAAATCTTAAATAGTCACAAGAAAGTATTGAAAAGTGTCTAAGCATTTGATGGAAAGGCAATTAATTCCAATGCAAATTTGATAGCTCATATAATCACAAACACAAATCACAATAAAAATTGTTCTTTAAGACCATATCCAAATTTATAAGTCAAGCAAATTCTGATCACAATACTTCCAGTATCAAAACTAAACCTAAGAAATTGATATCTATTTGCTAAACCACTCTATCACACCTCGCCCAACAGGCCTAAAAGAGAACCAATGACAACCTAGTGAGCTAGGCATGAGGATATGAATTAACAAGTTATTTAATAAACTAGTTCACCGAATTAAAAAGATTATAGCATCTTATTTGAATAGCCTATACTATATATCCCACAAAATGAAATGACGTATTTGGGAAAAATGTTTTTAGTTCAAACAAGTACTTAAAGATTAACTACATTTTTCGAGACAATTGAAGCAAAAGTTTATACACTATTTGCACAACAACACGAGTAACAAGATGAAATTTATAAAATAACGGGTTAAGTTTATGTTAACAAACATGATGATAACACTTGCAAAACAAAGTATAAACAACAATGAATGGGACATAACAATGATTAATAATAGAGGCATCAATAATGAAACATATTTTAAGGCAATAATCATCATTAAAAGGTATTAGATAAATATTATCTGGCAAAATATATCATATTAAGAGATTCAAATACAAAATATTTATTTATTATTAACAGCCACTTGTATACTTATTAAATTTATATAATCAAAAATGACTCAATGATTATATAGATGCATTTACTACATAGTTGGTTTCTATATCATCCTAATCTATGAAAATGGTTTAACCAACTGAAGGGCACTCTATGAAAAAGGTTTAACCAACTAAAGGGCTCCCAAAAGGGGTCATTGCCCATTAGAACCATCGATAAAGCAAGTCATTCATAACTGTAGCATGAACAACTAATATTAGTATCTCACAAATATATATAGAATAATTAATCATCACATTCAACATTTAAGCATTCCTGATAAGGCTCACAAAAACTAATGCAACAAAAATGCAATTAAGCATCACAACAATCAACTTGAACAAATAAGAAATTAACAAGTATAGCATGTTAAATATGGTGTATAAATAAATAAAAGAGATGCTTATCAACTATAAAAAAAAATGCCCCTAGAAAGAAAGATTGCATATCTCTTGACCAGAAAAAGTATCAGCTTGAAGTTGGCCAAGATTAGTTGTCGATAAGACCTCAAACCAAAGCACTTTTCTCAAAATATCCTACTTAAAAATCATATCAAGCATACATTAAGCATCCCAGAATATCTTATTTTGAGCAAAGACTTCTTGAGTTTCAAATCTCTAAAATTTTAATTAAGCACAATCTTCTTGAATGATAAAAGAAATATGAATCTATTTACCTTACCACTAAGGAGACCATGCTTGCAATCTACATCGGCTACAATTTTGTAGCTTCAATTACGCTTTAATCAACTCTCTTGGTTGCCTACATTAGTTTAATCTCACTTAGGATAAAGATGCTCCCCTCATTGATCCAATTTAGAGTCACTCTTTACTTGCTTGGTTTGGTTCAATGAGTTGTTACAAACAAGCTCCCTGGTGATTTGTAGATGAGGATGGTAGCTAGAGAGGATTATCGATGATCAAAGCAAATAGTGGTAATCGAAAAAAAAAATTGTCCAAGAACTGCATAAAGTAGAAGATATGGCCTGCGAAGTCTAGAGGTGTCCATGAAGTGCATTGAATTCCTTTAATGCACAATTTGGATTAGAAAGAAATGCAAGAATTTTGGCCTATTAGGATGTTTAAATTATCCCCTAATGCATCATTGATTCTTTTTGCTCTTTATCAAATATATAAATTTAAACCCCTCACACTTATCCTTTTTTACACTTAAAACACTCAACCAAACAACCCCTAAAGATGCATGCTTTTCATGAAGTCTTAATGAGTATTCTCTATGAAGTAGAGCAAAAATTTAATATCAATACATTTTGAAATGATTTCCTTCTTCCAATTTGTGTTTCTCTTCTTCAAAGTGAACATTTTAAATCTCTCCGTATAGTTAAATTTCTAAACAAAGAATAATCTAATTAAACTCTCAACTAAAATAATTTAATAAGTTTAAATTATAGCTCGAGCAAGTGCTCATCATAGCGGCAGGTTGCAAATAAGCTAAATTACACAAGAAAACATTATAATATATATTTCCCGTCTCGCAAATTTTGTTATCACAAGAATAGCAGTAGCTGTCTTGGCTTTACTGGAATTAAAATCAGTGGAAACGATGGAAACATATGTATCAATATTTCAACTCACGTTCCAGGAGCGGAATCATCCATGTCAAAACGGTTAAGGGGATAGTACGCATTCTCTGCCACATCACGGTTAGAACAACATCTAGCAGACTTCAAAAACCGCTTCCATGGGCGAAAAAGAGAATCCGCTGCTGTGCTCCCCATTATCACCCGGAAGCTCAAGAAAATAGAAACCCAAAAAATAGCCTATACTAGACAGATCCGCATCAAAAAATAGCTCCCCTAAGAATCTTGGTCAAAGATAAAGCTAAAGAAAAGTTATACTACTTGAACTTCCGTAGAAGGTCCAGAGGAAAAAAGCCAAATAATACAAACTAGAACTTGAAAAACTTACCTGAAAAGGGTTTATTTAATGGGAAGAAAGCGATATGAAGAGTGCTTCTAAGTCTCCACGTAATTCCTTCTCTTAAAAAAAATTTGAAAAAGTCAAATCTTCCCTCCTAAATATAGAATCGACGAAATAAATGCAGAGGGGAAGAAGACTCAGCGTTGAGCACGAAGAGAGAGCATATGGGATCGATTGGCACAGTCGCACAGCCAGTTGAAGACCCCGCCGTACCGTTTTCCTCTTAACTTTAGTCTTATGTTTCTATTAAAATAGTACTAAATCAAAAATATCTTTCACTACTTAAAATTTATCATTAAAATATTAAAATAATACAAACTACAATTTAAATCGAATGACTCTAGCCATTGTGCCACAATACTATTCACGACACATAAAAGATATAGATGTTCTTATAGCCGAATTATGACAACTATTGTAGATTGGAAAGGAGATTGACGTGGATTTGGATCAACCAAATGGAGCTGTGGGGTTGGATAGAGGCATGGGCACCCATACGCCCGCCCAACATATAAAGGGGTATGCGCTCAGCAAACAGAACGATAGGCGCGCCCAGGCGCCCATAAAGCAATTATAAGGAAGCGGCTTGGGCGTCCAGGAGATGGTGGGTCAGGCGCCCTGGCGCTCCTGGGTGTCTACAATAATACAGGCATGATTCGTGAGAGATTCATTATCATCTTCGCTCGTAAAAAATATATTATTACTATTTGCATAAAAAAATTTACTAACAGAAAGAGAAAAAAAAAATTCCAATATTACCATGCAAATTTCGTCATCACTATTCTAATAAAAATTTTACGCACAGATTCGTGAGAGATCAAATTATGAAAAAAATAGGTATCCCATATATTATGAAGTATATTTATGTATTTTAATTTAATTATATATTTTTTAGTACACTTTGAACATAGTAAATTTTATTGATTTAAGTTTACTATCACTATTTGATATACTATCAAGAAAAGATAATGTGATTGAACGAATAAAATGGGATTCCATAAAAATTATTAGCAATTGTACATAATGCAATTTTATATTTTGAATGGGATAACTTTGGTATCATCCTACTTTGGAAGATATAATAATATTATGACTATGCCTACGATGCGACTATTGTAGATGAAATGTTATATATATTATGCTTGAATCCAAAATTATGATAATCAAGCACGATGTTATTATTATTAATTATTCACCTTCGAAAAAGAAAATATTCAACTTTTGATGAACTATAACCTAGTTGTGATACCTTACTTTATTATTATTGAAATTATTAATTGACATCATTTTGCAAAAAAAATTATAATAATCCTCAAAGGAAGAAAGATTGTTTTCTCAATTCTTATTGCCTTATTTCCTTCCCTATATTTTATAAATTTCATTATATGTTTTTTGCTTATATATATATATATATATATATATATATATATATATATATATATATATATATATATATATATATATATAATGTAATTAGTAAAATCCAACGTACTTAGAGTTTTCTCTAACATATGTTCAGCCTGAGTATTTTCATTGTAAATATCAGGTCAGGATATCACCAAAAATTTGCAGCATCCTGAATAAGCAATTACTGTACTTTCATTTTCTTATTTCTCTCCTATATTTTAAATAAAGAAAGTATGCTCTTGTAAATATTATATAGTACTATATTATAATAAAATATCAATTTTTCTTAGTTCAATTTTGATTGAACAAATATTTATGATGTTTATGTCATTATTCCAAATCTCGAGTACAATTCTCAGCATATATTAACCCCAAATTTGGTGCCATCGTTGGCTCAAGGATTGGGGTTGTCACACTATGGATGTTAGTGCCACTTTCTAACCTCGTCAAGTTAAAACTAACTCAACTAGGATTAAATTGTGGTTGTTATTAGTGTCATAGATATTAAACAAGAATCGATGATACTAATTATAAGATGAGCAAGATCATATTAGAAACATATAAAGCATAGTAATGCAGAAAATAAAAGAAAAATATCCAAACAAATTCCATATTTATCAATTCACATACAAAATAATAAATGCAGAAGAATAAGAAAGTTCATTTATTGCATTTAATTAAATACAAGCAAAAAGAAATTTAAGATGGCAATTTTCTTCTATAAACTGCATACTTTACTTTAGCCTTCTCACAAGCTTAATTCTCAAACACTGGATCCGACATATACCCCTGATCTGTCATATATACATATATGACAAGGCACAGCAAAAAAAAATCTAGCTAAACTTTAATAAGTTAGTACGGATAAAATTTAATTAAATTTAAGATATCACAAATTTACACAAGTAATAATAGAATAAAGAAGTTATAAATAAAACTTTTTTAACTTAACAAAATGAAATAAGTAAAGGAACATACATCAAGTCCAATAACTACAACAAGATTAAACAATAATACATATAATACTAAAGTATTCATAATATGATCAAAATAAATATTCTAACATAAGTATGATTAATGATAAACATGTTGAATAAGCAGTAAACATAAATGAACATTAATACATATAAATATATCAAGTCAAACAAAAATTAAGACTAGCATCTTAATATGCATATAAGTACTAACAGATATGCATAAGAAACTGAAATTGAAGTAAAATCATATATAAACTGAAAATAAAAGAAGTGTCATATCATAACCTAACTAACAAAGCCAATATAATTGAAATTGAAATGTAATATGTCATATAATCATTTAGCTACTTAAAACTAGAACAAAACTAAGCTGAAGAGATAAAAATACATATGCATATTTATTTTAGTTGTTTTACTTCTATGGATACATACAGAAATAGTTGAGGAGTTTAACATGCTTGCAATACTGAGATGGGTTTCCAAACTAGACACAACAATAATGACCCTAATATTGGATCAAGAACTCAATCCAATATTAGATATTACTATAGTACTTAATACTGGGTTAATAAGTCTTAACCCACTATTAAGCACTACAGGGAGCCAAGGGTCTTTAAAGAGGTAAACTAGATGCATAAAATAATAAATATATATATTATTCCAACCATCCAAAAAAGAAAGTAAAAACGCATCACATAATAGTAAAGTAGAACATCTATAGTTTAGTTAAAATTATACAAACATTGATGTAAAGGCACTCGCCCTCATGGGATGCAAAAATAAAATAAAGATTGTAAAAGTAAAGGTTTTCAATCAGCAACTACTAGATCTGATCTACCTCAAATTTAATATCCTCTCCAAGCTCCTGATCTACCATATTTAAAATTTAATATAGTAGGGTGCAGCCAATAAAATGAAAATAAGTGATTATACTTAAAAAGTCTAAGTACATTTTAAGGCAACTAAGTTATTTTAGACTTAGTGGATATCATATTGGAGCACAAAGCAATAAAAAGAGAAAGTAAAGTAAGTGACTATAAGGAACAAATAGAAAGGTAAAAGCAGTAAAAAGAAGAAAGTTTGTACACAACATGCATCAAATATGTAAGTAAGAAAAAGTATGCACAGCTATATATAAGTGTGCAAATAAATAGTAAAAATATGTACAAATGACATATGTTATGTAAGTAAGGTAGTGTAAGAAACTGAATATATGAACTGAACTATATTGCTAAAAGTAAGTAAAAGAACTGTAAATGTAAGTAAATAATAAATATGTAAGTAAATAAATCTCAGTCTCAATGACAGAATAAACTAAAAGAGTAAGGAAATCTCAGTATTAAGGACTGAATAATTATAAATACAATTATTGTAGCGCCCCGTCCCGTCGCCGCGCACAAAAGACAAGAGATACGTGTACCTCCTGTGGCGGAGCGGTGCGCTACTCGGGAGGACGGGTATACAAGCAAAAGAAAGACCCATCTTCCTGAATAGGCGGGTCTAAGACTGAGCCATGCTGCAGGCTGCTGACTCGATCCTAAGAGTAGGATCGAGAGCCAATACTTAAGATAAGAGTAGAGTACTTATCCTAAGTATTAGACTAACACGTATATTGGTTTTAAAGAACGAGTGAGGATCCAATATACGTTATTAATGTATCAGCATTTCTAGTATACTAGTCACATCACAATACTAAGTATAGTAGTATAACAGAGTGCGAAAGCTAAAAGCAATACATCTAGAAAACATTCATCATAAGCAATAGTAAACATTTGTTTCAAAAAAAAGGTAAAAGATACATCCAGAATTTATTACAGACTATTTTAAATACAGAAATATATAAAGTCTACTGTAGTACTGAAATAAAGCTGAAAATAAAGGTAGATGCCCAATCCACTAAGGCTCCACGTACTCCTCCTAGACCTCATGTATGTCCTCCTGACCTGTCTCCACAAGCTGCTCGGGATCTAGCAAATTGCTGGATCCCAAAAGTACCCCGTGTTAAACAAGAAGTCTAACACATCGCAACTAACTTTGCAGAAATAAGCTAAATACAAGTAGAAAGTATAGTAAAGAAAAACTGTAGGAAAAACTAGGGAAAAGAAATTTAGTAAGGAAGAACTAAAACAACTGAGTAAGACAATAAAGGCTACATAAGTAAAACTGTCACGCAAAAGAGAACTGAAAGTAAATGAAACATCGAATATTCATAATTCAAGATGAAAGAAATGTCAAATGCTGTTCTGTATGCCACTGGAAAGACGCACCCAAATATGCCACACCACATATGTCATGGATATGTCACTGAACTATCACTGAAGGACTATGGGTAGCACGGCCCAATGTAAACATACACCTAGTTGGGAATATAGTATAGTGACGCAAATGCACCCCGAAATTTCCTAGTATATGTATGTAACATTCAGTAACCCATACTTCATCACTGATACTCATACGTCACTGCTGAAATGATACCTCAAGTTCATGCTCATGCTTATGCCCATGCTCCTATGTTATATGAGTAAAAAACCCATAAAGTCATGAAAACTTCGAATGCCGATAATGAATTCTCAACCTCCACTGTGCAGAATCCTGCTAAAAAGGATTCTGGCTCCTAGCTTCTATAACAATAATTGGTTAGAGTTGCAGATTTACTTTATAGATTATTAGGTAGAATAATGGTATACACATACTTAGTGCCTTTGCAAGGGAGGTAATTATCATCACTTAGTTTGATTAGGCCACCTTAATGAAGCGGTCTTCGATAAGAGGCATCATCCGTTGACGATTTGTATCTCAAGCTAAGTTATTAAGATGCCCCACTCACAATTACACCTAGTGTTTCAAAGGAGGTAACTTCAGTTACTTAGTTTGGTTGAGCCATACCTATTGAAGTGATCTTCTCTACGAGGCATTGCCCGTTGGCAACTTGTATTTCAATCAAACTAAGGAATGAATACCCATTTAATACACTCTTAGGTTTGAATGATTTATTCTAACAGGACTGTATTCGTCTAATCCCTCAGGTTAGCACCCGCTCATAAGTCCCTATTAGAGTGAATCAACCAATCCTGAATACTACTGGGAACCAGTAGTATGGGTATACTATATTACACCACCCAATAATTAAGGTTTAATCAAGTCTACTTAATAAAGCAAGGAATTATCAAGATTTCTAAAGCCTAAGCTAATGGGTAAGTCCTATACAAGGTTTCACAAAATGGTGATCAAAGATCACTTGATATGGATTCTACCACAAGGAGAAGTATCTTTCTAATATCTTAAGTGATTTCTACCATGAGGGGATAAGATCAATCTCTAAGGTTATGGGATCTTCTAAGCTTCTACCTCAAAGGGTCATACAAGGTCTCCTACCTCAAAGTATATGAATTTAGGTCTTTTAATGTTTTAGGACGATCTTATGAAGAGATGCTTAAGATCTCCCATTCTAAGTTTTGGGATTTACACTTTAGGTTCATTTCTAGTAATTGGATTTAGAATGATTAGGTCAGATGATTAAGTCATCTGAGCATAACTTGATCTAGGATTATGGGTCTAAATCAGAAGATGATATTAAGGTTTGCAATCAATTATTCAAATAAGATGATTTTATTAATCTTTTATGCTGATTATCTTTCTTAGGAGAAAATCAAGGATCTTAAGGTTTTGATTCAGATTAAGAAATCACATAAAGTTGTTATCAATCTTAATATGTCTAATTTGAATGTTTAGAGTAAATATTAAATCAGATACATTATGGGAAAAATGCCAGTTCATTGTCTTATAATCAAATCAATTAAATTAAGGTTTAAATGTTTGGATCTTAAGTAGATTAGGGTTTGATCCCTTCTCATGCCTTAAGTGAAATCAAGTGTATACTAAAGGATCAATGTTAAATCAGTAGATTAAGCATGTATTATTAGCAGCAATCTCAGACCTAGATCAAGTCTTAAAAGCTTGATCCAAGTCTTAAGATTTCTTAAATTAATTAAGGTGATTAAGGTATTCAAGTTTACATTATTCTATTTATACTCAATAATTGAACTTACAAGATTTTAATTCATCAAGCTTACTGTTACAAGTCATATTAAAAGGAAAATTTTAGAAAAACAAAAGGTAATTAGTGCTAATCAAACCTTAAATCCATATAAATGGATTAGGATATAATTACAAATCTAACTATCAAAATTGCATGAAATTTGGCAACACAAGTTCCATTTAATAACACAATTGATCAGAGCCTAAGTTTACTAAGATCCAGTAAGTATAAACCCTAATTTTCCTTAATTATGATTTAACAAGATTATGGCATAATTTATAATACATAATTCAGAAAAATAAATCCTCTAGCACATGCATTCTACTCATCATAAGTAATCTAATGGCACACTAAACATACAATTTGGATAAGTATAATTTATAATTTACCCTAATTAAGATCCACTGTATTTAAGTAATAATAGTAAATATAACCATCAGAATTGCAATTTTATTTTATATTTAGATCCCTGATGATTTTTTGATCATTTTCATATATAATACCCGAGGGTTTGGACCAGTGGATTAAAAGTTATTCAAATAATACATTCTGCATTTTTATATAATCAATTTCCTATGATTGGAATATTGGAATTATTTTCCAAAAATTTTGATTTAATTAAAATGGCTCATCCCAATTTCCTGACCGCGCGGGTCGACCGGGGCCCGGGATACCCGGCACTGTCGCACAGCGCGGGTCGAGGGTCGACCCTGCCCGCACAGAGCCTTCGTCCCCGCGCCTTCGTCCCATTGAAGAGGGCCGATTAGGGAAACCATAATCGCCAAAATCCGGTGCAACCAGACCACAGCACTGCCAGAACTTTATTGCTACTCAATCACTGTGGTCAGACGCATCAAATGGGACCCGAAGCCCCCTGTGAGACGGTCTGGACCAGCCGGACCTTACTCACTAGAGGGCTCCTCCATTAGAGATACTGTGGGGAGATAATTCTCCCCATATAGGGTATGCCAGACCCCGGGCTCCATCCCTACACCATCAGGGAGGTGAGGCGGATCGAAGCCCTCTGGTCGGAGGGTCTGGGATGGTCTGGATCGCCGAGTCCTTACTCGATCGAGGTGATCCGGAAGGAACTTAACCCGATCAATTGATTCAATCAATTGGGGCTAGCCTAGATCCTAATTACGATATAGTTGGGTCTGTAATGATAATACGTACAAAAGCACGTCAAATGGACTAAGGTTCGAGCCTCATTGGCTCAGAACCTGCAACTGGGGTACCCGGCTTTGCGGGACAGAGCTGCGACTGGAAGACAGAGCGTGGTTCACTGCCGCAGAGACTCTAGAAGCTCTTAGGAGTCCTGAACTCTAGGAGTAACCCTCTATCAGCGGTACACGAGCTTGGGGAGCGCTTGGAAGAAGCTCGGTAGTCCAGCAATGGCGAGAGGGGGAGGGACTCCAATTGAGCTTAAATTGATCAGCCAAAACTTCTAAGAAGGGAAACTGAGGCTATTTATAGGCTCAGGGGAGGTTTAGGAAGCTCCTCGAGGGCTGGCTCAGGCTGGAAAGGGCCCAAGAGGTCGGGCCATGGCCGAGCTCTCAAATTTCCACTTTGAGCTCGGCTAGGTTGCAAAGCCCAATCAAGGCTCCAATCCAATACTGGAGGGATCCTAACGGCATGCTGAGGTGGACGCGGGAGTGGGGGACAAGGTTGGCAGCTGGCAGTACGGGAGAATCCTTCTGTCGGGTGCGTGAGGGAGTGGGGACGACGATCCACAGTGCCAGGTGCTTCGGATGTTGTCTGATCTATCGATCAGATGGCGGAACGGCTCGGATCTATCATATCATAACAGTCGATCGCGGGAGTGATCTGGGCCATTGGATTGGTCGGGGAGATCCTACAGTTGATCCGTGGTTCCACGGGATTTAATCCTAGCCGTCAATTATTTACACGCGACGACCAAATTCATGGGACCCCGCTGTCGCGTGACCCGGGCTCCGCAGCTGATCGCCCGCGGTCCGCACAGCAGATCCCGGCCGTTAATTTAGTTTTAGGGGTAATTTTGCAATTTAGAAATAGTAGGACCCCTTTTATGCCATTAGACCATTTTATTTTAAATTGAATTATGGCCTAAATGATCTCTAAATTGCACCAAATTTTCACTCTTAGCTAATTTGGGGGTGATGAATTCAAAAATGCAATCAAATTTTAATTTTGAAATCAAAATATTTTAGGCCTAAACTAGGGTATCTGCTGATCAAAATGTTGTCTTGGACTTAGAGAATCCTATGGACTTCAGATTTTCTAGATAGGCTTAATTTAATGTTCCATAAGTAATGGTATTTAAGATTTGATTAGGTTACCTATATTTTTGCAAAGTAACAACCTAGGGTTGTTACAGTTATAAGGAACTATAATATGAAAATATTATTTATTTATATTGATTTAAAAGTGTTTTATTCTGCATACAAAGTTACAGAATAAATAAGGAGTCAAGCACATCAGCCCAATAAAATAAGTGGGATTTCTCATAAACACACACATCCCCCCTTGTAGGATATGTGTGGTCTCCGAATCACTCCATAGCTTGTCCTATCTCAGTAAGCTAAATATGAATGAAATCCTAATGCTCGACAACAAAGAATGAGTTACAATAAGCAAGATAAGAATGATCAAAACTTTAGGAGATTAAAATTGCAAAGATACCTGATGTAGCCTCATTATTTTTATTAGTAATAATGAGAGTCAAAGTATACACCCTTGGTAGTGCAGCAAGTGGATTGCCTACTTTTCCCTTCTGATTTCTTCTTGGATATGAGCTGATTTTGCCACTGGTGGAGGCATACTTGCAAGAATTGAAGCTTAAAATCTAATAACAACTTGATTTTAGACCGATGGATAATGATTGATCTTCACTCTATCCATAGTCTAATGAGCTCAACATTCCTAAAGCCTATAACCTAGTTTGGCACGTGTATTTCACCTATTTCCTTGATGGTAACACTTATCGTAAGAATAAGGTTTTGAGCACTTGGGTGCTTGCTATTTCTGCGGTTGCTGAGTCATTTGGTATACTTGTGGTGGCTAGGTTCTATCTTTCTGGCTTTTAATAATCCTCTAAAGAAGATAGAGATCTCTTCCTCATCCTTTTTTACACTTGATGATTCTATCAACCTTGCACCTTCCAACAGCTTTAATAAACTATCATAGTGATGGGATACAAGTTGATCATTAATCTATTCTTTTAGTTCTTTGAGTAAATAACTGCATCTAGCTTCTTTAGTCTATACCAAATCAAGTGCAAATCTTAATAGTTTTCTGAATTCCATTTCATAGGTTATAACTAACTTATCGCCTTAAGTCAATTGGATCAACTCATCTTACATTATTAATTGAGCACAGGGAGAAATGAACAATTCTATAAAGTCTAATTCAAATTTATCCCAAGGAATTTTTTTATATTTACTTCTGCAAAGTGGGATTTCAGCTCGTTATTTCACCAGTACTCGTCTTCGTCGATGAATATATGGGTAGTACGACAGATAACTTTGCTTTTAGGGCAATTAATTCTTGATAGGTCCTTCTCAATTATCTTCAACCAATTAGTTGCTTCAATGGGCAAAGTAGATCTGTTGAAAGTCAAATGATTGAGTCAAAGAAAGGCATAAAGGAATCCATCCATAGCTGAACTTGATGCTACTTGAGGATTGACATGGATGATTTGGGAACTAGGTGGATTAAGTGCTCTCTGAGCTGCTCAAGTCTACAATTCTACCAATTTCTTCATCATCTCCATCAAAGTCTTAATCTCTGCTAAAGTTGAAGAAGAGTTGGAGCGTGTCATCTTCTCGATGGAAATAGCGGGGGTGTTGGGTTCATGATTCATCTAACTAGAAAGAATTGACAAAAGTTGAGTGAGAAATGATAAGGGAATTGGATGGAATGATCTAAACTGATAATATAACTACAAAACACTACCCTTGTCATTTAAGCTATTGATCTATCACTAGAGAGAGTTTGCAATCTTAAGTTATTGATGCATATACTTTATATTTCTATGTGTGTCTGTTTAATTGAAAGGGTATTTTCTTATACATCTTTTTTTTCAGACTTGCTTTGATACAAACTATAATAACTCTAATATTAGATTAGGAACTGAATCAAACATTAGGTGTTATTATAGTACTTAATATTAGGTTAATGAGTTAATCCACTATTAAGCTGTAATAATCCAAAGTTGTTACTCTGGCTAATTTAAGTTAAACCAAGTCTCTATTTCCATTTCATTGGCTTTATTTGGTCATAAAAATCTAACCCTAAAAATTTGAGATTAATCGGAGCTCATTCAAGCATAATCGTTATTTAATCAATTTTCGGATTCTAAAAATTAGCTAAATTAATTTGACCTCCAAATTAAAATCTGATCAAATTTTTGAGTTGCTCACTCCCAAGTTAGTTAAGGGTGAAATTTTGGGAGTTTTTTGAGATCATTTAGGCCTATTTTGGATTTGTTTTATTAAGGGGAAATTATAAATTAAGGTTTGCAACTTTTTTTAATTGCAAATCTACCCTATCCAGCAGTCAGCCATCTAGATTGTTCGCTTCATTCCTGTGCCCTAAATTCAATGATAGCACCTTTTATTCGATCGGATTCCTCATTAGTCGTTGGATCGAATCCACGATCCAACGGCTGATCTCGTGCCCGCAATTAGTCGTTAGGAGAGATTACATCATAGTCATAGTGCCATTCCTTCAATCCATCAAACGGTATCGAACACTCCCACAACTGTGGGTCATCTTCTTCTTTAACTCACTCCTGACAGCGAGAAATCCTTCATACAATCCACTGGCAGGTTATCCCTCACTCCCTCTGCGACATCTACCAGGTCGTCAAGATCCTTCCACTTCAGGTAGGACAGCTCTCAACATGTCATGAGGGTCGGGCATCTCTAATGTGAAATCCCAAGAGAGAACCCTTGGCCCGAGCTCTAGCCATGGACTCAAGTAAGTAGCCACCCTCCAGTCTTCCCCTTTGGCTATAAATAGTCTTCTTTCTTCTCAGTGAGACCCTTTGCTCACTGATAAGCCTTTGAATTCTCCCCCCCCCCCCTTTCCCTATCGCTCTCCCTATAACTCTTGGCGATCCCAGTTTAATTTTCAGGTAGTATGTGGGTGTGTCTTGGTGTTCAAGACTCCAATTGTTTGTGTCTGGCTTGTGCAAGGCTTCTGACAGTCTCTGAACCCTGCTGAGCTCGGTCTTCATCTTCTCCATTCCAGTTCTAGGTACCGCCTCCTCCCCATTGAGCTGTGTGAGCTCAGTGTTTATTCAAGTAGGCTTTGGGATTAGTTTTGTGATGCTGCAAGACATCCCTAATTCTTTAGGTCGCCTGTGCAAAGTGATTAGGGTGACCAAGCTTACTCTAGACATCAAGGACTTATTGTCTAGATAGAGTAGTTGTCTAGTGGAAAAAAAAACTACACCACTGGAAGCTAAAGCTTGATTCTAGCTCAAGTGCTTTCATGATTGCACTTTGCAGCTAATCAAACCCAATGCAATTGTCCCTAGGACTTGGGATAGCTCTGATCGATCATATCAATCGATTATAGTGCTGAGTCTGAGTAAGGACCCAATGATTGGGTGCTTCCCAAATCTCATGGCTATAGGGTTTCGATCTGCCTCACCTCCTTGATGGTGTAAAGATTGAGCCCTAGCTTATCAGTAGATCCTGTGGGGAGTATTCTGTCCTCACAGTAAACCATATAAGTAAGGCCCGATCGAGTTGGGTCTCTGCATCTCCGACCACTGGACAGAGGGCTTTGAGGTGCGTTTGATGCATCTTTACTCAAGGATGGTGTAGCAATTGATTTCAGGTAATAGCATGGTTTATTGACAAAGAGTTAGGAGCTCCAAGCTAACCCTAGCTATTGATTATCGTGAGATGAAGGCGAGGGAAGGAGATGCATAGTGTTGGGCTGGGTCAACTCTGACCCGTGCCTTTTGGAAATGGGCTGGAATAGTTGGCCGATTTTCTTATTTAATTTCCTTATATAAAATTAAATCAAAAAGTTAGATCATATGGTTTATTTAATCAAAATCATTAAAATTAAAATTTTAAAATAATATTTCATATAGTAATCCAAATGGTATGGTCCTATATGCCATTTTAATCAGAAAAATGCAATGAATCTTAATCTAAAATAAAATTATGATTTTTGTGAGTAAATTTTCTAATTTTGCCTAATCACTCTAAGATATTAATTAATAAATATTAAATTTATTTCTTGGCCTTCTTAATTTAAAATAAAATTTTCTAATTAGGGTCTTTAAATATTCATATAACAAAGGAGAATCTAATTATGCTATTTAAAATATTTTAGAAGTTGTAAATTCACTAATCATCTTAGATCTTGATTAATGCATAATTAATTAATTTGAGCTCTGATTTTAGTAAACTTAGTGTCATTTTACTTCTTATGTTGTTTAGAACCTATAAGTGAGCTTAGATCTCTTATCAATGTCTTAATTTCCTTAATCACTTTTCTTAGCCCTAAAATTTTTATTTGTGCTCATTAGGTCCATCTTAAGTCCAAACTTTCTAATTAAGATATTAATCCTTTCATTAAACAATAATAAGCCTATTAGAAGTGATTAGGATCAATTTGGAGCCCTAAATCTCCAAACCCTAATTTTGGACGAGTATTTTTGTCATTACGACCAAATGTTAGTTTAAGTATCCTTAAACCCTAGAGGTCTATTCAAATGCCTTAAATTAATAAAGATAATTAATTAGGATCAATTCATAAACTGTTAGACTTGAAGAATGGATCCTAAATATTAAACCCTAATTTCTTCCTAAATTTTACTTAAGAAATTATTAAGGTGCTTAAGGTTGATCATAGATCTTCAATAGTGCTTCATTAAAAGGATTTCAATGCTAAATAATTAAATTAACTAATATTCCTAATGCTTATCCTAAATATGTATCTTAAGTTCTTAAGCCCAACTTTAGTTAAGATCTTAAGAGCTTAAACTTAATTTCCCAAATCCTAAAATTTGGTAGTTTACTTCTATTGAGTAATTGAACTACTCAATAGGTTTGGCCTTCTTAAGACTTGCAATATCCATATCATTAAGAATCAATTTATGTTTCTAAGATTATTTAGGAATCACCAAAGTGCTTGATTCTATAAATTCTCTACTTTGTGGCTTAAGTAATTTCAACTCTATTAAGTTATTCAATAGATTAAATCTAGCTCTTAGATTTATAAGCTTAGCTTGATTCTTTATCTTATGACTTTAGACTTCAGCCTTTCTAGTTTAGGATCATATATTTTCTTTAGTCTTTTAGTCTTTATAATTCTCTATCATTGGGGTGAGAATTTGTGTGAATCCCTAGATCCTTAGATGTTAGCACCTTGAATTTAGAGTTTAGACCCTAGTTTGAAGTTTAACTTTAAATCTCTAAATCTTGATTATCTAGATCAAGATTGGCTCTAGGTCATTAAAGTACATTAATTAAGTTGATAATAATTCTTAAGCCTTTGTAGATGACTTTTTATATTTTGATTTAAAACTTGTTATGTTCTAGAGTTTAACCTATAAGGTCGTAAATCAAGGATTTTACTTGATAGTTGAATATTAAAGATCCTAAGCTTGTATTCTCTCAGAATATATAAAATGAATTAAATTAGATAATAATAGATATCACATATATTTTAGTAGAGTCTTGCTTATTTTGAACTTTGATGCTTTGCACACCTTGTATTTGAGTTTTATACCTTAGACATATTAGTTGAATATAGGACATTTGATGAGTATACTTTAAAAATGCATATATGTTGTTAAATTTAATTAGCACATTAAGTACCTTTAGTTATCAGTTCAGTAGAGTGCGTTTTAGTTAGTCTAACTCTGCAGTTCAGATCTTTAGCATTGGAGTCGACTAGATAAAGTTCTATGGTTGGCAAGATTGTACATGTTTGATTCTATAGTCCGACTGGATCTAGCTCTTTGGATGGTAAGATGATACCTGTAATTAAAGATTAAATACATTTTTTGAGATAATTGAAGCAAAAATTTATACACTATTTACACAACAGCACAAGTAACAAGATGAAATTTATAAAATAAGAGGTAAAGTTTATGTTAACAAACATGATGGTAAAACTAGCAAAATAAAGTATAAATAACAATAAATGGGACATACAATGATTAATAAATAGCATAGACATAATAACCTATCAATTCTATTCTCGACATCCAAAATCACCTGGGCTTCTCTGAGACCCCTCAAATCTAACATCCTAAACAATAGAATTACACATTTCTATAATTATACAAGCAAAATTGAGCATAAATATTTAATCTTCTAAATGCCATCAAAAACTTACTAAACATACAAGTATCCACATTCAAAATCTTAAATAGTCATAAGAAAGTATTGAAAAGTGTCTAAGCATTTGATGGAAAGGCAATTAATTCCAATGCAAATTTGATAGCTCATATAATCACAAACACAAATTACAATAAAAATTGTTCTTTAAGACCATAACCAAATTCATAAGTCAAGCAAATTCTGATCACAATACTTCTAGTATCAAAACTAAACCTAAGAAATTGATATCTATTTGCTAAACCACTCTATCACACCTCGCCCAACAGGCCTAAAAGAGAACCAATGACAACCTAGTGAGATAGGCATGAGGATATGAATTAACAAGTTATTTAATAAACTAGTTCACCGAATTAAAAAGATTATAGCATCTTATTTGAATAGCCTATACTATATATCCCACAAAATGAAATGAGGTATTTGGGAAAAATGTTTTTAGTTCAAACAAGTACTTAAAGATTAACTACATTTTTTGAGACAATTGAAGCAAAAGTTTATACACTATTTGCACAACAACACGAGTAACAAGATGAAATTTATAAAATAACAGGTTAAGTTTATGTTAACAAACATGATGATAACACTTGCAAAACAAAGTATAAACAACAATGAATGGGACATAACAGTGATTAATAATAGAGGCATGAGTAATGAAACATATTTTAAGGCAATTATCATCGTTAAAATGTATTAGAAAAATATTATCTGACAAAATATATAATGTTAAGAGATTCAAGTACATAATATTTATTTATCATTAACAACCACTTGTATACTTAATAAATTTTAATAATAAAAGATGACTCAACAATTATATAGATGCATTTTCTACATAGTTGGTTTCTATATCATCCTAATCTATAAAAAAGTTTAACGAAAATGGTTTAACTTACTAAAGGGCTCACAAAGGGGTCATTACCAAATAGAACCATCAATAAAGCAAGTCATTCATAACTGTAGCATGAGCGCAACTAACATTAGCATCACACGAATATATATATATATAGAATAATTAACCACCACATTCAACATTAAAGCATTCCTGATAAGCCTCGAAAAAACTAATGCAATAAAAAAACAATTAAGCATTACAACAATCAACTTGAAAAAAAAAGAAATTAACAAGTATAGCATGTTAAATATGGTGTATAAATAAATAAAAGAGATGCTTATCAAGTATAAAAAAAATGCCCCTAACAAGAAAGAGTTAGTTGTTGATAAGAGTTCATACCAAAAGTATCAACTTGAAGTTGGCCAAGATTAGTTGTTGATAAGAGCTCATACCAAAGCACATTTCTCAAAATATCCTACTTAAAAATCATATCAAGCATTCATTAAACATTCAAAAGTATCTTATTTTGAGTAAAGACTTATTGAGTCTCAATCTCTAAAATTTTAATTAAGAACAATCTTCTTGAATGATAAAAGAAATATGGACCTATTTACCATGCCACTAAGGAGACCATGCTTACAATCTATATCGACTACAATTTTTGTAGCTTCAATTACGCTTTAATCAACTCTCTTGGTTTCCTACATTAGTTTAATCTCACTTAGGATAAAAATGCTCCCCCCATTGACCCAATTTAAAGTCACTCTTTACTTATTTGGTTTAGTTCAATGAGTTGTTACAAACAAGCTCCCTGGTGATTTGTAGATGAGGATGGTAGCTAGAGAGGATTATCGATGATCAAAGCAAAAAGTGCTAATCGAAAAAAAAAAAAATCATCTAAGAATTGCATAAAGTAGAAGATATGGCATGCGAAATCTCGAGATTTCCATGAAGTGCATTGAATTCCTTTAATGCACAATTTGGATTAGAAGAAAATGCATGAATTTTGGCCTATTATGTGTTTAAATTATCCTCAATGCATCATTGATTCTTTTTGCTCTCAACCAAATATTTATAAATTTAAAACCCCCACACTTATCCTTTTTTACACTTTAAATAGCCTCAACCAAACAACCCCTAAAGATGCATGCATTTCATGAAGTTTTAATGAGTATTCTCTATGAAGTAGATACAAAAATTTAATATGAACACATTTCTAATGAAATGATTTCCTTCTTCCACTTTGTGTCTCTTCTTCAAAGTGAACATTTTAAATATCTCAATATAATTAAATTTCTAAACAAAGAATAATCTAATTAAATTCTCAATTAAAATAGTTTAATAAATTCAAATTATAGCTTGAGCATGTGCTCATCATAGCGGCAGGTTGCAAATAAGATAAATTACATAAGTAGATATTATAATATATATTTCCCATTGTCTCTCAACTTTTGTTATCACAAGAATAATAGTAGTCATCTTGAACTAAGTGGAAACATATGAATCAATGTTTGAACTCACATTCCAGGAGTAGAATCATCCATGTCAAAAAGGCTAAAGTGATAGTACGCATTTGACTGGATTTAGCTATGTGGTTGACTAGATGGTACATGACTATTTTTATAGTCCAGCTAGAGCTTGCTCTATGGTTGGCTAGATGATACATGTAGGACTTGCTGTTCAGTGGCTTCATTTAGCCAATTTTTGTTATGATAGTACTAACTTAGCCACATCTCTAAATTTCAGTGATTATTTCATTTTCAGTGCAGTTTGAGTGGCTTGTTGGCAAGCCTTTCTGTTGTTGCATGTTTACATGTTAATTTATATTCAACACGGTTTACTACTATTTCAGCCTTTAACTTCTACTTTAGTTCAAATTTACTTCTATTGAGTTAACATAATTTAGATGATTATATGCATGTTTAGGACTTTCTTTTAATTATTTTTAGTCTTATATATATATATATATATATATATATATATATATATATATATATATATATATATATATTCTAACCCCATTGCAGCTTCTTGTTGAGGTATGTTTCTTTACATACTTCATTTTGTTCAGCTATAAATGTTTTATTTATAGCTATTCGGTTTTCTTTGTTGCTTATTGCACCTTCTAGTTGCTTAAATATTTGACAGATTGAAAATACACGTCTACACTCACACGCAAGTGCATGTGGTCTGAAGTAATAAAGGATTTGAAGTCCCGAGAATTATTGTCAATTGAGAATGAAGTGTTTCGTTACTAAAGTATAAATGGTTTTACTGATGTTTGAACAATGGTTTAATTTGTATTGTTGGTTCTAATTTGGCAATCAAAGTGTCATGATTAGAAACTAAGAGTTGAGAAAGTAGGGAGAGTTGGATTTAACATGCAATTCATTGAAGGGTTTCGTGTAAGTACTCTTCTTTATCAAATTTTTAATATCAAATTACTTAGATATTTTAACTATAATCAAACAGTAATAGTCTTTCTTAGAGTGTCCCTTAATTTGGACTATTTTATGCATAGTGCTCAAAGATGATATCAAGAAGGTTCAATCCTGATACATAGACCGTCACCTGATCAATATTAGTTAAATCTGATACTTACGCATAAGTTTTCAAATATATTGTCTTAATTATGTGATCACGCAAGCTTGATTCCACCAAATAGTATCACATGCGTCGATTCTAAGTTTAGCTAAGGAAGAGAGTCATTGGGCAAAGCGGATTATGTCACATCACCCATAAGCACTCAATACTTCATCTTCCTCCATTAACAAGAATGAGCTATGAGCACATTTGGTGGCTCTTGGCTCATACGCATCAACTTCTCAGCTTAATTGGAGGAACAATGCTACAAAGCTCAAAATCTTATCACTAGACTCTTGGTAGTTGTGCACATATTCCTAGCTTAAGCTAATGGTGAGCGGTGGAGCTCTAAGATTATTTAATTTTCCATCACTCTGCTCATCATTTCAAACCCTAAGGATTTGCATTGATCATCTTCACATAATGAATATTGTCACAGATATCAGCGTTGAGGACGATCTATGTGAACATCTTTAGTTCTAAAAGGATAAGCTAGCTTGATAGTTTTCTTAGTTTAAAAACATTTACTTAAATAGATATATTCATGACACATTATTCATTAAAGCAATTATTCATATCAAAAATCAAGAAATGATTAAAGAAATTTATTCATTGACAAAATTGAGTACTAACACTTTTAATTCCCTCAAATCATTAAATGCTTATGCCCAACCCTCCCCAAGGAGAGTTTAGGATTCTATTACAATAGAAGTACAAGAAAAGAAATTCAAGAAAGTGAACCCTTACATGGTTCTTTGTAGAAAGAAATTGCGATAGAGATAGGGATATAATACTATGAACTGTTATTGCATTCATCAAATTTTCTCTCAATCACATATCTCTTTCCCTTCTCAATTTCCTGTGCTTGATTTCTCTTTCCTTTGGTGATAGCATATTCCTTCTTTGGGCACAGCTTCTCTCCTTCCTTCAACTTTTGCAACTTCAAATATTTTTCACCTTGAATGTCAAAAATGGGGAACCCTTTCTTAATCTTTTTTCTCAACATTTATAATTATGAATAATTCCTTTAGCATTAGTGCAGCCACCCTTTTATCTTCTTAAGAATTAAATGAATTTAATTACATATTCTTTTGTTCTCTTGAGAAGGTAGAGAATTAAAAATATTTTGGTTTAATGGCTGCTGTGAGAAGGTAAAGTATTTAAGATTTTGGCCTTCCCTATACTACTTTTAATGCTCTTTTCTAGAAGCAATTCTGACGGGCGCTACGACACACTGTAGCCCGCTTGGGCACGGGCACGCTGCAACGGTTTTGATTTTGAATTTTTGCTAAATAAATATACGTTTAGGCTAGTGATAGCGTCAACCTCTCTGTCTTGATCCATTGCGGCACGTGATAGCACCGAGCTCTCTGTCTTGATCCGCTTTGGCGCGCGATAGTGCCGAGCTCTTTTGTCTTGATCCGCTGCTATGCGCGAAAGCACCGAGCTCTCTGTCTTGATTTGCTGCAGCGTGCGGTAACAGTGATCGCGCTATAGCATCGAGCTCTCTGCCTTGGGTTACTTTGGCGCGCTGTGGCGCGCTACAGCAGTTTTCTCCCTGAATTTCATGTTTCAGCCCAGATTCAGTTAGCTCATCTTTTATCCTAAAAATAATAGTGAAAGCACATTAAAGTATATAATTCTAATAAAAAAGTATTTGTTTTTATTAACTTATTTTACTATAAATCTTAGATTTATCACACTCCCATACTTAAAATTTTGATCGTCCTCAAGCACAAAAAATAAATTTTTTAAATTTTATTAGATTGCACAATTCAATAGGATATGTGTGAAATGTTTTTGGTTATTTAATGTTTTACTTAATAGTATGACCAAAGAAACTCAAATTCTAACAAGTGCCATGCCAATGTTTCCCTCTCTTTTTACTGTTTTAATTTCCTCCTTCAAAATGTATGATATTTAACTCTTAATTTTCAAGGGGAGTTTTTTGGATTGCTTAACTTAAACAAATCTAGATTTAATCTCATGAGAGGTGAGGGCGCTTACTATAGCTGCAGGATCATACTCAAAATTTAGCAATGCTTGGTAAGCACACTCCTCTACTGCTTTAACTTTGTAAAGTTGCTTGATCTGCTAAAGCCCGAAACTTACGACCTTCCCTTATATAAAAATTTTATGCCCATTCACGTTTACAGCGTTGGCGTAAACTTTTTGCATGAGAGATGGGTAAGAATCGGTCTGCAGGCAGACCAAGTTTTCCCATCTTTGGTTCTATATATTGCCATGAAAAATAGGGAAAGGGAGTTTAAACCCCCTCTCATGGATGAGCTTTCGTTTAGATGTTATTTGGACGAAGTGCTGCTCGGCCTCCACTGAGGAAAACCTTTTTTTGTTAAATGAGCCTTCAGAAGTAAAGGCTACAGCTTCCTTGTTTGCAATGCTTTTCTTTTGGGATGCCATTAGTGTAGGAGAGGGTTGAGAGTAATGTGAATTCAAGCAGAAATTTTCAAGCACAAAGAGTGTGTGAGCATCCCTCTCATATCCCTTCTATTTATAGGTCCATAATTTATTAATATTTTCTCTTAAATTATCATTCAAATCATATTTATGGCTAGTTAAAAATAGTCATTAAGTCATGCCATAAGTGTGATTACTTTTAGTCTTTGGAAAAAGGGAAAAAAGCATATTTTGAGCAATTTTTCTCATAATACAGGTGACAGGCTGTGAATATACACGTATGCGCTTGCACGCAAGTATACGTTGTCTAAAGTAATAATTGGAAGATAAGTTCTGAGATTATCGTCCTCAGAGAATGGTGTGTTTTGTTACTAAAGTTTATCTACTTTTAATAATATTTAGATAATTATATTCTTGGGTTCTTATGGCTCCTAATTAATAATTATATATCTTGAAATTAAGGATATGATGTTGAGAAGAAGGGAGATTTGGGGTTTCACCATGCAACTTGTTATGGGACTGGTGCAAGTACTTATTTCCATTTAATTTTTAATGAAACTTGTTTGCATGCCAATTATAATCAAGTGAAGATTGTGTTCCTTATATTGGTCATTTAATTCCAACTATTTCATGTCTAGCTCACAAGATGAACACACAAGAGTTCGATCTTGGCACATATATCCTCATGTGATCGAATTGAGTTAATTAAGATTCCCTACGTATAGGTTATCAAAGTAATCATTTTACTTTGGCAATCACACGAACTTGATTTCCACACAATTAGCATCTCATGCTACATGCACAGTTCAGATAAGGAAGCGAATTATTGTGCTAAGTGGATTATGTCACATTCATCCACAAGCATTCATTTATTCATCTTCCTTCTTTCACGTACGCTGAGCTACGGAGCTTGATTGGTGTCTCTTGGCTCATATGCATTGACCTCTCGATTGAGCTCAAAGAATAGTATTGTTAGGCTCAAGAGCTTGTCACTGGGCTCTAAGCACTAATGCACACATTCCTAGCTTTAAGCCAATTGGTGAGCTATGGAGCTCAAAGATATTTAAGTTATCTAATCTCCCTTTTATCTTAAGCTAAGGTTCTTACACCGAGAATCCTTGCGCAGCAAATATGTATTCACGACGAGGACCTATATCTGCATTCCCTTGAGCTAAAGATGTGGAGCCGATTCGATATTATCTTCGTTATAAAACCATTTGTAAGAAAAATATAATAGATATTCATCACATGCATGCGTACACAGGAAACACATCTACATCAAAAGATAAAAAAATTTATTTATTAAAGAAAATCCATACAAGCACTATATATCCCTCTACTTGTTACATGACTCTATCCCAACTCTCCCCAAGGGGGAGGTTAGTTCTATATAGCACAAGAAATATAGAATATGAAATACAAAAATATGAATCATTACATGTTTTAACTGTAAGAAAGAAAACAATGAGTTAAGAAGAATACTAGGAACTGCCCTTGGCATTCTTCGGCTTTCCTCCTGCTCTCCAACTTCTCCTCTTTCAGCTCCTTGAATGTCCTTCCCTTCTTTCTCTAAATGGAATCCTTCCCCTTCCTTGGTTTGGGTTCTTCCTTCCTTTCTCTACAGCAGCTCTGAATATATAATCTTGAATATCAAAGAGGGGAATCTTCTCTTAGTCTTGCATGTAGGCTTATATAGAATAGCCCACAGCCCTTTGGATTAAAAAATAGTTTAACTCTTCAAATCCTTGCCATAAATGCTTCTTCATAAATTAGTTCAGTTAATTGTCTTGAGAATGCAAGGAATAAAGAATAGAACAGCTGAGGAAGGCAAGAGAATTAAGTTTTGTGTCGTTCCCTATGCTACATTTATTGCTAATTCTGGCTGGAAAACAATATGGCTCCCGCTGCAGCGCACTGTGGCGCGCTGGAGCGCCTAGCTTTTTGAATTCAATATGCCCTAATGCGCTATTGTGGATGTATTAAATTTCATTTCATTTCTGTATCAGCGCTGAACTTTCGAAATGAACCTGCTGTAGCGTGCGGTAGAAGGCATATTAAGTTCATTCCCGATGTAGCGCTCAGTAGCAGCGATCTTTTGAGTCAGATACGCTGCAGCGTGCAGACACGAATCGAGTAATCTTCATTTTATTTTTACCCCACTGTGGCACGTGGTAGCGCTTGAACTTTCGAATTCAATGTGACTTGGTGCACTGTGGTGCGCTTAGGCGCGCTACAGTGGTTCCATTAAATCTTCATTTGCTGAGCCTAGTTTTATATATGTCACTGTGGTGCGCGGTAGTGGTGAGGTTCTCGAGTTTGATCTGCCTTGCTGTGCTGTAGTGCGCTTGGGCGTGCTACAACGATTTTCTTCTAGAATTTTAGTTTTCTTCCAGATTGTGCTCAACTTGTCATTTTTCCTAAAAATCATGAAAAACCCATCAAAGTAGGCCATCCTAACATGAATTTTTTTGTATTTTTTCATTTATTTTGTTATAAATCTTGAACTTATCTACATGTTTCACTTGGGAATTCCCAAGAGTCAGTAAAGGCTCTGGCTGTGTGTCACATGCTGCAGTGCGCCACAATAGCGCACTACGGTGCCAAATCCCGCTCTAGAGCGCTAAAACTTTGAATTTTACTGTGGCATGCTATAACGGCAAGCTCTAATGCATTGCAGTACGGCGTTGAAATCCACTGCAACACACTGTAGCGTCTGCTTAAAGAACTTTTCCTGAAGTTTAACTAATTTTCCAAATTTCCAATTATACTGATCAGGTTGCATTTTTCTGCTGCTAAGTAAGCTAACTATTCCTACACACAATAAAATAAAATTAATTCAAAAAAAAATATATAGGTTGTCTCCCATAAGCGCTTGGTTTAGTGTCATCAGCCCGAGCAATTTATAAACTTAAGTAACTATTTATCTTGGGGTCTTTCTTTCCAAATTTAGAGTATATGGGTGAGCACTAACAGAAGTTGTGCTCAAACTCATCACTTTAAATTTCCCTTTTTTCTCCTCTTTTTCCTTAGAGGTGGGTCCAGGTGCTCCCTTCTTGTTCCTCTTACCCCTTCTAGTTTTGTGGCGCCTCACCCCTTAATCCACAAGAATAAGCCAATGGGAAGTGTGTCACTCTGGCAAATCTCTCACTTATTATTAGATTAGGTATAATCCACAATTCATTAATAAGAGAAGGATGTGCCCATGATATACATACATTGTGATCAATCACTAAATAATATAAACTCAGAGTGCGGAAGCAAAATAAAGCAAAAAAATATCTAATTTACTGCAATAAGTAAGGAAAGTGCAACATTCAGCTCAGAATAAAGAGTATAACAAAAACACACCGATAAAGGTACCTATATTATAATAGCATTTTAAATAATTTTAATGAAAGGAAATAAGCAATCACTCATCCTCACAATAAAGTAGAAAAAGGATCTAAATAGTTTCTGCTTCACCTAATTGCTCCTCCTCAATAAAAGGCTCATCTTCTAGCACAAGCTCCTCAAAATGATTCGGATATGACATTGTCAGTTTCACAATACCAGGGCCCCAGCCAATAAAAGAAAAATCTTATTAGACAATTGTATAAGTATATTTTAAGCTGATAAATTTTCATAAGTTTATTAATGTCGCCATTTACTTAAACTTAAACAAAATAGACTAGCATATGAGCCACAAGCATACAAAAGAAGTAGTAAGTTATAAATAACATTTTTTATAACTAAGTAATAATGAGGAAAAAGGCATACCTCAATAAAATACATTAAGACAAAGCTAGGCATATATATATATAAATATAGTAAGAAAAGTATTCAAAGAAAGACTAATTCTAAATATAATGATGATCATATGACATATGCTGATTAAGAATAAGTAATATGATTATGATATGTATAGTAAACAGTAACAGAAACTAACTTTCTATGAGTAAGTAAGTAGGTAAAAGTAAAGCTGATTAAAGTAAAATGAAACAATATAATAATAAATAATAATCAGGTATGTTAGACTATCATATCCAAAAAATTAGTCAATTGGGCCACAGCATATTCCCAAAGTCTTTTTGGGCTAGGGCGGAACAAAAATTCTCATAGCCTTTCTAAAATAGGGCAGGCAAAACAGTATTGTAGAACTAAGGAGGCAGTAAATACAAATTCAGTAAATATTAGTTATTTTACTTTTGCTCCTGTGGACACGTCCATAAATATTTGAGGATTCAAGCACGTCTGTAAGATTTTTTGGGTTCTAAACTTAACACAACACTCCTCAATGAGTAATGCTAAGCTATCCCTTATTTCTCCTTACCACTGTCCATTGGGGTAAAATGCGCCATATCAACTATAAAACTGAATCCAATGCAAATATTATCCTAATTATTATAAGTTTTTGTTTCATGCACAATATTATCTTATATATTATGTTCAAGGCAATAGTACAAAAATACATGGAATGTGTAACCATAAATACATCAATAGTGATCAAGGGACTTTACTACGTAAGGTGATATTATTTATTATCTAATTGAATATTCTAACTATTCCAAGTTATACAAGTTAGAATCTCCAATTCTTATTATCGAGTGCAACTTAGAAGCATGGCCTTATAAGTTAAAAGCAATTAGAACTGATCAGGTTCTAATTTAATTCAATCAAAATTGATTACAAGTTAACTAATAAATCATCGCATCTTAATTGATGAATTTAGATGTTCTAAATTACAATCTGATCAAGATCTACTAACACTATGGAATATGAATTAAACATCATAAATTGGAGTTAACCACATTATCTAGAGGTGAGGTCTAAGGATCTAGGGTTCTTAATTCTAAGAGTGAACTAATGATTAAGGCAAATCCTATCAATTAAAATTAAGTTTAATAGGATGATTTATCTCTTCTTAATCTAAATTTGAAAGATAAAATAATCAAAATTAAAGTATGAAAATCTAGAAACTAATAAAATCAAGGTTCCATTCATTGAATAACCCACTTTATTCAATAAATGAATTCTAACCTATGATATATTCTTAGTCTTAAGGAAAGGTCCTAAGGTGAAGTGCTGAAATCCTAATGATGCTCTTAATGAGATGACCAAAATAGGATTTTGAAATTGATGAAATTTAATTCAATCTTACTTCCCTTACTAGTTTTGTTCATTTAAGGAAGTTAAGGATGAATTTTAACTAAGTAAGGCACATTACCCTTACTTAAGGATTTTAAGCATTTAAGGGGGGGGGGTTTAGCCAAATTATTCAAATTATAAAATTTATGAATTAAATTGATCCTAAATTAGTTTTATTATTATTTTTAATAATTTATAAGATATTTTAAGGGTTAAGAGCACTTAACTTAAATTTTGGGCAAAATGACAATTTTGCCCCTATTTCAGGGTCTAAAAAGTTACTTTTTGATTTAGGGTTCCAAATTAGATTTTCTTAGTATCGAATAATTCCTTACTATCTAATATGAAGATAGATAATAAGTACACCAATTTTGGTCAAGAATTGGGTTCTATAGGCCCAAACTAAGGATTTTGACCTAAAGGGACAATTTATTAATTTTACCTAGTGAAGTCTAAAAATTTATGTAGTTTATTATTATTTATTATTCAAAGATTTCATAGAGTCTAAGAGCACTAAATTCTGAGATCTATCAGTTAAGTTATAAGCATTTCAAAATCTATGCAATTCCTTAGGTTAAGAGAGGTCAAAACCTAACTTTTTCACTAGAAATTTAAATTTAGTAAACTCAGTGGCTATAGCTTCCCTATATCACACTGAGTACTTTAACTATGAGTAGACCCAAATCGAACCTCAATTGGTCAAGTTATGACCTAACTAGGGTTATGAGTATTTTTGTCAACTTAAGGTTTTTAGGAGTCAAAACTATAATTTTATTTCAGTTTACTGTTGATGATGCTTTTCTGATCTAAATAGCATTTTGAATGATCTAATTTGGAGTTTAATTGACTAAGTTATGGTCAATTGAAGTTCTAAGATTTAATGGTGTAATTAGGGTAGGATCCTAAAAATAATTAGTCAAATTAATAATTCAACATCAAAACTAATACTATCATGATAAATTAAACACTCTCCTAATTAAAATGAGACTCATATTGACTAAATTTGGGTCATTAGGCACAAAATTATGGCCAAGGAAAGTCTTGGTATAAATGTGGGGTCTTAAAATATCACTAGGTTAAATACTCATCATATAAAAAAATAAATAATGATAAGATACTCCTCTCATTTTTTTGATTAAAATGAGATATAAGTTGAATATATTTGATTATTGGTTAATTAGTTATAATGGTTTAAAGTTTTTGAATTAATTTAATCAATTTGAATTAATCCTAAAGTTCTGCAAATGATAAATTAAATTAAATAAGTCTACTATTTTAATTTAATTAACAAATTAAACTTAAATTATTAATTCACTATTAACAGATTATAATTATATATATATATATATATATATATATATTTATATATATTAATTCAATTATGCAAGTTAATGATGGCAGTGGGACCCACTGAGTGACACATGGCGGCCATCCGATGGATGCGAGATGGGAGCGGGTCCCACACAGGACACGTGGCAGGCTCTCGATCATGTAGCGGGACCCACTATTGCAGTCGAGGTGACCGCGGCATAGAGGCGGTCCTCGCTGAGCATACGCGGCACCGCATGACTCGCAAAGCGGGACCCATGTGTCTGCGGACTGAGGGAACCCCACCAGAGGCGGGCCCCACGTGCCATGCTCACGATCCAATGCATTTGGGTCAGGAACAGGTGGACTCGGCCTGACTCGAAGGGTTCCTCCTTTGTCCTCAAGCCGGTGAGCTCAAGCATGCCATACAAGGACCCTCCTGTCTGTGCATGGCATTGACTCACATGCCGATGGATTGGCCGTGTCGAGGGATACCTGTCGGTGGTCGGATCAATGCATGAGGTGGCTCGTATTGGCCATAAATCCTAACCCCAGGTAGAGTGTTACGGGTTGAAGGCGGACGAGGACAGTGACTGTATATCACTGTGGATCCATTATCGAATTCGAATGATCAAACTGATTGTGGTTCGATCAGATCCTGTACCACTACAATCCAACACAAGAAATAACATTGTGAAATTGAAAGGGCGTGATTGATGGAAGATCGAGGGAGTAGGGAGTACTTTTGTAGTACCCTGCCCCATCGCCGCGCGCAACTAAAATACATAATAATAAAACAGTCGGTGGTAGAGCGGTGCGCCACTTGAGAAGGCATTACCCATCTCCTTAAATAAGCTAAAAATAAACCCATACAAAGGATTGCTGACTCATACCCCAAAGAGAAAGGTCGAGATCTAATACTTAAGATAAGAGTAGTATCCTTATCCCAAGTACTAGATAAATGCATACATTGGATTTACATATAAAATAAAGAATCCAATATATGTATAAGATATCAACATTTCTAATATGTTGATCACATCACAATATTAAGTATAAGTAATATATAAACAGAGTGTGGAAGCTAAGCATGCATCCAAAAACATTCATCACAAAAATAGAATAAAAATATTTATCTCAAAATAGAAAAGTAAATACATCCTGAATTAATACAAATAATTTACTAAAATAATACTTAAATAAAGTCTAAGCACTAAACTGAAATAATAATCAAAAGCAGTAAAGCTGGAGAAGAGATCCATTAAGGCTCCACAAACTCCTACTGAACCTCCTGCACATCCTCCTAATCTAGCTCAACAAATTACTCAAAATCTAGCAACTTGTCAGATCTCAAAAGTACCACATGTTAGACTTATAGTCTAACATATTGAAACTAATCTAACAGTGATAATTATTTACTTAATACTTAAATAATGTAAACCAAGATACAGAAAAATTGTAATAGTAACTGAAAATTTAAAATTGCATAAAACTAAAGTAAAATAAAGCTGACTATATACTAAATACTAAAAATAAATGAAACTGAGTTAATAACATGTAAGACTATATAGTATATCACTGATGTCATGCATTTGTATATGCTACAATACGAAATGCAACTGATATGCAATTGAAATATCACTGAATGGGTATAAATTATACGATCCAATGCCTACATATATCCAGTTGGAAATCCAATACTAGTCACCCTACAAATTCCTCGGTTGATATATGCAATATTCTGTAATCCATAAATTATCACTGATACTCATATATTATGCTCATGTTCATGCTCATGTCTCTGCACTACATGCTTAAAATCCAAAAATCTAGAAAATAATGTAAAATTAGATAATGAATCAAATGTCTCCATTGTGCATAATCCATTTAAATGAATTCTGACTCCTAGTTCTAATTCTGATAAATTTGTTTTGCTTGAGATTTTACTTAAATTTATAAGTTGAAAAGGTTACTACACATATTTAGTATGTTCTTAAGAAAGGTGGATTTAACACTTAGTTTATTTGGAGCCACACCTATCAAAGCGTTCTTCAATAGGAGGCATTACCCGTTGGGAATTTTCTTTTACTCAAACTAAGCTATTAAATATTTTAAACTATAAGCATACTTAGTGTCCCAAGGAAGGTAACTTGAAATACTTAGTTTGTTTGAGGCCACCACTATCAAAACGTTCTTTGATAGAAGGCATCACCCATTGGCAAATTTTATTTCACTCAAACTAAAGATTTAAGTCCCTAATTATAACACTCTTAGGATCGGAGGATTTACTCTAAGTAGACTATATCCACCTAATCTCGCATGATAGCACAAAGATAAGTCTTACTTAGTGTGGCTCAACTAATTTTGAATACTGCTAAATTTATTCAGCACTATGGATATACACTATTATACTCAACTAATAATCTAGGTTTACTCAATGATATTTAATCAACAAGGATCACCAAAGCTATGAATTTAAACTTCATTGGGATGAATTCTATATAAGGTTCCAAGGATGTAACCAAAAGGTCACTGAATATATGCTACTACTACATGGGAGTAATCTAATGCTAAGTACTTTAGGTGGTTCTACTATAAGGGTTGAAGAACAACTTCTAAGGTTAAGGGGAAAATATCTAACTTCCTACCTCAAGATTCAGCAAAAGATCTTCCTACCTCATTGTGTTATCAATTAATAAGGCTTTTCAATTACATTATAAATCCTATTATAAGATCATCAAGATCTTACACATCTAACATTTACCATAAATTTATAAGTTTCATTTATTATACTTGAATTGATCAGATCAGATCAGATGGTTAGACCCATCTGATTACATCCTATACTACAGTTATGGGACAAAATCAAGAATATTTTTGGGATTTGATCTTGTAATAAATCAGCATAGTTTTATAATTATCTTCATGCTAAGAGTTTTATATAAGAAAAAATCAAAGATCTTAAGCACAAGTCCAGCTATTTAATCACATAATTTCATTTAGTAGTCTTAGCACTTCTAATTAAATAATTTATGATTAATGTCAAATCAGATGCATTAATGGAATCATGTCAATTGAATTGTCTTATAATCAAGTTGATTATTTAAGTGATTAAGGATTTAGATCTTAATCAGATATGATAGGATTTAACTCCTAGCCTTTCCAACTTAAGATCAATAGTTGATTTATATATCAATGACAAATCAATGTATTATTAGTAAATGATTGATGACAAATTTTATATTTAAATTAAGTATCAATTACTTAATCATATTCTTAAAATTGTTATGTTCAATTATAGTTTAATGTCAAATTAAGTAAATCAAGGTGTCCAATTTAAGATTAAAGTTCTTTAACATACATAAGCATCTCATTAATTAAAATAATGAGTAATTAAGGCTAATCAAAACTTAAATAAAATACAAAAGGGATTAGTACTTGAGTATAAATATAAAATAATTAAGTTTCATATAATTTGATTATTAAGTTCTATATTGACCATACAAGCAATTAAAGATCCTAATGTTTCTATTCGGTATAAAATATTCAAGCAATTTCTTTATGAGGTCTAGAACATTCTATATATGCTAAAATAGTAGATTTCACATTAAAATTCACCTACACATTTATATAATGCTCATTTTTACTAAATCCAATTTTTATTTTAGTATGATTTGACCCCATTAAGGTTCTAGAATCATTAGAATGCAAAAATATAAAGTTTTGACCTTTCTGGACGATTTTGGACTCTACGGTGCATTAAATTTAATTTTATTAATATTTATATGCTGCTACAACACGCTGTAGCACACTATGGCATAATACAGCGGACGCATTTTTGAAACTTTGGGTGCTACGACGTGCGGTAGCGCCCGACGATGATTTCGCCTATGCGAAAACCGTAACGAATCACTTTTCGCACTAAAATATTTTCAATCTAGAGCACTTAACATGCGGTGCCATATACTGATGAAAAGGTCTTTCTGAGATATTTCCATTGATACCAAAATTAGTACGAACAAATTATTCTAATAAATATAAATTAAAGTTCTAGATACATGTAAACAAAAAATTTTATATTTTTGACTTAAATTTTAAATGAAGGGATGGGCTTCGATCGGACTCATTCAAGTCCGATTGAGGGGTGACAATCGTGCATAGAATTCATACAGTAAATTAATGGAAATTTCATTCACAACACTTTAATACATATGAAGAGAATAGCACAATGAATAGTTTAGCAAAAGGGTACCTTGGCCTTAGGAATGAAAGAATAAGACTCGGCTGATTTCTTGAGAGCTTGAGGGCTTGATGGATCCTTCAACAACAACATAGTAAGAGAAAGAGGGCAGCTCAGCTAATGGATAAATGGAGAGGAAGAGAGGGCTAAGCGCTCATTTAAAGGAGAAGTAGAGCATGACTCTCCCTTAAATTCTCCCATCAATTATGGGAGATAAGAGGAAAGGTCATGAGTCTTTTCTTTTAATTATGTGCATTAGAGGAGAAGAAGGGGAACGGAAGTTTGGCTGAGAAGAAAATAAATAGTTAGATTTTGTCAATTTATTAGGTTTAGAAACTATTTAATAATCTATTTAAGGCCATAACCTAAATCAAGACAGCCATTAGATTAAAATCGAATGGTTGAAATTTCTCGAGCCATGATCTATAGCCATACGAACAAAAAAATTATAATTTTGGCATCGAAATGGGCGTCTCGATGAGACAAATGCACACATCTGAAAAATCATTAAATTTGAACGAGTATTTTATTTTATATTAATTTTTAATTGAAAAACTTCAAAAATTCGCTATGATTAATCTAAAGCCTAAATTTTGTGAAACTTAAAACGTATCATCCTCATATGATGCATAACTTAAATATACAAAAAATTTTAAATTCTGACTTTTATTTTATCTATTTCTAGATTAGGGTACTTGGATCGCATATCAGATTCGCTGTTTTTTATCTCAGTCCAAGATTTGAATGGGTTCTTCAGCAAAGGATAAATCAAGCTAAATTTGCACTTCTATGAACTGAATTAAGTGAGTGGGATCCCTGAGGTATTTTCTCAATGAAGATACGTGGAATACGTTTTGAGCAACTGTAAAGTCATCGGGTAAATTCAATTTGTAGGCACAAGATACTATCCTTTCTGTTACCTCAAATGGCCCGACATAGCAGGGACTGAGTTTCTTAGCCATGCCAAATTTAAAGGCTCCCTTCATTGGACTAACCTCTTAAGTATGCAAAATCTCTAGCACTAAACTCTATGGGTCGATGATGCATATTATTGTACTTTGACGATCTTGAGCAGTACGGATCCTTTGTTGAATTAACTGAATCTTCTTATTGGTTTCTTCCACTAATTAAGACTCATACAACTGCACACTTCCCACTTCAGACCAGGCTAATGGAGTGCTGCACTTCTATTTATATAGGGCCTTATATGGAGCTATTTTGATACTGGCCTGAAAGTTGTTATTATTTGTAAACTCCACCAGTGGGAGGTGATCTTCCCAAGATCCAACAAAGTCTAGGATACACAATCTAAGCAGATCTTTGATGACTTGATTTACTCGCTCTGTCTGACCATCGATTTGAGGATGAAAAGCTGTACTCATTGCTAGGGTGGTTCCCAGATCCTGATATACTGTCTGCTTGACCTTAAAGGTGAATCGGCTGTCCCTATCGAATACAATTGTTTTAGGAATACCGTGCAACTTAACTATCTCCTTGATATAGAGTTTGGTGAGTTTCGCAATTGAATTTATTTGCCAAATAGAAATGAAATGAGCGGACTTGGTTAAACGGTCAACTACGACCTAAATAGCATTGGTTCCAGACTTTGCATGAGGCAATCCCATAATGAAGTCCATGGATATATTTTACCATTTCCATTTTGGAATTTCCAACAGATGTAACTGACCACCTGGCTTCTGATGCTCTGCCTTAACCAAACAGCACGATGGCACTTAGCAACAAAATCTCCAACACTTCTTTTCATCCCTAGCCATCAAAATGATTGCTTCAGATCTTGATGCATATTTGAGCTTCCTAGATGCACTTGATACCTAGAATTATGGCCATCAACTAAAATCTTCTGATGCATTGACTTAGAAATAAGATTATTTAAATATATAGCACCCTTCTTAAAATCAGCTCAGGGTGATGACTACTTTCAATTGCAATCTTAAAGTTCAAGTAGTCCTCATCATTTATTTGAGAAATAGAAACATCCATGTGGAAGGTGGGTTCCATATTGCTCATGGATATCATTCACTTAATAAGTCACCATGCACAGACTTGATATTCATCTTACGAAACTCTTCTTCCAATGGGCTTTCAAAGATAATGGCATTAAGCATAGCATGACGGCTCAGAGCATCAGCTACAATATTCACCTTTCCGGGATGGTACTGAATGTTGAGATCGTAGTCACTAATTAACTCTAACCATCTCCTCTGCCTGTAGTTCAACTCCCTTTGAGTGAATATATATTGGAGGCTCTGATGGTCAGTGAATATTGAACATTGAATTCCATAAAAGAAGTGATGCCAAATCTTTAAGGCAAACACTACAGCAATGAACTCAAGATCATGGACAGGATAATTTCAGTTGGCGGGAAGTATAAGCGATGACTTTCCCTTCTTGCATCAATACAACTCCCAAGCCTAACCTAGAAGCATCGGTATATACTTGGTAGTTCAACCCTTCTTTAGAAAGAACTAAACCTGGGGCTGAGGAAAATGCATCATTTAGTGCTTGAAACGCTTCTTCGCAAGCTTGGAGACCACACGAATGGTATTGCCTTCTGGGTTAGTTTAGTTAGTGAAAAGGCTATTTTGGAAAAGCCCTTCACAAAATTTTTATAATATCCAGCTAAACCCAAGAAGCTTCTGATGTCTATGACTGATTTAGACTGGATCCATTTTTGGATGGCACTAACCTTGTTCTGATCCACTCTAATACCTTGGGCATTTACCACGTGGCCTAGAAAGGCTACAGAATCAAGCCAAAATTTACACTTTGAGTATTTGGCGTACAATTGGTGACTACGCAGTTCCTCTAATACGGTCGATCTTCAGATGACCTTCATGCTCTTTTTTAGTCTTAGAATAAATCAGAATATCATCAATAAAGATGATGATGAATTTGTTAAGATAAGATTTGAGGATGCACTGCATTAGATCCGTAAATGTTGATGACACATTTATCAATCTAAATAAGGAACTCATAGTGACGATATATAGTCATGAAAGCTATCCTTTCAATGTCAAAGTCCTTAATTTGTAGCTGATGGTATCATGATCGTAGATTAATCTTCAAGAACACCTTTGCCCCAGACAGCTAATCAAACAAGTCATCTATGCGAGGCAACGGGTATCTATTCTTTATCATGACTTTGTTCAGCTCCCGATAGTGGATGAACATACACATTGACTCATCATTCTTCTTAACAAATAGCACTGGCGCTCCCCATGGGGACGAACTAAGTATGATAAGACCTTTCTCCAACAATTTATGTAACTGTTTATTCAGGTCCTATAATTCCTTGGGTGCCATACGATAAGTTGCCTTAGAAATGGGTTGGGTTCTCGGGATATTATCTATTTCATATTTGACTTCCCGTGTGGGTGGAGAACTAGGTAGATCTTCAGGGAAGATATCGGTGAATTTGCAATTGATAGGATTCTTAGATAAGGGAATATCTTCTTTTGTTTCTCCTAGTATTGTCATTGGGAAGGTGCTAAATCTTTACATACTAACCTCTTGGCCTTGATGGCATTGATCAAATCATCTCTTGTACTAAAATTTATGACGAATGACTTAGCTTGTCTACCACTACCCAAGGTGATCTTTTTCTTCTGGCAGTTAATGGTGGCGCCATGTTGACTTAGCCAAATCATTCCCAGAATGATGTCAAAATTGGTTATTGGCAGGACTTCAAGCTTAGCTTCAAGCTTGGCTTCAAACTCTGTGTCTCCAATAGGGATCTGAATCTTACAGAACTGATAAACTAGCATTTGAGCTCCATATGGTAATACTATGCTTAAAGGTTTAGCTAGATGGCATAGTCGCAAGTTAAGAGGTTTGGTTTAGCTTTCAGAAATAAAGGAGTGACTAGCTCTAGTGTCAAATAATATGTTGCAGGGCTTGTCATTTACATAGATTTTACCTAATTATAGATGCAGTAATTCACTAGCTACTTTAAGCAAGTAATATTAAAAAGTAGATTGGTTCAGAAGTGTACACCTAACACCACACAATTGTCTTCAACTGCCTCAATCGGGGTGAGGGCATACACACAGGCAGGACCGATAGGCATGTTGTTGTAGGGCTACCGAGGTGGTGGCTTTGGAGCATTAGGATGGGAGACAATGGCTGTCTCTTGCCATTGAGCAAGAGAAGGAGGTAGTGCTGGGAGGGCTGATCAGGGTTTCTAGAATATGTCGAATACTCATCGATGCTTAATTTATTCAATTTGATCGCCAGTGATGGTATCGTGGCAACTACACTGGTAGTAGAATGGCTTGGCCTTCCACAGTTGAAGCAATTCCCGGTTCTATCGTAGGACCGACCATAAGGGTGGGGTCGAGTGCAACCATGAAAGAGCTTGGAGGATGGAGCATCTGTTTCAAGCTGGTATACCCAAGCTCATTTGAGGTGCTCGTGCTGGAATGAGGCCGGCCCAAGACTCGCTTGGGTCCTTCCAATGCTTAATCTTGCTCTGCCATTTTGGCAGATTCCAAGAGTTCTGTGAAATTGTTCAGGCAGAGGGAAATGACATGTCTTCGAATGGAGGGTCGCAAACCACCTCAGAAGCAGTGGCATTGATTTGATTTGGTAGGGACGAGGTTGGTGGCAAACCTTGATAGTCGCCAAAATTCGGATTCATATATCGAGATAGAGCGGTTTTCTTATTGTAGTTTCAGGAACTGATCCTCCAAATTATGTTATGCAAATATGGGGATCTGTTGAGCTTGAAATGCCTTGATGAACTCATCCTAGGTGATGTCCTTAAGCACCAAGTTGGTAAACATGTCGCAGATGTTATCCTACCAGTACTATGTCTCATCTTGGAGGAGGTGGGTTGTTAAACGGATCACCTCGGTGTTAGGGAACTTGATACTAGTGAAATTTTTCTCCACCATCTTGATCCAGCTAGTAGTATCAATAGCAGAAAGGCTCCTGTTGATAGTAGGGGGGCCTTAGATGTAGGAAACTATGCAATATTCCATCTGCAGATTGAACGTGATGCTGGAATGAGTAGTAGGATGCAAGAGCTATCTCAGAATTTGAACGACTTGGATTCATATGTGCCATCAATAGTCGTTCCATTCTCTCAGTCTGTTTTCATTGGGATTCCGCCGTTCTTTCTACTTGCTTATTATGTGAATCCACAATCATTTTGACTGCTTCAAGCAGTGAGCTCCATTCAGAGGATGAGCTGCTAGATGCAGCTAGGGAGGAACTCTGACCAGGATTCATTTTGGTGCTAGTCTGAATTTAGAAAATGACACCTTTTTAGAATTTTGATGAAAAACATGATAACTCTTGATTACTCATTTTAATTTGAAATACATGCAATAGGAAGATGCAATAGAGGGCATGAACTAAAACACTAAAATATCTATCTAATATATTTTACAGTGAAAGTATGACAAAAATCTATGGGTGAGTGATCAGTGGGTGATAGCCCACCAATCTTCGGCGTGGTCCTAAAGGAGGAGGGATACTATGGAAACTCAAATGTCGTTGGGACATTCTATCACTTCCATAATGAAGCGCACACACTTCAACCACTCCTTGGCTAGAGCGGGAAGGTTAAAGCCTCTAAAGATGCCATGTTGGAGCATTCGTTCTAGTACTCAAACTCCTTGCCCCGACACTCCTTCAATGTATCGCTTGTATCTAGGTCAAACTAGGAGACATACTCCCATATAGCCTCAAATCACTGGTAGTGGTGTGCCACTCTGGAAAATCCCTCACTTATTATTGGATTAACTATAATCCACAATCCATAAATTAGAGAAGGATGTGCCCATGATATACATACAACGGGATCAATCACTAAATAATACAAATTCAGAGTGCAGAAGCAAAATAAAGCAAACAGTACATCCAATTTACAACAATAAGAAAAGTACAACATTCAGCTCAAAATAAATAGTATAACAAAAACACCCAGTTAAAGGTACTTGTATTATTATAGAATTTTAAATAAGTTTAATGAAAGGAAATAAGCAATCACTTATCCTCACAATAAAGAATAAAACGGATCTAAATAGCTTCTGCTTCACCCAACTACTCCTCCTCAAGAAAAGGCTCCTCTTCTAGCACGAGCTCCTCAAAATGATTCGGATTTGATATTATCAGTTTCACAATGCCAGGGCCCCAGCCAACAAAAGAAATATTTTTATTAGATAATTGTCTAAGTACATTTTAGACTGATAAATTTTCATAAGTTTATTAATGTCACCATTTACTTAAACTTAAACAAAATAGACTGGCATAGGAGCAACAAGAATACAAAGGAAGTGGTAAGTTATAAATAACATCATTTATAACTATGTAATAATGAGGCAAAAGACATATCTTAATAAAATAAGCTAATACAAGGCTTGGCATACATATATAAATACAGTAAGAAAAGTACTGAAAGAAATAATAATTCTAAACATGTTGATGATTATATAACATATGCTGATTAAAAATAGGCAATCTGACTGTGATATGTAGAGTAAGTAGTAACAAAAACTAACATCCTATGAGTAAGTAAGCAAATAAAGTAAAGTTGATTGAAGTAAAATATAACAATATAATAGTAAATAGTAATCAGGTATGTACAGACTGTCATATCAAAATAATTGGCCAATCGGGCCACAGCATATTCCTAAAGCCAAAAAATTGAACCTAATGCAAATATTATCCTAATTATTCTAAGTCTTTATTTCATGCACAATATTATCTTATACGTCATGTTTAAGGCAATGGCACAAAAATACATGGAATGCGTAAGCACAAATATATTAAGAGTGAGCAAGGGACTTTACTACACAAGGTGACATTATTTGTTATCTAATTAACTATTCTAACTATTCCAAGTTACACAAGTTCAGGATCTCTAATTCCTACTATTTAGTGTAACTTAGAATCACAGTCTTATAAGTTATAAGCAATAAAAACTGATCAAGTTCTAATTTAATTCAATCAAAATTGACTACAAATTAAATAATAAATCACCACATCCTAATTGATGAATTTAGATATTCTAAGCTAAAATTTGATCAAGATCTACTAACACTATGGATTATGAATTCAACACCATGAATTAGGGTTAACCACATAATCCAGAGATAAGGTCTAAGGATTTAGGATTTTTAATTCTAGGAGTGAACTAATGATTAAAGAAAATCCTATTAAGTATAATCAAGTTTAATAGAATGATTCTCCTCATCTTAATATAAGTTGAAAGATAAAATAATTGAAATTAAAGTATAAAAATCTAGAAACTAATAAAACTAAGGTTCTATTCATTGAATAACCCACTTTATTTAATGAATGAATTCTAGCCTAGGATCTATTCCTAATCTTAGGAAAAAGTCCTTTGGTGAAGTGTTGAAATCTTAATGAAGCTCTTAATGAGATAACCTAAATAAGCTTTAGAAATTGATGAAATTTAATTCAATCTGACTTCTCTTACTATTTTTGTTCATTTAGGGAAGTTAAGGATGAATTTTAGCTAAGTAAGGTACATTGCCCTTACTTAGGGATTTTATACCTTTAATGGGGAGATTTTAGCCAAATTATTCAAATTATAAAATTTATGATTTAAATTGATCCTAAATCAATTTTATTACTATTTTTAATGATTTTTAAGATGCTTTAAGCATTAAGAGCACTTAACCTAAATTTTGGGCAAAATACCTATTTTGCCCATACTTAAGGGTTCAAAAAACTACTTTTTGATTTAGGCTTTTAAATTAGATTTTCTTGACACTAAATGATTTATTACTATCTAATCTGAAGATAGAGAGTAAGTACACCAAATTTGGACAATAATTGGGTCCTATAGGTTCAAACTAAAGATTTTGACCTAAAGAGGCAATTTAGTAATTTTACCTACTAAAGTTTAAAAGTTTGTGCAATTTATTGTTGCTTGCTGTTCAAAGATTTTATAGAGTTCAAAATTACTAAATTCTGAGGTCTATTAGTTAAGTTATAAGCATTTCAAGATATATCCAATTCCTACGGTCAGGAGTAGTCAAAACTTAACTTTTCCATTAGAAGGTCTATGCTTTTTGAAGGCTTCATTCCTATGGGGAGTTGATTGCACCATTTGCTTGAGATCTATTTCTGAGTGATAATGCTCAAGTACCTTTGTTGTCTTTACTAGCTCAAAGAATCTAATTAGACAGAGTGGAACAATCAGATCTTTCAGTGAATCTCGCAATCCGTTGAGAAAGTGATGGCACTTAGCCGATTCATATTGGATCATCTCTGGGGCAAAACGAATCAACATACAAAAATCACTTTCGTAGTTAGCGACATAATGGCTTCCTTGCGTCAGCCTCAGAATTATGTCTATTATGATATTCTGTGCATATGGGGGAATGAATTCGGCCTTGAATGCCTCTACGAATATTTCCCAAATGATGTCTTCAAGTTCATAATCAATAAATCTGGTATTTCGAACCTCATCCCACTAATATTATACCTCAGCATGGAACATATGTGTCATGAGACAGACGGCTTCTGAATTTGGAAATTTCAGACTAATTAGATTCTTTTCGATAGTTTTCAGCCAGTCGGATGTGTCCATTAGAGATAAATTTCCACTGAAGGTGGAAGGCCTTAATCTTAAGAAGTTATGGAGAAGACCATCAGTAGAATGATGGGAAGGAAAAGTATACTACTAAATAGGAGTAGCAGGGGTAGCAGCAACAGCTGGTACTGAGCAATTATACATCATCTTATGCATTGCTAATGCTTGTTGATCCTAATTCTCCAACAAGGTTGCCACCATTGCTCCAAGATGAGCTACTTCATCCGAAGAACTGCTTGAAGCGACAACAGTTTTGATAGGGGTAGCAACTTGAGGTGATCCATAATTCATTCTATTTGAGTAATACGAATCTAGATTTCAGAATCATTTTAAGGAAGACAGCAATAAATTTCTAATAGATGCCAAAAATTCTCATTACTTTTGAAATGAAGAATTACATAAGATTTGAAAATTGCCAAAATCACAACACTACTAGAATTATTTAAGTAATAAGAAATGACAATTACTGTAACTACCACTCAAACATTCTTAATGTACTCGGCCCTAAACGCAAAGCAGAAATCCTCGAAAGTCACTTCCTGACGCTTCCTCTTGCATTTTCGTTCGAGTTTCCTAATGGTATCAAGCCACCAAACTCCCGCATAGTCCAGCATCTGATCCCTCATAATGTCAATAATGAAAGACTCTGGACACTTTATGTGTTTCAGGACTAACTCCACTTGGCTCAACCACTCCTTAGCATATATAGGAAAGTCAAGCCCTCGGTACGCTATTTGGTGCAGAAGTTTGTCCGAGACTAAAGTTCCTCTTACTGAGACTCCTTCAATCTACCATTTGCTCTCTTGTCTTCCTTTGAAGATATAGCTCCAAGCCAACTTGAAGGCATGCAGATAATAGTACAAGTCAAACTCTCCATGATCCATTTGATCCTAATAGCAGAATGTACGGGTTTTTTCTTTTTTTGATCAACTAGAGATGACTAGATTTTTAAGATATGATTATTTTCATTCTACATTTTTTAGAGAATTATCGATAGTTCTATGTTATGGATGTTATATCTTGAAGTTTGTACTTCTGAAGAATGGTCCATTGGGTAGAAAGGAATCACAGATCCCATTCTGACACCTTACGGTGTTTTCTAATACCAATTGTTGCGCCCTGTACCCTCTGCGGTCATACTAATACTAATATTAGCATAAACATGATGAGTGCGGTGCTCCAACTGTGGCAAATTCCTGACATAAGTAGAGTCAGGTAAGACCCAACCCTCCTTAAGTCAAGAACTTGTCACCTGGAACTGTGAATATACATCAACATATCAAAGTAGTGGAAGCAAAAAATAGTATAACATAACATCTACATCACAACATAGTATAGAAGCGTAAAAGAAACATTAACTTAGCTCAAAGTGCAGAAAGTAAATACATCCAGAAATTAATTATTACATACTGAAAATTTAAAAGAAAGAAAAGATCTGTCAAGCTTACAGTAGAAAAAGAAAATTTATCTAAGTGGCAACAGGAGGGTCCTCCTCCTGTCCAAGCTCCACTTCTACAGAACCACCCATGAACAGCTCCAAATCTGATATTTGTCGGTATCACAAATGCCAGGGCCCCAGCTAATAAAAGAAAAATGTTACAGTTAGACAAATTATCTAAGTGCATTTAAGCTTATTTAAGTGAATTGAATATTTAAAGATATCACGTTAATTACTTTAAACATGCAAAAAGTTTAAGGTGCATCAAGTTACAAAGAAAAGGATAGCTATAAATAATGTTTTTATAACTGAGCAACTGGTATGTAGAGTAACATATAAAACATGAAACTAAGCAAGGTGAGGCTAAAGAGCAAAAATAACTATAAGTACTAAAGAACTCATACTAACATACTTATGATCACATAAAGACATGTTAATTTCAACAAAAGTAACTGTACTAAAATGCGTTGAATAAATATACAAAACTAGCATCATAAATATGCCAATATTTAATAACTACTCAATGGAACATATATACAAGCATGCATAGTTAATAAATGAAAGGCCACTGAAGCATGTGGAAAATCAAGCTAAGTACAAAAATAAGCTAAAAAGTAAAGCCACTAAAGCATGTGGCAAAGCAACTGAAAGCACTGAAAAGTAAGGCCACTGAAGTATGTGGCAAAGTAAAACAAAGCACTGAACTGAACTGAAGTAAAAGTATGCTTAAACATAGTACTGCCATAATAAAAATAGGCCATACAGGACCTCTGAATAGAAAGTTCAACATGTGTCAATCCTAGACATCTTCAGAGCTAGATTCGAGTTGAAATTTATAGAATAAGACATATATCCATCCTAGCCAAGCACTGGGCTAGGTTCGAGTCTATTTTATAATAAAAACTAGAACTAATGAGATAGACTAAGCTAGGACATACCCTATTAGACTAAATGCACTGAAAAAACTGAATATTATGCTTTTCAAATACTAACTTAGGATGTATTTTCCATATCCTAAGTTTACCTATAATGCTCAGGATAAGGCTCAATATTCAAGGCGTGCAGAGCAATTAAAGTCAAAGTAAGCAAGAGACTCAACTAGACTTATGTGATATATGTTGTTGTCTAATTTATCCAAATCTAACTATTCTGAGAAAATACAAGTTTAGGATCTCCAATATCCAACTATCGAGTATAATCCCAGATTTATGACCTTCATGTTAACACTAGAACTCAAGAAGTTCTAATTCATAATCAAGTGATGACTATAAGGTTAAAGTAAATAAATCAACGACTTAATTGTTATTATTTTTTTCACTTAACCCAAATCTTGAATAAGTAATTCAAGATTAACAATTCTGGACTTAAACTCTATATTTGGGGTTCAAATCCTGAATCCAAGGTGATGTCCTAATAATGATCTAAGGTTCACACTCAAACAAAATCTAAAGGTACAAAATTTTACAGGCTGAAAGATTTAGAAACTAAGATCTTAATAAATAGTTATTCTAAAGTTATAAGATAAAATAATCAATCAAGAAATAGGAATCTAAGATCTATATCCAATTTTTAGAATAATTACATTATTCCATGGATTGAATCAATCCTGCACCCACAAAGAGGTCTCAAAAAGATTAAACAGTAAATCAATTAAGGAATTCCAAAGAAGGTAATTCAATTAACTCAGATAATCTAAGGTCTAAGATCTAAGATCTAAGGTTTGATCACTTTAGATCTAAGTTAAAAACTAGACTTAGGATTTTACAAGAATTTTTCCTTAGGATTAAGGCTTATGGATCATCTTAATAAAATTATTGAATTAAACTTGAGTACCCATTATTAATTAGATTGATCCCTTAAGGAGATGATATAGGTTACTCTTTAGGTCTTTAGATCTTAATAAGGACTTTTGGAGATTTCTTCACTCAACTCCATTTTATTGAACATAAGATTTTAGAAAGGTGTTAATATATTTAACTAGAGATACTTTACTAAAATTCTAAGGTTTTAAGGGGTGCTTAAACCTATTTTAGTCAAAATGACCAAAATACCCCTCTTAAGGCAAATATTAAGAAATTAGGATTTAATCATTTACATTAATTCATTACTATTTTAATGAGTTTCATATGGATTACTAAAGTGGAATAAACACTTAACTTAGATTTTAATATCATTAATAGCTTAATTATCACTAATTACACCTTAAGGCCAAATGAGGTGAATAAAGAAATTAGGGCATACTAGGATGATCCAAACACATTTATAGGTTCTACTACACTTAAAAGGATATTAGGAACTTAATTCACCAAATTCAGAGGTTAATCCAAAGCTTAGTTCACTAATCCCACTTTAGGGCAATTAAGAGGTGATTAACAAATTTAGAGTACTTGAATTATTTTTAATGCTCTACATGGGTTCTATATAGTCTCATGAGCAATCAGAAACCTTAATCAATATTTTTGAAAATTAAATGAATTAATTATGAATGAAAATAGAAAAAGATTAGGTAGTTAATTAAAATCTAGCCATTAAATCATTGATTTTATTTCATATTATAATTCCTTGTATTTTTTTGATTAAAATGGTATATTGGATCATACCATTTGGATAAGTATAACTGAAGTTATTTAAATAATTTATTATGTATTTTTATTTAAATTAGAACTATAAGGAATGTATTTATCAATTATTTAACATAAGAAATATAATTCCATAATTCTTTAATTCAACCGCGGCCCGAAATCTAAACCGCGCAGGCCCAGGTATGACTCGGCCGGCACTGTGCTTCGTTCAGACGACGCCTCCCCGATACCCGGCATCTAGGATCAGCTTCAGGAGCAAAATTCTCTGTGCTCACACCATGTCGTGCCCTGATCTTGATGGCTACACCATCCATGACACTAGACGCATCGAATAGACCAAGAAGCCCTCTTTAGAATATCCTGGATCGATGGAGTGCTACTCAGCTCAACGGGTTTTCAAGGGCAGAGCCAATGGATTGGACTATACTCATAGGAAGCAGATGACTACCCTGGTATGAGCTCAAAACGATCAGGGATGAAGGATGAAGGATATGGGTAGGTTGATAGGGACTGAGTATGCCTGGATGAGTGAAGTGTTATTCCGGGTAAAATACAGGCGGGAGCTCAATCTGAGGCAGTTGATCCTAATTGAATTGATTGACCAAATCAAACATAATCTCTCTTAAGCACATACCGATATTGTCCTAGTGGTTCGATCATCAATTCTAAGATGCTAAGGTCTGAGAAGATGCCAGGACCTAGCAATTCGGAGGTCGGTTGTCAATGCACATTCAGATGGCGCTCCACCCACCTGGTCCACTACCAGTCTCCACCAACCTAACACAGCATCTAGGGCTTAATCAAATCAGAATCGGACTGAAACTAGCCTGACACAAAATTGGGGATCGAATGCTATACTTGGAGATGTATGGTCTGAGGGTTGCAGGCGATCAAGGAAGCTCCACACGAATCTATCGAGCCCTTACGGGGGTCTGAACACCAGACCCACGCCCTCTATCAGCGGTACTCCCAGCCAAGTCCACTTGATAGCAAGCTCCTCCAATGGCGACTAACGAGAATGGAGAAGGAAACTCACAGTTGATCAAGTGAGCAAAGGTGCCCACTGAGCTGAGGGGTGATGTAACAACCCAGGTTGTTACCTTAGTCAATTAGGACTAATCTTAAGTCTTAAAACTAATTGTAAGTGCTAATTAGGTCAATTGGAGTCAACCTCTAAGGCCCAGATCAAATCAGGAGTCGATTGGATCAAATCCTAATTTTTAGAAATTCAGAAACCCTACTAGTTGACCTATTTAAATTGATCTCCGATCGGAAAACGGACTTCGCCATCGTGCTCATTGACCCCAAATTAGCTTGGGGTGAAGTTTTCGTGTCAATCGGGAGTTGTCAAAATTTGACGAATATCTTAATAATATTTAAATATCCGAAAAATGAGGAAATTAAAAACTCGTCGGAATCGAAATCTGACTTGGCCGTTGCGTTTCTCACCCCTCAACTAGCTAGGAGTGATTTTCTGGGAATTTTTGGAAAACATTAAACTATGTATTTTTTTAGGAAAATTATGATTTATATAATTAAATATAAATAAATATATTTATATATTCCTTTTTTTTTACATTCTTTCTTCTTCTTCTTCTTTTTTTTCCCTTTTCTCTCCCGATGCCCTGCCCTAAAAACCACAAATCGCATGCCTCCTCCATCTCGATCGCACGCATCTTGCCTCTCCCTTCGTGCGACACGCGCCTCCTCCACCTAGGAGTCTTCGTCGTCTCGCCTCGCAACCTCCGCCTCCACATCCCCTAAAAGCCGAAGGTTTTAAGCCCTACACCTCTAAATCTCTCGGCCGACCACCTCCTTGGCCGAACTCCCTCCATGATAACGGCAGCAGTCTCCTTCTCTCTTGGCTTGGCCGAGAGCCCCTCCTAGCGCGTCAAGTTGGCTTCGCTGACCCTCCTCCAAGCGCCAGCCGCTTCTTCCTCTTGGCGCCGGTTCGCCCAACTCCGCCGTCGAGCAAGGTACCCCTGCACCTTACTTCCATTTAAGTTTCTTGGGTACATAGGCCTCAACTCAACAGTTGAAGTGCTGCTCCAAGCAAATCGAACAACAATGCCATGATTTCAATCTATAAGCTTGCATTTTGCTGATGTTTTTGAATGCTTGGTAAAGAAGAAACTCATATTTGTTATCGTTAAGTTTTATGAACACTGCAAATAGATATAGTTTGATCTATCTTCATTCAAGCTTGAGATCTTGATGTTTTCTTTTTTTTATATATTTGAGTTTGCTCTAATGTAGTGTGCAAATAAAATCTATTTCCAGAACTTGGGTCAAATGGATGTGTTCTTCTATTGTCAATAAGGATACAAGATTTCATTCCATACACAGATTAAGTAGCTATATTCATAAAAATGGGAATATAAGTTTATCTATATTAGTGATTGATTAACTGCATCCAAATTTGGAAAGCATGAGTTCATGCAGCACATTCAACAATTTTATCAATATGATCCTATATAGATTCTTGGTAAATATGCTTAGATTTATTTCATTTAGAATCACAAATGAAATCTTTATTTTCTAGAAGTGAAGTTCTTAGCATAGACAATAATGTCTAAATAAAATGGGGTTAGTATTGTATTCAATGCAGTAGTAGTTAAAAGAGCACAACTTATTGTTGATTACTCGTGCCAATTTTGTTTCTTTTGTTGCGGTGATCGATAACGATGATAAAATTGCTTGTAATAATCAATGATTTGAGGCATTTATTTAATATCATAATTTGCTACTCCCTAGTTTATTCTCTTAAAAATTATGTTCTTAATTCAGTTATTGACTAGTCATGCTTATTATTTTATTGAAATTCATATTGTAATTACACCTAAATAAACAGTTAAATTTCAACAAATGGTGCATTTTATTCATGCAGACTCAAAGTAAAAGATGCAGTGTTTGTTTCACTTTTCATATTGTTATCAAATTATTGTAGTAATAGTATGCTTTTGGAAATATTCTTTTAGTAGTCACAGTAATTGTATAGTAAAATTGGCTTACTCTGGACATAAAATTATGTTTGGATTGATTGCATGATATCTTACGCATATTTCTAAGCTGTTTTTTTTTTTTTTAAATGCACTTGCAGTCAACTTAAATGAATTAATAGATTTTTTTTTTTGATAGTTTGAACTTAGAATCTGATTGCATTCATAGCAGTGTTGGAGCAGCTCGAACTGAATTTAAGCACACAAGTCTTCTTAGATCTTTTAGACATTGAATAGACGTCTGTTAGATGTCTCATTTGAAATGTTTTGTTTATAAATTTTAGTGTTGTTGAAAGAGGACAAGGAGCACCAAAAATCTGTGGCAAGAAATTATAAGGAATATATATATATATATATATATATATATATATATATATATATATATATATATATATATATATATATATATATGGCATTTAAAAGTTTGTTGTTGCTGTTGTGGAATTTGTTGGTACAATTTTGTTTCATAGTATTTTAATTTAACATTTTGGATTTTTAAGGGGCTGTATGGTTCAATATTATTTGAAAAGTTATTAACATAGCATATTATTCAAATAACATATTATTCAGATAACAATATTATTCAGATAATAGTAGCTGTTTGGTTCAGTGTTATTTAAATAACAGATGGCAGTGTTATTCAGATATATGCTGTTTGGTTCAATGTCATTCATGTTATATTACACATGAGGTAAGAATACCCCCAAATAAGACTTTTATTTCATAAAAATATTTTTGTGAAGAAAAAAAAAAGAACATTTGAAAGATGACAACATACTATCATTTTTTTTTAAGATTTGAGGGCTAGGTACCCAGTTGCATTCCAAGAAGTATATATATATATATATATATATCCGAATGGTGGAGAAGAATGACCTAATACCTATCCGAATGGTTGTCGAAGGGGTGTTGATGGTCTTGATTTTGAAAGAAAAGGACAAGCCTTTGTTCAAATAAATGTTGCATTATCAATAAAACAATAATTAAGCAAAAATTTTCCATACCTTATAGTGAAACAGCGGATTGAATAGTAGTGAGCAGATTGAATAGTAAAATAGCGGATTGAATAGTAGTGAGCGGATTGAATAGTAAAATAGCAGATTGAATAGTAATGAGCGGATTGAATAGTAAAATAGCGGATTAAATAGTAATGAGCAGATTGAATAGAGAAAACAGCGGATTGAATAATAATGGAAATTACGAGTTGAATTGCACCCTTTCTTTTGTGTAAAATAAATAAGTATTAAGTTTCATGATGTGAGATTCATCTCACATCATACCTTCACTAAATCTTATACTCTTTCAATTAAGCTTTCAACCAAATTAGTTAAGCTTCCTAAAATATTCTCTAAGTCTTTTTCTTTAGGATTGTACACCTCAGGATCATTCCTAAGACTAGAACTAGATCATAGGTTAGAGTTCATTCACTGGATAAATGGGTTACCCAATGGGTGAAACCTTGGTCTTATTAGTTTCTAGACTTTATTTTATTTTATAACCTATTCTGATTACTTTGTCTTTTAACCTTAGCTTTAAGATAGGAGATTCATCCTATTAAGTTTGATTACTTAATAGGATTGACCTTGACTGTTAGATCACTATTAGAATGAAACTCAGATCTTAAGTCTTATCCTTTTTGGATTATGTGATTAAGCCCAATCTCGTGGTATTTAATCCATAATCTATAGTTTAGTAGTTTTAGTTAGAACGTCAAAAATTATCAATTAGGTCGTAATGTTTTGTTATTCAACTTTTATAGTCGACTTTGATTTGGTATATGAGGACCTAGCTAGTCCTGATAGTTTGTAACTTGTAAGGATAAATTTCTAAGTTACACTTGGTATGTGAGAAAATGGTGATCCTGAACTTGTATAATTTGGAATAGTTAGAATGAATAATAGAAAACAGATGGTATCATCATATTAGTAGAGTCCCTTACTTATTTTGATACTTTGTACTACGCATTCCTTGTGTATTTGAGCTTACTTCCTTGGACATTTCATATAAGATAATTTTTGCATGAAAATGAAAACTTAGAATAATAGGATAACAGTTGTCTTTGGGTCCGGTTTGTGGAGATTATGGTGCACATTTGCCCCGATGGACATGGGTAAGGTGAGATCAGGATGCCGAACATTCTCATTGAGGAGAGTGTGTTAGGCTTGGGACCCATATAGTCTTGCAGATGTGCTTGACTCCTCAGTTATTTCTAACAGTTGTCCATAGAAACAAAAGTAAAATAACTAAAATATGTTGCATAAGTATTGTCTGCCTCTTCAGTCATGCAGTATGTTCAGTATGTTTGCAAATTGAGATGTATATATATATATGTGGGCCAGTTTGGCCAAGTTTTCTGATATGGCAGTCAGTATACAGAGTTTAGATTTGCAGTTGTAGTATTTGGTTATGTTTTGGCATTGTTTATTTAGTCAGCTATTTCCTTGTACAGCTTATATACAATATGATGTTAGATTTAGTTGCTATTTATATGTATCACTGCTGAGATTTATTATCGTAATTTGCATATTTCATTTGATCACCAGTATGTATTAGGATGTAGTATTTTCTTTCAGCACCTATTTAGCTACTTATATTATATGCCTTATCTTGTTTTACTTCGCTTTGAGGCATGTCTTAGCCTCTTTTGTTTAAGTTATAAATGTTATTTATAGCTTTACCTCTTTCTTATTGTATTGCCAGTCGCTCCTTTATATATTGTTGCTTAGGAAAATTGTGTAAAGTGGTGATATTATAAAACATATAAAAATGTATCAGCCTAAAATGTACTTAGCCAAATTGTCTAACCAGATTTTCTCTTTTTTTGGCTGGGGCCCTACATTGTGAAACTGACAATGACAGGCATAGAGCAGATAGAGGATCCAGCACCTGAGGAGGAGCTATTTATAGAGGAGGAGCAGCAGCTCGGACCAGAGCATATCTAGTCCTTAGACTTATTGTGAGGATGAGTGCCTTGCATTTCCTTTTATTTGAACTTTAAATGTTGTAATAATACATGTACTCTTGACTGTGCATTTGGATTTGTATACTTATATTCTGAGTCATATTTTGCGTTTATGTTATATTGTGATGCTTGGATGTCATTTATTGTTTCCGCACTCTGTACATTATAGTGACTGTTAGATTGATTCTGTGTTAATCCTTCCCTAATCAGGTGGATTGTAGAGTCTATCCTAATCCAATGGTAAGTGAGGGGCTAGCCAGAGTGACACTCCACCCTTAACCTAATCCTTGTTGGATTAAGGGTGCGGGGTGCCACAGGTGACTATTTATAGTCCGAGAGGGGCTTAGGGGTGGAAGCCATGGCTGAGGTTCGAAGTTCGGCTCAGATCGAGAGGCTCAATCGCCATTCCCCATTTGGAGTGGCCCGGCCATCCCGACCCACCTTAAGGGTCTGGCCACTAATGGATAAGATGCTAACAACCTACATAATTGGGTAGAGGAGTGGCAGACAGCACTAACATGGCTGGTACAGGAGAAATCTCTTCTGTCCAGTCGAGGATCACACGAAGATGATTATGAACAGGGCTGGATCCTCAGTGACCGTATGATTACGAAGCCATTGGAGATGGATGGCATGATGGTGATCTAGGATAACGGACCGAAAGCACATTACTGATCGTTGGATCGGCTTCTTGATCCGACGGGCAACATAAGTCCTTAGCAATATGATCCTGTGCCGTTAGATTCTGTGTCGTGATCCGTGCAAGCACATCCATTGGCTAACATAGCTCAGCCGCTGTCGGGACCCCGCAACAGATCTACCATGGTTCCGACAGCGAATTCTGGCTTTAATAATTAAATTTTAATTTAATTACTTATTTTCATATTAATTAATTAATTAAAATTCCTTAAATTTAATAAATCCAATTTATGATTAAATAAGTTCCAAAAATTCTCAAAATTTTACTCTTAGCTAATTAAGGCATGGAGAATTCAAAATGAACTCAGATTTTATTTTGGAGATCAAATTAATTTAGGTATTTTTCGAGATCCAAAAATAGGCAAAAATGCAAAAATTCTTAATTTAGCTTCGATTGATCCCAAACTTCTAGGGTTAGTTTTAAATGACTCATTGAGTCTAATGGAATCAAAATTAGAACTTGGTTTAACTTAATTAACCTAGATTTAGCTAGGGTAATAACTATGATTGTTACAATATATCTCTGGACTTCAAATCCCTTATTACTTCAGACCACGTGCATTTGTGTGTGAGCGCAGATAGGTATTTTCAGTCTGTCACCGCACCTTCACTCATTGCACACAACATACATGCTAAAAATATTCCTTTTCATCCAATCTTCTTTTTCATTCTTAACTATTATAAGGCATTTCATCACAATAATTTGAGAATCATCCATAAATTCTTCATCTTATAATGGGGTATCATCATAAATTTCTTCTAAGGTTTTATCTATAGGGTCATGAACTTCATATAACAATAATATGTGTGCCTTATATTAGTTTTGCATGTGACCTCTCTTGTGATATTTAAAATAAATAATATCTTTAATATTATTAAAGCTTCCCTTTTTAGGTGGATAGTTTAAGCTAGAGTGTGAAATGGGTCTGGTAGTTGACTTATGATTTGAATTAAAAATCACTTGAGCTCTAGTTCCTATTATAAAAGCTGACTTTTTTTGTTATTCAATAAGTAGAGCATAATGAAAAGCTTCTTATAAAGTTTGGGGATCAAAAAGTTCAACCTCATTTTTAATTTCTATTCTAAGCCCAATAATAAGTTTATTAACAAGTTGCCAATCATTATCCCCATAATTGGTCCTAGAAACTAGATTCTCAAAAATATTTAAGTATTTTATTACATAAAGAGAGCCTTGCCTTAGAGTCAACAATTATCCATATAACTTCTTATCATAATGTAAAGGATAATTTTTTGACTTAAGCATTTCTTTCATCTTTATCCAAGTAAGATTTATCCTTCCTAATATTTTTTTCTTTTTCTAAAGTGTTTGTCCAATAAATCTTAGTAGGTCCGGTCATTTTCATCTTAGCAAAATAAACTCATTGATAATCATCCATCATATACCAATCAAGGAAGTCATTCATTTGGGTTAACTATTCTAAGAATTAGTTTGGATCATGTGTGCCATCATGAGTAGGAGCTTCAACTTTAACTCTTCTTTTATAAGTGCGTTAAGGTTATGAATAGAATGTGGAGCATAATTTTTATTATTTTGCAAGAGGTTAAAGATGATTTGCATTTGATCTTTAATATCTTGTATTTGAGTTTTATTTTCCTTAAATAATTTTATAGTCTTTGTTTTATGTTCATGAATCTTAAGATCTAAGGAATCTACTATCTTGGTCAAGTTCTCGATTGGTCTTAGAAAATTAACTAAGGTGCCATTTTTTTTTTATAATGAAATATGAGAAAAAAAATGCTAAATTTGAGAAGGTGAAATAGAAAATATAAATATATGAACAATGTGAATTGTAAGTTAAAAGAACTTCTAGGTGATGAGGGGGGCACTTGGCCACATACATCCCAAGCTCTCATTAGACTATTTACGCCCTTTTGACAAAGTTCTTTTTAACTTTGCAATATATTATATTTTATACAAGTATATTCTTATGCATATTTGTTTAATACAAATAAATGTATTTTTTCTTAGATTTAAAAGCCTTATTTACCTTAAAATTACAAATTAATTTAAGTGATAGAAAATAAGCAACTAATACAAAGCCTTATTTTTTTGTTTGCATCAAGGTAAAGGCTTCAAAATTAAGTGGAACACTCACTTTCCATATTTTCACTCTCAAATAAATGTTTAAGGTATGTTCACATAAGGATATTCGCTTAGGCTATTTAATGGTGCAAATTGGAGTTCATGCACACACTATAGACTTGTAGGTAATATGATAAATTTCAAAGCAATTAATATAAAAAATATTAAGTCATAAAACTGATCAACTAACCTTACACTTGTTGGCATGATACAAAATCTTGTGGAGAATATTTCACCAAAATTTATTCCTCATGCCGAGATGCTTTTTTTTTTCAGTTTTTCCAACCTCGCTCTGATACAAAAATATAATGCTAGTGGGCTACCTTTTTTGGTGAATTAGGTATTTAAATATTTAATGGATTGGTACAACAATGTTTAAGGATAATTTTTGGAATTTGTGGTGGGTTGGTTATGGGTTTAGAGTAGACAATCTAAAGGAAAGTCATGACTAGACCAAATTGAGCCTAGTTTGGGCTGATTCGAAATATCCCTTTTGTAGGTGGGGTTTTAGGGGGTTAAAGGGCTAGAAATAAATTAATATAAGTATCCTAAGATGTGTAGTTTGGATATGGAGTAGATGGCTATGTTTGATGATATTTAGATGGGTGTCGAGGGGTAGGAAAGATGACTAGGTTGGGCTATTTTCAGATTTGGTTGTGGAGGTTGTGGTAGAGGTTGGAGTGTGTTTAAGAGATTAGATGATTTAATAATTTTAAAAGAAACTTAAGATGCTAGAGAAGATGTGTGGATGGCTTGAGGTTATGAGAATAAGAGTATAATTAAAAAATAAAGTATAAATAAGATAATCGTCTAACTCACCAAAGATAGGCAATAAACTTGACATTATCAAGAACCAAACAATATGAGAACTATTCATCACAAAAAAAATTCATTCAAGTTATTTTATTATATTATATTTCAGATCATATTTATAGGCACTACAAATCTCTTGCTCTATGAGCTTTAGAGGAAAAATTTTGAAGGGAAAGATGAGTAGTTGGCAATTAGTGAGAGAGTAACTCCAACTGCTTGCATTAAATATTTTCTTTATGACATGGATTGCCAAATATGTGCCTTAATAAATAAAAAAGTACAATATTAATAAAAATAAAATACAAATGGTATGCCCAATATTTGGGCTCTTTATTGGGCTTTTGATTGGACTCTTATAATTAGGCTCACCCTCAAATTCTTTCCTTGAACTTTAGCCATGGCTCTTATTGTTAGGCCTTTGATAATATTTTTAGGATGTGCTACATCATTGAGCATGGTACATGGAAAATTTATTATATATTTAATGAATATATAAGGAAATGTTGTGCATTTAGTGAAGTTATAATATATTATTAAGGAAACATGATTAAACAAATAAATTATTTAGTGAAATATGTCCTCATCATTCTCCATCCTTAATTCTTATTATTTAGATCAGCTCAAATCTAGCCCTATAGATAGCTAGATGATACATGCATGATTCTACAGTATAGCTCAGATTTAGCCCTATGATTGGCTGGATGCATGTGGGACTTTTCTTCAATGGATTTATTAGCCAGTGTGGAGCCTCAACTAGAGGGAAAAAGGTCATGTTAACATGTATATTAATATGATTACGATTGAGTGGTCACCGTAACATACCTTCAGTTATTCCCAAATTTGTTTTTTCACTAATTTGTCGATAATTGTAGAATTGTTCACCTACTTATAAATCAATCACTAAATGAACATATGTATATAAATAGAGTGCAAAATCAAGAAAACAACATCCATAACCATAATCCAAATGAAGTAATATAAATCAGCTCAAAATAGAAATGCAGAAAAAGAAATATATACAAGTTTAGAATTATTACAACTTAATGATAAATGTTTAACTAAAATGAAAATGCTCATTCTCTCAAAATAAAAAAATGAAAAGTTTAATCTACACTAGCATGATCATTCTTCTGGCTAAGCTCTTCTCCTGGCGTAATCTCCTCAAAAAGCTCCAAGTCTGACATGTTAGTTTCGCATGTCAAGACCCCAACCAAGAAGGGAAAAAGATTTTGTGTTAACAATTGTCTATCTACGATTTTAGGATATTACATTTAACTCGAACAATAATGACAAAGCTATATGTGCAACAAGCCATAATAGAAATAGGAAACTCATAAATGAAATATTTATAACTTATCAAAATAAGGCAAGTAAGGGAATATACCTCAACACCTGTAGCTATAATAAGATTAGGCAATAATACATATAATACTAAAGTATTTATGTGATGACTGAAATAAGCATCATAATAGGAATATGATCATTGAAAATTATATTGAGTAAATTATAAACATAAATGAACAATGATATATATAAATAGACTATGTCAAACAAAAATCAAGACTAGCATCCTAAAATGCATATAAGTACTAACAGATTTGCATAAGAAATTGAAATAAAAGTAAAAGCATACATAACTTGAAAGTAAAAGAAGTAAAACTATCATATCAAAATCTAGTTAATAAAGACACTGTAATTGAAACTGAATTGTAACATGTCATATAATCACTTAGCTACCCATAGCTAAAGTAGAATTGAACTGAACTAGGCAGATATACATATACATGTTTGTTCTTAATTATTTTACTTTACTTCTGTGGACACATACATAAGTAGCTGAGAAGCTAAGCACGTCTTCAAGACTGAGATGGATTCCCAAACTAGACACAATGCTCCCTAATGAGTTCTCTATTTAAATTGTTCAACATGATCCTACAACTTAGAGAACCTAATGCTAGTTTATTCTTCACTAACCCATTATCGAATCCTCATAATCTTGCACTTGCAAAATATTCCATTTTTATTGATTCATTATATGTATATTCCTAACAACCTTATTTACTCTCGATCTCTTTAATTTTTGAATTAAATCTAATTTAAATTTTGTTGATCTAATTATAAAATAAGGAACTCTAATTAAATATATTCCATATATTGGACCCAATTCTCACAAGATTCGATGTGATTTAGTTAACTTGAGCTTGATTATTATTTTTAATTTGGAACTAATCTACTCTACCTTTATATTTATTTAGTGTGATAATCCGGGGATTAAGGTTGAGAATTTTCGAATAATAATTTCCACTTAAACAATATTAAATAAAAAATTTATTTATCAAATAAAATTTATCATTTACAAAGCTAAATTAATATATATATTTATATGTCTACAAAGCGAGACTATAAATAACAAAAGAAACTTAAATTTTATTTTTGTGCTTCAGCTCACTTATTAGCTAAAAGTTTTATGTTTAGGTCACGTAATATCATCTTTTATTCGTTCTCAAATCCTAAGAAATACTTTTACCAATTAGGTAAGAATACATAGAAGTTTAATAAGAAATATATTATAACATCCAATTAGGTATAAAATAAATAATAATGTTACTCAATGAGAATTGCATTAAATGAAATAGAAATTATTCAATTTTATAATAATAAATGTAAAACATAGTATCATAATGCATTGTACTTAAGGCTATAAGTAATAACAATAGTAATTAAATTTTATATTTAACCACTAGTTCTGGGTGATGCGCTCTTAATTGGGTTGACTCTTTTATTGTTTTTAGGCATTAAAAACCCCAACCTCCTTTGTATCTCTCATATTATAGGCCATTTTAGAAAGTTAACAACTACTCATCGGTTATTATATTTATTAAATTTTTGGAACTCGCAAGTCTTTCTGACAAATTAATTGGTTAAATCAAAGTTGACTAGATCCATCATTATTTCAACTTCGATTATTAGAAATCCCGACATATTAATTGGTTAAATCTAAAATTCTCTTCAAAAACTTTCATCATACATATACATTTCAAGTTGTTATGATAAACTCTTGCCATTCATATAACAGTTTATGTGTATTAATATCGTAATCAAATTTTCATATAAAAAAAATATAGGCTCAAACATAGTTACTTGGATGCAAAGCTTCCAAAGATTAACATACATAAAAAATATAAAATCCTTAAGTTATCATTCTTGTTGACATGTCCAAGTGATTCTTGTTGTGTCTATTTTAGGGCTTCAAGTATTGTTGTTGTCAGAGACGTCAGCAGCAGCCACAATAGGGACATTAGGCAGAGGGAAACTGTGGCGGCCGCCCCTTAATCAACTAAGTTTAAGAGGTGGTCGTCATCAGTACCATGGATATTAAACCATAAATATATCCATAATACTAATCATGAGCTGAGTAAGATATTAACAAAAATATAAGTAAAACAGTACAAAAGAAAAGAAACAAAGCATCCAAACATAATTCATATTTGTCCATTCACATACAATGCATTAAATACAGAACAATAAGAGAGCTTATTTATTATATTTTTTTTTATTAATACGGGCAAAGAAGGTATCTCCTTCAGCGAGTCGCACCTTACTTTATCCTACTGTTTAGCTTAATCTTCAAGCACTGGATCTGACCTATACCCCTGATCTGTCATATGTACATATATGACAAGGCACATCCAAGAAAAAAAAAGAAAAAAAATATGGTTAAACTTTAATAAGTCTAAGTACAATTTAAGCTATTAATAAGTTTCATGAGTTTAAGGATATCATCATTTACTTAAACTAAACAAAGTAAGCTAATATGAGAGCAATAAGCATACAAATAGAGGTGGTAAGTTATAAATAACAGCATTATAACTAAACAACAAAGAAGCAAAAGATATATCTCAATAATAAGCTAAGACAAGGTTAGGCATATGTATTTAAATATAGTAATAAAAGTATTGAAGGAAAGATTAATTCTAAATATACTGATGACCATATGATATATGCAAGTCAAAAATAAATAATTTGACTATGATATATATAGTAAACAGTAACAAAAATTAGCATCCTACTATAAGTAAGTAAGCAGGTAAAATAAAGTTGATTGAAATAAAATATAATAGTAAAATAGTAAACAGTAATCAGTAACAGGTATGTACAAATTGCCATATCAGATATTGGCCAATCGGGCCACAGTAACATTCCCAAAGATTTCTTGTGGTAGAGTTAGTACTAGGGCGATTGTTAATACTTATCTTAGCTGTTGAAAAGATTCATCACATTTCTGACTCCAAATGAATGAAACTGCTTTTTGTATTAATTTGGTTAAAGGTACAACTATTTGTGAAAATCCAATAAATTTTCGATAATATCCTGCTAAACCGAGAAAATTGTGAATATCTGTCACGGTCTTTGGTTGGGGCCATTCCTGAATGGCGCTTATCTTTTTCTGATCGACCTTGATTCCTTTGGAATCCACTACATGACCTAAGAAAGCGACAGAATCAAGCTAAAATTCACATTTAGAATATTTGGAGTAAAACTGGTGATGCCTTAGAGTTTCCAGAACGGTTCTCAGATGACTTTCAAGTTCTTCCTTGCTTTCAGAATAAATTAGAATATAATCAATGAATACTATTATAAATTTCTCCAAATACGGTTTAAGGATTCTTTGCATTAAGTCCATAAAGATGGACGGAGCATTGGTTAGACCAAAAGACATGACCATGAACTCATAATGCCCATAGCGAGTTCTAAATCCTATTTTCGGAATATCTTCTTCTTTGACTCTTAATTGATGATAGCCTGATCATGTATCTATCTTGGAAAATATCTTAGCTCTAGCTAATTGGTCAAATAGATCATCAATACCGGGTAGAGGGTACTTATTTTTAATGGTTACTTTATTGAGTTCACAATAATCGATGCACATTCTCATCGAACCGTCTTTCTTCTTTACAAAGATCACTGGGGCTCCCCATGATGACCTACTTTGTCGAATAAAACCTTTGTTCATCAGTTCTTATAATTATTTGCTTAGCTTTTGCAGTTATTTAGGTGCCATGCGATAAGGTGCTTTTGCTATCGATTGAGTGCCAGGAATTAACTCAATTAAAATTTGATTTCTCTTATAGGTGATAATCCAGGTAATTCACCAGAGAATACATCTTCAAACTCCTTTATAATTTGAGTGTTTGCTAAAGGAATTTCTTCCGTCTTTTATCCCATCATCGTTACTAAGTATGCATTACACCGCTTTTGAATTAATTTCTTTGCTTGTGAAGCGTTGATTAAGGATGTTGAAGTAGCTAATTTTATCATAAATACTTCAGGCTTGCTCCCACCTTTGATAATGACCTTCTTTCTTTGACAATCAATCATAACTTTATGCTTGTTGAGCTAATTTATTCCTAGAATGATGTTAAAATTCACTATAGGTAGTACTATCAGGTTTGCTTTATATGTCTTGCCATTAATTAATATGTTAAAATCATAGCATTTTTGTGCACTCATGAGGGCACCAGATGGTAACCCGACATTCAAGGCTTTAGCTAAGTTGTAATATAGTAGTTCAAGAGTCTTGAAAAATCTTTCTGAAATGAACGAGTGGTTTGCACCAGTGTCAAATAATGTATCACAAGATTTGTCATTGAAATATAAGGTGCCTAGAGTTTAAATTGAAAGATAATTCATGCTATATTTAAATATAATATGAAAGATATTTATAAAAGAAAAGAATGTGGTACCTGATACCACTTCATTATCTTATATGACTAAAATCGAGGTGAGTGTATAGATCCTTGCATGAGCAGTATGCTATGGAGCAATTGCTTTCCCCTTTGATTAGCAGCTGGCGCTTTAGGAGCAACGGATAGATCTCTCCTTTGTATTGGAATAGTTATAGGTACATGAGCTGGTCTGGCTGCTTGTGTGAGTTCTTGCCTTCCATATGGTATGGATGCTTGTTGTTGCATCTGAAAAGGATGAGTGATCCACTGATTGTCCATTGTACGGGTTGCTTGACATTGCCAAAAGTTATGATCTGGTCGTTCACACATATAACATATTCCGCTCCTGTGATAACAATTACTGTAAGGATGCGATCGATTGCATTTTCCAGTAGGTGTTTGCTGAGCTATTTGATAAACTCTTGCTTGAGGCGATCTTGGCTTCTTATATTCAATTTGTTAATACATGTGTAGATGGGGGTCTCTTTCTTTGCTCTTAAACTTCTTCTTGTTTCCCATGTTTTAATATTTTTGCACTTTCAAGTATATCTAAAAATTTAGATATTCGAAAAACCATAAGCATTTTCTTGATAGAAGATTTTATTCCTTTTAAAAATCAACTGCATCGAGAAGACTCAGTGCTCTCTAACATAACAGGATAGTCTTTGAAATTCAATTTTATATTCAGCGACACTACAATTGTTTTGACAAAACTTCATGAACATAACCTCCATGATGGCTTGAGCAGAAGGAGGGATGTATTTGGCTCTGAAGGCCTTAACAAATTCTTCCGATTAGATATTCTCAGTATCTATGCCTACGAACTATAAGCTTGTTATAGTTTCCCACCAATATTCCATTTCTCCTTCTAACCTAAAGATAGTTAATCTAATTATATCTGTAGGTGGGCATTTTATGCTAGTTAGTATTTTTCTTGTTTTCTTTACCGAATCTTCAGCATCCATTGGGTTAGCACTTCCATTGAATACTAGTGGTTGGAGTCTTAAGAAGGCTTGAAGTAGTCCATCTATCTCAATATTTAGGAAATGGGTAGCTGATAGTATAGAGGTAGGACCATTTATATGGGATGTTTGTTGTGTCTGAAGCCTTAAAAAAATCTGATTTTGTGTATCGACACTCTCCAATAGAGCATTCATAATATCAAACAATTTGTCGACGCGATCCATGGAAGCATTGGCAAATATCGGATCTCTTAAGTGCGTTCCGATAATCAAAGAAGAATCTTCAGGATCCATCTGAAAAATAGGATTTTTATTTGTATTCTTTTATTGAAGTAGATTTACATAAGTATAATTATCAAATACTAGATAAAAATAAAAGTATTTTTATTAGCTAGAAAATAAAATAAAAAATAATAATAATTATCAAATACTAGATGAAAATAAAAGTATATTATTTTACGTAAGTCATATATCTATTCTTTTATTGTCCATTTGATAACTTTTGAAAATTCACACTTTCTATATTTTTCTTTTATTTATTCTAGAATTCTAGTTGCATGAATAATAGCTTATACACTTTTATACTAATTTTCTCTCAATCCTGCTTTGATATTAACTGTGGCAACCCGCTGCTGGGTCAGCATAGCTAATCCAGCATCATGAGCTCATTTCCCAGGATCATATCAGAGTAGTATAACAATATATTTAGAGGAATATAAAATACACACACTTCCATATTCATTGTAATATTCAAAAATACCAGAATAATAAAGGAAATATATTCATTACAAAGATAATAAAATAGTAGAAAATATTTCATTTCTTACTCATTTTTTTACACATTTCTTACTCTATATTGACGTTAATGAGGCTTTACTGGAGGTTGATGGGGGGAACTAGTGGTGGATGAGGAAGAAATGGGGGAGATGAGAGGAGAAGAGAGGTGGAGGAAGAGAGGGAGTGGGAAAGGGAGTGTGGGAGGAGAGGAGGAATAGGGGATAAAGGAGGGTGGGGGTGTATTTATAAACTTTTTTTTTAATAGTTAATTAATTATATTATTTTCTCTCTCATCCATTATTTGGATAAGATGGATGAGAGAAAATTTGTCATGATTGTTGGAGTGTTCAATTTGATCTTTAATTCCTCCTTCTTATCTCCTCTTTCTCTCTCATCTTTCTCCCTCTACTTTCTCTCTCTTCCATTTCTTTTCCAGAAAATAACGAAACTTAACATGGAGGTGTATCTTGATGAGAAAGAACACACTCATGCAAAAATTTTTCAATTTGCAGCAATATTTTATTTTTTATTAATTTCTGAAGATAAAAACTTTAAAAATTAATTATGGTCAATCCGGAGCTCTAAATATGAAGAAACTTTTTCTGTATCTTTTTTATAATATTCTTAATCCAACGACACTAAAATTTATGAATTTGGACTTGTATTTAATTTTCCCAATTTATTAAATTTAAATAATTCAAAATTTAATTTAGGAGTATTTGTTATTCAAATTGCTCCCAAACTTAGGCATTATGATTACAAAAATATACTTTATCCAATGGCATTTTTAGTTTTCTCTAATTTGAAGTCACTCGGGATCCTAATTTTTTAGTTAGGTTTAGTCCTAATTATCCTAGTAATAATTTTGGTCATTACAGACTCCTCTACTTAAAAATGATGTTGTCCTCGAAATCACACAAATAAAATTATTTATGGGTAAGAATAATACTTGATATATTGAACAGTGTTGGGTAATTATTCATCATGGAGTCTTCTCTTTCTCAAGTGGTTTTTTCTTCTGATGAATTATTCCATTGTACTCTTACCATTGGGAGGTGGAGACTCTATAATTTTTGATTATCTGAATCCAATATTTTGAGTGGTTCTTCTTTATAAGTTAGATCAGGTTGGAGGTTGATTGAAGGGATAGACACTTGCTGGAATGGTTTCTGTAGACACCTTCATAATGAAGAAACGTGGAATACGTTGTGAATGGCAGAAAAATTGTCTAGTAGTTTGAGCTTATAAACGACGTCTCCAATTTTGGTGATTATTTTGAAGGGTACAACGTATCTTGGACTTAACTTTCCTGCTATGCCAAACCTATGAACTCCTCTTATTGGGCTTACCCTTAGATATACATGATCTCTTACTTGAAATTCTAGCATTCTATATTTAGCATCATGATATTCCTTTTGTCGATCTTGAGCTGTAGCAATTCTGTTATTTATTAGATGAATTTTCTTATTAGTCTACTCAACTATATCAGATCTGTATAATTGAACGTCTCCTACTTCAGTCCAGGCCAATGGCGTGCTACATTTTCTTCCATACAGAGCTTCATATGGGGCTATTCCAATACATGCCTGATAGCTATTGTTATATGCAAACTCCACTAATGAAAGGTGATCTTCCCAACTCCCGCCAAAGTCTAATATGCTTAATCGAAGAAGATCTTCAAGTACTTTATTTACTCTCTCGGTCTGACCATCAGTTTGAGGGTGAAATGTTGTACTCATAGCCAATGTTGTTCCCAAATCTTGATGTACTACTTTCCAAAAATGGGAGGTAAATCTACCATCGCGATCTGAGATAATAGTTTTAGGGATTCCATGAAGTTTGATTATTTCTTTAATATATAACTTGGCCAGCTTTTTTACTGAATATGTTCGCTTAGTAGGAAGAAAGTGTGCTAATTTTATTAGACAATCTACGATTACTCAAATCGCATCTACTCCAGTACGACTTCTAGGCAATCCCATCACAAAGTCCATAGAAATATCTGACCATTTCCACTTTGGGATATCTAATGGATGCAATAGTCCACCTGATCTTTGATGTTCTGCTTTTACCAAACTGCAGACATCACATTTAGCGACATATTTAGTTGTCTTTCCTTAGTCCAGGCCACCAAAATATCTCTTTTAGATCCTTATATATTTTATTATTTCCAGGGTGAATTGTATATCCTGAGTTGTGAGCTTTAGTTAGAATTTGATTCTGAATGTATGTATCGTTTGGAATCCAAATCCTATTTCCATGATAAATATAAACTCCTTTTTGTAAATGTAAGTTTGTTATGCGGCCATTTTCGATGTCTTCTATTAGCTTGGAATATCCCTTATCATTCTCTTGGGCATTTGTTATACGCTGCATGAATGTAGGCTCTGTAGAATTATTTTCAAGTAAATTATTTAATTATTTTCTATTAATAAGTTTTATACCAAACTTTTTGAATTCTTCCATTAATGGACTTTCCATTATAGCATTTAGGTTTGCTTTTCTGTTGAGGGCATCAACTACGACATTAGCTTTACCAGGATGATATTGTATGTCTAAGTCGTAGTCGTTAATTAATTCCAACCATAGCCTCTGTCAACAATTTAACTCTTTCTGAGTAAAAATATATTTTAAACTTTGATGATCGATAAAAATTTCACATCTCACTCCATATAGGTAGTGCCTCCATATTTTTAAGGCAAACACTACAGCTGCCAGTTCTAAGTCATGCACTGGATAATTCCTTTCATAAATCTTTAATTGCCTAGATTCATATGCTACTACCTTCTTGTAACAACCCAAGGTTGTTACCCAACTTAATTTTAGCCTAATTCTATTTCAATTATCATTATGTTAAGCTCATCTAGTCATTTGAATCAATTCCTAAAGATTTGGTGCGATTTAGAGCTAAATCCAATATTTTGGATTATTTTAATTTTTAATTAATTAAAAAATTGAGGTATTTATTTTGACCTCAAAATCAAAATTTGACTTCACCGTTGCGATCGTCACCCCCAAATTAGCTAGGGGTGACGTTTTGGACGCATTTGGAAGTCGTCGAATTTTCACGAATATTTTAATATAATTAAATACTCCGAAATTAGCATAATTAAATAATCGCTGAAATCAAATTCTGACTTCACCGTTGGATTCCTCACCCCCAAATTAGCTAGGGGTGAATTTTTGGGAATTTTCGGAGCGCGTTTCAAAAATCAGAATTTTTAAATAAATAAGAAAAATAAATAAGCAATCATTGAATCCCCAAATTATAATTTTCCTATTTTTCTAATTCCATTTTTAGCTAGCTATCACCTTAGCCGGCTCCCCATACCCCTTGGCTGCCCATTGATGGCCTCCCTCCCTAGGCTCATGATGGCCTAGCCCCTACTCCCATCCTCATCTCCTTCTTTAAGAAGAACCACAACCCTCTCCTCATTCTTTTGCTGTCAAGGTAAGCTCAAAAGCTCTCTCCCTTCCACTCCATTGCTGTACATTGAAGGAGAATGCTCATCTCCAAAGTCCTTTAAGAAAGCAAAGGTTTCCCCTTCATCTTCTTCTTGCAAGGACTAAGGTACCCCTATACCCCCCTCTTTTATCTTCTTTATATAGCTACAATGCTTGAATGTATCTCTAGAAGTCCATAAGCATGTTTGGAAGCCATTAGGCTCTTAAAAGTATCACAAAAAATGCTCTGTTTTCATCTATTCCATATACCCTAGCATTCATCACCATTTTTCGTATAATTAAGATGCTCCGTTTGTGCCTATTTTGGTATCGATAGAAATGTATTAGAAAGACCTTTCTATTGATATATGGCACTGCACGTGAAGTGCTCTAGGTTGAGAGTAATCAAGCCCAAAAGTTGACTTATCATTGTTTACGCTGAAGCAAAATCACCGTCTGATGCTACAGCGCGCTGCAGCGCCCAGAATTGCGAATTTGGGTCCGCTACAGCGCCCTGCATCGCCCAAGTTTGGAATCCAGGTCCGCTATAGCGCACCATAGCGCCAAAATTTGTATTTTTTCCTACTATAGCGTGCTCCAGCGCCCCCATTTCGAATAGGGACCGCTATAGTGCACCCAAGCGCTTAAAAATGCACCTTTTGGCCGCTACAGCGCACTAGAGCGCGCCACAGCGACCAGAAAATTGAATTAACCATATCTTAGTCATTCAAACTCCAAATTTAAAAATTTAAAGTGCTAGATAGCTTAAACTTTCAGTGCCTACAATAACATAAGAAAATATTTTGGTTTTGAACCCTAAAAAATTAGAAATTACCAAAATATTCATAATCATAATTAAGTCATAACTTGGTCAATTGAGGTCTAATTTGGGTCTACTACTAGTCAAAATACTCAGTGTAATATAAGAAACCTATTGCCACTGAGTTTGTTGAATTTGGATACCAAATGGAAGAGTTAGAGCTTCTTGACCCCTCTTAACTTAGAAAATATCCAAATTTACTCTTAGAAATTCAATTGGCTATAAATAATTCATTAGACCTCATAATTTAGTGTTCTTGAATTTTATAGAATCCTTAAACAACAACTAATAGTAAACTACAAAAAAAATTAGATTTCATTAAGTGCAATTTACTAAAAAGCCCCTTAGGTCAAAAACTTTAGTTTGAACCTATATGACTCATTTCTTACCCAAATTTGGTATACTTACTGTCTATCTTCATATTGGACAGTAAGGAATCATTTGATAATAAGAAATCATAATTTGGAGCCCTAAATTAAAAAGTAGCTTTTTGGACCCTTAAGTAGGGGCAAAATAGCCTTTTTTGCCCAAAATTTAGGTTAAGTATCTTTAACTCCTAAATTATCTTCTAAGTCAATAAAATAAGTATTAGAACTGTATTCGAATCATTTAAGTGAGAAAAATCAGCTATTAGGTCAACTTAGTAAAATTCTCCAAAATTCTCTAAGTCTTTTCCTTATGATCTTTCATCTCATATTAGGACTACTCCTAAGACTATGATTAGCTCATATATTAGATTTTATTCATTAAATAATGGGGTTATTCAATAAATGTATCCTTAGTTTTATTAGTTTCTAGAAATTTTACAACTTATTTTGATTATTTTATCTCTTAACCCTATATTTATGATAAGGAGATTCGTCCTATTAAGTTTGATTTGCTTAATATGATCTACCTTAATCAATAGATTACTTTTAGACTGAAACCTATATCTTATGTCTTATCTCTTTAGATTATGTGATTAAGCTCAATCTCGTGGTGTTTAATCCATAATCTATAGTCTAGTAGATCTTGATCAGATCTTAAATAGAACGTCTGAATTCATCAAATTATGACGTATAATTCATTAATTGAACTTGTAGTCATGTTTGATTGAATTAGATTAGAACCTGATCAGTTCTAATTCTTTTAACTTATAAGGCCGTACTTCTAAGTTACACTCGATAGTAGGAATTGGAGATCCTGAACTTGTGTAACTTAGAATAGTTAGAATGGTTAAATTAGATAACAATAGTGTCACCATATATAGAAGAGTCCCTTGCTTACTTGATTAATTTTTATTGCTACGCATTCCTTATATTTTGTGCTTAAATTCCTTATTCATATTATATAAGAGAACTTTGTGCATGAAATGAAAACTTAGAATAATTATGATAACAGTTGCCTTTGGGTTCAGTATATTTAATAGATTCGGGTGCACATTTACCCTAATGGACAGGGGTAAGGAGTAATAAGGATGCTTAAAATTACTCATTGAGGAGTGTGTGTTAAGCTTGGAAACTATATAGTCTTGCAGACATACTTGACTCCTCAACTGTTTCTAGATATATCCACAGAAATAAAGTAAAATAACTAAAAGATTCTGCATTTGTATTTACTGCCTCCTCAGTTCTGCTACTAAATTCTGTCTGCCCTTGCCCAGAAAGGCTATGGGAATTTCTGTCTGCCAAAGCCCAGAAAGGCTTTGGGGATTTCACCGGCCCGATGGCCAACTTTCTGATATGGCAGTCTTTACATAATTGTTTCAGTTTAGCTTACTGTGTACTATATTTTGATGCATATTTCAGTCAGCTATGTTTCTTTACTTTCCTGGTCACTTGTACATATTTATAGGATGCTAAACTTTATTGTTTACTATATGTACCATATTCAAATTTCTATTATTTAATTTGCATATATCATATAATCATCAGCTTGTTTAGGATTAGACTAGTATTTTTACTTACTGTACTATACATGTATATGCCAATTTCTTACTTAGTTATTGGGATGTGCTTTTGCCTCATTTATTGCTTAGTTATAAATGTTATATTTATAATTATCCCTATTTCTTTGTATGCTTACTATACCTATGCTTTTGAGTTTATTTTTGTTGTGCTTAAGTATATAAATTGTGATATTAATAACTCATGTAAAATATTCAGCCTAAAATGTACTTAGATAATTGTATAATAAGATTTTCTTTTATTGGCTGGGGCCCTATCATTATAAAACTGATAATATCAAATTCAGATAGGTTTGAGGAGCTATGTGTTGAAGCAGAGGTGCCTTACTTAGAGGAGGAGCTTCAGCCAGGAGAGCCGGATATTGCTTAGTTCCTTTTAGCCGCTTGTGAGGATGAGTGATTTATCTTTCAGTCTTTTAAACTATTTAAATGTTGTAATAATACAGGTATTGTGACTGTGATTTACTTTATACACTTTATTATTTTCTGAGCTATCTTATTACTGTTTCTTATATGATGCACGATGAATGGATGTATTATTTACTTAATTAGCTTCCACACTCTATCTGTATATCAGATTTAGAGGTTGATCCTCTTAATTATTCTGTGCATGTCCTCCCCTTATTAGTGGATTGTGGATCTTACCTAATCCAATGATAAGAGAAGGATTTGCACAAGTTACCTCCGCTCCTTAGCTTAATGATTATGGGCTTAGGGAGCAGGGCGCCACACTTCTTCTCTTGTATGAGAACACAACCAAGCCCTACTATGGACACGTCAGTATAAACTTGATAATTTTTTTTTTTTTGTGGTAGAGTTAGTACTGGGGAGGTTGTTAATGCTTGTCTTAGCTGTTGAAAAGATTCCTCACATTTCTGACTCCAAATAAATGGAACTGCTTTTTGTGTTAATTTGGTTAAAGGTACAACTATTTGTGAAAATCCCTTTACAATTTTTTGATAATATCCTACTAAACCTAGAAAACTGCGAATATCTGTCACGGTCTTTGGTTGGGGCTATTCCTGAATGGCGCTTATCTTTTTCTGATCGACCTTAATTCCTTCGGCATCCACTACATGACCTAAGAAAGCTACAGAATCAAGCCAAAATTCATATTTAGAATATTTGGCATAAAGCTAGTGATGTCGTAGAGTTTCCAGAACGGTTCTTAGATGATTTTTATGTTCTTCCTTGCTCTCAAAATAAATTAGAATATCATCGATGAATACTATTACAAATTTATCCAAATACGGTCTAAGGATTCTTTGCATTAAGTCTATAAAGATGGACAGATCATTGGTTAGACCAAAAGACATGACCATGAACTCATAATGCCCGTAGCGAATTCTAAATGCTGTTTTCGGAATATCTTCTTTTTTGACTCTTAATTGATGATAGCCTGATTTTATATCTATCTTGGAAAATATTTTAGCTCCAGCTAATTGGTCAAATAGATCATCAATATCGGGTAGAGGGTACTTATTTTTAATGATTACTTTGTTGAGTTCACAATAATCGGTGCACATTCTCATCGAACTGTCTTTCTTCTTTACAAAGAGCACTGGGGCTCCCCATGGTGACCTGCTTTGTCGAATAAAACCTCTGCTCATCAACTCTTGTAATTATTCACTTAGCTCTTGCAGTTCTTTAGGTATCATGCGATAAGGTGCTTTTGCTATCGGTTGAGTGCCAAGAATTAACTCAATTGAAATTTGATTTCTCTTATTTGTGGTAATCCAGGTAATTCATCAGGGAACACATCTTCAAACTCCTTTATAATTTGAGTGTTTGCTAAAGTAATTTCTTCCGTCTTTTCTCCCATCACCGTTACTAAGTATGCATTACACCGCTTTGAATTAATTTCTTTGCTTGTGATGCATTGATTAAGGATGTTGAAGTAACTAATTTTCCGATAAATACTTCAGGCTTGCTCCCACCCTTGATAATGACCTTCTTTCTTTGACAATCAATCATAACTTTATGCTTACTTAGCCAATTTATTCTTAGAATGATGTCAAAATTTACTATAGGCAATACTATCAGATTTGCTTCATATGTCTTGCCATTAATTGATATATTAAAATCATAATATTTTTGTGCACTCATGAGGGCACCAGATGGCAACCCGACATTCAAGGCTTTAGCTAAGTTGTAATATGGTAGTTCAAGAGTCTTTGAAAATCTTTCTGAAATGAACGAGTGGCTTGCACCAGTGTTAAATAATGTATCACAAGATTTATCATTGAAATATAAGGTGCCTAGAGTTTAAATTGAAAGATAATTCATGCTATATTTAAATATAATATGAAAGATATTTATAAAAGGAAAGAATATGGTACCTGATACCACTTCATTATCTTATGGGGCTAAAACTGAGGTGAGGGTATAGATCCTCGCATGAGAAGCATACTGGGGAGCAATTGCTTTTCCCTTTTGATTAGTAGCTAGTGCTTTAGGAGCAACGGATGGATCTCTCCTTTGTATTGGAATAGTTGTAGGTACATGAGATGGTCTGGCTGCTGGTGTGAGTTCTTGCCTTCCATATGGTATGGATGCTTATTGTTACATTTGAGAAGGATGAGTGATCCACTGATTGTCCACTGTACGGGTTGCTTGCATTGCCAAAAGTTATGACCTGGTCATCCACATGTATAACATATTCCGCTCATGTGATAACAATTACCGTAAGGATGCGGTCGATTGCATTTTTCAGTAGGTGTTTGCTGAGCTATTTGATAAACTCTTGCTTGAGGCGGTCTTGGCCTCTTATATTCAATTCGTTATACATGTGTAGATGGGATATCTTTCTTTGGTCTTCAACTTCTTCTTGTTCTCCATGTTCTAATATTTTTGCACTTTTAAGCATGTCTGAGAATTTAAAGATTCAAAGAGCCATAAGCATTTTCTTGATAAAAGGTTTTAATCCTTTTAAAAATTGACTGCATCGAGCAAACTCAGTGCTCACTAATAGTGGTGCATAACAGGATAGTCTTTGAAATTCAATTTCATATTCAGCGACACTATAATTGTTTTGACATAACTTTATGAACATAACCTCCATGATGGCTTGAGCAGAAGGAGGGATGTATTTGGCTCTGAAGGCTTTGACAAATTCTTCCCATTGGATATTATTAGTATCTATGCCTACGAACTGTAAGCTTGTTGTGGTTTCCCACCAGCATTCCGCTTCTCCTTCTAACTTAAAGATAGTTAATCTAATTATATCTGTATGTAGATATTTTATGCTAATTAGTATTTTTCCTATCTTCTTTACCTGATCTTCAGCATACATTGTGTTAGCACTTCCATTGAATAATAATAATTAAAAGTATATTATTTTATGTAAGTCATATATCTATTTTTTTATTGTCCATTTGATAACTTTTGAAAATTCACACTTTTTATATTATTCTTTTATTTATTCTAGAATTCCAGTTGCATGAATAATGACTTATACACTTTTATACTAATTTTCTCTCAATCATGCTCTGATACCAACTGTGGCGACCCGCTGCTGGGTCAGCATAGCTAATCAAGCATCAGGTGCTCACTTCCTAGGATCATATCGGGGTTTAGTATAATAGTGTATTTAGAGGCGTATAAACTACACACACTTCCACATTCATTATAACATTCAAAAATATCAGAATAATAAGAGAAATGTATTCATTACAAAGATAATAATTGTCTTACAAAATTTATTACACACTAAGCAAAAAAAAAAATTTAAATTTCAAGAAAATCAGCGTCTATGTTGCTCCATCATGTATCAGCTCCTCCTCAAAGACTTGATCCAGAGATTGATCCTAAACTGCCATATATATATATATATATATATATATATTTGTATATGACAAGGCGAACAAAGAAAAAGAAAAAGAAAGAAAGAAAAGAAAAGAAAAGATTTAATTAGACACAAAAGTCTAAGTAAGGTTTGTAGGATATCAAAATTTGTATTTAAGTGTCATGATTATGCATGAGAAAATAAAAAGTGATATTTAAGTAGGATATGCTTACGATTATTAATGCAATATATATATTTTAGATATATGCTCATTATGAAAGAAAATATAACAATATATAATATTTATTCTATTGGACAAAGTTACAGAATAATCGATGAGTTATATACGTCTATCTAACTATCTGAGATGCGAGTTCCTGACTAACTACACATTCCCCCTCAAAGGCTATGTGCAGTCTTTTTATTTCTCCAGATATCAACTTGTCCTGCCTAATATATTGTCTGTACAACCTGAGATCAACCTGAATGAACCAATGATACTGATTTTTAATTATTTATTTCATGTTCTGAGCACAAAATCTCATATAAATATATCAAAGTGAGTCAAAGCTTAATAGTGATGCAAATGCTGCAAATAAAATAATTAAAGAATAATAAGTTTTATTATTATAAGTAATATATATATATATGTATATATATATATATAAGAAAATGACAAAAATGAAAGTTGCGGAAATTAGGAAATATATACGTATATAGAAAATAAAAGAAAATGACATAAATAAAAGTTGCAGAAATTAAAAAATATATACATATTTTAAAAAAAAGAAAATGACAGAAATAAAAGTTACAGAAATTAGGAAATATATACATATATAGAAAAAAGAAAATGACATAAATGAAAGCTGCATAAATTATGAAATATATACATATATAGAAAAAAGAAAATGACAGAAATAAAAGTTGTAAAAATTAGAAAATATATATATATATATATATAGAGAAAAAAAGAAAATGACATAAATGAAAGTTACAGAAATTAAGAAATAAATACATATATAGAAAAAAAGAAAATGACAGAAATGAAAGTTATAGAAATTAGGAAATATATACATATATAGAAAAAAAAAAAGAGAATGACAGAACTAAAAGTTACAGAAATTAGGAAATATATACATATATAGAAAAAAAAAATGACAGAAATGAAAGTTACAGAAATTATGAAATATATATATATATATATAGAAAAAAAGAAAATGACAGAAATGAAAGTTACAGAAATTAGAAAATATATACATATATAAAAAAAAAATACAGAAATAAAAGTACAGTAATAATAATATTAATATTAATAATAATAATAATATATTATTATTATTAAAGAAGAAGAAGAAATGAAAAGAGCAGATAATATTTCATTTTATACTCATTTTTTTACACATTTCTTACCCTATATTAGCATTAATGAGACTTTATTGGAGATTGATAGGGGGAACTGGTGGTGGATGAGGAAGAATAGGGGGAGATGAGAGAAGAAGAGAGGTGGAGGAAGAGAGGGAGTGGAAAAGGGAGTGTGGGAGGAGAGGAGGAATGGGGGATGGAGGGGGTGGGGGTGTATTTATAAAAAAAATTTTTAATAATAATTTATTTATTTATTTTCTCTCTCATCTATTATTTAGATGAAATGGATAAGATAAAATTTGTCATGATTGTTGGAGTGTTCAATTTGATCTTTACTTCCTCCTCCTTATCTCATCTTTCTCTCTCCTCTTTCTCTCTTCTTTCTCTCTCTCTACTTTCTCTCTTCCATTTCTTTTCCAGAAAATAACAAAACTTAACATGGAGGTGTATCTTAATGAAAAAAATACACTAACGCAAAATTTTTTCAATTTGGAGCAATAATATGTTTTTTATTAATTTCTGAAGATAAAAACTTTAAAAATTAATTCTGGTTAATCCGGAGCTCTAAATTTGATGAAATGTTTTTTGTAGCCTTTTTATAATATTCTTAATCCAATGACACTAAAATCGCTGAATTTGGACTTGCATTTAATTTTCTCAATTTATTGAATTTAAATAATTCAAAAATTAATTTAGGAGTATTTATTATCCAAATTGCTCCCAAACTTAGGCATTATGATTATAAAAATATACTATATTCACTGATATTTTTAGTTTTCTCTAATTTTGAAGTCACTCAAGATCATAATTTTTGAGTTAGGTTTAATCCTAATTATTCTAGTAACGACTTGGGTCGTTACATTAAACTCCCTCACAGTGTTTAAGTCCCTCAACTTAGGATTCTAAAGATCTAAAGTCTAAGTTATTAATGTTAAATGATATTAAGTTTGAGTTAAAGAGATTCCATTGAGTTCAATTATACCCAATGAAATATCTAATCTCTAAAATTTATTAATTTAAGTATCATGGGAGAAATAAGTGGGCACACTATATTCTACATGATTAACCTTATTCCCTTTAAAGTTATAATATTTTAAGGGTGAAAACGTAACTTCAAGGGATAAGAGTCAAAGTGGAATCTTCTATGCTATAACACAACTATTGTTTAAGAAGTAAATCAACTTCTCAAATATCCTAATTGAACATCTATCAATCTTAAAATAATTAAATAATAATTGCCTAAATGCAAAAGTAATTAATATAATTACTCACTAACTCTAGGTTTTAATTCATGCTTGCATATTTAAACTTTTCAAATAAGATGATGATACTACTTAGTAATAATTCACTAAATAGTAATTATTATCATACATTAACAAAGAGTTTATATATCCTAATACCATAGTTTTCAAATAATAATTAATATATAATGATACTAAGATCTATGTAAGTGATGTACGTATTCTATATAGAGCTCAATGAAATTACAGAATTCAGTAAAACTCTAAGTACATAATGTACCTTTATAGTGATTCGAACCTGAAGCTCGACGATTGATTAGAAATGGATGACAATCACGACACCTGAAATAATTGAGTAGAATGCCACTAGCGATAAATACATTAACAAGCTGCTAGCTTAATAACAATCCAGACCATGCGATCACTATCATTAATGATTGAAGGGTTCATTAATTACTTAAGCATTTCAAGTATTCAAACTTGTTTTCATCGCTTCTCCTAATTAAAGTTTTAGATATATATATATATGATAAGATAGCTATGATCCAATATAATTACATGCTTAAAAAAGGTGACAATTTTGATATATAGGTTGAACTTTAATCTTAACATTGTATGTGTCAATATTATATTTAAACAATAATATTATATTGAACACAATGGTGATATATAGATGATGAGATTAAATTTGTTATACGTTATGAGACAAGAAAATAACATATTACTATATATGCTCTTCATTTTATAAGAAAAATCATACAAATGAAAATATAATAGTTCAGTGTATAGTTTACAAGTGTTTGCATTACAATTAATATGCCAAATAAAAATATTAAGTGGAGTGCTAAATTTAATAGCGCTTGCGATAGCATTCTATCATTAGAAATATAAAGTTGATACTAAAATGAATAATTGCCGCATTGCTTGAATTCCATTAATATTAGTAAGGATTCTTGGATCATATATTAAATATGGTGCAATAATTTTCTATTAGTAAATACAAAGCAATTGAAAAATAGCTCAACTTTGATAAAAAAAAAAAAGGGACGGAGAGAAGAGATGATCGCAATAACTCATAATCAGCCCGATTACTCACATTAATGCAAATGTATATATTTTGAAACTAGAGTAATGTACAATTTGATATGCAAATCAAAATTATAAAAATAATCGACTTAGTGCTCAATAATAAATTATTTGAAATATTATATTAACCACAAATCAATATATAAAGTAAAATAGATGAATAAGAAATCGAATCAGTCCAAATATTATCTCACCAGCAAACACTATATTTTTTGCAAATTATAAACGTCATATTAAGTTCTCCATATATGTGAAAGCCCAGAATCATGACTAATGCACAAGCATATGCTATATAATCAAGATATATGTATAAGACAATGGAAGCTACATGGGAAATTGACGAAAATAGATAGAGTTTTGGAGTTCGATTTCATAAGGAGAGCCAAAACATGCCATTACTAAATACAGTTGGTATAAATTATATGAAAGTTGAGTTGGCATTAGGATTTGCTTGGACTGAGAAGACTAATATAAGTAAATTCAAGATTTGCAGAGTTAACAACAATTTCATGTGAGATCTATCAAACTAAATCCAAAGAATCAAGATTAATACAGGATAGAGGTACCTTAGAGGCGTTGAGGGAAGATCGACTGAAGAGGGACGTCGGCTAGGGAGGAGCATCAGATCCCCACATATTGGATCTCAACAGGGGAAATGACAGGTCGCCGGACTGGATCCGCTGATCGAGCCAATCAGTGACTCCCATAAGAGTAGGCGATGAGGGAAGAGGGGATCGGCGTTGAGCAGCCCAAGGCCTTGCGTCGAATGGAGGAAAATGAGGCTAGCAGCTCACATACCGAACAAAGGGAGATGTGAAGCGCGGCCAGGAAGGGTTCACGACTCCATTCTTGCGCCGGAAAAGGAAGGTCGTGCGAGGAAGAGAAAAGAGGATGCATACCGACTCTTTCGCCCAAAGGAACTGATGAATGGAGGTTTCGACTGGATAGAATAATTAGGGTATGGCTTTTAGGATATTTATATAACTGGTGCCAAGCTATTTTGATCCTTTGATTAAGATCAAACGACTATGGATTGCCTAAAACTTCCAAGCTTTGCTCAGTCTTTGTTTGATCTCCAAAAATTACAAACATAGCACCGAAACGAGCGTCTCGACGAGACAAACATACACGTCTAAAAATAATTAAATTTATACATGTATTTTATTTTATAATACTTTTTAAGTGAAAATTTCAAAAATTCGTTATGATTAACCCGGAGCTCGAAAATTTGCAAAACTTTAAACATAGCATCCTCATATGATGCTTAACTTAAATACCCAAAAATTTCTAAATTCCGACTTATATTTTATCTATTATCAATTCCAGAAGTTTAAACTTTCTGAATTTATTTAGGACGATCCAGGTTCCCAATTGTGCTCAAATTTTTGCAGGAGGATCCCCTCGATACGCCTTAATTGAGAATATTTTATTTAATTTTTATTTAACTTAAATCAGGATCTTAGTTTTCGACTTAATTTGATCAAATTTAGATCAAATCGACTAGGTAACAACCTTGGGTTGTTACAACAACGATTGTGGTTAGAAAAAAGTGGCTAGTCAGGGCAACGATGGTGGTTGGAAAAAAATGGCTAGTTAGAGTAGGAGAAGAAGGGAGGGTAGGTGTGTGCAGAAATAAAGATAGAGTGAACTTATTTATAGAAAAAATGGAAGGAAGGCACATGCGCACTAAGGCACTCCTCGTGGGATTTAGGCACGAGGAGGATCGATTGCGTACAGGGAAGACATGGAGGAGAGAAATAATTAAAATAAAAATAATTTTACTCCATTTAAAGTTTGTGCATTTTTTCATAATTTGATGTCCAAATTTAATGAATCTTATCAAGAGGTGTATCTTGATGAGATGAACATACACATATATTTTATTTGATCTTACTTTTTAAATATAAAAACTTAAGAAATTATTTCAGGGCAATTGAAGCTCTAAATTTACTGTAGCATCATCTTATTATTATTTTAATCTAACAACATCAAAATTTTAAATTTGGACTTATATTTTTATTTTTATAATTTATGAAATTTAAATTCAAAAATAATTTATAAGTATTTATTATCTAAATTGCTCTCAAATTTGTATATTATGATTACAAAAATATATTATATCCAATAGTATTTTGATTTAACATAATTATGAATTATTTGAGAATCTTGATTTTTACTTAATTGGGTATTTCAATTACCCTGACTATCACACTTAGGCTAATTTGTTCTTCATCTCTCTCTTTTACATATTTATATTTAATTTAGTTTTCAAGATAGTATTGAACTAAAAATTTATTGTTCAAATTCACAATTCATAAAATATAATAAAATAAAGTTTTGCTAAATTATTTAGCAACCAAAGTAACATAATCTCTTTAAGGAAATTATTTGTAGCAAGTGAATTAAACAAGATTCAAAATAATTCTTCCAACATAACATAGTTCAGACTTAAATCCATTCAAGGGTCTTTCTTTTATTTTCATGATAATCATCAAATATTTTAGCACTAAATATGAAGATTATGACCTATTGCAACCTAATCATCACACAAATAAGTATCTTGTTTAGATAAATACTTTCAACAAATAATATGATAATTTTGGTAATTGAATTGCAAATCAAATTTACATATCAGGCTATGATAACATTAATAATGGTAAATCTTCAATATAATAAATTCATAAACAAAGTCTTGAAATTTATTTGATATGCTGATTTGATATACTATGATCAAGCCTGATAATTTTGATGAAAGAAAAAGGTGTACATGAAGATTATCAAAATTGAACATAATTGGTGAAGGCTGAGCTAAATAGAATTAAAGAGTACGATTCAATTTAGGATTTACAAATTAGATCTAGTACATTTAGAGTAGAGATGGAGGTAGATTATATCCTGAAGTTGCACTAAAACAATCTTGTTAAACTTCAGGGATCTTCCTCTTGAACTTAAGTGGTATCTCCCAACACTCAACAATTTGGGAAATTTTATTTATACTTACTGATGTGATGCCTAAAAAAATTTATCTAATAATATAATTTCAATTAAAAATTTTAAAATAATATTTATATTATTTTAATATAAATAAATAAATCCTAACTAATCACTTGAACCACTATTTAGAACTGCTGTCTGGCTACAAATGCAGCGGACGAAAAAAACCAGGCTGAAGTAGGGCAAGAGAACTATATATGGCGAAAGCTTTGGCTGCCGCGCGAATAAGATTCCGGCAGTTGTACTCTATATCGGCCTTCCCTCCTCCAACAACAACCGTTCACCCTCTGGCAGAGCCTTCGCCGAATCTCTTCGTCTCAGGCACGTGCAGTTCCTCATCTTCTTCATTTTTAGCGTCACTTCTTTACCTGTGCATCTCTTCCTCTCTCTTTAAATTTCTTTTAGATCCCTTTTTCACATACCTGGGTAACGTTGTCCTGAAAATTCTGAATTTGGAACAGGTGCAAAACTTATTGTATCTTTATGCCGCTAAATATATGCTACCACCTCTCATATTTCTTCGCAACCAAACTATTTACCTTTGACAGTACCCTTTAATCCAGAGAATGACATGGCTAGCTTTCTTTTATGCACAATTTCATGCCTTCTTATTTGTTGTTAGCTTTGTCCGGTGAACCATTTATTCAAACTTGAAGCTACTCTTTTGGTCCTATCCATTCAACTGTACTTAGGAAAATAGATGAGCTCTAAACTAACATAAAATATATTCAATGTAAGGGCTGTAAAATGTGCATGATGTTGCATGCAATGGGCATGTTGCATTGATTCAACCATCAAATAACCTATAAACACTGTGCTTTTATACTTGGATGTCGCTAGATACAAAGTGTCTTTAGTGAAACTTTGTACTCAATGAGGGCTCATAAAATTTTAAATTGAAAGACAACGATAGAAGGAAATAATGGTGCAAGCAGGCTTCAACGTGAAGTAATAGATGATAGTCTTGTTGTAAAGATAAAATAATAATTATTAGGCAGCTGATCACAAGAAAAATGGCAACAATTCAATAGCAAGTTAATTGTTGGCATACAAGATGCCCTCAAAGTCAAATGGTGTAAAATAAGCTAACGATAAACCAATTAACACAAATATACTTTTGTGAATTATTTGTTTCTCGGCTGATGACTGCACAGCCATTCAATTATATTTGTTTTTTAGAGGTGAATCTAAAGTGGGGACACTGGCTACATGTGCCTCCATTGGCCTCACACTTAGTTTGATATTATTTTATTTTAATATGTATGTTTACTTTATATAAAAAAGTATTATACATGAACAAAGGTGTTGTACAAGCTTAGGGGTTTAAAGATGCTTTGTATTAATGCTTTGATTAGGGTTCAAATCTCATCTTTGGTTTGTATTAATGCTTTGATTAGGATAATAATCCGCTTAACAAAAAACCTATGCCTTTTTTTTTTTTTTTAATTTGAGTGTTGATATTTACTAAATTTACATCTACTCATATTCATGTGTTCTTTTTGTAATGCCAACTTGCAAACATAAAAAGAAATAACTAGATGCTTAAAATACAATGCTATGTTTATATATATTTAGTATGTAAATCTTGATAATTATTAAACTATCACCTAAATATATTTATTATCTACATTTTTGTATTTTTTTTATATTTTAAAGTTTGCATATAGAAATTTAAAAGGGTTACTTACTTGTATAACACAAGTTATGGGTATTTACATGGTTAACAGCTATATCTTGATATTTACAAAGCTAATGCATAATCTTACTCATACATCTTTTTTTCATTTTTTTAAATTCACATGCAAAAAATAGCAATAATTGTATGCATAACACAAAACATGTGTATTTACGTATTTATCATTTGATTGTAGATTTCATGCTTCGTGAATTTGCCTTGTTCTATAGCTATATATCAAGGGTGTTTCTTTCGGTGAACATCGATCTCATGGATCATTGATCTTCTCTATCAGAGAAGAGAAGACATTGTGAAAATTTTGATTTAGAATAAGAGTAAGAATATAGGTAAGTAGAAATTTAAGATTTTGATGACATGAATATATTAATTTGTTTTAAATCATTATGATTAAGCAGCGTGCAATTCTCTAATTGTGCCCTCACTTAAATTTTTTCTTGGCTCAACACCCCATTTACAAGATGACTTTTGAAGGCGACAATATTGTTGAAGCTCTCTCATTGAAGCTCTTGTACATAGGAATTTAAGTTATAAGCATCTTTTGTGTTAAGGGACTTTATAATGTGGTCCACTTTCAACTGGGTTAACCGAATATTCATATTTTGAATGATGCTAATCTAGATACTAGCATCTCAAACAACCTAATCATAAATGAAGTTGACAATGATGATTGACACATATATGGTATTTGGGTCCTTCGGTTGTGTCCGCAATAGCTATCTTTGTATGGAAATTGTTGAAGAATATCACCCATACTATTGCTTGGCTTCATGCGTGCAGTCTTGCGGCCTAACCAACATGTGTTTAGGGGTATGCCCAGATTGGGGATAGGGAACACATTGCTTTACACTGCTTTACACTTTTGCAATTTAAGATACTCTTGTGAGTTGGGGGATCATGTGTCTGCCATCACTAATTGGGATTGGTTCACAGGTATGTTAATTAAGAAGTGTTCCATGTCGAAACATCAAAGAGGTAGTCAAATTTATGGTTACATTATTTACCAGACTTGGAGCAAATTTACAAAGAAGCATCCGCTTGGCAATTTGTGCAAGTTTGATCTTGGTGGCACGGTTGATGTTGGCTTGACAACTTAGGTGGGCTCTTGAGACACCCAAGCCTCTTTTGGCCCATTTATACCCTAGACTACGTGGCATCTTCCTCACTCATGTGGCTCAAGGACAGCATTGATGGGTCTTCCTTGTATGAGGAGAAGTTGGTCTTTTGTTGATATTTCTATTAGCTTGTCTAATGTGCAAAAATATATAATGAAGGTAAAGAGATAAGTTATATGGTTTCATGCAAACTAGAATTTCAAGGATCCATGCATATTTTAAGAATTACCATGTCATGGTTTTAGAATTAATTTTAGTCATTGACAGGAATTCAATGCCCAAAGGAAACACATTGAATTGAGTTTTGATGTGTTTACATTTCTTTCGGCAAAAAAGTCAATGCAACTTATGTTCATTTGGATATTTCATATTGATTAATATTATCTAATTATTTTTTTATTTCGGGAAATGCTGCATACAATGACTCTTTATGAATGTTATTTCTTAACATGAGAATTTATTGCATTGAAAATTGTAATACTATATCTCTTATCCATTTTAATATAGAATGATTCAATTTAGCACCACAAGCAGCGACGAGTTTTCCCGTTACATAGATGATGAGACCACCAAAAACTTCCTGCTTCTAGTACAAGAAAGACTTGTCAATATTGAACTTGTGCCACTTGGATGTGTGGTGGAGACACAAAGTAGTTTGGGGTATCAATGGGCCAAAATAGGGCTATTTGCACTTTTTAATGTGCTCGTTCTTCAACAGAAAATGACCTCACCGATTTTTCTATTTGAAGGTTGAATATAGAATCAGTGTAATACCAAAAGGTGATCTACTACTCTTATAGGGAAGTCCTCTACACTAGTTTCTAAGAAAAAAGAATTTTGTTTGTATTTCAGGAGGTGCTGAACATAATTTCTCATGGATCCCTTTCGTACACTGCAAACAATTCCAAACAATGATGCAATTCATTTAGTCATCAAAGGGAGGTGTTCCCATTGACAGTGTCTCTCGTCTGCTATTTTTGTGCCCCAGTGGGTAGTCATCCAAGTCTTTATGTATCTTAAATTTGTCATATTGAGGCCTTCCAATCCTGACTGAGAAAACAAAAGTTGACAAGCCTCCTTGTCTTCAATCTCCACTGCATGGTTCTTCTCTTTTGGGTCTTCATGGTTTGTAGGAGACCTAGTGGAGGCTTGTCTCTAGCATCAAATTTGCCATGTTAGAGTTCGTATTCCTGTCAACTGTTGAAATAGCAGCTCGATGACATTGCTCACTACACTTTTTACGTCCTTGCTTACTCTGCCTTGATTTGCCATTTTTTGTGTGCTTGCGACGCTGTATCACCATCCAAAGACTTAAGTGTCCCAAGCTTCAAGTGGCTGAGGGATCTCATTTTGAGCTTCATGCTTATCTACACAATTTACATCATCTGGGTGTCAAGCTGGGATCTCTACTTGTGTTTTTCGAGCACACACCTGTTGATTCTGTTTTTTATCGGCTGAGCAACCAAATATTGGTTTGAACCTTCAACGTTTTCAGTTTGGTGCTGATTTTGAATATGAGTAATCTGTACCCATAAATTGAAAAGTGCCAAAGGATTATTGATACTAAAATAAATGAGCAGATAGATTTTAAAAGTACAGGTACATGTTAATAGTTATTTTTAAGTGAGGATGAATCTCTTTTCATTATTAATTCTGAAAAGTATATATGCCAAAAAATCTTTGCATGTTATCTTTAATTGAGGATGGATCTCTTTCATTATTAACTCTGAAATGTATAGATGGCATCAGATTAACAATCTTTGCAGTCTAGTTTTTAACCTAAACTTGCAGTATTTTAAATTAAACTTTGATAGATTTGAAAGTGTAAGCATGTGATCTAGTATAAATATGATTAATAGGATCTGCATTGTTATTGAATGATTCATATACTGACCACTCAGTAATCTTCGAACCTTATGTTGCCGGTGTCCATTGCAGTTATCCAGATGCTTAATTTCCTTTTCAAAATGACCCCAACCCCCCAAGTTTTACAGTATTTTTCCACATTCACACAGTCCTCTTTAGCAATATCACATTGAGTCAAATCTCTTGCAGCAGGAAAATGACCTGTGAAAGGACATTGTTGTTTCTATCAACGCTTCTTGTTCCAAAGAAAACCTTACTCCACTTCACCAAATCTACACAATTGCTTCTTGTTGACCATTGCCTTCTTCATTTCTTTCTCTATTACTGACATTTGCACTTGGAAGTTGGATGCATTGAAGGAATGCTAGGAGGTGGTTTAATAGCAAACCTCTAGGTTTGGGTAGGAGGCGAGGGTGTAATATAACCTAATGACTAACTTTAAGTGGTATGGTGCGATGCATATTGAGCTTCAGGGGTTCAATAACTCAATTTGTTTTTAATCTCAACTTTATGTCCCATACAAACTTGTTAGAAAGCTGCTGACCTTGTTATTGTGTCGAGTCTTATAATCAATTACTCAAATGGAACCAGATAAATAATGAACCATAAGAGGATAACCTTGATCAATATTAATAGTTGCTAATGAAGTTTCTTATTATGATTCAATACTTTTCTTGAGGGTATCTTGATTTATAAAGGCAGCTTGGTTCATGAAGTATCCCACCAATGTAGGTTTTGGTAAGGGATCGAGCCACTTTAGCTAGTGGTATGCAGCCTTACCTTATATTGTTATAAAAGTCTATTTTTTGTGGCTTGAACCCATGATCTTTGGTCACATGGTGACAATTTTTATTATTATACCAAGGCGTCTCTACTCATAAGCTATATCCAATTTAGTCATGCTTGGAAATTGTTCTTTTGCTAAGAGATTTCCCTATTGGATATGGCCTAGTCAACCAATTTTATATAGTGACAATGACATGATGGTAGTCATGTATGTAATCCAACTCTAATATGTTCTTCTTTTGAGTTGTCAATTGAGAATTGTTTTGGTACCATTTGTTCTATCAATTGTAAAGGTAAATGCGTCAATATCTTTTTTAAAGGATAGATTTTGATATGATTATAATCATCTATCCTTGTTTAGTAAGCATGTCTACATAGAGAATTGTGTGTGATGATGAGGGTATATATTGCTTTGAGGTAGTATAGAGGGATGTTCCTAATAATTGTAATTAAGTTTATTATGTAGCATATTTTGAAGATAGTATAGAAAGGTCGTATCTACAAGGTCAAGAATCTCGTCGAGGAAATATAGATCATCTTTAAGAGTGAAGCTATCTCTACAACGTGGAAACGAGTGATTATAATGATGATTATAACCATGGCCATTAAGGAATTGTGTGATAATTATTTAACCGAGGTGTGTTATAGAAATCTTCCCTATGATTTGGTATTGGATCACCGACTTTATAAATTATCCTAGGAACTTCAAGAATCACAACTGAGGGTTTATTTGGAGATATGAATAATTCATCATATCATCTTTTGAAGTTGGATGCTTAAGCCATCAAATTCTAAAAATAATAATAATGATTTTGCCAATACTAATACTCAGTTTGCATACCTGTTTGTGTGTAATTCATTGAAAAGGCTTAGGTTCCAACTTTTGAAGGATGCTATATAATATGCAAAAGAAAAATAAAAGAATGAATGGATTTTTTCTATCCGAACAACTATATAAATAACCATAGGATTGCAAGAAACATGATATCATCTGAATTCAAATAACCAAGGCTAGGTTTGATGTGTGGGTAAGTGTGGTAGGGAGGGTGGCGTTGATGCTTCTCTATAGCATGCATAGTAACATGAGAACTTAAATGTAAAATTTCTATACCATACATGACCACATGGGGATTTTCTTAAATTTAGAGGGATGAGTAATTTTACAGATCCTGATTATCCACTTTGCTCATTAACAATCAGTTTTTTTAAATCTGTAACCATTGTCTGTGCAGTAACTTATTTTGACTATTGCAGGTTTTCTCACCAAACACATGCTGTTGCCAACTCATAACATGACTGAATTGTTTGATACATTCTTTCTATCATATGATTGATTGAGTATAAATTAAAATAAGCTTGTTTCCAAGGCAAATGCCCTTGAGTTTCTAAAGCAACTTTTTAAGTCAGTTATATACCTAAAGACTGTCTTCCTCTAAAATGTTGGGTCAATTCAGGATCTCAGCGGTTATAAAATGAAGAAAGTATTTCTTTATTCACCTAATAATAGGGCAGCGCATTAAGAATACCAACTGTTATAACATTTGTCCCAAATATTATAAGTACCTTTTTTGTATTGCAAGGAAGACTGTTCTAGTTCAAAATCACTTGATTTATTATAGAGCAGTAGCTGAACTACTATAAATCATGACTAGTTTTTTGTGCTTGTTATTTTTTCTTTTTTTTACGCTATATTTCAAATATTAAATTGAGTAACATTTAATATTAAGTTATTAATAAATACTATTGTTAGTTTTACAATTTTGATAAATAAATCTATTTATTTAAAAATAATATTTTGATAATAGACTAATGTGAAAATAGCAAGAATAATGTATAAGTATTGTATATTTATTATATTTGATTGAAATTAAAAGTAAAATACAAAGGATTTCTTAAACAACAATATATTAAACATTTTCATGTTCTATCAAAAATATTACTATTATAAAAAATATTTGGTTTACATTATGTGTTATTTAGTAAGATTATAAAATTTTAGGTGTTTATTGTTATTATGGATGTAATAGTTGTAATTCTTATTTCCAATAATACTTAATAATTTCTAATTTATAACCTTATAAATCATCTTTAAGATAAATTAAATTCTTAGAAATGTGATCAAATTCTTAGAAATGTGATCAAATAATTTTGGGAAAGGTTTATTATATTCCCTATAGCTTAGCTTTGTCTCAATTTGATTCCCATAATTTTTATTTTATCAAATTAGTCCCTAGAGTTATAAAAATAGTATTTTAGTCCATCTCGCTTAAGCACGGAGGATCTTTTGTTTGCGGCCAACTCAGTCGAGACTCCGGCCAGCCAGCCCGCCACCACGCACTTGACATGGGGGATCGGTTCAAGAAGGGGGCCTCTGGCAACGCAGGGCAGGAGAAGGTCACCGCAAAGGACTGAACAACAAGCTTTACGTCTACGACAGCTTTTACATATGGGTCATCAGATCAATATCAGAGATCTTTATCGGAGACGTCTTATTCTTCAGGATGGAGCTGTGCGTGATCGGCTTGCACGTCCAAGTCCAGGTCAGGATTGATTATGTTTTGACGAGCATGAGCAACATTCTTTAGCACATCGATCAGAGCGGCAAGAGTAAGATTCTCTACAAGATGTGTAGCAGCCAGAAGCTGGCCGGAGGAAACCTCGCTCTCAACAGAAGCATGGTTATGGGATCGAGATAAGAGTCATCCAGGGACTCAAGTTCGCTCAGAGCCCCAAAGACAAGGTTTATGTCTACCATGGCCTTTACAAGGCCGTCAATTGCTGGATGGATGCCGGCAAATTCGGCTTCAGTATCTTCAAGTTCAAGCTGGTGAGGATCTAAGGGTAGGAAGAGATGGGCAGCGCGAGGAGGAGAGATGTTTTTTTTTTTTTTTTTGCAATGGCATTGTGATGTCCCAACGCCAGTTTAGCGGAAACCATTCCGATATCGGGTGTTCACTTGCCGTTGATCATATTGAGTAATGAAAGAAATGAGACACATAAAAATCAAGAGCATTTCTCATTTATTTTAAAAGTTCATATTACAAGATTTTTCATCGTACTCCTCGTACAAAAGTGAAATATATAAAAAATATAAAAGATAAGCAAAACAACGCCATCGTAGATCCATTGGCAAATTGAAAATTATAAGCACTAGGGTTCTTGTTTAAGCTCTTCCAGAAGTACCTGACCTGGTATTGTATAACAAACAATACCGGGATTGGAATTTCCAGTAATTAGAGAGTACTCTAAGTGTCATAGTAATCAATGCAGTATTACATTTTGTAATAGCAAAGATGCGATTTGCAAAAAAGAGATGCAGGAAAAATAATAAGATAAAAGCGCAAATGAAATAATTAATTTCCTGCAAAAGATATTAGCTCAAAGATGTATGTTATTGATGTCATTTTTTCAATAACCCATCACGAATGTTATTACTGATGTCATTTTTTCAGTAACAACCCACGAATGCTATTACCGATATCATTTTTCCAGTAATTAGCCACGAATGTCGTTACTGATGTCATTTTTCCAGTAACTGGCCATGAATGAAAAGGATGTTGGTTTCTAACAACCAACAAGCATTAATATTACTGATGTCATTTTTCAGAAACCCATGAATGTTACCACGTTGGTTCTGAACAACCAATCAAGCTTCAAAATGAAATTTAGCTCAAAGTAATTAAGCGAAGCAAAGCAGTAATAAAAATGCAAAATGTAATATATGTCATATACTGGGTACCTTTTGTCCTTTAAGTTTGGATGAGTGACAGTTCGCTCAATCTGCATTTTAAGTTTCCGATATTTTAGTATTTAGTCAATGATTTTAGGAATATTATTTTCTTTTAAGGATTTTCTTACATTCTTCTTTCTTGTCTTTATTCTTTCACATTCTTATAATGATATAAGTTCATAATTATTAAGTCATTTTATGTAATCATATAATATTTATCATATTAACGTTATAAAAGAATAAGGACGGAAATAAATTGATTGATTAGCAATAATAAACATCTTCATTATATTTTCATTATTATCCATTATGATAATGTGAACGATATTTTTGAGATGTTAATACCATTATTATTATTATCATACTAATGATTAAGCCCAAAAGGAAAAATTTCTTTTCTTTTCTTTTTCATTTCTTACCTTAGATTAGGATTGTTTGGAAAATGAAGGAAGGCTAGAGGCTGGAGGAGGGTTGTGGGGCTGCTGTTGGCTGGCAAGGTGGCAGCTGGCTGCTGGCCGGCTGCTGTGGGCTGAGGGAGGAGGGCTGGCAGGGCTGAGGAGGGGAGGTCGGCTGCTGTGGGCTGAGGGCTGAAGGCTGGGGGAGCTGCTGTGGAAGTTGGAGAGGGCTAGAATGGAAGGAGGAGGAGCTGTTGGCTGTGGTAGGGGAGCTGGCTGGCAGCTTGTTGGCTGTTGGGGCTGCTGTCCAGCTGCTCTGTATTGAGGGAGGAGGGCTGGCAGGGCTGAGGAGGAGCTGCTGGCTAGGAATGGGGAGAGGGCTGCTGCTGTGTGCTGGCTGGGAGGGAAAAGTGGGGAGAAGAGGGCTGGCTATGGGCTGAGGAGGGGCTGCTGTTGTGTGCTGGCTGAGAAAGAAAAGTAGGGAGAAGAGGGCTGGCTATGGGCTGAGGAGGGGCTGCTGGCTGGGAATGGGGCGAGGGCTGCTGTTTGGAGAGGCGGAGGCTTGGCTGCTGTGGGCTTGCTGGCTGTGGGTAGAAGAGGGCTGGAATGGCTGCTGTTTGGAGAGGAGGAGGCTTGGCTGCTGTGGGCTAAGGAGGAGGGGCTGTTGTGGGCTGGCAGCTGGTAGGGGTTGAGGAAGAGGGGCTAGCGGGGAGCTGCTACTGCTGGGAGCTGGCTGGGAGAGGGTTGGAATGGCAGGAGAGAGGAGGGCTGGTTGGCAGAAAAGGTAGAGGAGAGGTTGCTGCTATGGGGGAGAAGAGAGTTGGCTGTGTGGGGAGGAGGAGGGAATGGAGGAGTTTAAATAGAGAATGAGGGATGGGTAGAGGCATAGGATAAGGGAGCTTTAAAGTGCTATTAAGGCACTAATTAGCGGCTAAAGGCCGCATTTTTTCGGCCGGATGGGCGGAGAAATTCGCAAGTTTCGACAAGGGGAGAAAGGAGAATTTTCAAAGGAATTTTCTTAAAACTACTTAAACTTAAAATTAATCGTATTTTTTGCCGTTTGGCGTCCAAATACAATGAAACTTGATACCGAGGTGTATTATGATATTACGAACACCATCGCGCCAAAATTTTTCGATTCGGAGCAATATTTTATTTTATATTAATTTTTAAGGTTTAAAACTTCGAAAATTAACTACGATCAAACCGGCGCTCAGGATTTGATGAAACTTTTGGAGAAGCCTTTAAATAATATACTTAACATAATGACACTGAAATCGATGAATTCGGGTACGTATTTCAATGTTCATGATTTTTAAAATATAAATAATTCAGAAAATAAAACGGGAGTTTCCGTTATTTGGAATTCTCCCAAATTAGGGCACTTTGATCTTTAAAATTATTCTTACCTATGGTATTTTTGTTTGCCCTTATTCGAAATTTCCCGGGATCCTGATTTCTATGATGGGATTTGACCTAATTTGCAAAGTAATGACTTTGGGTCGTTACAGGCATCTCCATGGGGAGGAGGGAGAAGGTTCCTATTTCGATGTACAATGATCTGGACGATGATTAGGATCCTCTGCACTTTGAGGACATGGCTCAGCCAATCTACCCTCCTTCATCATCAGCAGTAGCCGTGAAGATGGGCTGTGAATGCAAGATGAACTGCTCTAGGGATTGCCGCTGCTCAGCTCTGAACGGGGGAGAGTATGAGAGATGGATTAAAATGCTACTTTTTATAATTTTAGGGACTAATTTGATAAAAATAAATTTTAAGGATCAAATTGAGACAAAGTGAAGTTGCAAGGATTAAAAGAAACTTTTCCCAATTATTTTTATTGTATCTTCTATTTAATTAGTTGAACTAGTCAATTCCACTGCCATTTTATTAATTAGGTTTTATAAGTAAGAAATATGTGCTTGATATAAAAACTAATAATATTGTATGTAAACTTATAAAAGTTTCAATAATAACATAAATTTAATTCCACACATTGGGCGGTATTTACAGTTTGGTACCCTTTATATATAGGACTAAATAAGCGAACCACTTCAGAGGGGCTTAGGGAAGCCTTTACAAAGTTTGGTAACGTCATGGATGGTATGTTTCTCTCTCTAAGGGCTTACTGAAAGATATCAATTATATCATGCTTGCTTTTTTTTTCGAATGAATGCTTTGACAGCCAGAGTTGTAACTGAACGGATTTCGGGTTACTCTAAGGGTTTTGGTTTTGTGAGATATGCTACAATCGAGGAAGCAGCCAATAGCATAAGAGGCATGGATGGAAAGGTGAGTGATAATACTGGGTTTTTTTCTTTATGAACTTTATAGTTGAAATCTTCAAACCTTAGTATTTCTGGTTCTCACAGTGGACTTCACTTTAATTTTAGAATTGAGCTTAATTACTGAAACTCAGTGCCCTTTTATTTTATGCATCATATCAATAAAAAATCACCTCTTAACTATTATAGCTCTTTCGCTTCTTAATCTAAAATGTTTTTGTTTTGCTGAATTTTTGTAAATCCCAGCACTGCTACTAATTGATATTTTGACATCTGATGCCTTTGTTTTTGTTGTTGCAGTTTCTGGATGGCTGGGTTATATTTGTTGAATATGCAATTCCAAGGCCATTGCATTCGCAAGGTCAGTCATTTCAGCCCCCATCTGAGCTTTAGTTCAGCACCTGGTATTAAAAGTAATTAAATTTATTTTAATCTTGCTATAAAATTTAATATTTACTTTGCATCTAGTTTTTGAAGGTATTTTGTGTGTAATTCGTCTTTTGTGAGTTGATATTTTTGTTTGAGTTACTCCAACAAATGTATTCAGTGATTATTGAACTTGTATTACCAACTTATTAAAAGCTTTAAAGATTGGTCTAACTGTTAATAATTTTATTGTACTATAAGTTTCAATTTCCTTATTTGTTAAGATATGAAATATTATGCAACATGTGCAAGATTTGTGCTTATAAAGTCAAACTATCCCATAAATGCTGTAAGATTATAAAATACTATATTAGGATGACCCTAAACAAGACCTCTTTGTGTGCAAATTTCAACTTGGGGAGATAATTTGATGCCATCTAGATTTTAGGGATTTCATCCTTTAAACTTAGGGTTACAAATTAAAGTAAAATTGCTTTAATTTTCTTAATATGCTAAATTACATACTATCATATGTAATTTTGATATTTAAGAGGGTGAAATTAACCCCTTAATTTAATAGTAGCACTGTCCTAATATTAAATGATTCTAGAATTTGAACAATTGTTTTAAGAAATTTCATGTATTCTAGATTAGCTTTGAAATATCTTAATAATATAATGTTTGATAAAATAGTATTATGTCAAAAAAGCTCAACTAGCTAGCCTAAGTTGCAAAAATATATAGAGAGGTAAATAGATAAATTATATTGTTTCATGTTGACTAAAATTCAAATGATCCCTTCATGTTTTAATTATTGACATGTCATAAGGGTTTTAGGTATATTTTTGGTTGTCATTAGGAATTGGATGCCTCAAGGAAACATATCAAATTGAGTTTTGATGTGTTTACATCTCCTTCGACAAAAAGATTGGGGCAACTTATACCCGTTTGGAGATTTATATTGATTGTTTATATATAATATTTTTTTTTATCACAGGAAATGCTGCAGACAAAGACTCTTTATGAATGGTTCTTTACATGAGAATTTGTTGCATTGAACGCTAAAAAGTTGCTTCTCTTTGCAATTTTAATTTAGAATCATTCAATTTTGCCGGTGTCTCAAAACCAGCCTAAAGTAAGGACTTGAGGTGGCAACTCTGTGTAAAAATTCTATCGGTTACATGCACGCTCGAATAGACCATTTTTTTGTTTATTCCTCTATGTTTATTTGTTTTAATTGTAGTGCTTCCTAGTCATCAAGTTCAATGAGATACATTGGGTGCATAAAAGCATTTTTTTCAATTTTGAAATGAAGTTAGATGTGTGATGTGTGAGAAGAAAGTTATATTTCCTTCTAAAAGCATCTTAGGCTATACCTCTTTCTCTCTTTTTCTCTATTTTGAGAGAGCGAGCACTAAAATACTTGAAGTGGAGAATTATTTTTCTCATTATGCATTTTGCACTTTCCATCAAAATGGATGGTCGATTAAGATTCAGTGCCTAAAAGCATCCTTTTAATAAAAAGGCTTTTTTTTTTTCTCATTTAACCATCCATCCATTCTTTTAGATGGATCAAGAAATGCACAAGACTGAAACTCTCCCATTGAAGTATTTTTGCTCATCTCTCTCTCTCTCTCTCTCTCTCTCTCTATATATATATATATATATATATATATATATATATATTATAAATCCTCATCATCAAAGTTTTGTGGTCATCTCTCTTTGGGATTTGGGAGGCATTCATGTCACCTTCGCCACCTTTATTTTGGATTTGGTTGCATCTCTTATAGTTTATTCATTATTTGGCGACAAATAGAAGGAGAAGATGCCACATCGATTTCCTTGAATTTGTCAGTATATCTTGCGCTGCCAAACACTGTTGATGCTCTTTGGCCATGTTTAGGCTTGTCAGCATGGTCAAGTTCGGGAACTTGGCTGTGGCCACAAGGGCTTTGACTCTATTGGGGTTGTATTTCTTAATGTCTTGGTTATTAGAAGCTTCTCTGGTTAGGTTTTGATTTACTCTTGCATCTCTTTGCATCTTCTGGAGCTTGTGTTGGAGCCTTGTAAATTGGGTAGTCATTTTCAACAATTAATTCGGGTGTTCACATTGATACGGGTCTTGTTCTAAAGTTGCTGGTGTGTTGGCATCTTCCCTCATGTTAGAGCTACCTGGATGAGATCTGGCCAGGATGTTTCTTATGTATGGGGGCGTGGTTCTTTTGTCCTATTAGTTGCGTGGTAGTGTGCTCCATCACCCATTGTCTGTTCTCATCAAATCTTCATTTGAGAGCAAGTCTATCCTGTGCGCTTATTATAGTTCTCTTAGCAAGTTTTCTTATGACCAACCACCAATATGGTATGTTTACAAGAAATTCAGATTTTTGGCTTCTAAGATGATTAGTAACGAGGTCTGAAAAATGGAGTTCTTGAAACTTTCTAATAAGCACTATTCATGTGTTTTTTTAAAGCTTATGTTTTGGTGGCTAGCTTTCTTATGCATCTCCTCGAATAGTTATCAAACTTTGATCCTGAACGTGTGCTCTTCATCAAACCGATCTGTATTACCTTTTCGAAGCATTAGATTCATTTCTAAAACTAACTTAATGGTCATTAGGTTTCATTTTCGAAAGACTATTATTGGGTGAACTTATGTAACATTTGTCGGGCCTTCTATGGTATTGCATGCTTGTGAAAGTTGATGTCATGACAACTCATTTTTCTCAGGAAGGCTTGTTTGTGGAGGTTTTGGCTCTTGGCAAAATGTTTTCAAGAATTTATTCTCATTGCAGAATGGTTGGCCACAGTCCCGATTTCTATTTCAAGCTCTACCCTGATCTTAGACCTCGGGCTATCTAGGTTAGGGATGGGACTTCTGCACTTGCTAATCAATCTGAATTCTCAAAATGTTGACCCTTAGGACTATGAGGTGGTTCCTATTGATTCTCATTTCTGTTTTTGTTGGCTTGGCTCATTCTTGTTCAAATTCTATTGGATGCTTTTGTTAAATAAGAAAAAATTGTTTACAGAGAGAGTGAGAAAATAACAATAACAATAAAAAAAAAAAATAAAACAAACAGAAAACAAAGCTAGTAAATCCTCATGCATAAATAATCACCTCATGATAGCTTTTCTTGAATTAGTTGTTAATAGTTGTGCATAAAAAAGTTATTAGCGATGGAGTGTGCTATTTGAGATGAAGTTTCATAGTGCCCTATTAACCTTATTTTCTTGAAAAATGTTCTAGTGCTGGGATTGAGCATAGTGGATACATACTATTATAGGTATGTTCATGTAAAGAGTTGCAATATAATTTTTTTCTCTTTAAGCCCAATAATGCTGCTTAATAAGGCTTTAGCTTATTTTTTGATGGATTATGAGTATAATGGATTTGAGTTGAGTTTGATATCGAGTATCGAGCTAGTTTGAATCAAATTCAAGTTAGTTTGAATTCAATTTGTTTTTAATCGAACTTGACTTGATTTGAACTTGAACTCGAACTCAAATTCAACTCAAAAATTTTGAGTTCAAGCTTGAGCTGACTCGATCGAATTCGAATTGAAGCCAACCCTATAGTTGAATGCTTACATTTATTAAACAAAATTAATTATTTTTGTAAATTAAGTTCTCAAGATAAATGATAAATGCTCCATTATATCATTGAAAAAAAAAATACTGTATGATTATTTAATCAAATTCGTATGTTCCATCAATTAGTTATTTATAGATTTGATTATTGTTAAATGGTTTTTAAGGCTGTTGAGCAATTATCTTGCTTCAATAAATAAGTCTAAATATTTAAAAAAATTAATTAATTTTAAATACTCATATTTTGAGAAACTTTCAACTCTCTTAGAGGTTATTAAGCCTTATTTTCACGTAATTACAAAATTATTTCAAATCCAAATGTGATTAAGGAAGATCAAAAGGCTTGATCTAGGAATCAAAGACAACATCAATTAAGATCAATTAGAGAAGAGGGTTATCTGATGTGATAATATCAAGTATTTTATCAGTTCTCATTTTTACTTTTAAATTTGTGAGCAAAAAATAAAAAATGGTAACGCAACGGTCAAAAAATACAAAATCCATCTCATTCCAGTAGCATAGGCCCTTTCCCCTCTGCCTGCTCTAGGCTGGCCAATGTATCATACAACTTGTGCTCGCGTGTCTCTGGCATCCTCAGCCCCACCACGCCGGCAGCAACGGCACAAATCCCAAACATCCCGAACGCAAACCTTCCACCCAACGTCACAACAACGGGCGCCGCCACGGCACCCATCTGCCCTGCCAGAGACACGCACCCCAACGCAGCGCTTCTCACCGCCGTCGGAAACAGCTCCACCATATACACGTAGAGCAGATTGTAGGTCGCCGCCACGGCGAATATCGCCGCCGCCGCGCACCCCATCCTCGCCGCCTGCGAGGCGAACGCCCCGGCGGCGAAGCTGAAGAGCCCGCAGAGCCACATCGTCCCTACCGCGATCGGCCTCCTGCCGTGTCGCCTCAGCGCCGCCGCCGTCAGCGCGTACGCCGGCATTTCGGCGGCCGCATTGAGTATGGCGCTGGCGTGGATGTGGGGCCCGGCGTTCGCGACGTTGAGGGCGAGGCCGTAGTAGGAGACCGATATCATGAAGTTGATGAGGAGGGCGAGGACGAGACGAGGGCGGGCCACGTGGGAGCGGAGGACGTCGACAATGGAGACACGGGCAGGATGGTTCTGGCCGCCGCCGTCCAAGTAGGAGCGATCAGGAATCGGGGAGGCGGTGGTGTTGGTTTCGGCGATGGCGCGCATGACGCGCATGGCGGCCGGGAGGTCGCCGCGGATGAGGTGCCAGCGAGGGGATTCGGAGATGAAGAGGAGGGCTGGGAGGAGAAAGAGGAAGGAGGGGAGGGAGATGGCAGCGTAGAGGAGACGCCATGAGGGGACGAGGAGGAGGGAGGCGAGGGAGAGAGTGATGGCGCCCAGGGAGAAGAAGTGGAAGGTGGACATGGCAGCCAAGGCTCTGAAGGAGGGGCCCACCGGCTCCGTGGCCAGAATGAAGGCAGAGAGGCCCACGCCGCCCGTGCTCAGGCCGGAGAGAAAACGCAGGAAGGCGTAGACGGGGAAGGAAGGGGAGAGGGCGGTGAGAAGGCTGAAGCTGGCAGTCAAGAAGGAGGTCAGAGTCAGGACGCCTTTGCGCCCTAGAGAGCTGTCCGAGAGATGCCCAAAGAATGCACCGCCTGGGAATATATATGCACACCCTTTGTTAAATATATTAAATTTCAGCCATGCTTTTATATTTGTAATTATTAAATTAATACAAATTACATAAAAGAATATTATTAAATGATTATATAAAAATACAAAATTTGTACTACCGGGTAATCACAAAGATTTCTTTTATATATATATATATATAATGAGTTCCAACTTCACCTATATGAGAAGAAGAGAAGAAGATGGAAGGAGAAGAAGATTGAAAAAAACAAAAAAGAATTTTGTGATGGGGTGCATTTAGGCTAGGCACGCCAAGATGCGATAACTGCGCGCCCAAGTAAAAAGTGGTGCCAAAACTTCTACATTTTAAATGTCCACACATCAACTCCGATGCATCGAATCAAAAATGATGTCGTCAAATAGAATAATTTTGGGATGTTGCGATGTGAGATGATGGATGTTTTATGTGCTATAAACCTTGACAACATTATTAAATGATGAGAAACCAAAAGAAATGTTAGAGAAGTATTGCACACAAGACATTTAGTACTCTGGCCCCTAGGCCTTAGGCTAGATTTGTTTGAGCACTTGGACGCCCAGTACTTTGGCTGAGGCTTGTTTGGTTCAGGCTGGGCGAGTTTGGGCGCCCAGGCCTTGGGTTGAGGCCTCTTGGTCGCTAGGGAGTGCTTAAGCGTACTGGCTTTGCTCCTCCTAGCAATTCCCAGCGACCCATCGTGTCAAACCCCTCTAAAACTCCATCGACACCTCTTGTATTGATTCAATCAGGCTCCACACTATAACAATCTCCCACTTCGAGATCGATTTCTATCTTCAACTCCGATATTTGTTCACCATAACTTCAACCACAATAAAGGTCGTGGTGTGGATTACCCTACCATTATCATGTTCCAAGACCAACCAAAGCTTCGCACAGCTTCAATTTTTGTGTCTTTAAGTCTCTCCCACCCTTTGAGAAGTCTTTTTTTGGAGTCGCATGAAGCATGCATATCAACCCACAAATCAGGGTTTAGTACTAGTTAAAAATAGGATTAGTGAATCCTGATCCTCAATTGAGATGCTTATAGAATTAATAACTATATTTTAATTTCTGCCACTTGTTTTCTTCAAAGCAGAATCATCTTTCTTGAAGTGCTCTTTCTTTCCACAATTCAAGCACTGAGCTTTCCCCTTCTTGGCTTTGTAATTACTTGCCTTTTGCTTTCAACATTTATGTATGAACTTGAAGCCCTCCAAACTTTTTCATTCAACACAAACCCCACAATATAATCAAAGTTTAACTTCACATTTCATGATGTATTACTCATTGCAGTAACCAAAACATCCTAGCTATTTGGCAATGAAGACAGAAGTAATAAAGTCCTCACATCGTCATCCAACTTGATTTCGACAGAGCTTAACTAGCTAGTCATGATATTGAAATTATTCAGATGTTCAACCACCAAACCACCTTCTGCCATCTTCATGTTGAATAGTCGTTTCATCAAGAAAATTTTATTGGAAGCTGAAGGCTTCTAATACAGCATTGTTAATGTTTCCATGAGTTCAACATATCGACTATGTTGAAGGCAACCGATGAGAATAGTGAAAGGCGAATCAAACATAATTCTGTTCTATCAAGAACTTCCCATTCATCATTACTCATAGTCTTTGGTTTCTTGGCTACTCCTCCCAGTGGCAAATGCAATTTCTTCTAATAAGAAAATCTTCAATTTGCATCTTCCAAAAGGTGAAGTTTGGTCCATTAAACTTCTCAACATTGTCTACTTTCGTCTACCATTTTCTCTTTCTCGAACTGAAAAACCTTTGAACCTCTAGATTGATAACTTCTGAACTTCTAAATTGAGAACTTCGCTCTGATGCCAATTGTTGAGAAAATTTAGGAATAGATTCAAGAGTAACCACTATTTTATTATAAAAACTATCAGGAACAAAATTCGCAAAACATAAACAATGCAGATCACAAAACAAGCCACAATCCAAACATCCAAACACATGATTTTTACTTGGAAAACTCTATAATAGTAAAAATCACGAAGCCGCACCATCAAGAAGTTTCACTATGAAGAAAACAAAGAGTTTATATAGTTATAGAGATAACTCGACACTTGAAAGAAGAAGGATATTACACATGCCAAAGAAACATACCAACTCTAGCCACCTATCTTCTCTCTAAGTTCATTCATTGATTCTCTATCTCTCTCTTATCATATACAGCAACGCCTAATACCTCACCATCAAACATTATAACGATGCTCAACAGCATGCTTAAATAAGTCAAAACCGCTCCTTAAACTGCTCTAAACCGTGCAAAAGGACGCATTCCTTCGGGTCATAACTACTGCAGGCGCCCGGGCACCCGGCCTCTAGCTGAGGCCTGCCTAGCTCAATAACTTGGGCGCCTAGGCCTTGGGATGAGGCTTCCTGGGTGCTAGGGAGCGTCGAAGGCGTGTCCGGGCTCTGCCACGCCCAACAACGCTCAGCGACCACTTGTGTCGAAAACCCCACCTCAACGAAACATCGTTGGCACATCTTGTGCTGATCCAAACAGTTTCCGCACCATAACGCAGCCACTAAAGTATATGTAACATCATCACATCATACAAATATTAAGCATCTCTAAGGTAATCCAAACAACCCCTATATGACCCTAAGACTCATGGATGTTGGTCCCCTTAGGTTCAATTAAACAATTTCAACGCTTAAATTTCCTCTTAGAATTTGCATTCACGGCTCGCCGTTTGGGCTGTTTTATACCCTTTACATTCTATCATCAATTTTGGAAAAACACCCTATTAAGAAAATATTATCATAATCTAAATTTCATCACATTAAAAAAGAAGAGAGAAAAAATGCTAAGGTGACCCAAAATGTGGAGATCAATGGCAGCTAATGAAGCCAATCATCGAATTATCTTAGGAGAGATAATTGTAAGAAAAATTAAGGCAGTGCGCACCTGCCATGGATCCAGCGAAGAAGGCCGACTGGGCCAAGCCGACCTTATACCTCTGTCCGCAGGTGAGGGCCCACTCCTCTACCGTGGACTGGGCCCACCGCCCAGTGGTCCCCAACTTGGGTCGCTCGGGACATGAACCCGGCCGGGCGGGCTCCCGGTCGGCGAAGACCATAACCATGATCTGGAACGCGCAGATGATCCACGCCAAGCTGCTGAGCAGGAACTGGCGGATCTGCCAGGGCCCGAACTCTCCTGCGTATCTGCTCAGCATGTCGTCCACACTCATTCCCTCTTCGCTATCAAGAAGCGCTGCCGCCAACCTGTCGGAGTTCTCCGCCGCCGCCTCCGCCGCCGCCGCCTCCATATTATAAGATTTGCTATGGCGTTCGGAGTATTCTTTAAGTCTTAACAGGGTTGCTTTTATAGAACTTCCTGATACAGTTAAGAAAAAACCTAACTGTACTATAATAATAGAGATGATATTTAGACGTTCTTGTCAATACAGAAGAATCCTATTCAATAAATTTTGTACATTATTTTAATATAAATTTTAAAAATAATATTTATATATTTTAATATAAATAAATTAAATATTAATAAAATAATATTTAAATTTCATTAAATAAAATTTATTTGATACATATTAATAAATTTAAATAATATTACTCTTATTATTATTATTAAAAAAAAGATTAATGCTAAAAAGATAGCTAAATTTTTATTTTTATTTTTTTAAGGCTTGTAAGTAAAAAAAAATGTATTAAACTATTTAAACTTAAAAATATCACATCATCGTCCTCTTATTTGATTATTTTATTTCTCAATATATAAATAAATATATTTTAATAAAAATACTTCATATTTTCTTAGATAATTATCGTATTTGAAGATTAAATGTTATGATTACTTAAAAAATATGTAATAAAAAATAATTAATAATTTTAATTTTCATTTATATATATATTTATATATCCCATAAAATGTATATTTAATTAATAATTTATTTATATATAAAATTTATATATTTTGATATATATTAATACGTAAGCTTAACAAAAATATTATAAATATTGTTGTACTTACACACTAATATACATTAATATATATAGATGATGTATTAATTTAATGTGTAAGTAGATTATTGATTGAATATATTTTTTGATAAGATTTATATATAAAAATTATAAAAAAAAAAAAATTTATTTTTTTATGTATATTTTTGTGTAATCAGTATTTTCCAAATTTTTATTCTACGAACCCACTTGTCACGTGCGATTTAACAGCTCTGCTGTGATGCACCACGGCAAAAAATTATTGACGTTGATGATTAAATATTTTGCTCCAAACCATTCATAAAAATAAAATATATAACGAACATTTTTATTTAAAATATAAAAATGCATTTAACTATAATTTATAAAAAATACAAAAAATATTTGTATTATTGTGAAGAAATTTAGGAAATTATTTGTCTTTTATATCAATTACAGCAACTATTTTTAATGATATTACTAAAATTTTATTAATGTCACTATTAATACTATATTATGCATGCCTTTTTAGAAAGGAATGAGGGATTTGCCTCAAGTGACTGTATTAGTACAGCGCAGGGCTGGCTTCGAATCATGTTCGAATTATTTCGATTCATTTTAAATAGGCTTAAGTCAAAATATACTCTAACTTGATTTGAAAATTTTCGAGTAGAGTCAAAACTCGAGTTCGAAGTTCAAATCCCGGATCAAATTACGGCCAGAGTATAACATATAGGAACATATTTATAATCAAGGGTTTGGAAGCTAGTAGAAGATGCCGATTCATCAAAATATCTAATAGTATTATCTGTAAAAAAAACTCTCAAGACAATTCATTAATAATGATTAGACCTTTTCTAAATAGCTATCCAAGCTACTTTTCAAATCTTATCATTTAAATTATAGAATAAGCTATAGTTTGTACCGACTCTCCTAGTTTTTATATTGCCCGAGAAAACCACTATAAATTTTTTTTCTTAATTGCTATAAGAAAAATGCTTGCATGAAAAAATTGGAAAATATTTATGTATTATTAGAGAAATAGAGATCCATGCCATCAATGTTTGACTGCTGAGAATCACTGGAGTAAATACGAAAAATGTCAACGCAAATAAGAAGATAATCACAACCCAAATAATTAAAAGCATAGAAGCATACAAACACAAAAATATGTGGAAAACTACATATGAGAAAAATAACAGAGCCACACCACCACAATGAATTCACTATCAATGAAGATGAATGCCGAGTTATAGGGATTTATTAAGCACTAGAGGAAGAAATAAACTATTCTCTCGAGTTCCTCTTCTTCTTCTCCCAGATTTTCTCCTTCTTATTCTCACTCCAGGGCTTTTAGATTCTTAGCCACCAAGGAGCCCTCACAAGAAAATAATATTAGTAAACCCTATCACAATATGTTGGCTTTTATATATGGCTTCAAACAAGCCCCAAAGTGCCTTAAATAACCCTTATGACATGTCACTCCCGTGTTATAATTCAGTAGGGTGCATTATTTGCTACCTGCTTTGGTGATCGGGTGCTAGCCTTACTATCTGTTGGGGCACCTGGGCAGTGCCAAGCTTGTTGTCTATTGAGCGCTAGGCTTGTGATCACTTGGGGCGTATGGGTGCCAAACTTGTTATTTATTGCTGCTTCTGGGCGAATGTCTTGATGTTTGCTGGTGAAGCCTTCCTTGCCTTGGAGCCCACAGGGACTTCATTTGTACCTTCTTTGATGATCCAATTGGTTTCCACACCATATAACCTCCCACTTAGTGACTAATTGCAATTTACTTGTATTTAACCATAGATCTTCTTTATAATGATTTTAATATTGCAAATGATGTGGTGTGGCTCACCCCACCTTCTCTTTATGTTCCGAGACCTACTAAAGTTGCACACAACTTCAATTTCTCAGTTGTCACTGTCTTCGTGAGCATATTAGCTGAATTCTTCGATGTATGAATCTTCTCAAATGCCAACTAACCATCTTCCAATAATGATTGAATGAAAAAGTACCTATAACAACCCTATGTTGTTACTAAGCTTGACATAAGCTTATCCACACTCTAATTTTAATTCTATTGCACTCATGTGATTATTAGGAGCTAATCTTAATAATTTGGGGTTAATCGGACCTCATTAGGTTAAATTGACAATTTTGCCAAATTAGGAACCCTAATTAATAGCTAAAATATTTTGATCTCTAATTCAAAATCTAATTGCATTTTTAAATTCTTCACCCCCAAATTAGTTAGGGGTGCAAGTTTAGAAATTTTTGGAGGTCATTTAGGCCATGATTGAATTTAATTTAAATTGGGAAAATTGCATCAAAGGGTTTGGAGCATTTCATATTTAGCAAATATATCCTTAACAGGTTTACCTGTCTCGGGTCCGCAGTGCGGACCGCAGGCGTTCCGCTGCGGAGCCCGGGTAGCGTGACAGCGGAGTCCGGTTGCATTTAACCTTCTCTCCCAACTACTCGACGGCTTGGATTCGATATAGCGAGAGCGTTAATCAGGCATTGGATTCGTCCTTCGAATCCCATGGCCTAGATCAGTCCAGATCTAGCTGTTAGGATCCAAAAGATCAGCGCGGCTGTGATCAATAGGTCAAACAAACCACAGTGCACCGACACTGTGGATCTTGGTCCCAGATGTGCCCCGCTCCCTACACGGAGGATCTCCCATAAGCCAGCCATCCACAACTCACATGTCCACCTCAGCAGAGCCGTTAGATCTTCCCACTATCGGCAAGATGCCCCGATTGGGCCCCGTGGCCCGGCAATTCTGATTTGAAGAATTGAGAGCTCGGCCTAGACCAGAGCTCTTTGATAGTTCCAGGCCAATTGGTCGCACCCTAGCAATCCCCTGAGGCCATAAATAACCTCAAGAATTGCCCAGTGAGATGTTTGCTCAATGTGAGATCTCAATTGCACTCCTCTCCCTAATTTTCAATCTCGATGGATCGTAAGCTCGCCCAGCTCCCTCAGCTCCAGTTAGCAGTAATCCCAGGCAGCACACTCAAAGTTCGAGTCCACTAGTTGATCCTAAGCTCTAGCCAGCTCTTGCCTCTGCTCCAATCGCCCGGGTGCCATTTCTCCGATTGAACCAGGTACCCTCCCATGCATGCCGAGTAAAGTAGGCTCGGCATCGCCTTCAATCGCTCTATGATTTCATAACTAGGCTAGACGAACTCTTAGCAGTCTTTTCCAAGGTCTGGGTTAGCTCCGATCGATTGATACAATCGATCGGGCTAAGCTCGGCTTTGGAGGCTGGGTCCGAGAAAGGTGTAACGCCTCACTATTAGATTAAATATGATAATCTAACAATGAGTGTTACGGTAGTATTTAATATTGAGTTAGGAAATTCTAACTCAACATTAGATGCTACCTTTTATTTTATAAGGATCTATGGGGGGAGAAGGAAATTCAATTATTCTAACTCAAATATTAATCATTTTTAATATGAAATATTAAATAACATGAAAGAATAATTTACACTATTACAAAATATTTAATTTACAAATGTCCAAATATAAAGTTTATTCTCACATAAACAAACACAAATAAATTCTCTTCTCCCAACTATTGCTCAGTTTCCTCTTTAACTGTAGGTCTTGCTCCTTGCTCCTGATCTACCGTATTTTGGCTTTTTTAATACGGTAGGGCACAACCAAAGAAAGAAAAAATGGTTAGACTTTAAAAGTCTAAGTACATTTTAAAAGTAGGTTAAACATTAATTAAGCGAATATCACATTAGACAATTACAATTTAAAGTATAAGTTGTACAATAAGCATGAAAATAATAAAGAGGGTATATAAGAAATTTCCTCATAGTGCTATAATATTTTTACAAATCCTGCAATAATTATGTTAGTATAGCATTTGAAGTATTTGCAAAATGAAGGAAAATATAAATATGTTCAAATGATTTCATATGCTAAGTAAGAAAAATAGAGTAAGAAAAGGAAATGTATTTTTATATGAAATCTTGCACTGTATAAATTTTTGAAAGATTTAAAATGCTTCAAATCATTTCAGTTTAATGATTGAATATATTATTTACAATTAATGAGATTGTGAGAAATGCAATTTTATAATTTATTTATCTTGTAATTTTGTTCTGTGAGCGCAGAACAAGCGATGAGTTGAGCATGTCTACTCAACTTATCTGTATGTGGGGTCAAAATTAAACACACACATTTTCCCTCAAAGAAATTATGTGATCTCCAGATACACCAATAGCTTTGCTAGGCAAAAATAGCTGTATTAAAATCCTCCATTATAGACCCCTCTGAAATGTTTATTTAAAAAGTTTATTAAATGCACAAAATCTTAATGTATGAATCAAGACTTAAGTTCAATGCGTTGCAGCATAAGAAATTTATCAAAGAATTGTAAACTATGTGATATCCATTATTCTCTAATTTTAATTATATATCCTGATGATTACACATTCACAATAGTTGCCACACATAGGCTGTCCAAATTGTGATATGGCATTAAAAAAAAATAAAGAATGATGTTATTCTATAATTATTTTGTACTTATGAATCTAAATTTTGAATAGCATATTGAATATATTAATGTTTGAGCATATGAAACATCATGATTAGTAAGTACTTTATACATTTCTATATAAATAGCATCGGAGTATAGTTTCCTATATGTTTCTATGTTTAAATTATTTTTCTTTAACCAGAAAATAAGTTAAATTTCTAAATTTTTATTTTAAGTCAATTATTAATGCAAGCAATTGCAACAACAATACTAGAATTTAGCATCACTGAACTAATGTTAAGCTAATAGAGTTACCAACTTTGTCCAGATCAATACATATCTTAAAATTTTGAATTAATTTACCATCTTCTCATATATTACATGTGTGTATTATTACTTATGCTTATTACATTATGTATGTGTATGCACAATTAATATACCATTTGAAATCTTACTGTATAAAATATTATGTTAATAGAAAACTTTCTTTTTCAATATGTATCGATCCAAGCAGCTAAAAAATGTAATGTATATATGTAAAATTCCTTTTTGATGCAAAATTCTGTTTAATCACATATTGAGAAATCCATATCAACAAATGTTTGTATGAAAATTATCAATTTGTACTTAGAGTTCGTCTGCATGCAAATAATCATAGAGATGTTTGCTTGGTGTTAATAAATAGAACTTAAGGATTAGTTTACTTTTATTTACTTTAATATCTATGATAATCATTTTAACTTAAGAATATATCATTACTTGCTCACTATTTTAGTAAAGATTACGAAAGCTTTGGTTTTATCAAAATTTTTAATGTGTCCAATCTTAATAGATTTGCCTATTTGTACTTTTATGATATAACTTGAATTATTAAAATAGATTAAGTGGATTCAAGAATTTAGGCACAATTTCAAAATAGAAAAATATATGAACATATTTAGAAAATAATCAAAAACACATCCTTTCAATATTTTAAAACCTTAGATTATCTCTGATCATTTGTATGCTATACTGAGGAGTAGAATTAGGTGGAGTACAACATTTCTTTAAATAGAAGCTCATATTCATAGCAGTAATATATAACCACGTTCAAATATATATATATATATATATAATAAGATAAACTTATCCTTATCTTCATTTCCTTTAAGAAAAGGAATATAATTACTTCACAAGTCAAGCTGCAGTTTTATTGAAGAAAACGATCTTAACATAAACAATCTCAGCTTTGAATTACAAAATTAAGCGCAATCCATGAAAAGAAAATATGTTTTATATAAAGAAAAATATGTTGCCACAATTTTTAAAATTTACATATCAACCATTGAAAATACCAAAATCATATCTTTGAGACTCCTTCAAAAAGTATAATAGTACAAATGGCAACAGCAATATTAATACCAATAACAATACAACAACAATTCTATTAAAGCAGTCCTCATGCTAATATCAATCACTGCTAATTCTAATTATTGACGGTGAGAATGTAAAGCTTTATCTTTGGAGTTGTACGATTTTTAACGGATACATCAACACATTATCATTCATATGATCAACATGAATATCAGTACCATTTTGGTGTAAATCATGAAAAGGCATTTCATTAATCTTTAAGAACATATTATTCCTGATAATTTAAACAAACATAATTATAGCATACGTTTGCCTGAGAAAATTTTCAGTCCATCCTTTATGCAAGCCATTGTTATATGAGTATAATAAAATTTAGATAGTTGATTAACGTTTGTTGACAAATCAATCATATATTAACAGAAAGATAAGACAACGTTTATTTGAATGGCTATTCGTAGGAAAATAATCCAATAAGAAAAGATAAAAAATTTATCAAAAGTTTGGCTAACCAAAAGGATTGAAAAATGTCTACAACAGTTTTAATGATGAATACTTGGACAGATGAGATTGCTTTTTGTGGAAATTTGGGAACATCAAGCGAACAACTCAAAAAGTCGAGAGACTAGATTGACAAGTGAAACAGATTAATCAAGAAATCCATATAGACTCATAAGCATTTTTATTTAACTCTCATGGTGCGTACCAATTCGTCCATATTGGGTGGATAAAAGTTTACACCTGGTGGCTTCACCAAGGAAAAAGCAACTCTATATTCAAGTGGGTTAAAATGACAAGAATTAATGTATTAAATATGTGGTGACCTGAACAGAACTAACAATAAAAATTCAGTGTGTAATGATAAGAAATCATATCCAATATTTAAATTATGCCTATAATGCAACTGTACATAAGCTCCATATACGAGTAAGTTAAAACTGAAACAACATTTCGAGGCTACGTTCAACTATTTCAACCTCACCAATAGGTCGATTCATTTTATTCATAGTAAACCCTAAATTAAAACTATCTTGCTTTCAAACTCCCTTGATGGAACCATGCGACTGAAAAACTGATAACTTATTTGGTAGCTAGATGTAAGTGCAGTTCAGAATGATAAAGTAAGTATGCTATTAAATGATATTTCATAATACTGAATTTCTGTAATACTGAGATAATAAATAAACCAACAGAGTGTTAAAAAAAAAAGAGATCTTTGACATTAAATTTTATAATGTGGAATTTAGACTGCTCCACATAACCAAAATAAATAAAATTGACAGTAACTCAATAAGGCTTATAATGTCTCAATATAACTTATAAAGGGTCTCAAACTACTCTAATGTGCTGCATCATTAGCTTCTTCACAACTATCCAAATAAATTACAATAACAACTAATATTTAAATTAAATATGATAGGGTAAACCTATTCTGCACATGACATTATGTAAACTATATTGCATTTCTTATGAGTACAATGGAATACATACGGAAACATACCTTTCTTCTGTTGATGACAAAGGTGCACAGAAATAATAATAAAAATGAGCATAGTTCGTATAATTGGATTCTTTATCGAATAAGCTACTTAATGATCTTAGTTGTTCATCATTTACTAACTATAGTTGTTAGCATAAGATTAAACCAATAATCTTTGATATAAGATTAGGCAAAAATGTACATATATAACATTAAAACTCTTTGGCAGAAGTACATTTTGAAGTACTGCTACATATTTATTCAATAATTTCATCAAAATCCAACAAACATACACATACATACTTTTAAAAATTAAATGAATTTACTTGATGGAGACAAACCTTGCCAAATGACATAAACCCTTGTACATCATAATTAATGAAAAAAAATGTGGATTTATGGTAATAAAAGAAACAAGGGGGATGAAAACATTCTTATCAATCATGAAATTAAGTGGAGCTCATAGAAAATAGATAATCATATCAATACAACATTTATGATTACTACATATTGCAGTATAGGCAGCACTACTACAACATCGTAATAGAAGATCATCAATCCAATAAAAATTACCTCCTTAAATTGGGAGACGTCATACTGGTCTTTAAAGGTCGATTTAATGAATGACCAAATAACATCAAGCTGAAGTAATTTTCATGTTATACAACTTTCTGTCAATGCACATAGAGATGCTGAATTATATCATAATTCCTTTCACTAAATTTGAATAACATCCATTAAAAGAGCAATTATTAGAAAATTGAGGGGTTTGAATCAGAAAATAAAATAAACATAAAATAAAATTAGCTTTTCATAATCGAAAACACCTAATTGTTATGAAAAATAGGACGCAGGTGAATCTTATTACAAGATTCATTGTAAATGTAACTCATAAAACTTGGTAAGTCAAGAGGAATACAATTTCATTAATAATAGCAAATCAACATCAACTCTATTCACTTTGCAACTTTCTGGATAATTAATTAGCATATTCCTCATTCAAATTAGAAACTTTCTAAGTATCCCATGTAAAAGAGTAGAACTATGATTTGACAATTTTGTTCTTCACAGAAACATGCTGAATGTTATATATATATATATATATATATATATATATATATATATATATATACCTTTATTGGTATCAATAGTTAGGATAACAAAAAAAAAGATAAATTGGTACTTATGTCAAGGATTATAATAATAAGATTTTTAACAAACCAAATACAATAAAGGATAAGAATTAACAAAATGTTAAGCTCATTATAAGATTATAAATTTGTAGCCGTCGAAGGTAAAAAGAAATTATGAAATATTAAACTCCAATCTTCTTCCTAAACTACTACTCAAGTATCCTCAATTAAGACTTGATGATGCTTAAAATGAAAATCCTTACCCATATAAAATTTCTTAAAAGTTAACGATGATACATATAACATGAGAGTTAGTACTGCAGCATCTATTAGGGGCATGGGCAGCATCCGTCAATCTTTATTGAGCCAAACACAATTACCTGTTAAACTCAATCGAGCTTAATTCATTTTCATTCTTATGCAAACATGCACGCTTGTGATATACATATATATAGTTAGTTAGGTTTGGTTTAACTTTCTTTTGAATTGCTATGTTTGCTTTTGCTGTTAATAAAACATTTGATTGAGAAACTTAAAAAAAGTTTGGCATATCAAATTTTACACTTGCAAATTTATACTTAGTTCATGAACTTGGAACCAAATCAAATGCTGGAATCTGCACAAAATGAAACAAGTTCAAGCACTAGTTCAAACAGGCTTATGAGCCTAAATTTTAAACTATATCACTAGTAGTATTAGTTGACTACATAATGTCTTACAGAACCTTGCAAATTTTAATATATTTCACTGCTTGCTTTTTATATTTTGCATGATTCTTCAAATGTAATTATGACAAAAATCAACTCATTCTTTCCTTCAACCTAGCATATAATGATGACTTCCTTCCCATTTTATCAAATATAATTTTTGTTTAATAAAATTGAAAGTTTTTATATAGAAATGAGTAGTTCTTTATTAAGACAGCTAAAAGAAATCTAATCAAACCTTTAATAACACAACTCCTTATCCAATCATCTATTTATAAATAAGAAATTATATGCAACTTAAATCTCTTATTCTTACATACTGAAAGTAGATTTCACTAAATCCTAATAAATCCCTCATTTGATAGCTTAAAGCCCTAAGTCAACATTCATTTTTACATTGATTTTATATAAACAACACTGAGGGAAGAATCGGGAGAAGTACATTTTAAGATGTCAAGAGATCGTCGTGAGGTTGTTATTAGGATCCCTAGGAAAGCTTGTAAGGACTTTGATCTTAATGTTTTCTTTTCGGTAAAAGAAAAATGTACCTTAATGGTTTTGAACCTTGCTTTTTAAGATGCAAGAGGTATGGGTGTCAAACGGTAAGGCTTGCGATGATCTAAATGCCACTCAGCTCCTCTATTGGTGCATACATGCGGTGTGGGACACGCGTTGATGGCCGCTCGTCACGATCGAGCGGCATCATCATTGCAAGCCGATCGAAAGGGATGAGGATGAGAGATTCTCGGGACGGGAGAGGGGATCGCGTGCATTTTAGGGCAAAGGAGGAAAAGAAATAATGCAATTATATATATATATATATATATATATATATATATATAGATTGTATTATTTGATTAACTTAGAAATTTTCATTTAATTAGATTTATATGATAATATATTGTTTTCTAGCTAATTTGGGGGTAACAGACTCAAAAATATACTCAAAATTTTAATCAGAAGTTTACTTAAATATTTCATTTTTCAGGTCTTCGAAAATACAATAAAATAATCGAGAAAATTTGACTATCTCCAAAACTCATTAAAATTTCACCCCAAACTAGTTTTGGTATGAGAAACACAATGGCGAAGTTCGATTTTTAATCTGATGTCCAAATAATTTTCTCATTTTCTTGATTTTAAGAATTACCCAAAATTAAGGTTTTAATCGTTTTAAATTCCAAGTTTGACCAAGACATTGTAACTTAACTTAATGATTAGTTATGACTTGATAGAAGAGATTTGAAGTTAATTGGATTATTAGATAGTGATTAACAACCTTGGGTTGTTACAAAAGGACCCAACGATTGGGTCTACCTTAGACCCAGTAATCTTAGTGGTTCAATCCGTCTCATCCTCTTGAAGGTGTAGGGATCGAACCCCGCCAAAATCATGGCTTCTGTGGGGAGAATTTAATTTCTACAGTAGCTTCCAGGTGGAGTCCTCGGGTGAGTAAGGTCCGAGAGTCTCCGGCCTCCTCACAGAGGGCTTAGTGGTGCGTTCGACGCGTCTCGGCTCATTGATTATGTGGCGATAGAATTGGAGCCGCGACATGGTCGGGGTACCCCACAATTGGGCTCAGACCTTAATCCTAATTCCCATAACATCGGGGAAGGATGGATGGGGGCGAAGCACTGTGCGGGTCGGGCCGACCCATGGCCCGCACGGTGCGACAGTCACAGGTCATTGGGCCCCGGCTAACCCACACCTTTTTGATCGGGCCGATCCCATTTAAATATATATATGGATTTAAGAATTATTTTCCTTAAGGAATATGATTCAATTAATGAAAAATTTAATTAATACAATCAGAATAAATGAATGCAATAATTTTTTTCAAGAAATAAGAATATACAAAAATATTTTAGTTTCTATGAAGATATTTTCTAATTTTGTTTAATTATTTCAGTAGCTTGATTAGGGAAATTAAGCATGTATACATAACAAAATATTGAAGTTTTAGTTTCATTAGGTTCCTTATGCCTTGCAAAATGCATGTGCTAAGTAAATTAATTTTCTGATTTGTGTTTTTGCTAATTATGCCATAATCCTTGAATTGCATGATTAATGAATATTATAGTTTGTAATTAGCCAAATTTGCATTTTATGGTTTCTGATTGTTCACATGATTACTTATAACTTAATCACCAAGTTGCATGAAATTTAGATTATTATTCTTGTATTTGTGTGCTAATCCTTTTAGGACTTGTTTAATGATTAATTAGCATTAATTTTCTCTAATTTAATTAATAATTAAACTTATATGCACTTCTTCTACAGTAATATGCATGGTAAAAATGTAATTTCTAATTTGGACACTTGAATATCTTCATTTGCCTTAATCAAGAATAAAACCATAAATAGCTTAATTAAGTGCTTAAAGATTAATTAATATAAGATCCTAGTCTGAATTATACTTCAATAATTGACAAATAACTTATTGATTATCTTATAAGTCAATATTTGTATAAATAACCCTAACTATGTCAAGTTTGGGTTCAACCCTAACTTGATTTGATAATTCATAAGATTAAGTTAACTTAAACTAAACATCCTAATTTGAACATTCAATAATTCGTATGGACTCAATCAACTCTTACTTATTTGACATTAATCATAGATTAGTAAATTAGAACTTTTAAGGGCTTATAGCAACTCATGTGATTGATCATCTAAACATAAGATTTAGATCCTTGATTTTCTCCTAAGTGACACTATTAGCATAAACTAATCTCTAAAATAAGATTGATTTGCCAAACAATTAATTCTCAATAGCTCATATAATTTTAACCCATGATTGATATATTGTATTAAGTTGCAAATGTTAGATTTGCATATTTATTTTAAGTATCTAAATTATATGATTAAGATGATGAGTCTAAGTAAAGTTCATAACTTAGAACTTAGCCTGTAAATAATTATGCCTTTTGTACTTTGAAACTTTAAAAATGTAAATATAGTTTTAAATCAATTAAATGTTAGACCCTTAAGTAGGCTAATTCTTGAGGTAGGAGATACCTTGCTATCTGATTTTGAGAAAGAAACTTACATGAACTTTAATAACCTTAGATGTTTGAACTTAAAAACTTGTGGTAGAATAACCTAAAGATTCTATATTGAGATTATTCCTTGTGGTAGTATCCTAAGTTAAGTAGCTTTTATGCAATATCCTTGGAGCCTTTTTGTGTAAGACTAACTATAATAGAGTAAGGATTAATTAGATTATTACTCATTGATTATTAAATAGATTTATTAGAGTGAGAATCAGTAGTATTATCAGATGGAGATGTTGGTGCATATCCATAGAACTTATTTATTCAGTATGAGATGGAATTAAATGATTTACCCTAAATATAACTATAGAGTCTCAGCCTTATCTTATGTAATCAGACAAGTGCAGCTTCATTCCAAATAAATATCCTAAGTCTGGAGTGTGTTATAGACTGGGAGTTTAGCAGCTTAGTTTGAGAGAATAAACTGTAAAAAGATTATGTCACTTATTCTTATGCGCATCGATAAATGTAGTTAAACAAACTAAGTATTTAAGTCACTCTTCCTAGGACATGCTAGTCATGTATATGCAGTCTCCCCATATGATGATTTAGAATATAGTTATGGAATAAATAATGAATTCAGTAGAATTAAAATGGAAGTAAGTAATCATTTAGATGAATTCTAAACCATGGAGGCAAATGGATTATTTGCTTGGTTTTGATTATTTTCTAGTTTTAACATTTTAAAATATATAGTATTTAAAGCTTTAGCATATCATGAATTGCATAAGTCATATCAATGCATTAGCGAAGCGTTGTGCTCACCTAGGATTTATTAGCGGAGCGTCTGCTCACCTAGGATTCTGTGGGATGTTATGTGACATCAGGTTATGCATATTTGAGGAATACAGCTATGTGGCATATTTAGATATATACATATATTCAGTGATATACATCATAATTTTATCTCAGCATTTATTCAATTTCATCTTCTTTATTATTTTCTATTTTCAATACTTATTCTTTCAGCTACTATTTTAACTTACTTTTAGTTTTGCACAATTTTATACTTTTCATTTATTTTTGTACTTTCATATAGTATTGTTTGTTTACTTAAATGTTAAACTTTAGATAACTATAAATATATATAGTCGCTTTAAAAGTGTTAGGCTTATTGTCTAATACGTCGTAATTTTGAGATTTGATAATTTGCTAGATCCAGAGCAGCATGTGGAGCAGGCTCAGGAGGCTTTTCTGCTTTAGTTTACTTTTTCGTGCAATTTATTGAGTGTCCAAATCAAGTTTTCAATTTAAGTTTATTAAGTTTAAGACTTAATCTATTCAAGTTAGGGCTTAAATCCAAACTTGATCTAATTAGAGTTATTTGTATAAGGTTTGATTGATAAGCAAATCAGTAAGTTAGGAGTTCATTATCGATGTTCAAATTAATACTTGATCAGCCTTAATCTCTTTGAGCATTTCCTTAAGATCACTAAGGTTTAAATCTTGATTAATGTTAAATGGAATATTTTGATGTACAAATTAGAATTTAAGTTTTCTAACATGCATACTACTGTTAATGAAATATATAAACATCACTTTAATCAAAGTAGATGGTAATTAAGGCTAATCAAACTCTAATCTAATCCAAAATAGATTATCACATAATTACAAATTTAATTATCTTAATTTCATGAAACTTGGTCATTATGTTTTAATTAACCATACAAGCAATCAGAGACATTAAGATTACAATTTGGTTAATTACAAATCCTTATATTCATTCACTAATCATATAAATTCAGGATTATGGCATAATTAATAAAATATAAATCAAAAAATTATTTCACCTAGCATATGCATTCAATAAAGTATAAGGAGTTAAATTAAATTAAAATCATGCAATTTGGCTAAGTACATAAGCTAATCTTCCTTAATCAAGTTATGAAGTAATTATGCAAAATTAAGATTTCCATTTACAGAACTTAAAATATTTTTGTATATTCTTATTCATTGCATTTTTTTTTATTAAAATGATATATAGATTCATATGATTTGAATATGTATTCACAAAGTTATTCCATTAATTTATTATGAATGTTTTTAATTAAATTTCCATTAATTGAATTACTTTTCTTAAGGAAAATAACTCCTAAATCAATTTATTTATTAAACGGGCTCGACCTATTATACAAATGGCACGGGTCGCCCGGGGCCCGAGGAACCCGGGACTGTCACACCGCACAGGTCGTGGGTCGGTCCGACTCGCACTGTGCATCGTCCTTGACCCCTCTTCTTGGATGAATGGGGAATTAGGGTAAGGGTTCGAAGCAACATGCGAGGTGACCCGACCACGCCACAGCCCCAATTTGATCCCTACACGATCAGTGGGCCGAGACTCGTTGATCGCACCAATTAGCCCTCTATGAGAAGGCCGGGATCTCTCAAACCTTACTCACCCGAGGCTTCCACCATGGAGCTATTGTGGGTAGTCAATTCTCCCCACAAAGGTCACGATTCTTTCATGATTCGAATCCCATACCTTCAGGGAGGTGGGACGGATCGAACCCCTAAGGTAATTGGGTTAGGGGCACACCATATTGTTGGATGCTTTCTCGGACCTAGCTCACAGAGTCAATCGTAGCCCGATCCATTGTTTTGATTGATCGAGGCTAACCTAGGTTCAGGGAATGATTGCAATGAGTTCGATTAGCTTAGGTGATTATTTACGAATCAAAAGGAGTGGAGTATTGAGCCAACACGACTCAATGCGGCAATGGAGGTACTTGGTTCGACTGGTTCGAGCTGGTTTGATTGGTCGAAGGGACTGGTTCAGCTTCCAGAAGATGCTAGGGGACTCGAACTTTGAGTATGCACCTTCTGATTGCTGCTTGCACAAGATTGAGGCGTTGGGAGAGCTCTGGAGTGCAGAGGGAGTCGAGAGGGAAGGAGCTCCAATTGAATGTTCATAGAGGGCAAGCAGCCCTCTGGACGGATCCTGAGGCTATTTATAGCCTCAGGGAGGAGTTTGGGCACAGCCAATTGGGATGGGGAGGCCCGAGAGCTCGGGCCATGGCCAAGCTCTCAATTTCCATATTTGAGCTCGGCCGGGCCACGGAGACCGATCGAGACGTTAGGCCAAGAGTGGGATGATTCTAACGGCATGCTGAGGTGGACGCGGGAGTGAGGGACAGGGTCTGTTGTCTGGGTACGGAGGATCCTCTCGGTATGGGCACAGACAAGTGGGGACAAAGGTTCAAAGTGTTGGGACCATCCGCTGCCGTTTGATCAATCGATCAGAACTGCAGAACCGTCCTAATCCTCCGGATCATAATGTCTGAATCCGGGATGATCTGAGCTGTGGGATCCGCGGATTGGATCTAATGGCTGGATCCGGGATGATCTGAGCGCATGTCTTGTGTTTGCTGGTGAATCATTGCCCCGAAAACTATCTGGACTTCATTTAATGATCCAATTGGTCTCCATATTATAATAGATATATTTGCTAATGCCTTATTATTATTTTCTATTCAATTAAATATTATTAATTGATTCATAATCATGATTTAGATTAGTTAAATCTTAATTAATATCAATTTAATACTAAGTTCGATGTATTATTTATGTTCGATACAGTATTGTAGAAAAAACTTTGCATCCCTTAGTGAGTCAAATGCATAGAAAAAAGCTGAATAATAAGTTTTAAAGCATGATTCCATAAGGACTTTACATTATTATTCTTAACTAGCAATAATATAGATTTTGTTTTTGGATAATTTTGTGGATAACTTTTTATTGAGAAATGTTATTTAGAACAGTAGTTGATGTGATTTACAAAAACTCATACAATAAATTTGGACATTATTTCAATACAAATTTTAAAAATAATATTTATATTATTTTAATATAAATAAATAAATATTAATAAAATAATAATCAAATCATTTATTTTTTTGAATACCACGTTGACTGTTCTAAGTAACATTTATCTTCCTTATTTTATGATTTTTGGTTTCTTATGTCCGTCATAAAATATAAAGTATTACTACATTTATACTTATACAATAGTATATATCAAAATATATAGATGATGTGTCAATTCAATATATAAGTAGATAATTAGTTGAATATATTTTTTTAAGGCCTACATATAAAAATTAAAAAAAAAATTATATTGATCCTATATATTTTTTTGATGTATATTTTTATATAAATATAGCATTTTATTAAAATATAACTTTGATGATTATATCTCCCTGCCACGTAAGACTTGTGTAATAATCATCTGCCTCCACGTAATACTTGTGCGATAATATCCGAGCAGCAACAGCATTGGCAGAAAGTAATCGATTTGTGAAAATTTTGTAAGAGTATTTTTTTTTTTTTTTAGAGAAATGTTATTTACACCCATCTGTTGTCACATAAGAAAATTCATTCATATTGATGTGATACTCATAAAAATTTATTTAATAAAATTTTGATATATTTTAATATAAATTTTTAAAATAATATCATATTATTTTAATGTAAATAAAATAAAATACTGATAAAATAATCTCAAATTCTATTGGATAAGTTTTTTTAGATGTCATATCGGCGAGTCTAGTATTTCTCTAATAGAAAAGAGATGACAAAAATATTACTTAGCTCTCAAATATCTCTCAAAAAGTATGGATGACTATGATTTAAGATTTAAAATAAGTATTTTTATAGCCCCATAAGCAAAAGTAAATTTAATAATATTTTTTTATTTCACTTAACTTCTTAAATCCTAATTATCCATATTTTCTTAGAAAATATATAGGAGCTATGTAGTAATACTCTTCTAATTATTAGGTATGTTTAGATGACACAAGACTTATTGAACATGTGTTTGGCTTTGTGGGCCTCGATAAGTGAAAATAAAGCTGGATAAGTGAAAGAAAAATGTTACTTAGCTCTCAAATATCTTTCAAAAAGTACAGATGATTAGTATTTAAGGTTTAAAAAATATATTTTTATGGGCCCTACAAACGAAAGTGGATTTAATAAAAAAATTTTATTTCACTTAACTCCATAAATCCTAGTCATCAATATATTTTGGGAAATATTTGAGAGCCATATAACAATACTCTAAGTGAAAATTAAGCTAGGGTTGAGCCACCCCAACTCCTTAAGAAAGGAAATCACTAGATGGAGCAATCAGCGCTCAATTCTAAGTGGGAAATTATTGGGTGATGGAGCCTTAAGTGATTGGAGTGAACACACAAAATCTCAGGTTAGCATAAGGGGAGTCGGATGTTAAATGGACTTAATAATAGCAAGGACAGAATTTTGGGCACTTGAGTGTGCCCAAGCACTAGAAGTATTCTCCTAGGCCAAATGGCCACACTGTGGTGCTTAACAGAAATGTGAAGCATCGAGCCTTTGGTGCTTCCATGCAATGACAATTTGAAGAAATTTCATAACAAGCCAAAGAGGCGGCACTTGGGCGCCCGTTGTTTCACTATGTATCCAAAAGTAGCCGAAGACGGTGCTTCGGCACGTCCAAGCCTCGAGGGAAATTGTCTTTAATAGTTTGCCAAAGCACCAGCTTAAGTATAACTTAAAATGCCATTTAAATTCTTAATTTCTATATATGATTACTAACACACACTAAGGAATAAAGAGAGATCATGTCCACTATAAAGAAGTTATATGTGAACAATTATCAATAGATTGTTGTGCACCAGCAGTATGAGTTTTCAATGCTGCTACACAATATTAATTTTTGCTTAGAGTTTCTCAAGTTAGCATGTTTTTTATGGTTGCTCTTTCCTTTGCCTGTGATGCATAGTTGTTTGCCATATGTTTCTTCATCAAATGTAAATAATATTAATTGATACATAGTTGTTAGCCACATGTTTCTCTAAGGCTCATAGGATACTAGCATTAAAGAGGTTTGTTGAACAATCCCTCTTATATAAATATTTCATCAAAATAAAATTATATATATATATATATATTAACTAAATGCAATGGGTTGAAATCATGCTGAACTATTTTGATTTTACCAATCATCCCTATCCTCTCGACATACATGCAACTTGAGGAAAACCCTGATTTTTAAACCTAGCACAAATTGGGCCAAAATTTTACCAAATAAGTTCCTTATCTAATTTAGAATCTAATAATAGTGGAATTACACCTTGATTCAATAATTTTGGAACTTTTCATAATGCTTAATACTCATAATATGCATACTCTACGTAGCAAAATGCAACCAAATTGAATAAACCTCAACTATGAGCTAGGGATTAGTTTTCAATAGCCAAAAATATCATTTTTTTTTTATTTTCATCATTTTATAACCTTAGAGCTACCAAGCATTCTCAAACATCTTCTCGCACTCAGGCAAACCACTGAAAATCAAAATAATTTATTTGAGTTCTAATCGAACGACTTGATCATATTTGACTTGACTCGAAATAACTCAAAATAACTCGAACTCGACTCGAACTCAAATTCGACTCGAACTTAAACTCGAACAAGTTCGAGTCGAGTACAAGTATGGGCTGACTCAACTCGAAACCAACCCTACCTTAAACCTAAAGAGTTGAGCCGTAGCCATAACCTCAAATAAAATTTATTTTAAAGTTTTGTACTAGTTGCTATTTCTTACCCAAAATTTAATTTCTACATTATGCAAAGTCTAACTAGGACCATAATAGTAAACCAATCACATTAGTATTAAAGTAAATCCTCCATCAAATTGATCTGAACAAATGATCATATATTTAGGGTTTGTTATTGACTATATATACATACTTATGTTGTATTATAGATGAGATGAATCTTTCAAGAAATAGTTATGTTTGCATTCCTCTGTATCTCGAGGCATTCCACGATATCCAACAAGTATTAGAGCGAAGCTATCCCTTCGTCACCAAAGACGTTCTCTGACTCGTCACCAAAGTCCATCTTCATTTCCATCGTAAAAGCCCCACATCCGAACCAAAGAATTGGCTCCTTAGAAGATTCGTAGCCATGGCTTCATGAGGAACTGCTAAGAAATTCATGAAGTTTATGCTCCAGCTTCTTCCATCCTTCTAAACTAATGATCATATATTTAGGGTTTATTGTTGGCTATATATACATACTTATGTTGTATTATAGATGAGATGAATCTTTCAAGAAATAGTTATGTTAGCATTCCTCTGTATCTCAAGGCATTCCACGATATCCAACATGTATTAGAGCGAAGGTATCCCTTCGTCACCAAAGACGTTCTCTGACTCGTCACCAAAGTTCATCTTCATTTCCATCGTAAATGCCCCACATCTGAACCAGACAGTTGGCGCCTTAAAAGATTTGTAGTCGTGGCTTCATGAGGAACCGCTAAAAAAATTTATGAAGTTTCTTCTCCAACTTCTTCCATCCCTCCTCCTATTGCGCAATTTGGTGACATTTCCTCACTCACCAACATCCATAACATCCTGAACATAAAGCTTGACAAGAGTAACTTCGTGTTATGTCTATAATAGCCAAAACTCTTAAGCACCAAAGTATTGTCCGTTTTGGTCAGAAAAGCATCTCGATTTTGTCCTCAAAAGATAACTTCCCAGCATGTCACCTATCGTGAGAGTGCTCCAACATGAGTACGCTTAACTTTAGAGTTATTATCAGGTACTCCACTGTTATCTGAAAAGGTGCCTCGATATTAAAAAGTTTTATTTATTACTACTTAAGTGGGTTTTTACAATGGCAGTCGCAATTCACGTCGTTATTCCGAGCACATTTTCTCATCGGATTCATCGACATCAACCTTCCTTCAAGCCCACTCATGCACTGTACCTATCCATTCCATTACATGGCACAAACGCCTTGGCCATCCAAACATTAATACTCTTCGGACAAACCTTCAAGATATGCACATTTTTGTTCAAATTATTTTATTTGTCATTCTTGTATTCAAGCAATATCTTGTTGACAACATTTACATTCACCCTCAAATGTTTAATTTATGTCTTTATAACTTATATACACAGATGTGTGGGGGCCTTGTGTCATTTTTTCAGTCATAAATCGACAATATTATATAATCTTTGTTGATGCTTGTACTCATTTTTATGCATTTTATCCAATTGAACATAAAAGCGGTGTTGTGGCGCCTCGCCCTACCTATTTGCGCAAACAAAGTATGGATTAGCGACGGGATGGGTCATCACTCAAATATAACCATGGATTATTGTTAACAAGGTAAGTGTTTACTAAGAGACCAATTGCTTTGCTAACACTAGTTGTAATAACCCTAAGTTGTTACCCTAATTAATTCTCAACTTAATCAAGCATTAAGCTCTAATTATTTTGCTTTAGAATATCAAGTTAAGATAATATTGAAAGTTTGAAGTCAATTGGACTTCTCTAAGTCCAGTTGAAATTTTGATTAGTCTAAATACTCTAAACTAGACCTAAAATATTTTGATCTCAGAATTAAACTTTAATTATATTTTTAAATTTCTCACCTCCAAATTAGTTAAGAGCGAAGGTTTGATAAAATTTAGAGATCATTTAGACCATAATTCAATTTAAATTAAATTGGTCCAATAATTTGATTTTTCAAATCTACCATCAACTAATTTACCCATTGGTATTTGCTGTGCGGACCGCGGGCAATCCGTTGTGGAGCCCGGGTCGCGCGACAGTGGAGTCCCATTCCATCCCGTCATTCCTTCCGTGGATCCTACAGTTGGGATCTAAGATCCGTGGAGCCGCGGATCTGTCATTGGATTTGCCCGACCAATCCTACAGCCCGGATCATTTCCGCGATCGACCGTTAGAATCCGAGCGATCAGAGCCGTTCCGTCATCTGATCGATCGATCAGACGGCATCCGAAGGTCCCGCTACTGTGGACCTTCATTTTCCTCTCGCTTGCCCCCAATAGGGGATCTACCCCATACTGCCAGCTGTCGGTCCTGTCTACCACTTTGGCGTCCACCTCAGCAGGTCGTTAAGAAGCCTCCCTGATTAGTTTGGAGACCCAATCAGGTCTCGTGACCTAACCGAGCTCAAATTAGAAATTTGAGAGCTTGGCCATGGTCCGAACTCTCGAACCTTCCCTGCCCAAGCCAATCCTCTCTGCTGAGGCTATAAATAGCCTCATCATTCCTCCTCGACCGCCTTTGCTGCTTAATTTAACTCTATTTCCTCTTTGCCTATCTTCCGCCATTAAAGGTGTCTACTAGTGTTCAGGAACCCTTAGCGTTTCTTAGGAAGCTTGCTAGTGCTGGTCTTGCCCTCTGTCGTCTAGTCGAGCCCGTACGTCAATCCAGGTACCCCAGGTGTAAGTTTCGAGCCAATGAGGCTCGGACTTTTCTCCTTTTGATTCGTAATGTTATGTATCATCAAAATAAAATTAATGCGATCGTAATTGTTTTTTGGGCTAACCTCAATCAATCGAATCGATCGATCAGACTAAGTTCTGAAAGAGGGGCTGGGTCCAAGTAAGGACCCAGCGATCCAGCTCACCTCAGACCCTCAGACCAAGGGACTTCGATCTGTCTCACCCCCTGAATGTGTAGGGATTGAGCCATGGCCTCTGTGGGGAGAATTGTCTCCCCACAGTAGCTCCAACTCGAGATCTCTTAGGTGAGTAAGATCCAGGCGAACCAAATTTCATCACAGGGGGCTTTAAGTCCCAAACGACGCATCCTGGCTCGGGGATGGATTTGCGATTGACCTGAGGCCATGGCGTGCACTCTAGGCAGAGAATTTCACCATTTAGGGTTCCACCTTTCAGCCTTTATTTAAACGGATCGAGGCGGGGACGAGGGCACTGTGCGAGTCGGGTCAGCCCGTGACTCGCGCTGTGCGACAGTGCCGAGTCCCCGGTCGACCCACACAGTTTCGATAATGGACTGAGCACATTTTAACTAAATCCGATTAATTGGATTTATTTTTCTTAAGGAAAATAATCCAATTAATCAAATCATAGAGAAATTTAATTAGAAAAATACAAATTAAATTAATGTGATAACTTTTGATCCATTAGTCTAAACCCTATGATCTTATATACTAAATAGATCGAAAAATCATAAGGAATCAGAATATAAAATAAAATTGGGCTTTTAATAGTTGGATATTCTTGATTAGCCTAATTAATGCAGAACTTAATTAGGGTTTATGATGTATACTTAGCAAAATTGCATGATTTATGTGCTATTATATTCCTTATACCTTGTAGAATGCATGTGCTATATGGTTTAATTTTTTGATTTATGTATTCTTAATTATGCCCTAATCTTATATTTATATATTTAGTAATAATTTGGGTTTATGATTATCCAAACTTAATAAACTTAGTCTCTGATTGCTCATATGAATAAATAATACATAATTGTCAAGTTTTATGAAATTTTAAGTTTTGATGGCTAGATCTCTTAATTAACCCTAATCACTATAAAACTTAATTAGTAAAGATTAGCAAATTTAATAATTCAAATTGAGTGATTTTAGTTTTTGATAACTCCTCGAGTAGAATAAAACTTAGTGGTGTGGTTAGATTAGTAATTTTATGATTAATTTTACTAATCATTCACTAGTCACCTTAAACCTGAATTAGGTCATAATTTGACCAAATAATGTCTAAATTGGGTCTACTCCCAGTTAAAGTACTTAGTGGGTTATAGGGAAGCTATAGTCACTAACTTTACTGAATTTAGACCTCAAATAGAAAAGTTAAGTTTTTGGCCTAATCTTAAAAAACCCTAATTTTTTTTTAGAACTCTGATCTTATTTTGGCTATGACTTAGCCAATACATATCAAAATTTGGAAATTTTAGGTTTTATAGAACCCTTAGACAATAAGCTTTAATAAACTGATAGAAAAATTGGCTTTTATTATGTAAAATTACTAATTTGCTCTCATGAGTCAAATTTATTAATTTAATCTTATAAGGTTTAATAATTATCTGTGGCGCCCTGCTCCCTAGGTCTACAATCATTAGACTAAGGAGTTGAGTGTCACTCTGGCAAATCCCTCACTTGTCATTGGATTAGATAAGATTCACAATTCACTGATAAGAGAAGGATGTGCACAGGATAAATAGGAGAATCAGTCATAAGTCTAACATATATACTGATTGCGGAAGCAATATGAAGTAAGGATTATATCCATTCACCATACATTAAGTAAAAAATATTAATATAGTTCGAAAAATAATAATGTGCAAAAAGTAAACACAATCACGAGTACTTGTATTATTACAACATTATAATTAAAGTTTAAGAGATTGAAAATGATAATATCACTTGTCCTCATAATAAAGAAAAAGACAATTAGAGGTCTTCTGTACCAGGCTGCTGCACCCCCTCTAAATAAGGCTCCTCCTCAGGCACTAGCTCCTCAAATTGAACAAGATCTGACATTGTCGGTGCCAAAGCCCCAACCAATAGAAGAAAAAATTTATTAGACAAATTCTCTATGTACATTTTAGGCAAAATATTTATTAAATATTTATTAATATTACTATTTTACTCTAAACCAAATGAAACATCTATCTAACATGGGAGCAAGTAAACATACAAGGGGATGAGGATAAGTTATAAATGTAGTATTCATAATTAAACAAAAATCAATACAAAAACATACCTCAAGTGAACTAAATAAGGTAGGGCATATATATGTAATACAGTAAGTAAGAATACCGAAAAGAAAAGTCTAACCTAAATATGCTGATGATCATATGGCATATGCTAATTTAAAATATAAATCTGAAAATAATACATATAATAAGTAGTAAAGTCTAGCATCCTATATATATGCATCTACTCAAGTAAGCAAGTAACATAGGAAAAATATAGCTAATTGAAATAAAATGTATTAACAACATAGAAAATAGTAGGCTGAACTAAGGAGAACGTATAATTGCCATATCATAAAGAATTGGCCAATCTAGCCCAATATATTCTCATAACCTTTATGGGCTAGGGCGGACATAATATAATAATATAATACAATATGACTGAAGAGACAGATAATACTATGCAAATATCTTTTAGTTATTTTACTTTATTTCTGTGAACAATTTCAGAAACAGCTGAGAAGTCAAGCATATTTGCAAGACTAAATATGTCCCAAGCTTAATACACTCTTCTCAATGAATGATGCTAAGCAACCTAATCTCTCATTACTCCTATCCATTGGAGTAATGTGCACCATAATCCAACATATACTGAACCCAAATGCAAATATTTTTTTAATATTCTAAGTTTTCATTCTTCATGCAACAATATCTTCTTATATGATATATTTAAGGAAAAATAAGCACAAAGTTCAAGAAATGCATAGCACAAAAGTCAAGTAATAAGCAAGGGACTATATTAAATATGGTGATATCATTTAATTTAAATATTCTAACTATTTCAAGTTACATAAGTTTAGGATCTCCAATTCCTACTATCGAGTGTAACTTATGTAACAACCTTAGGTTGTTACCCTAGCTTAAAACTAGATTAATTAAGCTAAACCAATATTTAATTTTGATTCCATTGGATTCAATGGGTCATTTAAACCTAAACCTAGAAGTTTGAAATCAATTGGAGCTAATTTGGAGAATTTGGTATTTTTGGCTATTTTTAAGCCCTGAAAAATACCTAAAATATTTTGAACTCCAAATTAAAATCTGATTTCATTTTTGAATTTCTCATACCCAAATTAGCTAAAGGTGAATTTTTGAAAATTTTGGAGCTCATTTAGCCATAAATTTGATTTATAAAAATAATAGGAATTAATATGATTATTAAATTGAATTATATTAATTAAATTAAATATTTAATTAAAATTTAGGGCTGGGATTTGCTGTCGGGACCGCGGCAGATCCGCTGCGGGGTCCCGACAGCGGCGCATAGCTTCAGACCTGTAGGATGCCTGGCACGCATCTTGGCGTAGCCCGTTTAGCGACACGATCCATCCACGCCGTGATTGGATCGTGGCCGCTCGATCAAGAAATCCGATCCAACAGCTTTCCACACCCCGTCTTAAGTAAAACCCGATTGAGCGTTGGATCGCTTCAGTTAGATCCAATGGACCATCCATCTCCCCGCTCCATCGTTATTGATCAAGCGATCAGGACCACCCAGTCCTAACCGAAGGCCCATCGAATGGCTGCACCTTTCCCGTGGCTGTTCATCATCGTCCTAGGCGTGGAATCGCTGGCAGCTCCCGACAGGATCCCAACGTCCTACCCTCGTGGCAGTACGGGGATGGGATCTTGTCCCCCACGACCTCTCCCGCACCCCCATCGCCATATCCGGGTTGATCTCCCGGAATTGTCTCTTCTTCGTTCGGGGCACCCAATCGCCAGCCTTGGGCCGAAGCTGTAGGCTCGATCCTGGCCTTGGGAACAAACCTCCGAGCTATAAATAGCCCTCGATCTTCGGCAGCTGAAGGTTTTGCTCTGACCTCATCCCCATTAAAAAATTCTCGTGCCTCTCCATTCTAGGCCCTCTGCTCCTGGCGTGGCGGCCCATTCAGCTACCGGTGGGGCTCAGTTCGATCGTCTTCTGCTGATCATGGGTGTGGTTTGGTGTTCAAACCCCCAACTGCCGGTGTAGAGCTCAACTATCCCCGTGTCTTCTGCTGTGCTCGGATTCATCCAGTTTGGGTACTCCCTTTCCGCAGTGAACTAAGCAAGCTCTCTGTCCTGCTTACTTAGTATGATGAGTTCCCGTAGATGCTTGAGAATTATAGGATCGTCAGTAATCCCATTGGAAATTTCCTGAGATGATGAAAGCCCGAAATTGCTGAGCATGGTCGAGCAGGAGACATCGTCTGAGGAAATTCCAGAAATTGCAGATTTCGCATATTGGTCTTAAGGAAGGATAAATCTCTGCATTATTGCATTTCGTATTGAGCTTTTAGAGGATCGATTTGGGCTGTGTAACCCAAGGCAACTCGATATGAGCTATCCTCACTTGGACGGCTATTGGCAAAATAGTCCGAGTAAGGATCTAGAGTGTTAGCCGTCCCCGAGCCCAATGGAGTCGTTATTCAGCCTTGTGAAGGCCCAGGGATGGTGTAGGGTTTGAATTGAGGTCGTTTGGTGGTTTGTCGGAGGAGAATTTCCTCCACATAGAATTTTAATGGCTGCCTTCCTTCCAATAGGGGATTAGGGGTTTCCGTCCAGCCCCGATGGGGGTTAGAGGCTAGATCGATCGGTCTCTCGCTGGGTAACGTGCGTCGTTTCTCCTCGTCCGTCATCGGGGTCAAAGGAAGTGGAATTTGGGGATTTAGGGTTTTTCCTAAGCCGCCTACTGTCGGGACCAGGCGCGAAGAAGGAGACGATAGTGTGGGTCGGGCCGACCCGTGACCCGCGCTGTCCAGCAGTCACTGGGCTCTCGGCCCGATTGACCCGCGTGGTTTATTTCGGGCCACCGTTTAAATTAGAAATTAAGGAATTATATTTCCTCTATTAAATGGCAGAATTATTAATATGATTGTTTCTATATGATTTTAACTTAAATAAATATTTAGAATAAATTAATTAAATAACTTTAGTTATTCATATCCAAATGGTATGATCCAATATACCATTTGAATCAAAAAAATGCAAAGAATCTAAATATAAAATAAAATCCCAGATCCAATGGTTGGATTTAAAAATATTTGCCAAACCTTCTCTGCTCTTAAATAAATCTTATAAAATCATCTAATTATCCAATTTATGAGATTAAGGGCTCTGATTGCTCCTTATACCCTAAGGAACAATTCCAGACCCTTAAAATTAATTTTGGATAATTAATTTTCTTAATCACTCCTTAATCACCTCAATCAAGGGTTAGTAAATTAAACCCTAATTAAGCCTCTGATGTGGGTGGGGATGGTTCCTAATATCATATTAAACCTAGTAGAACTTAAGTTTAAAGTTGGATTGCCCTAAAGTGCCTTAAATTCACTAGTCACCCTAAGTGTCTTAACTAAATGATTAGTGCTAATCAAGATCATTTAAGTCATCAAAACCTAAAGTAAAGGTGTTTCACACTTCATTAAGCAATATGAAACACTTTAAAACAGATTAGAACAAATTTAGACAATAAAACCCTAAAATCCTAATTTTAGCCTTAAGAGGGGCATTTGGGTCATTTTGGCAAAAATGTGATTTAGAAATGTTCTCTAAAATCCTAAGACAATAATAATCACCAATCCATGAAATCTTCATTTAGTCCTTAATAAAGACACTTAGATCTTAAGTTTTATTTATAAAGATCATATGGCATCAAATCTTAAATCTAATAATTGAGATGGTCACTTATCTCATTAATAAGTTCAGTTAACATAACTTAAGAATTAAGTGTTAAAAGAAAAGTAATTGGAAAATAGTTAAGTAAAATCTGAACTTAAGATCTAAAGTGATCAAAACTCAGACCCTTAGATCTTAAGTAATCTAAGAAGGTCAAAATCGGTTTAATGTTAACCTAATACTTGAGATTGCCAATTCTAACCTTAATAAGCTTCTTATAGTAAAGCATTAAATTAGATTCTAAAGAAAATCACAAATGGAAACCCTTAAGTCAAAACTCTAATTAAAAGTCTAAAGTGATAAAACTTCAGATCTTTAGATCTTAGACTTAGATCTTTAATTTGAATCGAACCACCTCCAATTGAAATTCTTTAATGATTTATTGTTTAATCTTTTAAAACTTTCCATGTGGGTATAGGATGATTCAATTAATAAGATAATGGAGTTATCTTAAAGATTGAATATAGATCTTAGATTCTCAAGTTCTTAATTGATTATTTTATCTTATAATCAGTAGAATAGCCTTTCACTAAGATCTTAGTTCTTGAATCTTTCAACTTATAGGATTCCTTACCTTTAAATTAGGTAAATAGTGAGAAACCTAGATCCTATTTTAATATCACCTTGGATTTGGAATTTGTACTCGATATAGGGTTTAAGTTTTAAATTCTTAAATCTTGATTTATTGGATCAAGATTTGGGTAAGAGAGTAAAATATTCATAAAACTAGGTTATTGATTTGCTTATTTAAAACTATATAGTCGTCACATGATTTTTGGATTAGAACTTGTTAAGTTCTAATATTTTTACTTAAAGGACGTAAATCTGAGATTCTACTCGATAGCTGGATATTGGAAATCCTAAGCTTGTACCTTCTCAGAATAGTTAGATTGGTAATTAGATAACAACAGATATCACATAAGTCTAGATTGAGTCTCTTGCTTACTTTGACTAGATTGCTTTGCATACCTTGGATTTTGAGCTTTAACCCTTGAGCATAATAAGAAAAAACTTAGGATGATGTATCCTAAGCTAGTATTAAAATTACATATCATTCAGTTTTGTTTTATCACAGTTAGTAGAATATGACCTAGTTTAGTCTACCTCTTTAGTAGTAGTATTATATAGACTGGACTCAGACCTAGCATATTTGAATGGCTAGGCTGGGGATGGATTGATTGATTGATATTTGAGGCCCTGTATGGCCTATTGGCTGGTATGGCAGTATTATGACTTAGGCATATTACTACTTTAGCTGTATTATACTATTTTGGTTTTCTGGTTTGTTTTGCCACATGCTTCAGTGGCCTTATTTTCAGTATTTACTCGCTTTACCACATATCTCAGTGGCTTTACTTATCATATATTACTTTGCTTTTGCCACATGTCTCAGTGGCCTTTCTTTTCATATTAATCTGCATATTGTATGTATATTTTATGGGTTAGATATATGTATAAATGGCATGTTTAGGATGTTATAATTTTATTATATTCAGTACTCGTGTTCTTTTATACTCAGCATGTTTTACTTTGATCATAATCATGTTAAGATTATGTTTATTCAGTAGTTGCAGTTATTTTTGCTCTTAGCCTTACCTTGCTTATTTTGAGTTATGTATGTTACTTCACATACATGTTGCATGCTATAAATAGATAGTTTATAGTATCCCAGTTCTTTCATAGCTTGTTGCACCTCCTTCACTGCTTGCATGTGTAGTTAAATCAAATGTGATATCTTTTAATATTTAGTTCATTTAAATAGCCTAAAATGTACTTAGACAATTGTCTAACTGTAACCTTTTTATTTTGTTGGCTGGGGCCCTGGCATTTGTGATACCGACAAATGTTAGATTCAGACATATTCGTGGGCAGTGTCGCTGAGGAGGAGCCAATTCAGGAGGAGGACTTTCCAGCTGCTGTCTAGCTAGTTTTGTCTTGTTATTCCAGTGAGGACGAGAGTCTTTCATTTTCAGTTATTCATTTCAGTTTGTAATAATTAAACTTTCTGGATGTACTTTACTTTCTGCATTGTGATGAGTTATTATATTGCATTTTTGCTTGTGGATGTTACCCTATTGTTTCCGCCACTTTGATATTTATATTGATGAATATTATAGCACTTGGTGACAAGTCCTTGCCTTAAGGCAAGTTAGGTTTGCCTAAGTTTACTTAAGTTGGGGATTTGCCACAATTGGAGCACCGTACTTCCTTATTGTTAGTACGGGGGCCTCACAGTTGGTATCAGAGAACACCATAAGGTGTCAGAATGGGATCTATGATTCCTTTCTACCTAATGGATCGTTCTTCTAAAATACACTCATCAATATAAGTGACATCCATAACATAGTAGTGCCAGTAACTTTATTCACAATGAAAAAGGAGAATACTCCCAACCTAATAAATTTATTAAATAAGGGTCTAACACAAATATAGTAAAATTATGCTCCTAGAGTCAGATGGGATCTGAGGAGTCCGATATAGACTACTATCAGCGTATCTTAAGGAGTGCTTGGGACAGTAGCTTCAAATGGAGGCAGGAAAGCAACTGGCAAATCGAAGGAGTTTCATCAAGAGGAATTTTGGTCCTGGAAAAGCTTTTACGACAAACTATATATCGAGGGCTCAACTTTCCAGTGCATGCGCAAGAATGGCTGAGCTGAGTCGAGTCCCTTTTGGAGCACATAGAGTGTCCCGAGTCACTCTATGTAGATATGGTGACTGACCTGATGGTGGACTATGCCAGAGTATGGTGGTACGAGACTATGGCAAAGCTCGAGAAGAAGCGTAATAGGAAGCGGCGAGAAGTCACCTTTGAGGATTTTTGTGTAGCCTTTAGGGCAGAGTACATTGATAAAGTCTAAATAATAGTTAGATTAAATGTTATTTTAATTTTAGGCAAACTTCATTTGATTTACAGTTTGGCATTATAATTTCAAAATTTTATAATTAATGAGAAATTTTAATTTCCTTCCTTAGAGTAAATTCTGAGTTTGTTCTTTTCTTAATTTAAAACTAGAATGGATTCTGGATCACCACCCATTGTTACTCCAATCAAGAACACTGTGGCCTCCAGTAGTTCTAATGATGAGGTGGCTCATCTGCGAGCCATGGTGGCAACTCTCTTAGAAAATCAAGCTCAATAGGCACTGGTCATGCAGAAGTTGTTGAATGATCGTGTAACTCCAGCAACTGTCGCTGCTCCAACAGTCCCTGCTCCACAAGTGGTTTCGTCTTCACACCATACAGCAGATAATCTCCTCCATAGTTTCCTGAGGTTAAGGCCTCCAACCTTTGGCGGGAACTTGTCCCCAATGGATACTGCCGATTGGCTGAAGGCCATAGAAAAGGATCTAGTTGGTCTGAAAATTCCAAACTCTGAAGCCGTCCGTCTCACCACTCATTTGTTTCACGCCGAGGCGGAATATTGGTGGGAAGGAGTCAAGAACACCCAGTTTGTCGATTATGAATTAGACGACATTCCTTGGGATGCATTTGTTGAAGCCTTCAAGACTGAGTTCATCCCCCCGTCCGCACAAAACATGATTACAGATACGATCATGAGGTTGATGCAAGGAAGTTGCTCAGTGGCGGAATACGAGAGAGAGTTCCGTAGATTAATCCATTTTGCACCAGAAGTCACCCACTCTGAGTCAGCAAAGTGTCATCGCTTCCTTTATGGACTCAGAAGTTTGTTGAAGAATCAGATAGTGCCACTCTGTCTAACTAGTTTCTTCAAACTAGTGGAAATGGCTAAGGTGATTGAACATCACCAATCCGAAGAAAATCATAAGCGAAAGGCACAAACCAATCTGAACCAGCTAGGAAATTTCAAAAGGCACGAGTATAACCCCGCGAAAGTATATCAGCTAGAAGCTGCACCTACAACTGAACAAATTCAGAACTGCGCCAAATCACATCCATATGGCAAGTGTTATCACTTTGGCCAGAGGTGTTTCAATTGTGGGCGCACAGGCCATCGATTTTATCAGTGCGACCACACAGAAATAATAGATGGAGTTCAAATGAAGCCGTATCATAAGAAGCAGGTGTTCCAGGCAACTCCACTGAATCAGAGGGAACCAAATCTGGCCATAATGCCAGCCCCTGCTCCTGAAGTGGCTCACACCCAGCCACCAGCACCCAATTCTCAGAATTTCCAGCGATGGAAAAATAACAATCGTCCTGCTGGACTTGCCCGAGTGTATGCTTTAACTCCTATGGAAGCCACGGAAGATAACAACGTAGTTTCAGGTACACACTCTTCAACCCCTCTTGTTATATTGCCTTTCTGTATGTTAAATCTTTTCAAGCTGTTAATGCAAAACTGTGTAATTTAGGCACACCTTATTTCAATAACCAACCTTGTAACGTATTATTCGATATGGGTGCCAGTCACTCATTCATCTCAGAACAATTTGCTAATAATCTTAAACTCCACACATGCAACCTAACGCAAAGATTGAGTGTTGGACTTCCATCAGGAATCCAACTAAGTGCCCAGAAATTTTGCAATATCAAAGTTCCAATAAACGATCAAGAATTTCAGGCTAAGCTAATCATCCTACCGATAGCTAACTTTGACATCATCCTCAGAATGAATTGGCTCAGTGACAATAATGCGGTGATTAACTGCAATAAAAAGAGAGTCACTCTCCACTCTCAGGGTAAGCCTGAAACATTTGTAGGAAAAACTAGCATGCAGTTATCTTTAATAATTGCCATTAAAGCAGAACAGTTGTTTGTCAAAGGTTGTAGCGCCTACTTAGTCACCATGATGGGCGAAACAAAAGAAAATATCTCCCTTGCTGATTGTAAGGTAGTCAAAGAATTCGCCGATGTATTTCCAGAAGATTTTCCTAGTGTACCTCCTTCCAGAGAAGTGGAATTCTCCATTGAATTGATTCCTGGTACGCAGCCAATATCCAATGCACCTTATAGAATGGCACCTAAAGAGCTTCAAGAACTCAATGAGCAGTTGCAAGAGCTCCTGAATAAAGGTTTTATTAGGCCAAGCATGTCTCATTAGGGAGCGCCAGTTTTATTTGTGAAAAAGAAGGATGGATCTATGCGTATGTGTATAGACTATCGCGAACTAAACAAGGTCACCATAAAGAACAATTATCCACTGCCCATAATTGACGATATGTTCGATCAATTATCCGGAGCCGTGATGTTTTCTAAAATTGATTTAAGGTCTGGATACCATCAGTTGTGAGTAAAAGAAGACGACGTAGGGAAGACTGCGTTACGTACTTGTTATGGACACTTTGAGTTTTTGGTGATGTCGTTCGGACTCACCAATGCACCGTCAATCTTTATGGATTTAATGCAGCGCGTGCTAAAACCGTATCTGGATAAGTTTGTGATTGTCTTTATTGACAATATCCTCATTTACTCCAAAACTCTGAAAGACCATGAAGAACATCTAAGGCTAGTGTTGGAAACCTTGCGCGAGCATCAACTCTATGCCAAGTTCTCCAAGTGCGAGTTATGGCTTAACTCCATTGCATTTTTGGGGCACGTAGTTGATGCTCAAGGAATTCGAGTAGACCATAGCAAAGTAAAAGCTATTCAGGATTGGGTTCAACCTAAGTCTGTCACCGATATTAGAAGTTTTTTGGGATTGGCAGGATACTACAGGAAATTCGTTAAGGGCTTTTCTTAGATCGCTTCGCCGTTGACTAAATTAACCCAAAAGGCTGTCCCATTCATTTGGAGCCCAGAATGCGAGAAAGCATTTCAAACCCTTAAGGATGCTCTATCTACCGCTCCAGTTCTTGTTTTACCAAAAGAAGGTTTGAACTATCAGGTGTATACCGATGCCTCTGGGATTGGTCTAGGTTGTGTTTTGATGCAAGAGGGTAAGGTAATTGCTTACGCCTCTCGTCAACTAAAACCCCACGAGAGAAATTATCCAGTTCATGACCATGAGCTTGCAGCCATAATTTTCGCCTTGAAAATATGGTGTCACTATTTATACGGAGTGCAGTGTTCAATTTTCACCGATCATCAAAGTCTGAAATACATCTTCACCCAGAGAGAGTTGAATTGCCGTCAAAGAAGATGGCTGGAACTTATCAGTAATTATGATCTCAGTATCCAGTATCATCCCGGAAAAGCGAATGTTGTGGCCGATGCTCTTAGCCGTCGTGCTACCCTAACTTCTATGATTGCCTCAAGTTTCTTATAACCTGAATTTTGTAAGCTCAAGATTTCTCCAGTTAATGGCGATATGTTGAGTTCGCTATTAGCAAATATTAATGTGGAACCCACTTTCCATCGAGATGTCTCCATCTCGCAAACCAAAGATGATGAGTATCTGAAATTTAAAGCAGATATCGAAGATGGTTCTCGTCAGGATTTGCAGTTGCAGAATGGTGTGGTTTATCAGGGCAATCGATTGTGGATATCTAAATATATACATCAAGAGGTTTTAGTCGAAGGCCATAATTCTGGGTATCATATTCACCCAGGCAGTACTAAGATGTAGCTGACTTTGTGGCCAAATGCCATGCCTGTAATCTAGTAAAGGCCGAACACCAAAGACCTGGTGGTCTTCTGCATCCGCTCGATATTCCTGAATGGAAATGGTTCGATATATCCATGGACTTTGTCATGGGATTGCCTCGTGCCAAATCTGGTGCCGACGCAATCTGGGTTATTGTTGATCGATTAACTAAATCGGCACATTTCCTTCCTATTCGTCAAACCGATTCAATAGAGAAGTTGGCAAAGCTCTACATCAAGGAGATTGTCAGATTACATGGAATTCCAAAGTCAATTGTATCTGATAGAGACAGCAGATTTACTTCCAAGTTCTGGCAAGCTGTGCATCAAGATCTGGGAATGGCTCTAGCTATGAGTACAGCTTTTCATCCTCAGACGGATGGTCAGACTGAAAGAGTAAATCAAGTTCTAGAATATTTGCTTAGGCTCTGTATTCTTGATTTTGCTAGTTCTTAGGAAGATCACATCCCGTTAGTGGAGTTCGCCTATAAGAACAGTTTTCAAGCCAGTATTAAGATGGCTCCTTATGAAGCTTTATATGGTAGAAAATGTAATACTCCGCTAGCCTGGTCTGAAACAAGAAGTGCTCAACTGTTTGGTTCAGAATTTGTAGAAGAAACCAGCAGCAAGATCAAGTTAATTCAGTAAAGAATTCGTTCAGCTCAAGATCGTTATAGTAAGTATCATGACTCTCACCATCGTCTCTTAGAGTTCAGCATGGGAGATTTTGCTTATCTGAAGGTCATCCCAATGAAGGGTGTTTTCAGATTTGGTGTAGCTGGGAAACTCAGTCCCCGCTATGTAGGACCTTTCAAAATATTGGCCAAGGTAGGGTCATCTGCTTATCGACTAAGCCTTCCTGATGGCTTTACAGCTGTTCACAATGTGTTTCATGTATCCTCATTGAGAAGATGTCTTCGAGACCCTTCTCATCTCGTTCAACTCCCAGTAGTAGAAATTCAACATAATCTTTCTTATGCCGAAGAACCTATCAGAATTTTAGCTCGTGATCAGAAATAACTGAGGAATCGTTCAATTCCTATGGTTAAAATTCAGTGGAAGAATCGATCGTTGGAAGAATCTACTTGTGAAAAAGAAATGGATGTGCGCAATAAATATCCCCAACTCTTTGTAAACTCAGGTACTATTCATTTCTTTTCCTTCAATTGTATCTAAACTCGTATTATCGCAGCAGGATATTTCTTCACTTAGGTGATGTCGGGGACGACATCGTTCTTAAGTGGGGGAGTCTGTAACAACCCTAGGCTGTTACCCTAGCTTAAAACTAGATTAATTAAGTTGAACCAATGTTTGATTTTGATTCCATTGGATTTAATGGGTCATTTAAACCTAAACCTAGAAGTTTGAAATCAATTGGAGCTAATTTGGAGAATTTGGTATTTTTGGCTATTTTTAAGCCCTGAAAAATACCTAAAATATTTTGATCTCTAAATTAAAATCTGATTTCATTTTTGAATTCCTCGTACCCAAATTAGCTAAGGGTAAATTTTTAGGAATTTTTGGAGCTCATTTAGACATAAATTTAATTTATAAAAATAATAGGAATTAATAGGATTATTAAATTGAATTATATTAATTAAATTAAATATTTAATTAAAATTTAGGGCTAGGATTTGCTGTCGGGACCGCGGCAGATCCGCTGCGGGGTCCCGACAGCGGTGCATAGCTTCGGACCTGTAGGATGCCTGGCATGCATCTTGGCGTAGCCCGTTTAACGACGCGATCCATCCACGTCATGATTTGATCGTGGCCGCTCGATCAAGAAATCTGATCCAACGGCTTTCCACGCCCTGTCTTAAGTAAAACCCGATTGAGCGCTGGATCGCTTCAGTTAGATCCAACAGACCATCCATCTCCCCGCTCGACCGTTATTACTCAAGCGATCAGGACCACCCAGTCCTAACCGAAGGCCCATCGAATGGCTGCACATTTTCCGTGGCTATTCATCATCGTCCCAGGCATGGAATCGCTGGCAGCTCCCGACAGGATCCGTCCTACCCTCGTGGTAGTACGGGGATGGGATCTTATCCCCCACGACCTCTCCCGCACCCCCATCGCCATATCCGGGTTGATCTCCCGGAATTGTCCCTTCTTCGTTCAGGGCACCCAATCGCCAGACTTGGGCCAAAGCTGTAGGCTCGATCCTGGCCTTGGGAACTCACCTCCAAGCTATAAATAGCCCTCGATCTTCGGCAGCTGAAGGTTTTGCTCTGACCTCATCCCCATTAAAAATTTCTCGTGCCTCTCCATTCTAGGCCCTCTGCTCCTGGTGTGGCGGCCCGTTCAGCTACCGGTGGGGCTCAATTCGATCGTCTTCCACTAATCATGGGTGTGGTTTGGTGTTCAAACCCCCAACTGCCAGTGTAGAGCTCAACTATCCCCATGTCCTTTGCTGTGCTTGGATTCATCCAGTTCAGGTACTCCCTTTCCCCAGTGAACTAAGCAAGCTCTCCGTCCTGCTTACTTAGTATGATGAGTTCTCGTAGATGCTTGAGAATTATAGGATCATCAGTAATCCCATTGGAAATTGCCTGAGACGATGAAAGCCCGACATTGCTGAGCATGGTCGAGCAGGAGACATCGTCTGAGGAAATTCCAGAAATTGCAGATTTCGCATATTGGTCTTAAGGAAGGATAAATCTCTGCATTATTGCATTTCGTATTGAGCTTTTAGGGGATCGATTTGGGCTGTGTAACCCAAGGCAGCTCGATATGAGCTATCCTCACTTGGACGGCTATTGGCAAAATAGTCCGAGTAAGGATCTAGAGTATTAGCTGTCCCCGAGCCCAATGGAGTCGTGATTCAGCCTTGTGAAGGCCCAGGGATGGTGTAGGGTTTGAATTGAGGCCGTTTGGTGGTCTATGGGAGGAGAATTTCTTCCACATAGAATTTTAATGGCTGCCTTCCTTCCAATAGGGGATTAGGGGTTTCCGTCCAGCCCTGATGGGGGTTAGGGGCTAGATCGATCGGTCTCTCGCTGGGTAACGTGCGTCGTTTCTCCTCGTCCGTCATCGGGGTCAAAGGAAGTGGAATTTGGGGATTTAGGGTTTTTCCTAAGCCGCCTACTGTCGGGACCAGACGCGAAGAAGGAGACGACAGCGCGGGTCGGGCCGACCCGTGACCCGCGCTGTCCAGCAGTCACTGGGCTTTCGGCCCGATTGACCCGTGTGGTTTATTTCTGGCCGCCATTTAAATTAGATTTAAGAAATCATATTTCCCCTATTAAATGGCAGAATTATTAATATGATTGTTTTTATATAGTTTTAACTTAAATAAACATTCAGAATAAATTAATTAAATAACTTTAGTTATTCATATCCAAATGGCATGATCCAATATACCATTTGAATCAGAAAAATTCAAGGAATCTAAATATAAAATAAAATCCTAGATCTAATGGTTGGATTTAAAAATATTTGCCAAACCTTCTATGTTCTTAAATAAATCATATAAAATCATCTAATTGTCCAATTTATGAGATTAAGGGCTCTGATTGCTCCTTATACCCTAAGGAACAATTCCAGACTCTTGAAATTAATTTTGGATAATTAATTTTCTTAATCACTCCTTAATCACCCCAATCAAGGGTTAGTAAATTAAACCCTAATTAAGCCTCTGATGTGGGTGGGGATGGTTCCTAATATCATATTAAACCTAGTAGAACTTAAGTTTAAGGTTGGATTACCTTAAAGTGCCTTAAATTCACTAATCACCCTAAGTGTCTTAACTAAGTGATTAGTGCTAATCAAGATCATTTAAGTCATCAAAACCTAAATTAAAGGTGTTTCCCACTTCATTAAGCAATATGAAACACTTTAAAATAGATTAGAATAAATTTAGACAATAAAACACTAAAATCCCAATTTTAACCTTAAGAGGGGCATTTTGGTCATTTTGGCCAAAATGTGATTTAGTGTTCTTTAAGGATTGAAAATTTCAGTAAACCACTATAACATAGATTAGAAATGTTCTCTAAAATCCTAGGACAATAATAATCGCCAATCCATGAAATCTTCATTTAGTCCTTAATAAAGATACTTAGATCTTAAGTTTTACTTATAAAGATCATATGGCATCAAATCTTAAATCTAATAATTGAGATGGTCACTTATCTCATTAATAAGTTCAGTTAACATAACTTAAGAATTAAGTGTTAAAAGAAAAGCAATTGGAAAATAGCTAAGTAAAATCTGAACTTAAGATCTAAAGTGATCAAAACTCAGACCCTTAGATCTTAAGTAATCAAAGAGGGTCAAAATGGGTTTAATGTTAATCTAATACTTGAGATTGCCAATTATAACCTTAATAAGCTTCTTATAATAAAGCATAAAATTAGATTCTAAAGAAAATCACAAATGGAAACCCTTAAGTCAAAACTCTAATTAAAAGTCTAAAGTGATCAAACTTCAGATCTTTAGATCTTAGATCTTAGACTTAGATCTTCAATTTGAATCGAACCACCTCCAATTGAAATTCTTTAATGATTTATTGTTTAATCTTTTAAAACATTCCATGTGGGTATATGATGATTCAATTAATAAGATAATGGAGTTATCTTAAAGATTGAATATAGATCTTAGATTCTCAAGTTCTTAATTGATTATTTTATCTTATAATCAGTAAAATAGCCTTTCACTAAGATCTTAGTTCTTGAATCTTTCAACTTATAGGATTCCTTACCTTTAAATTGGGTAAATAGTGAGAAACCTAGATCCTATTTTAATATCACCTTGGATTTGGAATTTGAACTCGATATAGGGTTTAAGTTCTAAATTCTTAAATCTTGATTTATTGGATCAAGATTTGGGTAAGAGAGTAAAATATTCATAAAACTAGGTCATTGATTTGTTTATTTAAAACTATATAGTCGTCACATGATTTTTGGATTAGAACTTGTTAAGTTCTAATATTTTGACTTTAAGGATGTAAATCTGAGATTCTACTTGATAGCTGGATATTGGAAATCCTAAGCTTGTACCTTCTCAGAATAGTTAGATTAGTAATTAGATAACAACATATATCACATAAGTCTAGATTGAGTCTCTTACTTACTTTGACTATATTACTTTGCATGCCTTGGATTTTGAGCTTTAACCCTTGAGCATAATAGGAAAAAACTTAGGATGATGTATCCTAAGCTAGTATTGAAATTACATATCATTAAGTTTTGTTTTGTCACAGTTAGTAGAATATGACCTAGTTTAGTCTACCTCTTCAGTAGTAGTATTGTATAGACTGGACTCAGACCTAGCATATTTGGATGGCTAAGCTGGGGATGGATTGATTGATTGATATTTGAGGTCCTGTATGGCATATTGGCTGGTATGGCAGTACTAGGACTTAGGCATATTACTACTTTAGCTGTATTGTACTATTTTGGTTTTCTGGTTTATTTTGCCACATGCTTCAGTGGCCTTATTTTCAGTATTTGCTCGCTTTATCACATGTCTCAGTGGCTTTACTTATCATATATTGCTTTGCTTTTGTCACATGTCTCAGTGGCCTTTTTTTCATATTAATCTGCATGTTGTATGTATATTTTATGGCTTAGATATATGTATAAATGGCATGTTTAAGATGCTAGAATTTTATTATATTCAGTACTCGTGTTCTTTTATACTCATCATATTTTACTTCGATCATAATCATGTTAGGATCATGTTTATTCAGTAGTTGCAGTTATTTTTGCTCTTAGCCTTACCTTGCTTATTTTGAGTTCTGTATGTTATTTCACATACATGTTGCATGCTATAAATAGATAGTTTATAGTATCACAGTTCTTTCATAGTTTGTTGTACCCCCTTTACTGCTTGCATGTGTAGTTAAATCAAATGTGATATCTTTTAATATTTAGTTCATTTAAATAGCCTAAAATATACTTAGACAATTGTCTAACTGTAACCTTTTTATTTTGTTGGCTGGGGCCCTGGCATTTGTGATACCGATAAATATCAGATTCAGACGTGTTCGTGGGCAGTGTCGCTGAGGAGGAGCCAGTTCATGAGGAGGACCTTCCAGCTGCTGTCTAGCTAGTTTTGTCTTATTATTCCAGTGAGGATGAGAGTCTTTCATTTTCAGTTATTCATTTCAGTTGTAATAATTAAACTTTCTGGATGTACTTTACTTTCTGCATTATGATGAGTTACTATATTGCATTTTATTTTCCTGCTATGTATGCTTGTGGATGTTACCCTAGTGTTTCCGCCACTTTGATATTTATATTGATGAATGTTATAGCACTTGGTGACAAGTCCTTGCCTTAAGGCAAGTTGGGTTCGCCTAACTTTACTTAGTTAGGGATTTGCCACAGTTGGAGCACCGTACTTCTTTATTGTTAGTACGGGGGCCTCACAACTTAGAAGTACGTCCTTATAGGTTACAAAATATTAGGATTAGCTATGTCCTAATATGATTAATCAATGTCAACTATATAGATCATCACGACCTAATTTATGAGTTTAGATGTTCTAAACTAAGAGATTGTTGGCACTAGAATTTTAAGTTATCTAGCACTTTAAATTTTCTTATTTGGAGTATAATTGACTAAGATATATTCAAATCAATGTTTAGGATTTTAGGTGTGATTAGGAATTAAACTATCATCTAGTGCAAAATTAGAAATTCACCTATATATTTATACAGTGCTCAATTTTACCTAAATTATGTTCAAATTTGATATTATTTGACCCCACTAGGGTCCCAGAATCCTTAAAATTCAACAACTGTGAAGTTTTGGCCATATCAGCCGGTTCAGGACCAATTCGGACAATTTTAGATGCTATGGCACATTGTGGCACCTTCTGGCAGAAATCCAGATGCTACGGCGTGCTGCAGCGCTTTTGATGCTGCGGTGCGCTGCTGCGGTTTAACTTTCGAGTTACTGTTCAATTAAATTTTCTCTTGATTCCATATAGTTCTTCCCGAAATAGCACTGCAGCCCACTGTGGTGCGCTGCAGCAGTTTGCTTCCAGGCCCTTATTTTAGCTCTAGAAGCGCTATGGCGTGCTACGATGGATTCAGTTCTAAACTCGGGCGCTATAGCATGCTGTAGCGCCCGACGGTGATTTTGCCTGAGCAAAAACTGTGAATAGTCAAATTCTTGGCTCAAATACTGTCAACTGAGAGTACTTCACAAGTGGTGCCATATACCAATGGAAAGCTCTTTTCGAGACCTTTCCATTGATACCCAAATCAACACTAATAGATTAAGTTATCAATGCAAATAATGGCGTTAAATGACCGGGTGTGCAGAAATTTATATTAGCAGGTTTACATATCATTCCTTATTATCTACAGATTTTTATGAGTTCCTACATCTTAAATATGGCTTCATTGATGCATAACTAATGTAACACAGAATCTTAAACATACCAATAAGTATAGATACAAAATGAAATAGCCATTGGATTAACCAATGGAGGGAAAGGGAGTACCTTGGCTTTTCAATGATAGAATTTCTAAGGGAGACTTGAGAGCTTGAGAGGTTCTTTTCTTCTTCTTTTCCAACTGCTAGCAAGAAGAGGAAGAGGTTGAGATTTCTTCCAGCAAAAAATCATAGCAATGCAGGGAAGAGGGGAATGAAATTCAGCTGGGCAAATGAGGGAGGTTGAGAGCTGAGAGCCAAAGGCTCTCTTAATGGGGGAGAGGATTGCCGATGGATGGGATATGGGAGGGGCTGGCAAGAGATAAGGGGTAGGATAGGCTGAGCATAGTAGAGGGCTGAAGAGAAAGGGGCATAGTCAGAATTGGATGGTTATGGGTCTCACCCAGCTAATGAAGAATGAATAAGACAAAAATAGAGTTTAAGAAATTAATTTAATTAATCTCAAAAATCATATTTTATAAACGATCTCCGAAAAATCTCAAAAATTCACCCCAAGCTAATTTGGGGGTGAGGAATAAAATGGCAAAATCAGATTTTGTTTTTGACTACAATTTATTTTTCTTATTTTCTAATTAATTTAAATATATTAAAATATTTAAGAAAATTAGACGACTTCTGAAAATTTCCAAAATTTCACCATTGGCTAATTCGAGGGTGAGGATCGTAACGGCGAAGTTGGATTTTAATTCCGATGAGTATTTAATTTTTCTATTTTTTGGGGTATTTAAATATTATTAAAATATTCGATGAAATTTTGATGACTTCCGATTGCCACCAAAACATCATCCCTAGCTAATTTGGGGGTAATGAGCGCAATGGCAAAGTCCAATTTTTGATTTGAGGTCAATTTAGAGAGGTCAATTTCCAGAGTTTTTGGATTTCCCAAAAATCAGGACTTAATCTATTTGACTCTTGATTTAGACTAGGTCTTAGTGGATGACTCCTAATAACTTAATTAATACTTAAGATCAAGATTAGGATGAAGATTAGTCTTAATTGATAAGGGTAACAACTTGATTTGTTATATTATCCAAATTTGATGTAATTACTATATATCTTCATGTTAGACAATAAGTAATCATTTGCCACTGAAAATTTTTAATTTAGATCCTTAAATCAAAAAGTAGATTTTTAGACCTTTAAGTACTGGCAAAATGGTCATTTTGTCTAAAATTTAGGATTAAGTGTTTTTAAGCCTTAGTTTTATGTTATAATCACAAAAATTAGTAAATAAAGTAAGTTTGAATATAATTCCATTAATTTAAGCCATAAATTAAGTTTTAAATTAAAACCCTAATTTCTTCCTTAAGGAAATTCTAAGTAATTTATTTGTTGTATAATGTGAGATTCATCTCACATCATACCTCTTTTCTGAACCTTCTTAATCCATCCTCAATATTTCTTATAACTTTAATTAGGATTGGAGCTTGAGTGTTAATCTTAGTCCCTTAAGATTTTTCTTACAAGTTAGGACTAGTACTTAGATTATATTTTATTTATTGAGTAAACTAGGTTACTCAATAGGTGAAGCCTTGGTTTTGATAGTTTATAGATTTTTATAGTTTATTAATGATTATTTGATCTTTTAACTTAGATTTAAGAATAGAGATCCATACTATTAAATGTGACTTTACTTAGTAGGATTTGCCTTAATTTTAATTCATAAGATTGGGCTTTTAACTTAGTCCTTTAGGACCACCTTTGGATTAAGTGATTAAACTTAATATTTGGAGCTTAATTTTTAATCCTTTCATCTTCATTTGGCTAATCAAAATGGTTTGGGTTGCTTAAATTATCAAATTAGTTTAATTGATGTATTTATTTAGACTTATAGTCGATATTGATTTATTTATAATTATGATCTAGCTAGTCCTAATTATTTTTAATCTATAAGGATATAAATCTAAGTTACATACATCATAAGAATTGATAGAACGAATAATTAGACAACAATGGATATTACTTATGTCTTAGAAGAGTCTCTTGTTCTTTTTGAACTCTGATGCTTTATTTTCTTTGAAATTGAGCTTTATGTCTTGGACATATATGTTGGATATAGGATACTTGATGAGTATTCCATGTCAAATTTAATTTACATATACAGCATGTGCATTTTTTTTTTTTTGATGCTTTTGGTTTTACTAATTTCGGTTAAGTAGAGTCTAGCCTAAGTAGTATGCCTTTTCAGTCTATTTGTTTTGGGACTGTCACTGGTGCTGTAGCTTACCAGGTCGGTGGTCTATCCCATCCTGGCTGATTTGGGGTGGGTCGTCAATGGATCCTTTGCCCACATAACTTTATTAGTTGAGATTCTGATATGACAGTACTAACTTTAGGTGCACTTCTACTCAGTTTTTATGCCTTAGCTCAGTAGGCTAAGTGGCACTCTTGCATGTTTTCAGTTTAGGTGGCTTGAGAGCCATATCAATTTTCAGTTTTATTAATTCATATCATTTTACTATATTTAGCATTTTTTCCCTTAATCATTACTTTATAAATCACCTTTCTTAGTTTGTGTATTTTCATTAACATATTAAGATGACAGTTTTAGGATGTTAAACATGTATGTTTGATCTTATGTAGGATGTTAGTTTACTTTTGGGCATATTTATCATGCTAGAATTATAATAATTAAGAGATTAAAATTAATTCATTTAGGATGCTAGCTTTACTTTCACATGTTTAGAATGATTAGCCTTACTTATGTTTATATAGGATGCTAGAAGTAATTAAATTATTTTAATTATATTTTTATGATTCAATGAAGTTACATTAATTATCAGAAGTTTCATTTGATCATAAAGATGTTTAGTATGAGTTTTTCTTTCAGTTATTTAGAATTATTCTTTATAATATGCCTATCCTTATTGCAGTTGAGTTGTGGAGGTATGTGCTTACTTCCATCTTATTTAAATTATAAACTTATTATTTATAGCTGCCTTTTTCTTTTCATATGCGTTCTGCTCCTATACTTGCTTGTTTATATGTTAAGTTTATGGTGATATCTAAATTAACATAATAATATTTTAGCCTAAAATATACTTAGACATTTTGTCTAACTAAGATTTTCTTTTATTAGCTAGGGCCCTATCATTATGAAACCGATAATGATAGATTCAGAGTTGTTTGAAGTTGTGGAACCATCTGAAGACCTACCTTTGGAGGAGGATCGCATGGTTGAAGACTCTTAGCTTTTATTTGCTTTCATATCTGCATTGTGAGGATGAGTGACTTATATATTTTACTTCTGCTTAAATAGTTAAATTATATTATAATAATACAGGTTAAACTTTAATTTTTGCTGCTTTACTTATTCTAAGTTGAATGTTTGGATTCTTATATTATAATGAATTGATGTTTACTATTTTGATTCCATACTCTATTTTCATGTACCCTTCATTTAGTGATAAATACTTTAAAATGGCAAAGTCTTTGATTATGATGGATTAGGATGAATACCTAATCTAATTGTAAGTAAGGACCTTGTTATATGATGATTACCTCATTGTAATCATGTTAACTTAAGAGTTAAGAGGACTATGACAGGGCTGGGCCATCACAAATGATTACTTACTATCTAATATAAAGATAGATAGTAAGTACATCAATTTTAGATAAGGATTAAACCTTGTGAGCTCAATTTAAGGTTTTTAGCTTATAAGGGCAATTTGATAATTTTATTTAGTGAAGTCTGAAAATTTAGGTATACTTTTGTTATTTACTGTATAAAGATTTCATAGAGTATAAAATTACTGAATTATGATATCTATTGGTCAAGTTATAGCTAAAATATGTTTGGGGTTCAAAAATGTAATTTAAGAGTTTTAAGATAGGTCCAAAAACCTAACTTTCTCAAATGATGTTCAAATTTAGCAAACTTAGAGGCTATAACTTTTCTATAACATATTAAGTGCAATGACTGAGAGTAAATCCAAATTGGACTTCATTTGATTAAGTTATGAGCTAATTAAGTTATAAGATGATTAGGGCAAATTAGGAAATCTAATTACTAAAACTTAAATATTCTTACAGTTTACTGTTAATTATGTTCTTTTGATCAGAATGGTATATTGGATGACCTATTTTGGAGCTAATTATTTGAGTTGTGGCTAAATGAATTTCTAGGTTAAATAGGATAATTATGGAAATAACCTAAATGTCATTAGTCAAACTATAAGTCCAACAGTAAAATTAACATTATCACAACATTTATGATGATCTCCTGATTAAAATGAGACCCATATTGACTATATTTGAATCAATTGGTGCAAACTTATGAGCAAAAAAAGTTTTCTAAGGTTTTGAACTAATTATGGGGTATTAAAATACCAGTATATTAAATACTTATCAAACAATAAAAAAAATACTACCATAATATTTCTCTCATTTTTCTGATTAAAATGAGATATATATTCAAAATTGCAGCAGGACCCACCTTACATGACAGACAGGAATGCGTAGGCCCCACAGCTACTGAGCGGCGATGGGACAAAGGCGGAACCCATAAGCTAACGTGGTCTGCGCAGACGCTGGCCCCGTTGTTGACGTAGCCCCATTGTTGACGTGGCGGGCAGACTCGCAGATGACCTGATTCGGCACACGGGTCGGGCTCGGGCTGACCTGGCCCGACTCAGTATCTTTCTTCTTCTCCCATAGAATACATGAGGGCAAAACCCTAGGGCACACCATTTGGAGGGGCGTCCAGCCTCACCGGAGGTTGGCCCGCATGCCGATGGAAAGGTCTCTGTGAGACCTTTCGATTGGCATGTGGTTTAGCATGTGAGGTGGTTTGGATGGCTTACAAATCCTAACCATAGGCCGGGACCTACGGACGGGCCGAGCTCTAACGGTATGTGCTGTGTATAGATCGACAAATTTGTCCGATCGAACCAGTTATCGTTCGATCCAACCCACTCAACTTCTAATCTCTAGCATAGAATAAACGTACGGATTGGCAATATCGAAATCGCATGAAGATCAGAGGATCGAAGGGTACTTGAAGATGAACGACAGAGAATTAGGGTTCGAATGAGGTTTCTGCTGACAGCTCTAGAAGGTTCCCGAGCATTCAAAACAGCGCGAAATAGCATATGGAGGCTAAATGGGGGTATAGGACGAGACTACGAGGCCTCCTACACGACGGGGATTGGTCTGCAACGGTGCGTGACGTGCCTTGCTACGCACGCCACGCGTAGCAAGCGTATAGAGGACGAGGGCTCTATAGTTAGATCAAATGATCAGATGGCCCCGATTAGCCATCTAATCCAACGATATAGGGAGATGGCGCAGGATTTAGGCGGACGGTGTCGTTGCGCTATTAGGGAATCTTAACTAATAAATAAATTTTTAATTATTAAATATAATTTTCTTAATTAAAATTGATTTATTGAACACCTTCAAAAAATTTCTAATAATTTACTCCTAGGTATTTGAGGGGTGAAAAACGCAACGACAAAGATGAATTTCGATTTCGACGAGTATTTAATTTTTCTTATTTCTTGGAGTATTTTAAATATATTAAAATATTTAACGAAAATTCAGTAACTTCCAAATGCCTCCAAAACTTCACCTCTAGATAATTTATGGGTAATAAACGCAATGGAAATGTTTGATTTTTTATTTGATGTCAAATTAATTAGGTCAATTTCTGGGATTCCTAAAATTCTCGAAATTAGAGTTTGATCCATTTAACCTCTAATTTGGATCAAAATTTCAGAGTGTGGTACTAATGTAACGCCGCGCGCTGTCGCCGCGCGCAAAGAGGTAAAAATCATAATTCGGCGGTGGAGCGGCGCGCCACTCGGGGAGGAATATTTCGTCTCCCCGAATAGCTGAACACACCAAGCTCCTCTGAAGGGCTGCTGACTCAACCTCAAGGAGGGTTGAGAGCTAAAACTTAAGATAAGAGTAGTATCATTATCCTAAGTATTAGGCAAATACATACATTTGATTTATAATACAATAGGAATTCAATCTATGTATAAGATATCATCATTTCTAATATACTGATCACATCACATTATTAAGTATAAGTAATATATAACAGAGTGCGGAGCTTAAAGCAAACATCCAGAAAATATTCATCATAGAAGCTAAATGAAAACATTTATCTCAAAAAAGAAAAGAAAATACATCCAGAATTATTATAAACACTTACTAAATAACAGACATAGAGCTAACTGTTGAACTAAAAATACTAAGCAGAAAAATAAAACTGAAGGAGAGCCCACTAATGCTCCACGGGCTCCTCCTGAATCTCCTGGGTGTCCTCCTGACCTGGCTCAATATACTGCTCAGGATCTAGCAAATTGTTGGATCCCAAAAGTATCCCATATTAGACAATAAGTCTAACACATCGAAACTAATTTAATAGTTCTAATTATTTATTTAACATTTACATAATATAATTAAATCTGTAGAAATACTGAAAAGATAGCTGAAAGTGTAAAGCTGTATAAAATTATACAAACTAAAGCAAATAAAGTAAAACTGAACTGTAAACTGAATACCAAAATAAATCAAAATAGTACTGAATTTGAAACTGAGTAGTCATAGGTAAAACTATGATGTATGTCACTGAAACTGTGCATCTGAATATGCCTTAATACTATGTGCTACTGATATATAACCAAAATATAACTGAACTGCTATGAGTAGTACGGTCTAATATATACATACATCCAATTAGGAATACTGCCTACTGATGATGCCGATGCATCTTGAAATTCCCAAGTCAATGTATGCAATATTCTATAACTCATAAATCATCACTCGTACTTATACATTATTCTTATACTCACACATTATTTTGATACTCACACATCATGCTTATGCTTCTGAACTATATGAGATAAATCCAGAAAATGTTTTAAAATCTGATAAAGAATCTAAAGTCTCCATTGTGCAAAATCCTGCTAAAAGGATTCTAACTCCTAAATTCTAATTTTGATAATTAGTTAAAGTTGAGAGTTTACTTAAAAATCATTAGCTGGGGAGATTGTATACACATATTTAGCATGTTTGCAAGAAAAGTAGATTTAACTCTTAACTTGTTTAAATTGCACTTATCGAAGCGTATTTAAAATAATCCAGTAATATGGTATACCCAACCAATAATCTGAGTTCAGAAGATTCTATTTAATCAACAAGGATTTATAAAATCTATTAATCCTTACTCTAAGTGGATGAGTCCTACACAAGGCTCCAAGGGTGTGATCAAAGGATCACTCAACATAGGTTGCTACCACAAGGAATAAGTTACATTCTAACTGCTTTAGGTGATTCCTACCACAAGGTATCAAGTTCAACTTCTAAAGTTAAGAAGGGTCATCTAAGCTTCTACCTCATTAAAATACAAAAATTCTTCCTACCTCAAGGTATCAATACTTAAGGTCTTTAAGCATTTCAAGAACGATCCTAAAGTAAGACCATTAAGATTTCACTTTTCTACTTCTTAAGATTTACTTGTTAGACTTAGGTTAAAGTGAACAGATCAGATGATTAAAATATATATAATCCTTTCCTATTATACAATCATGGGATGAAATCAAAAATCTTAATAGAGTTAGATCATTTCATAAATCATTATAATTTTATTATCTATCTTATGCTAATAGTCTTATATAAGAGAAAATCAATGATTTAAAGTTTAGATTCAGATGATTAAATCACACTGGTTCATTGTTAATCTTAACACTTCTAATTTAATGGTTTAAGGTCAATACTCAATCAAATGCATTATTGGAATAATATCAATTGAATTATCTTACAATCAAGTTGATTGATTAAGTGATTAAGGTTTAGACCTTAATCAAGACAAGCTAGGGTTTAACCCCTAACCTTTCTATCATTAAGACCAATGGTTAATTTAAAGGTTAATGATAAGTCAATATATTATTTATATATTATTGATGTCAAACTTTATGTTTAGATTAAGTATCATCTACTTAATCAAGTTATCAAGATTCTTAGGTTCAAGTTTAGTTTAATATCAATTACACAAAATTAGGTGTCCAAATAAATGTTTAGAGTTTTCTAACATACATCCTAACATCATGAAAGCATACAAATATAAATTCAACATAAAATAGAAAGTAATTAAGGCTAACTAAATTTCAAATTAATCAAAGGAGTTAGCACTTGATTACAAATCTAAAAGACTTAGGTTTTATGCCATTTAGTTGTTAAGGTGTATATATTTAACATAAGCATATACGGGTTCAATTATTTAGCAATTAGCATAATACTTTTAAGGTATATGAGAGATTTTGAGCATTTGATCAAAGTTAAAAAGTTCAAACTTAATTTCTATATAGAATTTTATGAGATTTTGAGCATTTGATCAAAGTTACAAAGTTCAAACTTAATTTATATATAGAATTTTATGAAATATTCAATTTTAGCAAAAATAGGTTCAAATTTGATATTATTTAGTCACACTAGGGCCCTAGGGACCTTAAAATATCAAAACAGGGAAGTTTTGGCCATTTCAGCCAAAACTGGGTAATTTTTAAATAATTCTGGGAAATTTTCTAAGTTTGGGGCGCTGCAGCGTGCTGGAGAGCGTTGTAGCATTTTTCGAGCGGCAGCGCGCGGTAGCGCTTTTAGCGCGGCAGCACTGCAATCCGCTGCGGCCTGCTATGGCACGCCCAGCGGTTCACTTTGCAGAATTACTGTTCAATTAATTTATTTTCACATTTTCTAAAGTTCCAAAAATATTTCTGCTGCAGCGCGCTACAGGGCACTGTAGCGGTCTATTTTACAAGCTTACTGTTCGATTACTCTATTATATGATTGTATAAGTTTTTATCGAAATGCCGCCGCAGCCCGCTGCAGCACACTGCAGCGACCTAGCTCTGCAATTTCGGGCGCTGCAGCGCTAGACGGCATTTTTCGCTTGGACGAAAACTTAAAGCCTATTTTCAAGCTCAAATGCTCCCAATCCAGAGCATTCCATGAACGGTGCCACATATCAATGGAAAAGTCTTTCTGATACCTTTTCATTGACACCAAAATTAATATAAACGGAGCATCCTAGTTATACTAAAAATGATGATGAATGTAAGAGTATGCTGAATACAAGAAAAATAGAGCAGTTTTCAATGAAGCTCTTAAGAGCCTTAATGAATTTTATACATACTTATGGACTTCCAAAGGTGCATTCAAGTATAATAACAACATGAGAAGACAAGGAGATGAGCAAAGGGTACCTTAGCCTTGCAAGGGGGAGAGGAGGAAGGAACCTTTGCTTCCTTCAAGACTTTGAAGAGGAGCTTCTTCTTCAAGGTGCAGCAATGGAGGAGGTGGGAAGAAAATTTTAGTAAATGGAGAAGATGGCTGAGCACTCTCTTTAAAGGAGGAGAGTAAGAGGGAGGCTTCATCATGGCTAGAGAGGCTAGGTGAGGGGAGTGGTAAGCTCTCTCCCATCAAGTATGGGAGGGAGAAATGGGAAACATGAGTCAGCTGAATGAAGGGGAAGGTGGCCAGTCAACTTAGAGAGAGGGGGAGAAATTGCATATTAAGGATCAAATAATTGTTTAATTATTTTCTTTAATTATTTAAAAATCTCTACTTTTGAAACGCACTCCGAAAATTTTCAAAATTTCACCCCTAGCTAATTTGGGGGTGAGGAATTCAACGGTGAAGTCGGAATTTGATTCCGACAATTATTTAATTATGCTATTTTTTGGGTATTTAATTATATTAAAATATTCGCAAAAATCCGATGACTTTCAAATGCGTCCAAAACATCACCCCTAGCTAATTTGGGGGTGACGATCGCAACGGCGAAGTTGGATTTTGATTTCGAGGTCAAAATAAATACCTCAATTTTCTAATTAATTAAATATTAAAATATTCCAAAATAATCAAATGATCTCTGAATTGCTCCAAACCTTCAGGGTTTAGTTATAATTACTAGATGGACTTAATAGAATGATAATTACGATACGATTAAATTAAATTTAAGCTGAATAATAACCTTGGATTATTACACCTAATGATTATTTAAGAGTATTATAATCAAAATAAAGACTTAATTTAGTTCTAATTGGCCAAGGTAACAACTTTGAGTTATTACACCTGGCCATAGACCAATTAACATTTTTGATTCATTATTCATCCAAAAATCTAAATCAATGATCATGATTCATCATGCATTTACAAATTATGTAGATTAAATTCGTGTTATTGATCTTAATTGGATGACTTAGATTTTGCCCGCAATTTTCTTTAAGCATGAAGAATCAAATTGGATCCAAAGGTTCATATCCATCTCTCAATATTAATAATGATTTTTCTGATTAAAATAATATATATATATATATATATATATATTCAATATATTTAGACTTATGATTTGCAAATTATGAGGGTTTAAAGTTCTATATAATTATTTGAATTTAATTAATTAACATTAAATGCTTATTTGCTTAATTAATTTAATTTATATATCAAAATCGCAATGGGACCTACCATACCTGACAGACGGGATTGCGCGGGCCCCTAGCTGCTGAGCAGCGACAGGACAAAGGTGGGACCCACAAGCTGGCGTGGTCTGCGCTGATGTAGGCCCTGTGGTTGACACGGTGGGAAGACATGTAGACAGCCCGATTCAGCATATGGGTCGGGCCCAGGTTGACCCGGCGCAACACAGGATCCTTCTTCTTCTCCTGCAGGATACATGAAGGCAAAACCATAGGGCACGCCATTTAGAGGGGCATCCGGCCTCACTAGAGGTCGACCCGCATGTCGACGAAAAGGTTTTGGAGAGACCTTTGGATTGGCATGCGGTCCAGCATCTAAGGTGGCTTGGATGGCCTGCAAATTCTAACATTAGGTCGAGACCTACGGACGGGCCGAGTTCTAATGGTATGTACTGCGTGTAGATCGATAAATTTGTCTGATCGAACCAGTTATCGTTCGATCCGACCTGCTCAACTCCTAATCTCTAGCATGGAATAAGCGTAAGGATTGGTAATATTGAAATCATGCAAAGATCAGAGGGTCGAAGTGTAATAACCCAAGGTTGTTACCCAGCTAAATTTTAGCTTAACCATATCTTAATTAAGTCCATCTAGTCGCTAGACCCAATCACCGAAGAGTTTGTGCGACTCGGAGATAAATCAAATATTTTAAATAATTTTAATATTTAATTAATTAGAAAATTGATGTATTTATTTTGACCTCAAAATCAAAATCCGACTTCGTCACTGCGATCGTCAACCCCAAATTAGCCAGGGTGATGTTTTGGACGTATTTGGAAGTCGTCGATTTTTTGTGAATATTTTAATATAATTAAATATCTCAAAAATTAGCATAATTAAATAATCGTCGGAATCAAATTTCAACTTCGCCGTTGATTTCCTCACCCTCAAATTAGCTAGGGATAAATTTTCGGGAATTTTCGGAGTGCGTTTCAAAAATCTGAATTTTTTAAATAATTAAGGAAAATAAATAAGCAATTATTCAATAACTAAATTGAAATTTTCCCTAATTTTCTATTGCTTCCTGTCAACCCCTTCTATGGCCGGCACCCCCATGCCTCCCTTAGGCTCATTTATGATGGCTCCCTACTCCCCCTCACATCCTAGCTCCCTAACTCATGATGGAGCCTCCATCTCCTTCCTATCCTTTAAGAATAAACCACATCCCCTTCTTCTACTTCTTGCTAAAGCATTCTCCTCTTTTCCTCCCTTGATGCCCTTGTGCCGAAGAAGGAGCTCTCTTCCTCCAAAGTTCTTAAAGAAAGCAAATGTTCATTCTTCCTCCACTCCTTGCAAGGCTAAGGTACCAATTTGCTCCTCTTCCTTGCATATTTCTTGTCGTTATTATGCTTGAATGTATCTTTAAAAATCTATAAGCATGTATGGAAGGCATTAAGGCTCTTTAAAGCCCCACATTTTTTGAAAGAAAACTGCTTTGTTTTTCATCTATTCTGCACACCACTGTATTTATCACCATTTTGTATATAGTTAGGATGCTCCGTTTGTGTTGATTTTGGTGTTAATAGAAAGGTATCGGAAAGACATTCCATTAATATATGGCACCGCTCATGGAATGCTCTTGACTAAAAGTATTTGAGCTCGAAATGAGGTTTTTATGGGTTTTGCACTGGCGAAAGAAGTTACAAATGAACCGCTGCAGTGCGCCATAGCGCGCTGTAGCGGGTTGCAGCGTCATTTCGGGAAAAATCATATAAAATTAGTCATTAAACTAATTGAACAGTAAACCACAAATGGACCGCTGCAACGCGCCATAGCGCGCTGTAGTGAGCTGCAGCGTCATTTTGGGAAAAATCATATAAAATCAGTTATTAAACTAATTGAACAGTAAACTGCAGATGGACCGGTGCAGTGCGCCATAGAGCACTGTAGTGGGCTGTAGCGTCATTTTAGAAAAACTATATGAAATAAAAAATAATAATAATTGAACAGTGTTTCCACGAGTTAGTCGCTATAGCGCGCTACAGCGCTCCATAGTGACCATTTTTTGAAAGTCAAGCGCTATAGCGCACCTTAGTGTCAAAAGTGCTGCAGCACGCCACAGCACCCAAGTTACGAGCTTGATCCGGTGCAGTGCGCCATAGCGCACCACAGCGCGCTCTAGCGTCGAAAGCACTGCAGCGCGCTATAACGCGCCGTAGTGTCCAAAAAATTCGAAAATGCCCAAAAAATTTCAAAATTTTCCCAGAAATGGCTAAAATGGCCAGAACTTCTCTGTTTTTGCATTTTAAGGTCCCTAGAACCCTAATGAGACTGAATTATATCAAATTTGAACTTATTTTAGTTAAAATTGAGCATTGCATAAAATTTTATGTTGAAATTAAGTTTGAAACTTTATCTTTTTTATCAAGTACTCAAAACCTATTATGTATCTTAAATGTATTGTGACAGTTGCTAGATAATAGAATCCTTAAAAGCTGGTATTGAATAGGTATATCTTAATAACTAAATGGCATGAAACCTAAGTCCTTTAGATTTGTAATCAAATGCTAACTCCTTTATTTAATTTAAAATTTAGTTAGCCTTAATTACTTTCCATTTTATATCAAATTTACATTTCCATGTCTTTATGACTTTAAGGTGTATGTTAGAAAATCTTAGCATTTATTTGGACACTTAAGTGTGCTTAGTTGACATTAAACTATAATTGAACATAAGAATATTGATAACTTCATTAAGTAGATGATACTTAATCTAAACCTGAAATTACCATCAATAATACACCAATAACATATTGATTTGTCATTGCCTTTTTAAAATTAACCTTTGGTCTTAATGATAGAAAGGTTAGGGGTTAAACCCTAATTTGTCTTAATTAAGATCTAAATCTTAATCACTTAATCAATTAACTTGATTGAAAGATAATTTAATTGACATTATTCCAATAATGCATCTGATTTAGTAATGATCTTAAATAATTAAATTAGAAGTGCTAAGGTTAATATTGAATCTATGTGATGAAATCATATGAATTTAAACTTTAGATCTTTAATTTTCTCTTATATAAGATCATTAGCATAAGATGGATAATAAAATTGTAATGATTTATGGAAGGATCTAACTCTAATAATATATTTGATTTCATCCCATGATTGTAGAATATAAACGGGTCAGGTAAATATTAATCATCTGATTTGATCACTTCAATCCAAAACTAATAAGTAAACCTTGAATGTTAACTTAAGAAGTAAAAAAGTGAGATCTCAAGGGTCTTGCTTTAGGATCGTTCTTGTAATGTTTAAGGACTTTAATCATTGATACATTGAGGTAAAAAGAACTTTTGAAACTTACTGAGGTATGAACTTAGATGATCATTCATAACTTTAGAAGTTGAACTTGATACCTTGTGGTATGAATCACCTAAAGCACTTAGAATGAAACCTCCCCCTTGCAATAAAAATCAACTTTGAGTGATCTTTTTGATCACATTCTTAGAGCCTTATGTAGGACTCACCCATTATAGTAATGATTAATAGCATTGATAATCCTTATTGATTAAATAGAATCTTTTGAACTCATATTATTGGTTGGGTATAATAGGGTATACCCATAGTACTGGATTATTTCAGTAATATTCAAAATTGGTTAATTCACTCCAATGTGAACTTATGACTAGGTGTTATCCTGAGGGATTAGACGAATACAGTCCCGTTAGAGTAAATCTTCCAAGACTAAGACTATTATAATTAGTAAATAAGATCCTTAGTTTGAGATATAAACTACGACTGAGTTCTGCCTCATATCGTAGTGCTCTTCGATAAGTGCAGTTTAAGTAAACTAAGTATCTTAAGTCACTTTGTATAGACCACTAAGTATGCTTATAGTTAGGATATTTAACGACTTAGCTTGAGATGTAAACTGTGACCGGGTTCTGCTTCCTATCATAGTGCGCTTCGATAAGTGCAGTTTAAACAAGTTAAGGGTTAAATCCACATTTCTTACAAACATGCTAAATATGTGTATACAATCATCCCAATTAATATTTTTTGAGTAAACTCTCAACTTTAACCAATTATCGAAGTTAGAATTTTAGGAGTTAGAATCCTTTTAGCAGGATTTTGCACAATGGAGACATTGAGTTCATTATCAGATTTAAAAGCATTTTTCTGGATTTTTGGATTTATCTCATGTAGCTAGAAGCATGAGCATGAGTATAAGCATGATGTGTGAGTATTAGAATGATGTATGAGTATTAGTGATAATTTATGAGTTACGAAATGTTGCATACATTGACTGGGGAATTTCAAGATGCACCGACATCACAGTAATCAGTATTCCCAACTAGATGTATGTATATATTAGATCGTATAACTCATAACAGTTCAATGATATTTTGGTTGCATATTAGTAGCATACATTATTGTGGCATATTCAGATGCACAGTTTCAATGACATACAGCATAGTTTTACAGGTCATTACTCAGTTTCAGATCCATTATTATTTTTAGTTTACTTTTAGTATTCAATTTACAGTTTGATTTTACTTTAGTTTACTTCAATTTTATACAGTTTTATACAGTCTTATATTTTCAGTTATCTTTACAGTATTACTGTATATTTTATTATATTATAAAAATATGAAATGAATAACTAGAACTGTTTAGATTAGTTTCGATATGTTAGACTTATTGTCTAACAAGGGTACTTTTGGGATCCAGTAAATTACTAGATCTTGAGCATTATATTGAGCTACGTCAGGAAGACACACAGGTGATTCAGGAGGAGCCAGTGGAGCACTAGTGGACCCTTTTCCAATTTTATTACCTTTCTTCTTAGTTTATTTCAGTTCAGTACTTAGCTTCATGTTTGTAATTCAGTAAGTGGTTATAATAATTTTGGATATATTTTCTTTTCTTTTCTGAGATGAATATTTTCATACAGCTTCTATGCTGAATATTTCTAGATGTTTGCTTTAGCTTTTGTACTTTATTATATACTACTTATACTTAGTATTGTGATGTGATCAATATACTAGAAATGCTGATATCTTATGAATATATTAGATTCTTCATATTGTATTCTTAATCCAATGTATGTATTTGCCTAATACTTAGGATAAGGATACTACTCTTTTCTTAAGTATTAACTCTCAATCCTCCTTGAGGTTGAGTCAGCAGCCCTTTAGATGGGTTTTGTTTGCAAGCTATTCGATGAGACTGGATATTCCTCCCCAAGTGGCGCGCCACTTCACCGCCGAATTATGATTTTACCTCTTTGCGCACTGCGATGAGGCGGGGCGCTACACAAAGGGTACCTATAGACAAGCAGCTGAGAATTAGGGTTTCGAATGAGGTTTCTGCTGACAGCTCCAGAAGGTTCCCGATCGTGCAAAACAGCACGAAATAGCATATGGAGTGCGCAACGTGCGTCGCTACGCACACCACGCATAGCAAGCAGGTAAGGGATGAGGGCTCTATCGTCAGATTAGATGATTGGACGTCCCCGATTCACCGTTGATCCAATGGTAGAGGGAGATGGCGCCAGATTTAGGATGACAGAGTCGTTGCGCCATTAGGGAATCTTAATTAATAAATAATTATTTAATTATTAAATACACTTTTCTTAATTAAAATTGATTTACTGAACGCCTTCAAAAAATTTCCAATAATTCACCCCTAGCTATTTGACGGGTGAGAAACGCTTCGGCGGAGACGGATTTTGATTTCAATGAGCATTTAATTTTTTCTCCAGGATATTTTAAATATATTAAAATATTTGACGAAAATCCAACGACTTCCAAATGCCTCTAAAACTTCACCTTTAGCTAATTTGGGGGCAATGAATTCAACTGCGAAGTCTGATTTTTAATTTAAGGTCAAATTAATTATGTCAATTTCCGAGGTTCTTAAAATTTCCAAAATTTTGGTTTGATCTATTTGACCCCTGATTTGGATCCAAACTTCAAGGTCTAGTTTTAATAACTATTTAAGAGTATTAGAATCAAAATTAAGACTTAATTTAGTTCTAATTGACCAGGATAACAGCTTTGAGTTATTACACCTGGTCGTAGACTATTTAACATTTTTGATTCACTGTTCATTCAAAATTCTAAATCAATAATCACAAATCATCATGCATTTATAAATCATGTAGATTAAATCTGTCGTTGATCTTGATTGGTTGGCTTAGATTTTGCCCATAATTTTCTTTAAGTGTGTAGATTAGAATTGGATTCAAAGGTCCAAATCCATCTCTCTATATTAATAATGATTTTTTGATTTAAATATTTCAAATTTTTGGGAAAATTTAATTAATTAAATATGCAATATATTTTATATATTTTTCCCTCATTTTAAAATTGCTATTATATATTTTGATGTTAGAAATTTAATGAGACTAAAATATTTGAATTTTGACACATTTTTTTTAAATTTAAATTTTAAAAATTTTATTTTGTACAATTATTGATCCAAATTGAATAACTTAATTTAATGGAGTAATTCTCTAAATTTCCTTATAAATTATTTGAGGATTATTTAAAATTTTAATTAATTCAATTGGTGCAATTATAGCTAGTTTAATTAGGTTTGACAACATAGGGTTATTTTCTTAAATATATATATATATATATATATATATTTATTTATTTATTTATTATTCAAAAGTAGAATGTTATAATCTTCCCGCCTTAGAATAATATCATATAACATTTTAAAGTTTAATCATCATCATCATTATTAATATAATAACAATTTTTATTAAACATTAATTTTATAGTTGAAAGCTTAGATTTGCATATAGGTGCACTCAAGTGTTCTTGTGTGGCAAATAAGGATCAATACATGCCAATCAATTTACATTTCCAAACACATATATGCTCATCCCTTGATATGTGTTAATTACTAATATTTTTTTCTTGCTTGTTTGTGCAATTTGGGCATCTCAAGGCATGTGAGTTGGGTCTATAAATATCTAATGTTCCAGAAAGCTTACACTACTAATTCATACGGTACTCATACATGCTTTAGGCTTTACAAGAATAGCGGGAAGGCCTGACAATGATTTTAAAAACATCATTTTCAAATAATCGTGTAAATTGAGAGGTACATTTAAATTTAATTATATTACTATGGTGATCTTGCTTTCTAGTATTATGAGATTTAGTAACCATGAAACACTACATTGTATTTATAAATTTTGTAAATTTATGAATTTAATTTGAGATATTTATCTTATTATTCAGAACTGCATCTGATATAATGTATAAATTATGTTTGATTGATTGAAAGACACGATAGTGGGAATTCAGTGAAGTCAAGCCATTTGTGCATTTCATATTTGATAAATACTTACCGAAAGTTATCTGTCTTGATATATAAAGCATGTTTGATTGAAAGACACGAGATCATTGATTTGTACATTTCATATTTTTATTAGTCACATGTACATCAAACTTTACAAAGCTCTTGAATTTATATTTATAAGTTTGTGTATCCTATTATACTATTTGCATGATTATACTTTTTTTTTTTTTTTTTGGCATTGTGACAAAACTTCTATGCATTGTTATAGCCTTTTGTGTGGCATTAGTATTGCCATTTGTGCAACATTATTATTGTTTTTTGTATGACATTATTATAAAATGAATCAACAAATATAAATTTTATAAATTTTAAATTTTATAATATATAATTTTCACTCTTTGCACTCGAAAATTATGATTTTGATCAATTAATTAGATTTATCAAAATCTTTTATACAATTTAAATTTTTTTCTTAAACTCTAGCTTTTAAAATATTATTTTTTATTTAAGTCAAAATAAAGCATATGATTTTTTATGGGTATATAAGTATAATGCGTGGAAATGTCAATTGATGCGAATATGTGAGAGAATATAATATATTAAAAATTTAAAATTAAAAAAAAAATAATATTTACATAAAAATATACATCCAAAATAAAAAAATTTTTTACTCATTTTAAAATTATGTATATATTTTCTTAGAATATTTTGAAAAATGATCAGTCGAACTTAAAATTTGGGAGTCTCAATTAAAAGGGGTGCAATATTATTTCATAAGATTATGATAGTAAAATTAATAATATTAAATTTAAATTTTTATTTCAAATTTAATAATATTAATTTTAAATAATAGGAGTTGCTCCCGCGCTCAAGCAACAAGATTAGAGTTGGTTTTGAGTCGAGTTCGAGTCGAGTCAGCCCATACTCGAACTCTGACTCGAATTTGTTCGAGTTCAAGTTCGAGTCGAGTTCGTGTCGAGTTCGGGTCATTTCAACTCATTTTAAATAAGATTCGAATCAAGACATATCATTCGAACTCGACTCAAAATTTTTCGAGTTAAATCAAAATATCTTGAGTTCGAATCGAGTCACCAACTGTAACGACCGCCCCATAACTGTCGTCGAGTAACACTAACTCAACTACGATCAAGTGGTGGCTGTCATTAACACCACAGATAATAAACAATATATCCATGGCATAAATCTGAAAGTGAGCAAAGTTTTAGGCAGAAACATAAGTAAAACAGTACGAAAAATAAGGAAAAAGGCATTCAAACATTATCAACATCTATCCATTCATATACAATATAGAAAATGAAGAATAATAAGAAAGAAACTCATTTATTATATTTAATTAAATATGAGCAACATAAAATTTAATAACTGAGCAAGATCTCCTTCTTTATAGAATATCAATCTCATCTGACCTTCTATCACCATCACACTCCCAAGCACAAAGTCTGAGCTAACACATGATGCTGCCATATATACATATATGACAGGAACAACCTAACAAAGAAAAAATAATATTATACTTATAAAGTTTAAGTACAATAAAACTATAGAATATCATATACTTGCATTTAAAAAATATTATTCAATATAATAGTAAGATAAAAATTAAGCTGTAAAGTAAGAGTGCATAAATGAAAGTATAAAATTGTATAAAAATTGAAGCAAAATAAAGTAAGAGTGCATAAAAGTTGTAAGGGCACTATATAATTAGAATTGTAAATATTGAACAAAGTAAAACTGAACTGAAATTTAAATACTGAAAATTAGTGAAAACATCAAATATTTTGAAACCAACATAAAAATGTCCAATGCTGTACTAAATGTCACCGGGATCATGCATACAAATATTCCACAACACGATATGCCACAGATATGTAACAGGATTATCACTAAACGGCTATGAGTCGTACGGTCCAATATATATATACATCCAATTGGGAATACAATTTACTGTGATGCCGATGCATCCTGAAATTTCCCAGTCAATATATGCAACATTCCGTAACCCATAAATCATCATTGATACTCAAACGTCATCACTGAAATTCACACATCATGCTTATACTCATGCGCATGCTCATGTTTTTATTCTACATGAGTCCATAAATCCATAAATACTTGTAAAATACCGATAATGAATTCAAAGTCTTCATTGTGCTGAATTCTGGTAAAAAAATTCTGACTCATAGATTATAGTACTATAACTGTTTAAAGTTGAGATTTCAATTATAAATCATCAGATGGGGATGTGATATACACATATATAGCATATTTCCAATAAGGGTAGTATTTTAACTCTTAGTTTGATTAAGTCACCCTAACGAAACGATCTTCGATAGCGGGCATCACCCGACGGCGACTTGTATCTCAAGCTAAGTTATTAAAGTATCCAAATCACAATTTCAAAGAGGGTGATTAAGATTACGTAGTTTGCTTGAAGCGCACTTATGGAAACGATCTTCGATAGAAGTCATCACCCGATGGTGATTTTATTTAAACAAGCTAATAATATAAATTCCATAATCGTACACTCTTAGGATTGAATGATTTAGTCTAAGTGAGACTATGTTCGATTAAACTCGTATGATAGAATACAGATATAATTTTTACTAAAATGAATCAACCAATCCTGAATACTACTGAAATAACCTAGTAATATGAATATACTCAACTATACTATCCAACAATCAGGGTTCAACAATTCTATTTATTTATAAGGATTTATAAAGCTATTCATCTTTATGCTAAATGGGTGAATCCTACAAGAACACTCCAAAAGTTTAAATTTTGAGTTTTGGATCAAATAAAATTGCAGGCCATAAATGACAAGATGAAGTGCTGTGACATGAGTTGAAACAGAGCAAAGGTAATTATTATAATGGGGCAATACTGAGGCAGGAGCAACAACATATGATGCTGTGTGAAGCTGCTTAGGATGCAAGTGGAAAATTACAACTCTGAAATGAAATAGCGGTGGATATGGTGCAGTTACTAAATGCAAAACCCAAACCGAACTAGCTCGCAACTCTAAAGTGGAACTCATTTGTCATCCATTTTGTCAGCCGAAGCCATCGACGATGAATTCAACACTTCTTCTGCCTCCGTCTGGATACGGCGCCACCGTCGCTTTCCCTCGCCCCCTCGCCTCTCGATCTAAAACCCATCTTACGGCCCCTGGTTTTCCTTTAATTTCTCGGAAGAAAGGGCCTCAAATCCTTATGTGAATTTGTTTCTCATTCTTGAACTTTTATTTGTTTCGTTTTTCTCATTCTAATATTTGATTCCTATTTATGTTGCTGTAGAACGGACGGATTAATGAGCTTTTCTGTTTGTTATTAAATTAGAGTGTGCTGGATTTTATGGGGAGGGAATATGCTTCCATTTTAAACATTGTTGAGATTATCTGTGAAAGAAAGAAAAACGAGTTGGATGTGTGGTTTTATTCTTGGCTAAAATTATGCTTTTCTGGTGAGGTTTTATAGGGTCAATCATTTAGTTAGGACTCCTGTTTAGGTTTAATGGTCATCGGAAGTCAAACTTAATGCCAAAGGCTCTGATTGACTAACACGCGTCTTTCCTAATATGTTATTGATAGCCTTCTCATCCTTCTAAGTAGTTCGCCTTGCTCCCGTGTATAGTAACCCCAAATTTTGTTTTTTTTTTCTACTTCCCTGCATCTCAACCATTATCACTATATGCTCAAATATTTGTGATAAACATTTAGCTTCATTTGTATTTTTTGTTTGTACCTTTCACAGGGAATCCCCTAGTTTTAGGTATACACATTACTATATGCGAAACTTAGAACTAAAAAGTTCATTATGATATTTACATAGCTTCTAGTTAAATCATCAAGACTTTGTATGAAACTATCAATGTCAAATTCCAGTATTTTTTTGTAAGAGATAATAATTGTTTTGATACTACTCTTGTCATTGCTTAGTCTTGTAAGTTTGGAATAATGATGTGTGCATGATCAATGATCATGATAACAACAACAACAAAAACACCAATCCTTAATCCCATTTGGTATGGTTGGTTACATAAATCTCTTGTTTCTATTGTGCACGATTAAATAGCAGTCAATATGCTTGCTAGGCTTGATAACTTTGTTAGATACATTGATTATTTTGATGGTTCTCAATACCAATTCTAACTTTAGTAAATCAACTATCAGCATTTAATGAATTGTGAGATGATTGCAAAATTATTTTTGACCAATCGATGCCATAAGTGATGGCAATCACGCCCACACATGCCATGAGCGTTGTTCTAATTTATGTTTAGAAATATTAACAAAAAAAGCATATTTTCTTTTTTATATATTTTTTAATTATTTGATATTTTAAGATGATGTTTGAAAAATAACTCTATTCCATGGATCTCAAATTTTAGACATTAAATGACAACACATGGATCCCCAACTACAAACAATAGATTAAAGTACACAAATCACTATCCACAATATCAAATAACAATACACGGATCACCAACAATAGTTGTCATATGATAACATACAAATCCTCTGCTACAGTTATCAAATTACAACACGCAGATCATCAGTTACGTTCATCAGATTGCATCTTATGAATCATCAGCCACAATTGCAAGATCTTTATCTCCTGGATTAATATATTTATTATTCAAGATTTTATTAATTTTTAAATAAGACTTTAATTTTTCATTGTAAAACATTAACTCTAAATCACTTTTTCAAATTTCTGTGCTTTTACGGATGTGGTGTTTTCGAGTGCGGAGTAAATGTGGCAAACTTCCATTGGACTTCTCTTTTTATTTTGATGTGCACTTCAGATTTGTGGACTTCTTAACATTATTTTTGGCAATCCCTTTAAATTTTGTTGTTGTTGGTTTTGTTAAGGCTTTGGGAAAATTTTAGTGCGTTATAGCTTCAGCAATTGCTTAAGTATTAGGACATATCATTGGGAGATTCTAAATTACCATAATTTTCTTGCAAATGTTTTCATAAGTTGTACATGCTAAAAGTTTATTTCCAAATATCTATTTTTTTAAAATTATTTAAACTACAATAAAATTTTATTTTGGTTTTATTGAAGTATGGCTTTCTAGAATCTTTTCTTTTCATATAGATTTAGGGTTAGCCTTAAGCCAAAAATTATGAGTGATAATTCCATAGCAATTACATGCGTACTACATGCCAGCCATCTAGAATTAAATCTATAATTAGTGCATGAATTACAACCACCAAGAGAGTTACTACATTTACTAATCATACCTTATCATAACTTGACACTCAAACTCATTCTATCCCTGCACCTACCACTTCGATAATTTACTTTTATTTTCGTATAACTATAATGGAATACTCTATAGAAAATTTGAGCCCCGCATCACCTAATGGCTTGTGCTGTGACATTTCCTATGCTAAGGAGGATTTTTCTATTTGGGTATTATCCCAAAAATAATACACACATTAATATCTAACACACACACTTTATTTATATTAAGCACGTGACATCACAAGTATAATTTGTATCCATGGAAAAACGGTAGGATTAGATGACATCCCTATCGATATAAGGATATTTTTGGGTAATGAAGGAATTTTTTAGCTTATCAGTTTTTTAATGTTATTTTGATGGCTAAAAAGAAGCTAAATGAGTGGAGAAAGAATATTGTTATACTTATTTACAAGAATAACAGTGATGCTCAAAATTGTGTAAGTTATAGAGGAATCATGTTAATGTGTTTATACATTGAAACTTTGAGAGAAAGTTATTGAGTACATATTATGAAGGGATACTTGTATTTTGTGCCAAGAAAGTTTTTTGGAAAGAGATTTGTTGGAAATCACCTCTATTCACACCATAAGGATTGTTCTAATTAATAAGCTATAAATGTTAATAAATAATTTACATTTTTTTATTTAGAATTTTATTTCAGCTATTTAGTAATTTGTGAAGATGTATAGAAATTTTTTTCTACATTGTAGATTTTAACCAACAGACTACAACAAACAATTTACTAGTTGCAGTCATCAAATTAAAGCATATGGATCACCAACCACAACCATCAAATAAAAATGAATGGATATTTACCACATCTATCATATTATAGCACATATCAGCAAGTAATCATCAGATTAAAGCACACTGATCATTTGTTACAATCATCAAATAATTTCCTATGATCATTTGTTACAATCATCAAATAATTTCCTATGGATAGGGGTGTAAACGAGCCAAACTATCGAATTTATCTTGCATTGTGTTCGGCTTGTTAACAAATAGCTAAGCTTGACAAGCTCAAACTTGCCTTGAGCTTGTTTATAAAAATATTAAGTTTGTGTTTGGCTTATTTATTTGTGTCATTATTAAACCGAATTTACACGTTAATGTGATTTATAAATTTTTATAAATAATATTTATTTTAAATAAAGATATATACGTACATGTCATCCAAATTTTAATAATAATAACTAACATTGAATATTTATTTACAAAATAAATATTTTCATCTTTTATTTGTTACATTTATCTTGCATGAAATCTCATATATACATATCATTAAAAATTGTGAAGATAAAATAACTGTTTTATGTGCAGAAGTTAAAGCTTGGGGCATTTTATGTAAATTATAAATATTTTTGTGATATGTAAGCATATATCTTTTTAATTAATAATCATTTTGCATACTGATATTAATAAATAATACTTTGATTATAAATTTATAATCAATCTTTATTGAGTAAAAAACAGTTGAACATATTAACATTTTTGTTCATCTGGATATAGAATTGAGATTCTAATACGTGTTTATGCTTGGCTTACTAGCTTATTTTGACTACCCTGTCCACATATCATTAGCCACAACTGTCAATGTTTTCTCTAGGATTAATAGATTTATTATTTAAAGTCTTTATGAATCTGTAAATAATTTTTTTCCATTTTAAGGCATTAATTTTGAAATACCTAAAAAAGTACTTTTATAATGTGTTCTCTTGCCGATGTGTTTTCTAGTGCGGAGCAAATGCAGCAAACTTCCGGGCGGGCTCTTTCTCTTTTGGCATTGAGACTTTGTTAATGAATGTTAGAACTTGAGAAACTATGTCTAATATTGAGAGATTCCATATAACCTTTACTTGCAAATGACTTTGTAAAATATGTACACTATAGTTTATTTTAAAAAAATGTCATTATTGATTATTAAAATACAAGGGGATTTTCTTTTGCAAATCTTCTCCTTTTTAACTATCCCGCATTTGTTTAATTTAGCATAAACCACACACACACACACATATATATATATATATATGTTCATTTAAATTGTATTTAGTATGCCTAGAGAACCTTACCCCTAATTTGTCTTACCTCAAATAGTAAAGTTAGGCATCATGTAGCCTAGTCTTTACAAATAAAAAGATAATTAATTGTGTATGTAATGACTAAATGTCGTTACTTTATAATTTAGGTCAAAATCCTGACTCTAATATCAGGATCCCGGGGAACTTCAAATTAGGGCAAACAAAAATAACTTTAGATGAGAATAATTTTTAGATCAAAGTGCCCTAGTTTGGGAGAAATCTGGATAATAGAAACTCTCACTTTATTTTTCAGAATTTTTTAAATTCAATAAATTGAAAACATTAAATACTTGTCCAAATTCATTGATTTTCGGTCATTATGTTGAGTATATTATTTAAAAGATGCCCATAAAATTTCATCAATTTTGAAGCGTCGGTTCTATCTCGATTAATTTTCGAAGTTTAAAACTTCATAAATTAATTTAAAATAAAATTTTGCTCTGAATCAAAATTTTTTGGCTCGAGGGTGTACGCTACATTGTAACACACCTCGGTGCCAAGTTTCGTTATTGTTGGATGCCAAACAGTCAAATTATGCGAAAAATTTATCTTTAGTAATTATTTAAATTTCCTTAAGAAAAAAAAAACTTTCCTTCTTCTTTCCCCTGCCCTCGAGTCTGGGGCGGAACCTTCTGCGCCAGGAAAGGGCTCCTGGCGCAGAACCTTCCTTCTTCTTGCTCCGGCCGCCACTCCGGCGATCCCCTCCGGCCCCCTTCAGCCACGTCCGGCCTCCCTCCAGCTTTCGGCAACCCCAACCTTAGGTAAGAGGAGAAGGAAAAAAAAGAAGAAAATTGAGGAGAGATTTGTTATTATTATTATTATTATTATTTTATTATTATTACATATACTTAATAATCATAAGTAGTCATTCACATTATTATTGTTCTCATTAATTAAATAATAAAAACAGTACAAATGTTATAAAATAATTATTTCAATTATGCCAATTTCAATTCAGTCATTTTTATTGTCTTCTTTTTTCGTACATTATTATTATTATTAAATGATGATAATAATAACAATATAATAAATAATATTACTATCTCAATAACTTAAAATTCGAACTTCTATCAAAATGAGAAAGCGAAAGAAAAACAAAATATAAATGAAGATAATAATTACTCCTAAAAATATTGGATAAAAAGCTAATTTAAATATCAAATTTAAATGCATATTTGAACAAACTGTTGCACTTTTGAACTTAAAGGAAAAGGTACTCAATATATGAACATATATTACTTTTTACACTTTACTGCTGCTTAGCTTCGCTTTGAGCCAAATTTATATTGTTACTTGGTTGATTGTTCAGAACTAATATCCCTTTTATAACGTGGTTGTTACTGAAAAAATGACATCAGTAACATTCGTGGTGGGTTACTGGAAAAACGACATCAGTAACATGCATTTTGTGATAATACTTTTTGCAGGAAATTGATTATTCCTTTTGTGCTATTGCCTTATTTTTCTTGCATGTTTATTATGCCCTTATTTCTGCTAATTGCATTTCTGCTTTTATAAAAGTGTAATATTTTATTGTTTACTGCGGTACTTAGAGTATTCTATAATTACTGGAAATTTCAATTTCGGTATTGTTTTCTTTACAATACCAGGTCGAGTGCTTCTGGGAGAATTCAAACAAGAACCATAATTTGTAATTTTCAAACTTGCTGATGAATCTATGACGATACTTTACTTATACTTTTATTTTTATTTTCCTATTGTTTCAGTTCATCTTGTGATGAACTTTGTTAAAAGGAACATTGGAGATTTTTTTAATCAGGAACCTTAATGAATGAGAATTATCTTATGACTTTTATATCCGTGTTCATTTTTCTTTCAAATTGCTCAATATGGCCCTGCGGTGCGTGAGTACCCAATGTCGAGACAGTTCTCGCTGAATTGGCATCGGGCCATCATAGTGTATCCTTTTGTCTTCTTATGATCTAGCTCCCCATTGTACTTTTCCATTGGCAATGAGAAGCTAAGCTTTATTGCCGTTAACCCAAGGTCATCCTTTCTTGCATTTTTGAGCTACCTTAAGCCATGCACCTACACTTTTAGACCATTGTTGTCCACTCAATCTTCTCTTGCTGATTCGTCTATGCCTCATTAACTGCTAAATATTCGTTTGCTCCCAGTGTCTCCGTCACTTTCGCAGATCAACCCATCTTTCTGTTTTTTTCACTTTAATTGCTTCCCCATTGACTCTAGCCCTATCGCATTCCTCTAGTTTTTATTTGAATCCTTGCCCTTACTCGACTAACCAATTTTTGGTTTACAATTTCTTTTTAAAATTAAGGGAATTACTCGCATGACACTCAAATTTTGGGTACCTACGAATCAAACACTCAAGTCTTGATATTTATGAAACCAACACCAATTGGAATATGTTACGCAGGGTGTTAATTGGGTACTAATGAGGATTTGTTTGGTAATTTTGCAACACATAAAAAGTAGGTGTTTCCTGTGAAAATAATAAAAATTTGAGTGGTATGTATAAGTTCACTCAATCCCATCAAAACTCCATAGTTGAGCATGTTTGGGCGAGAGTAGTACTACAATGGGTGACATCTTGGAAACTCCTCGCATTTTACCCATTTAATATAGCTGACCCCACTTAGTGGGATTAAGGCTTGATATTGTTGTTGTTATGTATTGTGTACTTATTAAAATTCTGCAAAAAATATTATTTAAAAAGTATTATCCATTTGTTATCTAGCTTAGAATACCATAATTGGATCTCAATAATTGAATTGTAGTTTAACTTTGGTGATACCTTTGGGTTTTAAGCGAGACTTTTATAGCTTACCTAAAACTTCTCCACAGTTTGCCGGATATCCAGTGTTTTCTAGTTTAAACTTGAAATCAGCTGAAATGAAAAAAGGATTGGGCCAATCTGAAACTGAACTGATTCTATCAAATTTAAATCGAAACTTACTAAATATTTATCCATGGATTGAACAACTGAACTATTATTTCAGTTCACTTTATTTTATGCCTAATCTTATTCCGTAAAACTTATGTGAGAGAATCACAAATTTCAATCCTATGATTCATTTGTGCAGATGCCGATCTTCTGCTACTGAAGAACCTAAAGTGAAGTTACAGTCTTCTTATCCTGAAGAACGTAGGGTGAAAAAAAATCTTCTAGACAATGCTAGCAAGCTTCTTACAAACATTTTAAGTGATGGAAAACTTGGATCAATGCCACTTGCTGAAGGTGGTTTATCAGATTCGTTCGGTCGGCCTCTTTTCTTTAAGCTATATGATTGGTTTTTACAGGTGCCAACTTTGCTGTTTTATTGCATCATCATTTGAATTTTTGGGCTCTTTTGAGTTTTTGAAAGGAGATGTATGGTTTTATAATTTATCGAAGTTTGTCATGACATGCACTTTCAATGTAATTATCTTACCTTTTGAAATTATGTTTCATTTTCTTGAGGTATAGTTCATTTGTACTTCCAAACTTTCAACTTATTTTACTTTGCATTGTACCCTGTGGTACTATTTACTACGCACATTTCTGTTTCCTTAACATTTCTGCTTGAAGAACCCCATCATTGTAATAATGAAGTCTTGGTCTGTTTGTCTTGCTGCATTAAGAAACATTTTATGAAAATGAAAATAAAAATTGAAAAATGAAAATAATGCAAGAATTAAAGATGCGCTACAAATTAATTAAATTATTCATACTAAAATAAAATAAAATAAATCACTTGTTTTTACTGACAGCTGTAGCAAAAGTAACTTTAACAATCTTGTACACTCTGTTAAAGAGTTCCCAGTTTTACAGCGATAGTATTCTCATTTGTAATTTTTTTTTTCAAGTGCTTGGCACTATAGTCGTCTTCTCAAATGTACGAGTGGCTATTTGGTAAAGGATTAGCTTAAAAGATTAAATATAATTAATTGCTAAGTTGTTTAGTTGGTATAATGAAAGAAGTTAGATTAAGCTATTTTAGTTCTATGATATAAAATTTGTTTATTCAAAATTTAAATTTATAATAATAATTATTATTATAAATAAAATAATGGCTATCTTGGCTAGTTAAGTATGCTGATTAATAGTATTAATTAAAAGTATACTAATTAATTATTTAGTAAGTAGTTATATTATATTTTATTTATTAAATAATTATTAATACTGGTAATATTTTTTATTTTTGCTATGCTACTTCAGTTATATTGATTAATTTACATTGCTGTTGATTAAACATTAGTTTACATTGCTTCAATGAGTACATTTGATAATAGAAACTGCTTAGAATGAGTTTAAGCTAAATATGCTAAGTTAAATTGAGAATTAGAAAAAATTATTTGGAATTAGATAAACCAAGCTTAGCCAATTGCAAAATCAACAGCGTCCGGTGTTAATTTGCTAAAAATCTTCACCACTGTTGACAGTGAAACCTTTTTGCTGCTCTTTTGTATGCACTCTCATATGCTGTACTTCATTTGTGAATGTATTCTTTTTAATATACATTAGTTGAACGGACATTCCAAATGACAATCACTTAACCTTTTTTATGAAGTTAAGTGTATATCAATTGTTGCTTACAATGATGGCTCATGATAGCATTTTATCATTAGATTAGACAATTTCACTTCTTTTAACGTGCTTTGTTATTTTGCAGCTTGGTTCTGTTTATAAACTTACATTTGGACCTAAATCATTTGTTGTGATATCTGATCCTATTGTTGCAAGACATATTCTTAGGGAAAATACATTTTCTTATGACAAGGTAATTTGTTATATATATTTAAATTAGCAGCTTGTTTACTTTATTCTGTTACGATGCTGTAGTTTTTCTTTTGACTTTCAGCATACTGAACATTATATGGCGGCTAGGCTGATGTGATTGTTACATGAATTTATGTTTTGATTTTTTCATTCTATGTATTTTTAATCTCTATATATTCATATTTATGTAAAGATAGGAATAGCTCATTCTCATTGTTATTAATTAAATGAATGACAAATTACCTTGAAAACAAAGGAAACTACAAGAAAAAACATCTTATAGACTATGTTAATGGTAGTAAAATTAAGATCTAGAGGTTTATCAGGAGAGAATTTTCCTTGCTTTTAAAGAAGAATAGTAACTATTTTGCCTTCATTGTTGTCCATTTAAAAGTATGATTAATAGATAATGTTGAGCCAATGGAAACTTCCTTTTTATTTGTAGTGTTTGAGAATCACACACACAAACACACACACACACATATATATATATATATATATATATTAATCCCAAGAAAGTTAAATGAAAGAAAGAAGAAGATATCTCTTGAACTCTTATAATTATTCATAAAAATGGTGTTTAATTTAGTAAACGAAGTGCCAATTCTAAACATAATTGACGAAGAGTTTCCCAAACGATTGAAAGTTTTCTTCCATTTTATTAATTCAAAGAGTAGTTATGATTTCAGTTTCCTTTTTCTAATTGCAATAACAAAGAGGAATGTGAGATTTCTAAATCCTGTCCATTAAGTGTGACACCATAAACAACAACTTAAAGATAAAAGATACTATATAGGAGAAATTTCAGTAAGAATGCCGTTAGTATTGCTAAGTAGAACATTTTGAGAGAGAGTAATTGCTTTGCATGCTCAAAGTGAGATCATCAGGAACAACAATCGCTCACCAATTAGTTCAAATACTGTTATTGGCTCATTGTGAAAATGTTAGGCAAATTGAATTCCAAGTTATATTGAAAAGTTGAGAATAAGATTTAGCAAAGACATATCATCCTTCTATAATTTAATTGAAGTTTCATTATTAAATTTCCAAGAGATAATGAGGCAAACGAGAAATGCTTTATTTAATGAGTTTGATCTATTGAGAGTTAATTGTAGAAATTCCATTCAAAAACTCGATTGGTGAGCATTTATTAAAGCATTGATTTGATAAAATTCCAATTAATGAACTTTGTTTAAATTAAGGAGAGACAAATTTAAAATTGAATCAAAACGGATGAACATTAAGTTTCACAATTTCTGTGATGACCCATGTTAGATTGGTAAGAACCAAACTAACATCAGATGCATCTTTCCGTAGGATCATATTGACAGTTAGATAAAATAGTAGTTAACGAACATTCAAACCATTCACATAAAAGAAATGACATTCATTCAATTTAAAATAAAAACAACATCCAGAATTTATTACATGAAATTCAATATACATCAAACTATTAATCCTGGAAGGGGCAGTTATTTTCCCGCGCTACGCCTCTAGATTATATCAACCACTTCCAACTGTATCTGATCTGGCATTATAAAAATAATGCCTTAGTGCACATTCTAAATACAAATGATATTAAAAATATACTTAAAGCATAGCGAAAGGCAAAGAAAAAATGAGATAACATTTGCAGGGAAATACAGTGTGTTTCAAATAAAAGATAATCATGTCACCTGTAACAATAAATATTTTGTTCACATGCCAAATGTCAAAAGGAAAAGCAATAATTGTGTAAAAATCTATGTTTATGTTTACGTTTATGATATCATGAAGCAATAATAGCAGTTCTGTTGGGCAAAGTCAGAACCATGAGGCTGGGTTCATATGCATTTAAGCATAAACCTTCACCTGGACCCACTTAAGGATCTCAGATGGCAATGTGCATTTAAGCAACCTTCACCTGTGCCTCCCTCAAAGGCTCCAAATGGCACCCTTATAGCTCCCGAGGACTAGCCCCGTCCCTAACCTAATCATGCTCTATTTCGGAACCCTTCTTGCAACATTCACAAGACACATAAACATCATTCAATTTCTCTTACATCATTAGTTGTAAGAATAATATATCAAGTAGTAATAAGCTCAAAGCGATGCATAAGCAGCAATTGAAAGTAAAAGTATATAAAGTAATATTCAGTGTACCTTTTGTGTTTGACTTAATTAGATGAATCACTCACAATGTGTTGTGTCTGCAAAAGTTATAATTGAAATCCTATTAAACTTTGAAAGTAAAGTTTGTGTTTCAACGAATCTTATTTATAAGATTTAAGACCTGCATTCATGTTTCTAAGCTTGACTTTAATTTACAAATCTCAAAGTCATGAGAATAATTTTAAGTTAAACAACGCTTTCTTAAAAACTCCTACTTTTATTCCAATTTCATGCGTAATCTAAATGCAAGTATTTATAGTTTGGAAGTTAGTATATCACATAGATTTTCCTAGTCTAACACATTTTCATAGGTGATATCTAAAATAGCTAAGTATTCACTTAGTTTATACTTTCAATTTAAGCATATACGAGTTTAACCCCGTCAAATTCTATCTCTTTAATCTTCTAATGCATGATTTGAAAATTAAACTAAACCTGGGATTTGACATTTAGGGTTTGCTTACTAATGTACGGAAATAAATGTTTTGCTTTTGATACAATAATTTAACTGAATTATACTACTCACAAAAATTGTAACATAAAATTTAAAATCAAATTAATTTATTTTATTCTACTTTTATTGTTATTATTATTATTATTATGATTATTGTTGTTATATATATACATATACATATATAAATATATATACATATTTATACATATGCATATATATATATATTTATATATTTATATATACATTTATACATATATATATATATCTATAATTATATTTCTATATATATATACATTATTTATCCTATTAAGTGCTCGGTCGACAGAGGTTTACCTTGCGTCGAGCACGTAGTCGGGCGTGTAAAGGAAGGTCGACGCAGAGGGGCCGAGCGGCGGAATCGAGCTGAAGGGATCGAGGGATGCGTAGGATCGACGCGATACGCAGCAGAAGTCGGCGCTGGAAGGGATCGAACCGAGCGGAAGGAGGTTCGACGCGGCGTCGACTGGGTGAGGGCTACCGTACGCGAGCAGAGGTCGACCGTCTGTCTCTCGGCGCTGCAGCGGGATGAGAGTCGAGCGGCTCTCAGGTACGCTTCTTACGAGACGAGAGAGAGGGAGAGGCGAGGTTTGTGAGCGGTGAGGAGTCGAATGCCATACGCTCGGTTATATAGGGTGTGCGTGCGTAATGCACACCCGTTTGAACCGACCGGCCTCTCCTCAAAAACTCCTGTAGATTTAGGGGTAATGGCGTAACAGCTTAATTTGCTTTTAATGGAAAATTTTATTTAATTTTTGTAACTGCCAGTTTTGAAAACTTTCTAATTTAGGTATTAAAACTGAAAAATCGAAATTCAGCGGGAGTTTTAACGGGAAACAGATAATTGCGGGATATTTAGCGAATCGGGAATTCAATGTATACCTTATAATGACCTAGGGTCATTACAATTTCCATGCCACCAAGTGCCAGGGTTTTCATAGGTTCAGTGATTAGCTTAGTGGTTAGATTTCTGGTTATCAAGATCCTGTGTGTTTTGATTAACTTTCTCTATCTTCTGAAAGGTATAGGTCTTGGTTAGTAGTCTGAATTTTGTGCTTGTAAGTTAGATAAGAGTCACTACATTGAACAAGCATGATATTAACATAAGTTTTACAATAAGCCATAATATACATGCAAACTATGCGAAGTATTTAAGTCTTATTTAACATGGTCTAATAGCATAGTTATATACCTACCATTGATATTTTTACATTAATATTAAAATTTTTCTAAGAAATCCTTATTTGATTTTTACTTAGGTGGTTAATTCCTCACTACTGAAGTTTATCTGCTTTCCATCAATTTAGAGTTCCTGATATACCTTGGAACTTGTACTGCATCCTTGGTCTTCTTCTTTGAGAAGTCAGCCTCATTTACCTTAATGATGAGGACCTTTCTATGGAAGTAAATTTTAATTGTGGATGTTGTAACTTATCATCGGTAGTGCACACAAAAGTGACAACCTTATATAAGTTTGTTGGGCTCGGTTTTACAGTTTTATTGTTCTGAAACAAAATAACTCTAATTTGACTGTCTATCTAACTTAAAGTTTTCTTCCCTCTTTAATATTTGTATCAACTATTCTATTTTTTGTCTCTCAAAATCCTCAATTTGGATCTAATACCAAAGTTATGAATCCAGAGATCATATCAAGTTGAACATTAATAAAATATAATTTTAATATATTTTACATTCGGCATCTAGTACATAGTACATTTGCACATTTGTATATAACATAACCAAAAAAAATTACTAGTACCATATTAGATCTATTAATACAATATATATATAGTCGGGAAGTTTTTAAATAGGAAACCTTCCTTAGCGGCCATTCAGATCTTTCTCAATTACTTGGGTAGTCGGGGTCGCACTATGCTAGCCTCATAGATGCTAGGCATATTTTGAACAAACTCTCCAATGATGTGGACTACTCAAAGATTATTTGCAAGAGGGTCGTACTATATTGAAGTTTTTCATATGAAGTTCTTAAAATAGACTATTTATTTTGGCCTAAATTATGAATCACCTATTGTTTCTGTTTGGATAAACTTTCCTCAAATTAGAGTGCATTTGATTACTCAATCCATTCTCTTTTCTCTAGGGCCGTATTATGGAAAACCACTTAAAGTCGACTACACGACTGCAAACCTCCTCCAACCATCAGTGGGCTCAAGTCTTGGTTGAAATTGATCTCACATAATCTTTTGATTCGTCCATTTGAATTAGGAGTGAAGAAAAGATTATTTCCAAGAGGTTGTTTTCGAAAACCTACAGCTCTTTTGTTCTAATTGATAAATTATCGGGCGTGCAATAGCAGCATGTTTTAACTTCACCCTAATCTTCTACTACATACTCGTGCATTTCAAGGTGGGCTGAGACAGAAAGTCGAACAACTTTTTGTCTCTAAACATTCTTTGTAGGCATAAGACTTACTAGTAAAAGACAAAATAAGTGTCACAAAGCAGCTGCCCTTGGTGAAAGATGGTCCAAGCCCTTCCAATCATTTGATTGGGGATGATAGTCCTTCCGTTTCGGCGGTGGATGCAGCCGACACTCCTGCAGATGGAACACTAAATGGCCTGCCTTTGGATTCAGGTGGTGATAGCCCTACGTCTAAAGTTTGGCCCATAGGAGAGGTTGAGGTAATGCGTGGGTTCCATTGATATTGGCTAAGAGGGGGCTACCTCACCCCCGATTTCAGAGTTTGAGGACCAATTGGTAGAGGCTGATGTTCCACTTTTGGAAGTGGTTGTTGATGATTGTGAGTTGGGAAATGAGATTTTTGCTGATATCATTCCAACATATGTGGATGACTGATCCCTCTTGCCGGTTAGAGGTGCCCGGGAGTGTCAAGTTGATTGCTTTGCCATTAAATCCCTTTGGTGATGGAAGGGATCTTGCGGGGTACGCGAGGTACTTCTCACTACAGCTTCAGAACATTATATTGGAAACTCTCAAAATATTGAGGAGGGTTGAGGGGATTTTTGATGAGGAAGATATGAACATCCCTTCAGAAGAGCTCCAACTATACATTGATGAAATTTTGATTATTTTGCATAGACGATGCATTAACCTTTTCATCCATAGAGAATTCTTCTTTGGATATAAAGGCTATTTCGAACCTGAATCCTCATGCATTGGAATTTCATTCGTTTGTTAATGGAAGGGCTCAAGTTACTTTTGCACCGGAAAATGAATCGGATTCTGAAAAGAACTCGGAAATAAATTCAAATGAAGAATTAAAGCATAATCCATTGGACTTGGAGCTATTATATGATTTTCTGGTTACGTATAAAGGAAAAAAGAAAAAGAAATATTAAAAACGAAATTCCAAATCTAATTGGAATCAAATTATAATCTAAGACAACGATGCAATCGTTTGTTGGGCTTTTCTGACGTAGTTTATTTCAGCTTTTGTTGTATCTTGGATCTTATGAAATTTGGTGATTTTTTTTATTTGCTTGTTTTTTTATTTTTAACTTTATTATGTTTGAAGTAACCAGTTCCCCTTATGTTGTACTTATTTATTGTTATAGATATAAAAGACATGTTTATATATATATATATATATCAAGGCAACATACGCGATGTCTCCCTTCGTGAAGTGCTACCGGCGAACCCTAGTGAAGGGGGTGGTAACTGCGCCATGCTATTTCGCATTAGGGGCTTTGGATTTGGTGCTGCAATACCGATGGTGCTGTGGACCCACCTGCTTGAAAGTGGGGTCGGGCGAGTTACCCGGCCTTCGGATCCTGCGATACGTGCGACCTTCCATGTCCAAATCCTTTCGTGTAGTGCTGTCAACTGCATCCTCAGTGAGTTGATCCAGATTAAGTTATTGCTCTTCTTCGAGGTAAACACACCCTAATACTCTTAAAAGTTGAAGAACAAACACTTGCAAAGCCTTACCTCTCATTGGGAAATTCTCAAATGACCTACGATTGTTCTAAGGGAATTTCTAAGTAGTTTCGGTTTTTGGAGAATTCTTCGCTTGATTAAGCGACTAGTGTCATGTGTTACTCAAATTTTCTAATGAAGTAGATTATTCACGAATTTTCGCTAGAGGGACAACATCATTTGATCCAACATGTTAACTACCTATTGTGCTAGTTTGAATTTGTTTTCCCCTCTTTACTGTGCACTTGACCACTCATTCAATTCTCTTTGCTCTGTGATCCTAATTTGGGAAATCGTTAAAAATCAATTATGCAATGGTGAATATAACAAGGCCATCTGTGGTGAGGGTATTTGTTGAATTGGTCTTAATCGAAGAAATTGAATAAAAAGTATGAATTGGAATCGAAAGGAAGGGATACCTCCAAGAATGCGTTATTGAAAATCGACCAATATATTGTTCACATTGATTATTGGTCATGTGGAATCGCAGTGCTTCAAACTTAATCCTCATATGAGGAAAAATTCTTTAATGGTGATGACAAATGCTCCTAAAGGTTTGAAAAAGAAACCAATGTTATTTAAGTCAAAAAAGGAAAAAGGAAGCAACAGTGGTTGGCCCAATTAGAAGAAATGGAAATTTTAGCTAATAACTCATTTGATACTCATTTTTTGAGACATTCACTAATGGCAAGCAAGCCTCCCATGATTGCCATTCGAAAGTTTCTCAATAATTTGGTATTGCCGAGATCTTTCAGCATCAGTTTAATCGATGCTTGCCACTTTCTTATTAAGCTATCCAGCAAGCAGAATTACATTAGATTTTTTGCACGAGATTCCTATTACATTGAGAATTGTTAGATGAAACTTTCAAAATGGACCACATCCTTCAATCCAAAGTACGAGTCACCCATCATTCTTGTCTGGATCAATTTCTCTTCTATCCAAAAGGTTCACACAAACTTTCTAATGAAGTAGATTATTCACGAATTTTTGCTAGAGAGATATGCTTCTTTGAAAACCTGTGAACCATGTATTACATCGGTTTGGATTAGTTTTTCACTCCTTAAGGTGCACTTGGCTACTCATTTGATTCTCTTCGCTCTGGGATCCTACTTTGGAAAATCGTTAAAAATCGATATGCAGCCGCAAATATGACAAGGCTATCTGTGGTGAGGGTTTTGGTTGAATTGGACCTAATCTAAGAATTTGAATCCAAAATATGGATTGGAAACAAAAGAGATACCTCCAAGAGTGTTTATTAAAAATTGACCAACATATTGTTTGCATTGCTTGATTATTGGTCATGCGTAATCGCAGTGCTTCAAACTTAATCCTTATATGATGAAAAATTTTGTCGGTCATGACAAATGCTTCTAAAGGTTTGAAAAAGAAACCAATGTTAGTTTATGCCAAAAAAGGGAAAAAGACGCAACAATGGTTGGTCAAATTAGAGAAGTGGATTAATGCGGGACTAACGGCCTGGATCTGGTTGCTAGTGAACTCAATGTCGAACCACCTTGACTGACGACGTGATACCGATGATGGAGAACATGAAACCTCTTCCATTGCTTGTGGCTCTGAATGGAAATGAAGCTGTCCTTTTTTTGGATAGCATAGCAACTGAAAATATTGATAGGAATGTAGGTGATCAACACTGGCTTGAATGGGTCGAGACATATGAAAAACACAAAATTCAATTGATTCAAGCCATCATGACAAAATTGGCATGTGAGCTTGTGAATGTAACAACAGATCAGACACCTAATGCTGCCGAGGAGGTATTGAAGTATGATAGGTTCTTCTGTAAGTTTCGAAAAGTTCTATCATCATCGATTGAAATTTTGAGAAGGCTGGATGTGGGAGAGATATATGTAATTTCTAACGACAGAGGTTGATGGGAGCTCCAACTGAATGCCTTCAACAATTTATTGAGGGAATATTTTTAATCTTTGAAAGTTGTTGCGAATTATTCGAATGGTGAGATGCATATGAATCTTAACATTTTGCGAAGAAATATTATTCGGTTGAGAGGCAACAAACTATAAATGAGATTTCAACACCACACGAAGGAAGTGAGGAGAATTCAGAGTCGGATGGAGTCACTGACTGGGGGGATGAGATTGATAAATTTGAATATCGTGGCAAAAAAAATGAATAAGATGAAAAAATCAAAAGGTTCACACTCAATAGCAAATCAAGGTACAACCTCATACAGAGACGGGTTGCTATATGGCTCACAGGACTTTACTGTTTTGAGGTTTCCTTCGCTAAGTCGTTCTTTGAGGAAGGTGTTCATTTTATTTTTTTTCTTCTAGTTTTTTCTTTATTGTATTTTACTAGGGTCACCATCTTCTTGGTCTGCTGTATTCGTTTAAATTCCTTATATATATTGCAAGTTTTTAATAAATAAATTATAATTTTATATATATATATATATATGTATGTGTGCGTGTATGTATATATGATACAAAGGATTTTATCAAGCGACATGAATATAACGCAGTAGCCCTGTTTGCGGCTACGTTGCCTTCCCCCATGGATCACCTCGTCGCTATTGACAGATTCTCTTCTCGATGTTGTTGACGACATAGTCTTGTTGCTGAACTGATTCGTCTTGACTGTTGACGGGATCTCATCTGGATGGAAAGCTGGCGGGATCTTGTCTCTGCTATCGACGGTATCTCATCTCACGTTATTGACGGGACCTCATCTCGGTTGATAGCTCTGTCGGCACAGCTGGAAGGGGTTGTTGGCCCTGTTGACATAGCTGGCAGGGATGAGTACTAATGTGGATCGTCTTCCTAACCTGCATATCAAGTGGATTATTGGTTCGTTTGCCCAAAGCCATTTCTTGAAGCTTTTGCTATTGCTCCTTCATTGACTTGGTTGGTGGGTATCAAATCCATTGGTTTGCGACAAGGTCAACCGGCTCTTGTAATGTTTGAAAAGAATGGGATGTTTTGGCTAAACCATTTGATTACTTGTTTATTGGGAAATTCACCAATAGCAAGCCCCCTTTAATTGTCTTTAAGAAATTTCTCAATAATTTGGGATTGCCTGGATCTTTCAACCCCATTTTAATTAATGCTTGCCACATTCTTATCAAACTATCTAACTTGCAAGATCACACTAGACTTTTTGCACGAGGTTCCTATTACATTGAGAATTTTTACATGAAACTTCTAAAATGGATTGCATTCGCTATCCATAATACGAGTCACCCATCAGTTATGTCTGGATCGATTTCCCTTTGCTTAATATCTAACCTGATAACACACTCTATTCTTTTTTAATTGGGATTTTATTATGGGATGGGAACCCTTTAAAGTTGACCATGCCACTGCGAATCTCTTAGGCCGTCTGTTGTGTGTTTTCAGGTTGAAAATGATGTGATAAAAACTTTTGAATTAGTTATAAAGATTGGAAACAAAAATGATGAATACTTCCAAGAGGTTGTTTTCAAAAACTTACCTCTTTATTGCATGAACTGTAATATTGTTGGGCACGAAAGGGCCACATGTTTCAAATTACACCTCACTTAAAGACCAGATTGCCCCACGGGATCCAACCGTATCGAAAGGCTAGCCGAGCAAGCAAATTTATGTGCCTAAACACCAAAGGGTTTCACCGGGCAATCAAGGATCGGAGACAATGGATGTGGAAACTAAGCAACAATATTACATCATGCATGATCCCGATCTGGGAAATGTTGTCAAAGCTAAAGGAAATATTCTTGATTAAAGGAATGTTGAGGATGATATGAACCGCATTGCCGTCGATTTGCCAGTTGACGGTTCTGTGGGAAAGAACGCGGGCACCTGTCGAGCATATTTTTGATGTGACCTCCTATGTTAAAAAGGAAGTTGTCATAAATGGAAGCAACGCTGAACTAGCATTCAATTTTTTTTTCTAATGCTATTTATAGTTACTTTCTTGTCCAGATGAAGTTGAATGATGCCTCAATTTAGAGTTTGATTGGGAGTTTTAATAATGTTTTAGAAGAAATGGTGATTTCCCTAAAATCAACGCAATCCATTCGGTTCTTATGGAGGTTCCTCCTCCAATCGTTGACGTTCGACCTTCCGAGGAGGTACATGAGTCTTTGTGGGATGACATCGAGACTGTCCAGGTGGTGGTGGGCCTCAATCCTCTTGCTAATTAATGCATACAAAGTGACTGACAAACATATGAATACAATTCATTCATCAACTCCTATAATGTCTAATAGTGACTTTGATGATGATCAATTGTATGAAGAGAATGAATTTGAGAAACTGGAGGAGGCTTGTTTTAACAGACTTAAAAAAAGGACTCTCTCTAAAATTTTTCACTATACTATCAATGAAAAAAAAGAGCTGACCCAGAAGCATGAGCAGAGGGTTATGATTTCACTTATGTTTGTGTTTCTTTACTTTTATTGAATTTTTTTGGTGAGAATTTTTGGGGGTATTGGTAACCATTTTTCTCATATTTTTGTTTTCTAGTTTTTATTTATTTTCTTACTTTTGGTTTCTTTATTGGTTACTATTGAGAATCTATATATATTCATTTGTATTATATTTGCATAGGTATGTGAAAGGTCTCTCGGGGAGTTTAAAGGTCATCTGCTATTATATGTATCTTTGTTGTTAACCCTTATGAGGGTTAATGAAATTTGTTTACATAAATTTGGCTTGAGAGCTCTTAGTTTTGGTGTGGACAACCGAAACTCTGTTGGTGTGCATAATCAACGGGCTTTAGGGTGTGTATAATCCTGAAGGGATCAAGATGTGCATACTCTTGTTCAAACTTATCTTTCTGTTATTGCTGTCTCCTTTTTCTTATTATTTCATATGCTATCTTTCAATTTCATTTTATTTCACTAAAAATCTGTTTGCATTTTGGCTATCATTCACCCCTCCAACAAAACTTACGCAAACTACGAAACCCTCCCAATTCGCAGTTCATAACCCCATCAAATAGCTACCTAAAAGTCTAAACAATATTCCCTAGGTTCTTAACACCTTGATAAACATCCTCTCAAAGTTGAAAATCATTCCAACTCTGTTTGACACATCAAATATCTTTCCAAAATTGAACAATCTCTTATGCACACAACCAAATTATGAATAATATTCCTTAGATTTCTAACACCCCATAAACATACTCCCAAAATTGAAAGTCATTCCCACTCTGTTTAACCCATTAAACATCTTTTTGAAGTTGAATAGTCGCTTATGCACACATAACTGTCTCCTTCCACTTCACGCCACCTCATGCCACCATTAAGTTTCTTTTAAAAGGTAAACATTATGCATTGTCACGTGCGAAGTTTAATATAGACAAAATAATCTAACCATAGTTTATCATTTTCTGCACCTTTGTTGTCAATAAAAGAGTACTAAACAAAATTCGTTCAATATTCTTAGTTATCATCAGTGTTGGCATCATCGTATTCCTAGAAGATTGGTTCACCACTAAACAAATTTGTTGAATGATTCACATATTGATTCCAATTGTGAGGCATCCAATTTGTTTTCCCCATTAAATTGAATCCATTTCATTTTTGAAATATCTAGATCCTCTAGGTATTCTTTGACTTCTTCCAGGGGAAGTGGGGCACCTCTAATTTCGTAAAGGATTACCCAGATGATCTGATTCCAGATTGTATCCTTAAAGACAGATTCTGCCTCTCTCTAGGGTGGGGTTACGAACTCAGAGATCTAGGCAATCCTGAGGGACCTTGGCCCCAACCACTCAATTGGGATTGATGGTCTTACCCTCTCTTTTTTCACTAGCTACTGAAGGATTACCCAGGCTGACACCTTGGCAGCCGTTCACCATTTCTTTGATAGTGGGCAGATGCCGTAGCGCTGGCGTGATACTTTGGTAGTCCTCATTTTGAAGGAGGGGGCCTCCACTCTGAGGCAGTTTCGCCTGATGAGCTTGTGTAACATAGTCTATAAGGTGGTGGCCAAGATTTTGGTCATGTGCCTTAAGGCAATGTTGCTTTCTCTGATCTCCCGAGAACAAGGTGCCTTTGTTCCCAGGAGAGATATTAGCGAGAACTGCCTTACTGTCTAGGAGATCCTTAAGCGGCTCTCATATTCCACCTCAACGACAGGTCACATGGTCATCAAGGTGGACATTGAGCAGGCTTACGATCGGATGTGGTGCTTACGTTTGGTCCTGGATAGATTTGGGTTTTCGCGGTGTTGGATGGACTGGGCCATGCAGTGCGTGGAGTCCCCCATGCTTCAGGCAGGGATGCCCCCTCTTCCTACCTATTCATCAAGTGTTCGGAGCTCTTTTCCCTCCTTATCAGGCGACAACAGCAGATTGGTCGCCTGATCGGCATCAGGTTGGATCGGGGTGGGCCCAACTTCTCCCGCCTCATGTACGCAGATAATTTTATCATATATGCTCTAGCTTTTGAGGTAGTCGACAGAGAGCACAACAGATCCTGGTAGATTATGGGAGCTGAACTGTGTAATCTGTGAACTCGCGCAAGTCACAGATTGTGTTTAGCCGTTTGACCCCAGCATACCGGCAGCGCAGGATCGCGATCCAGTTGGGCTTCCGGGGAGGATCTTTTTCAATATTATGGTGTTACAGTTACTAGTCGACCTCCACGGTGAGCATATTTTCTAGCTATCACTTAGCAGGCCCGTGACAGAATTGGCTCCTGAGGCAGTCGTCACCTTTCTGGCAGATTGTGTTTGGTCAGATCAGTGCTCGCTGCGATCCCCAGCTGCATCAGCTACCAGATGCTGGTGGCCCCAACTCCGGACTCCTGCCTCTCGGACATTGAGGCTATCCTCCATAAGTTCTTTTGGGGAGGAGCGGAGGGTAGCAGTCTACACTACGTTTGGTGGCAGAAGGTCTGTAGATCACTTAAGTTCGGGAGACTCGGGATCAGAGATCTGAGGCTATGGAGGATAGTCTAAGTCTCCTGACACACCTTTTGCTTTGTCAGTAGAGAGGATCTTCTCTGGGTGAGAGCCATGGAGTTCCGCTACCGCCGCCGGGGGAGGACTTTACAGTTCAGCGAGTTGACTTTGTGGTATGGAGGCTTCTGGGATACGGTTGACTGATTATACATCGTCACACTCGGCGGGAGGATGAGACTTTGCAGTGGCAGGTTGACGACTTCACAAAGAGTCGAGCTAGCCAGATTTATAGAGTGGAGAGAGGAGGTTAGCCTTGGTAGTTTGCGGCCATGTGGGAGATAGTCCTGAGCCCCAGAGAGGCCTGTTTTCTGTAGAGGTTGTTCAGTGATGTTATCCCGACAGGCTGTTGGTTACTCAGGAGAGGGCTCACGCAGTTTGCAGCCTGTGTTTGGGGCTGTGATTCAGAGGAGGACAGAGAGCACTTGGTGATACATTGCAGTTATACGAGGGCCATTATGAAGACTTTTGTGCATTGGGGCTTGCTTTCGACCAACTTGACCTCTTGGGACCAGTTTATTGCCCTGTTTTCGACTGCTACTGCATCTTGTTGTCGTCGCTTTAGCTGTCAGATTGTGACCTACTCCCTCTATCATACCTGGAGGAGCAGGATTGCGCGTTCTCATGGTCGACCGTGCTCGACTCCGCTGGTCTGTGCAGGTTCAATTCTCTCTACGCTAGTTCATGCTAGGCTACATGATGGGTCAGACTCCTGGGGTTCCATGGCCCACCTGGGCCCTTCCATCTCCTCTTCCAGATGTACCCCCCAACCCGTTGGCTGAAGGCCAACATTGATGCTACATACAGAAATGGAGAGCTCGCTGCTTTTGATGGGGTTGTGGTCCGTGACTCAGTTGGCCACCTACTTGTTGCTGCTGGAGCTCGTTTTACAAGCCTTGTCTCCTCTTTAGGCGGAGATGCAGGCAGTTACCATTATGCGACAGGCCCTTCTGGCAGGAGATGCTGATTCTGACGGACTCATTATTGACGTCTCTCCGTTCACGAGGCGGAGAGCGTCACGCCGATCACCTCGCTTTTCTGCTAGATCACCCTCATATTATTTTTGCTCACCGATCGCGTGATGCGAATCGTGTGACAGATTTTTGTGCCATATATGCCCGACAGGGTATTTTTTCTTTTGTTAGGGGAGATGTGCTCCCCGGGAGGTTTTTGGACCTCCTTGCTCAGGAGACCGTGGAGTTTGATCCCGATTGATTTTGTACTGATGATTTTATATATATATATGCTTAGGCTACTGCCGTATTTCATGAAACATCTAATTCATATACAACATTTAATATATATACTGCTGTATAATATTGAAGTGTGGTCATCATCAGTATGGAAAAGTGTTATGAACATGCGATCATGATAATCCATAGAAATATGATAAGGGGATGAAAATGCTGACGCTAGTTTAGACAAGTGAAGTCTGGATGGATTTTGATATTTAAATGTGAATGTATATTTGAGAAGTGAATGGCTGAGAAGGCTGGAAGGTGTGACTATGGGATAGTGGATGAGGTCATTGTTGGATATTTTGAGCTTATAATATGCTCAATGATGTGGCCTTAGACTTAATTTGTGAAAATGGACTTAGCAAGGGTTTTGATGTTTTAGAACAACTTGGTTTAGGTTGTGGTTTGATTATATTAAGAATGACTTTGGGTACGTGTATGGTCAGGCATTGAACAGCATGTAGTATATAGCGAGGGATGTGTCATTTGTTGTATTACACCCTGATATTTGTATTATCTTTTTTCAGGTATTCTATTGCTAACACTTTTATTTGTCATTAAGGGAGTACTTGCTGATATCCTTGAACCAATAATGGGAAAGGGGCTTATTCCTGCAGATCATGATACTTGGAAGCAGCGAAGGAGAGGTCAGAAAATTGCAAAACTATATAAAACAGTATTTTAAATGTCTGCAATGTTCATTGTTTGATTTCTTACATAATTTATCAAAATCTTAAGAGTGCCATTTATTTTTAATATGGATATATATTTTAATTATTGTCAGATGTTCCATTTTATTCGATGCTATCTTTTTTAGATGCTTATTTTTTAGTGCATGTAGACATTATGTCCTTATTTATAAATTTGCTAGATGATTTTGTTCTGCACATTTTACTTCTGACTGATTAACCTATACTTCATTTTCAAATTGCTGACATGTTCGTATTTGCTTAATTTGACCTGGATTTATTTTCTAAAACTAGCAAAAATATTTCTAACTTTATCACTTTAAGGAAACTATTAAGAATGATCTTCTCTATTTGAAAGTTAGGGAGGGGCTTCTATTTGATCGTGCACAATGGAATAAAGGATTCATATAGCTGACCCCATCTAATGGGATTAAAGCTTGGTGTTGTTGTATGTGCATACAGTTTTGGAGGAGAGAGAAGCTCTTATCATAGTGATGTTCAGGCGATTCTTGGGTTTCTTTGCCTCCCTCTTGGTCATTGGCCGAGAGCTCGATCTTAACTTCGTTAAGCTTGTTTAACTTGTTTTGTATTTAGTTTTAATTGGCTTTAATAGTTTCGTCTGATCTTGTTATGGCGCTAACACCCTCTTGATCTTTGCAAGAGGTGCTAAGTGGCTCGAGCTTTCCTTCTTCGAAGTCTGACTCCTCTTTTCAAGGTTTTTCGACAAATTTTTCATCGAAGATGAAATTTCTGCTTAAGCTAAAACTTTTGAATTAACTTTAATCGTTGTTTCTTCTCGTCCATATCTAATTTCTGATTGATTGCAGCCTTTATTCATCATTTGAAACATGTTTGTTCCCCCTCAATTTGTCATTTCGAGGAGCATAGGGTTCTCCTGCGTTTTTTTTCGGATCTTGATTATGCTAAGGTTTTTACTTTATGCTGTTGCTATGACATTAATGGGCATACTTTTCCTTTTTTTGGAACTAGTCTATTGATTTGAATGTTACAAAGGATCCACTGATTGCTTCAGTTTAGATCAACCTTCTAGAGCCAAGATTACAATTCATTAATCACAATTCCTTATTCTCCATAGCTAAAGCAATTGACAATCTCTTGCAATTGGATAAGAACACAAATCTTCTTCACAATCTTTCTTCCCCCTGTATTTTAGTCAAAATTGATGTTTCTTCTGCCCTTTTTGACAAGGCCTGGCAGGGAGCCAGCTCGATGGGATATTATAAAAACTCTATTTATGAAAATTTGCTTAAGTTTTGTGTTTTTTGCTTCTTTGGGTACTTGAAAGATAATTGCTCTTTGACTTTGGATAGCTCATCCCTATAAGTGGTTTCAGTAGAAAATATGGAAAAAACGGTCTCTCATCCACACCTATGGGATCTTACCTTAATGGATCCACCTTCTGGAGAAACTGCTATGCCAATACCTCATCCTAATTCTGATCTTGTTCACAACCAAATTGATATGGAGACTGATAGACTCTTGTCTTTATTGGCTCCTTGCTTTGAGTTTCCGTTTGGATTGAGGAAGTTGCAAAGGATGCACCTCCTTTCAGGAATGGTGGAGGTGCTTTATGCTGAGTTGTATCCCTATGCATTTTTCCGCAGAAGCAATACCTCTGAACTTGGTGGAGATGCTTGGTACTAAGAAGAATCAAATGTCTACCTGCTTTACTGGAAATGTTTAGTGTAACTCTACCCCCTAATAAATTTAAGGCTCTCAATTTGATTTGTACTCAAGACATGGAAGGTACTGAATTTAGTGGAGTTGATTTTGGGTCCAATAGGGCTGCTCAGCGGATTGTGATAATGCAATTTTGGGTTTAATTAATTCTCAAGATGAAAATGTTAATGAAAATTTGGATCAATTGCTACAACAATCTTATGAGTTTATTACGGTATCTAAGAAGGGATCTAATATTACTCATTATTCTAGACTTGTTCAAATCTAAAGGGCTTTGAGGCTCAATAGAGGTTTTGATCAATGAATTTACTTTGTTAGAATATTTTGAGGTATTGGTAATACTTCACCCCTCGATAGAGTCAAGCACATAATTTCTATGAATAATATTTTGTTCAAGTTCAAATTAAACCCAAAGTTATGAGAGCTAAAATGCAAAGAATTTGCAAAAGATTAGTTTTGAAGGTGAGTTGGTTAATGTTAATAATGGTATTTGGGTGCTTTGAATTTATGATTGGAAAAGTGAAGTCCTATGTGGTCATCCTAAAGCCATTCATATGCTTTTTTCTATTGATAATTTGAGCTTTAGGGGTACTTTTGTGCAGGTGGATATACTAGACAAGATAGAACTACATTATGGAATTTACTGATAAATGCTAAACTTGATATTTATACTATGTGGGTGGGGATTTCAATGCTATTTTTAATGAAAATTAATATAAAGGGCACTGAAATTATTTTGAAGATTTTACTAATGATTTCATTAATATGATTGTGGAATGTGAGCTTGAAGAAATTTTTTATAAGGATGCTAATTATACTTGATTGAATGACCATAAAATTGTCAGACTTGATAGGTTTGTTATTGATGATGGTAGATATTTTAACAACATCTAAATCTTAAATGATACTCTCATTACCATAAACCCATTTTTTTCTAGGTTTGGTAGGATTTTGATAGCAAACCCAAACTTCTTGGTTCCAAACCATGTGGTTCAATCACCTGAATTTCTTAGACAAAGTTAAAATGGAGTGGGAGGAATATAATAATTATCATTATTTATGAAAATAATAATGATTATTATATATATATGTATATATATATATATATATAAACAAAAAAGAAATAAAGAAAATAAATAAATAATAGCAAATTTCTCCTCATTGTCTTCCTCTTTTCCTTCTCCTCTCATCTAGGGGTTAGGGTTGCCGAAAGCTGAAGGGAGGTAGAACGTGGCTAAAGGGGCCGGAGGGAGTCGCCGGAGGGGTGGCCGGAGTAGAGGAGGCGGCAGCTGGCTAGCTTGCAGGAGGCTGAGGATGAGTCGACTGCTCTTCGGATGAAGGCGGGAGTGGGGGGTTTAGATAGGCGGAGAGAGAAAGGGGGCGGACCGGCTGGTCGGCCACAGACTGGGCGCCGACTAGGGCGGCGCGCATGGGCTCTAGCAGCAGAGCCTGCATCCTAGAGCATGGCGTCGGGGGGGGGGGGGCAGAGAAAATTTAAAAAAACTTAATAAAAAATTTAAAATTAAAATTTTTGCATTTTTCCGTCCTTTGACATTCAAAATTAACGAAATTTAATACCGATGTGTGTTACGATGAGATGAACACTCTCACACTAAATTTTTTTGATTTGGAGCAATAATTTATTTTAAAATAATCTTAGGAGCAATAAAATGGGCTGATTTAGTCAAACGATCCACTATTACCCAAATTGCATCTACTCCTGAACAACTCCTGGGTAATCCATGAAAAGTTCATAGAAATGTCAGACCATTTTCATTCTGGGATTTCCAATGGATGCAAGATGAATTTGAACTTGTATTTAATTTTCTCAATTTATTGAATTAAAATGGGAGTTTCTGTTATTCAGATTTCTCTCAAACTAGGGTATTTTGTTCTAAAAATTATTTCTTTCTAATGGTATTTTTGTTTGCTCTAAATTTACGTTCCCTGGGATCCTAACATCTGAGGCGGGATTTGACCTAAATTTGCGAAGTACGACATTGGGTCGTTGTAGGTAATGTGACCTAGGGAAACAACTCTCCTAGGTCAGAATTTGCACTAGGAAAACTCATGTAGAGCTTATTTCTTCTAAGTTTGGCATGAAGATGATTGGAATGGTGAGTTTCACCCTTGGTAGATGAGGATGCCAGATTTTTATCATGGCTAGAAAAATGTTAATAAAAATATTTTAAGTTGATAGTTAAAATTTCTACTTAATTAATAACAATAAGGAGGATAGAGTATACATGCTTTATTAGTTAAAATGCAAATAGATTCAAAGAAATAATGGCTAAAAGTAAAAAATAATAGCTAAAAATAAATAGTAAGCTAATTGAAATAAATCATAGCATAAATTGGATGGTTGTAGTCAACATAAATTAGATTTTTGAATTCAATGTAACTATTTAGTTTTTGTTATAAAAAACATCATGACTAGAGTACCCATAATAAGGATATGTGGTGAGCAACCCTTGCAAATCTTGACAGGATCCTATTTTTGGAAAGATTCCTCTTGGAAGTAATGCATGCTTATATCTATGTCACATATACTTGTATTAACGCACATGCTTGATATTGTTATTGGGCATCTATAATTTAAGATATTCATAACATTGACTTTTGCTTACTTTATATTGATTTAATTTCAATGGACTTGATAAGTCATGTAAGATCATATAACATGCAAATTTGGTTACATCATGTGATATGAATATTTAATTTATTATAGGTGATTATCTTATAGTTAAAAAGAATCATTTTTATTTAATTTTTTCATATGTAGAGAAACTTATATGTGACTCGTGCTTATATAATATAATATGTAAGCTGAGCCATTGGGGTCTAATTTTGTTGGAGTTATATAGCAAATTAAATTTTACCAAAAAATTCATAGCTAAACTAATTAACTAGGAAAGAAAACAAGCTCGATATAAGTTAAAATTTATAATTACCTACTTTAATTTGAATTTGGAGATTTGGAAATATTAATCTCTTTTGTGGTCGTTTGCCAACAAATTAGCCTAGAATGGAAAGTTAGCATTAATTTGATTATCAAATTGATTTAAACAACTAAATAATGGAAATTTAATTTAGAGTTTCAGTAAACCGCGAAGCCGAAGTTAATGAATGTGCTCGGCGTTGCATAGTATCTAATTAGAGGGCATACAACTAAGGTTTTGTGAATATAAATTTGATAAAATTAAAATTTAATATTCACAGAAGTAGTACCGAAAGGGTGAAGAGAGGTGGTTGACATGCTTTGAATTTATTTTGAGGGTGCACATTGGAGGAGTGCGAAATCAAAAATAATTCTCACTCCTATTAGAAGGGTGGTAAATCTTAAATTGTAGATTTTAGGTCAAAATTTTTCAAAAAAAGTACATGATAGAAGAAAGAAGGGGAGTCAATGAGGAGGTGAGGGCTGTTAAGACGACTACCGAAGGAGTGGCTAGGTGTGGTCAACCTTGGCTTCAGGAAATGGCTGTGGCTTGGGTTCAATTAACCTTTTTTTGGCTGAGAGATGGATATGAGAAAGTAGCTATTGGGTACGTAGGAGAAAATGAGGAGATAGGGGCTGTTTAGACCACTGCCGAAGGAGTGTCTAGGTGTGGTCGACCTTAGCTTCAGGAAATGGCTGTGGCTTTGGTTCAGTTAACCTTTTTTTGGCTGAGAGATGGAGATGAGAAAATAGCTGTTGGGTACTTAGGAAAAGCGGCTATGTCTTGGGAGAGGAGATAAGAAGTAGAGATGCAAGAGAGGATATAGTGGTCGCTACTTGGAGGGAAGGCCAATGGCAGAGGTTCAGTTGGGCAACCTTTATGTGGTTGTGAGGTGCAGATGAACGGGAATAAACAACTAGCTTTTAGGGTGAGAGAGAAAGATGAGAAGAGAGAGGGAGTCGAGAGGGAGAGAGGGATCGAAAGAATCCAGAAGGAGAACTCAGCAATTTCTTGATAAGCAGTCAAGTTTCATCAGAACGCCCTCTAAGTTTGCAACTCTAGGGAAACTTGGCTTGTTGAAGAATTGCTTGATGCAAACAGTAGAATGGTTGCTTGAACAAATACATTTTGCCACTTTTGTCTGATATTCCATAAATTGTCGTCCAGTTTATGACCCAAGACACTTATTTCGTTCAGTGTTACTATCTGGCGGCAGCTAAACTTGTATACAACTCTCTTTGTGATGCTTAATAGTCTATCATGCATCTATCCCAGCTTACTCCTCGATGACACTACTGATTGTACAATTGATTTTGTCATTGTGTTTCATATTCCATCTTGATTTATAGGATTATACATTAATTCTGTAATTAATGTGCTTTTTTGCCCTAAGCTGACAGACAGAGAGCCAATTATTTTTTGCGTGTCACTACATACAATATTAACGAATACAATGGAGAAAGCATTTTTCATTCAATTCTGAAAACATTTTTCATTCAATTCTTCACAATATTTTATTTGTCTTATAGTTTCTTGCATGTACTATTCATTATCTCTTCTTAATTGCAGAAGGCTCTAATAATCTGATAAGGAAGAAATAAAACACACTAGAAATTGTTATTGTTCCCTAAAGATATATTCTTGCTGTTGCCGTCCCTTTTTTTCATCAGTTAAAAGCTGCTTATATTCTGTCCTAGCATCTGCTTTTTCACTCTTATATATCCTTGTTGTTTCATGCAGATGGGCTGTTCTATTTTTTGTGTTTTCATGCTTTTAAACCTTTTCACTTCTAATCAGTGTAGAATTTTGTATGTGATCAATGAATTGCAGTAATTGCACCGGGGTTTCATTCTGCATTTCTGGAAGCTATGATTAAAGTTTTCATTGATTGTTCAGAGAGAACGGTGGCCAAGCTTGAGAGTCTTCTTGATGGTGCATGTATAAAAGATCAAACAATCGAGTTAGACCTTGAAGCTGAATTTTCAAATCTGGCACTTGACGCTATTGGATTAGCTATATTCAACTATGATTTCTGTTCGGTCACTAAAGAATCTCCAGTAATTAAGGTTTGAATCAAATTGTAAATGGTAGTTATTTGCTTCACTTTTCATTTCTGCAGTTAATCATTTTCTGTATTTTGGTTGGCTTTTCTAGGAAATTGAGAATACTACTTAGTGTGACACTGTTTTTAAAGAATGAATATAGAGCAAGGTGGTTTACAAGGTATCAGTGTTGAAGTAACTTTTCCCTCTGTTGCAATCTTAGTAATGCAAGCCATCTTAAAGTCTAGGGCATTCTAGTATATATGATGCAACGCACAAATCATGCATACAAAATCAAATTTACATTTTTGAAATTCATCATTTAAACAAATATTCACTTATTTTACTCAAAATACAAAACATGAAAATTTTTACAGATTGTATTTTAATGGGTTACCTTGATGACGTTACTCATAACTTGAAGATAAAAAAAAAATCACACATTGATAAAATTCAGCTGTATGAAATATGTCCAAATCCACGCACAATGGCTGATAAATAACTAAAATTACTATAAAAGAAAATTAGTAAAAAGTGTCACCAATGATATCAATTCAACTTTTTTGCTGGTACAAGGATATGGATTCCTTTGCAGTTGGTATTCAGTACTTGCTTCATCATAGAAAAGTGGTTACACTGCTTCTGATCGAGTATAAAGAGAATGAAATTTTGAAAAGAATTTTGCACGATCTAATATACTATTCTTGGGTGATCCCTTTGTTCTTTTTGATATTCAAGATACATATAGAGCGAAGATGTAGTTTTTAAGGCAACCTATTTTATGTTTCTATGATTATTTTTTATCCAAAGGTGAGTTATCAGGGATTATTTGGTGGATCATGGTTTTCCAGGGTACAAATTCTCCGAAATTGCTACATCTCAGATATGATTCTTGCAAAATTTCTCTTTTAAAAAGATCGTCTAATCTAGATTACCCATTGAACATTGAGATAGATTTGTCCTAAACATTGAGTATGGTGATGTCAGGTTGTGGATACGGTTAATCTTAATTCTTATTTAGAGGCAAGGAAGCACTAGTTAGATACATTTATTTAAATAAATTATCTAGCAATAGCAATAATATTAGTTATTCAACTATTGTTATTCTTCTTATACACTCTTAGTTGGGCCTTCCAACTTCGTTGTTGCTGGGTCCTTGGTCTCAAATGATGAAGGAGAGTTGTGTCAGGTCATCGACAATGAGTGCAACATTTTATCGAATCTTCTTATGATATTAATCTTTTAGGAAATTGTGTTAGATCTAGAGTGTTTCTTGGAAGCAAGGTGTTGTATTGCCTGAATGTAATGAAAAGTGTGCTAAGGGTGTTTTATCAGCGCTTGGGTGCGAGGGTTCTTGCATTATGGATGAATGCGGGTAAAGAAACTTGTATGAGACTCTAAATTAAGAATGTGGTCTAAATATTAGCATTGTCATTGGTAAACTTTTTGAGTTGGTAGATATTATGATTAATAGAATAAAGATTTTGTTTTTAATAAATAAAATGGGCGGAAGGGAAGCAAAAAAATAAAGTGTAAAATTTAAATGCTGTGAACCCCACCCCTATAGTTTCGGTATGGATTTTCTTTTCTCTAATCAAAGCACATTTGATTAATCATGGAATTCTTTACTCCTTGGGATCAACAAGCCTCCCAAGGTAGATTTTGCTACGACAAATCCTCTTTGGCTGTCAGTGCCTCGAGCCCTTGTGGAAATTTGATTTTACCTAGCATTTTGAAAACATAATTTGGATAGCAGATGAGTTCAATGGTTATTATCAAGAGGTGAGGTTTGAAGATTTGCCTTCTTTCTGCTTAAGTTTCAATTAATTGGACACGATTTCACAAGCTGTTATAAGTTGCACCTGTATCTTATTCCAAATAATATAGTAAGTGCTCAAAAGCCTATACCTAGAGCCAAGACCAGATTGGTGTATGTTCCAAAAAAGAACATGTTATGGATAGCACCCCTTTGATTAACACAAAGAAATTTGAAGTTGATGATGTGGTTGCCGGTGGGTTGACCGATAGCACGGCCGAACCCGCCTCATTGACCCTTGGAAGTGGGGAGCCCTGTGATCAGGATGCAGTAGAAAACATTGGGTCAGATTAGCTAATGATTCATAGCTGCCTGTGTATGAAGCCCAAACATTGAAGGAGACTGAGGTGGTGCTGACCTTAATCTGTTATCTACTACAAATCTTTGAAATGCCCTTGCTTCATCAATTGATAAATTGAAGAGACAGGAAGCGGATGAGCTTAAGGTGAATCCTAATATTAAAGTCTTAATGGGAGCTCCCTCGAAAATGCTTAAACAATTTTTTGGTGAAATCCATTTTGTCTTTAGTGAACGACATGATGATGATATGTTTGAAGAGGCTCACCCAAGTCTAACTCCATATACCATAAAGTATCACCCAATTAGCACAAGTAAAGGGACTACCAATGAGGATGCTTCTCCTATTGGGATTCGATTATGAAGATTCCCGAGTTTGTGCTGAGTATGCATGTTGGTTACTCCATTCCTCTTTGGGTACGCTTGCCAAATCTATCGCTGAATTTATGGGGAAAAGAGAACATCACTCAAATTGCCTCAATGATTGGGAGGCTTTTAATGATTGACAGCCCAACGATTCGGGAGGAGAGGTTTGCCTATTCTTGAGTTTGTGTGGAAGTCGATCTCCAAGAAACTCATCTCCTCCATTAACATCCGATGCAAGAGAGGTATGTTCTCCCAAATTGTTTCTTATGAAGGCATCTCAGTTTTTTGTAAGTCTTGCAGCATGGCTGACCATAAAGAGGAAACGTGCCCACCAAACCACAATCAAGGAGCTTTGTAAGACGGGGCAAGCGCTCCACCACGTGATCCAAATGAGTGGATCATGGTTCAGCACGAGCGCCCTTTTGGAGGCAAACGAGCACACCGCTTAATCCTAAGCCGACCACTCACAATGGGCAGGGTGCTCCTTGAGGCCGCTCCCATACTCGACCTCAGTCGGGATCGCAGAGCCACAACCGGCCCCACTAGCTCGCCAACCACAATCCTCGCTGTTTGCGGCTCTTGAAGATGGGGATAATTCTTGTGCCCCTGAGATGGAGGCTCCTTTACTGGAGAAACACCCTCAAACACCGCCCCACCCTTCACGATTAGCCCCTCAGTCGAGGGCTAGCTCGGTGACCCAGGAATGGTCACTCAGGCAATCTCATATACCTCATGACTTGGTGGATGTGGATTTGGCAGCATCCAGTCCTCCTGTGTGATGGCACCACTGCTATAATGGCCGCTCCGCCAATGATCAAAGTTGCAGAACCGTCGTCCCATATCTTACGGCCACAACACCGAGAGCCGTCGTGTTCTCAGTAAACGACATCCTTGCATGGAATTGTCGTGGTTGTTTGCATTACTGGAGACTCGTGTCGAGTCATTTACTTGCCGCGATGCGGACCGCTTCTTTGAACGACATTGGAGCTTTGCGGCCCAGCCTTCTGCAGGATGCTCAGGAGGTATCATTCTTGCTTAGTAGGAGGATTCCTTGAAGTGTGAGGTGCACGTCTATTGCAGCCAGCTAATCCTTACCACCATCACTCTGCGGTCAGGGACTCGCATCTAGTTCTGTGATGTTTAGGCGTTCACTGATTTGTACCGTTAGAGGTAGCTCTGGTAGACAATTCTTGCTGTTCTGGAAGGAGTTCAGAGTGACTGCTGCTCAGACAGATTTCTGGGAGATTCTTGATACGTGCCTTCTCCATGACCCAGGAACAACAATAGGGATAGAGTTCGCCACATCTGGGAACATTTGACCGAATGCTTCTCAGCACATAGGCCCTGGACCTTCTGCTGGGGGCAGTTGTGCACCCCTTTCCCCGGGTCGATTCCGATCACTTTCCTATTTTTTTGACAGATGCTTGTCTTAGCTTCTAGAGTACCGGAGCGCGTTGCAAGTTTGAGGTCACCTGGTTCCTGTACCCGGAGGCCTTTGCGGTGGAGAGGAATTGGGGGCGGCCATCTCAATGTTTGTCGTCCTCTATACTCAACTACAAGTTCGCACACACTCTCAGGGCTATGTGGCGATGGGACGAGACACACTTCCTGATCTTCAGAAAAGTGGCGGAGCTCACTTTGATCTTGGTTCAACTACAGATGGAGGACATGGAGACAACTAGAAAAGGTGACCCAAAGCTTGTTCAGCAGCACTAGGCCACTACCCAGGAGCTCTCTTAGGTGGAGGTGAAGATGGCGTGCTGGTGGTGGCGGCGCGCCAAGGCACGGTGGTTCTCTCAGGGTAACCGATGTACTTCGGTGTTTCTGCTGTTTGCGAAGGAGCCATAAGTCGAATACTGCCCTTGCGCTTCAGGAGTTTGGGGAACTCACATCAGATCCGACACAGATTCACCAGGTTTTCTTTGATTTCTTCCAGAGGAAGTGGGCCTCCTCTAGTCCCATAAGGGATTGCCCACATGATCTGATTCCAGATCGTGTCCTTGATGATGTAGATTTTGCCTTTCTTCAAGGTCTGGTCATAGACGTAGAATTCTGGGAAACCCCGAGGGACCTTGGCCCTGACCGTTCCCCTAGGATCGATGGAATCACCCCTTCTTTCTTTACAGGCTACTGGAAGGTCACCTAGGATGACTCCTTGGCAGCCATTTACCATTTCTTTGATGGTGGACGGATGCCTCAATGCTGGCGTGACACTATATTAGTCCTCGTACCTAAAGGGGAGGAGGCTTCTACTCCGAGGCAGTTCCATCCGATTAGCCTGTATAACACTGTTTATAAGGTGGTGGTTAAGATCTTGGTCATGCGCCTTAAGGCAGTGTTGCCCACATTGATCTCCCGGGAACATGACGCTTTTGTTCCTGGGAGAGATAGTAGTGAGAACTGCTTCACAGTCAAGAAGATTCTTGCGTGACTCTCATTCCACCTCGAAGGTCGGTCACATGGCTATCAAGGTGGCTATGGAGCAAGCTTATGACGTATGGAGTGGGAGTGTCTTCGGATGGTTCTACGTAGCTTTGGCTTTCTGCAGATATGGTCTAACTGGACCCACCAGTGCGTTCAGACCCCCAGGTTCTTTGTACCCCTGCACGGGCAACGACTTCCTTAGATTGTAGGCAGGCGGGGTTTCAAGCAGGGTTGTCCGCTTTCTCCATATTTATTCATTCTGTGTTCAGAGCTTTTCTCTTTGCTAGTTCGGTGACAGGAGAGGATTTGTCGCTCAATTGGGATCACTCTTGATTGGGGCGGGCCCCGTTCTCCCACTTGATTTATGCAGACGATTTGATACTTTTTGCTCCAGCCTTTGAGGCGGGTGGTTATGAGATGCAACGGATTTTGACCGAGTACGGTAGCTGAACCGAACAATCGTGAGTTCGCAGAAATCACAGATTGTCTTCAGTGGGTGGACTCCGGCTTATCGCCAGCGCAGGATTGCCATTAGTCTTGGGTTCATGAGAGGAGATTCTTCGAGATACATTGGTGTCACAATGACGGGCAAACCACCGAAGCAGGTTGATTATTTAGAGGAGTGATTCAGCAGGTTAGAGTCAGGATTGGCTCTTGGAGGTAGTTGACATCTTTCATTGGCCGAACGACTTTTCTTGATTAGGTTTGTTCTTGCCATGATCCCGAGTTACTTGATGATGGTGGCCCTGATTATGGACTCCTACTTTTAGACATCGAGGCTATCTGTGATGTCCAAATGTCGGCTCGGTGAGAACTATCCCGGCTTTCAGGTGGTCACATACCGCAGAGTCATATTGAGCAATTTGAAAGAAAAAAGAATACATATATAAAAGCCAAGAGATATTCTCCTTCTAATTAAATTTCATATTACAAAAATCTTCAACGTTCCTCTTACAAAAAAGATAAACTGAAACAAAAGGAAAATAAAAATGAAAGTAAAAGTAAATTAGTGTCGTAGATCCCTTAGCAAGTTTGAAAATTTAAGAATTAAGGTTCTTGTTCGAATTCTCCCAAAAGCACTTGACCTGGTATTGAAGGAAAAATAAGACAATAGTACAAACAGGATAAATAATTTCTTGTAACAAGTATTATCACAAAGATATTGGTTACTGATGTTATTTTTCTAGTAACCAACCACGGATGTTGTCAATGTCATTTTTCCAGTTACTAACTACGAATGTTACTGATGTTGTTTTTCTAGTAATTAAGCACGAATGTTACTGATATCATTTTTTCTGTAGTTAATCACGAATGTTACTGATATAATTTTTCCAGTAACCAACCATGTTAAAAGATTGTTAGTTTTGAACAACCAACTAAGCATCAATTTGAATTTGGCTCAAAGCGAAGCTAAGCTGCAGTAAAGTGCAAAAGTAATACATGTTTATATACTGGGTATCTTTTTCTTTATAAGTTCAAAAGTGCAATAGTTTGATCTAATCTGCATTTAAATTTTTGATAATTTAAATTAGTTTTTTAGCCAATATTATAATGAAAGTGATATAATATTTTTTGGGATATTTACTTTCTTCTTTTCTATTATGTCTTTTTTAGGAATACACATATAAAGACCAAATGATATTTTTCATTCATTAAAATTACATATTACAAAAATCTCCAACGCACACCTTATACAATGTTCATCTTTTTAGAACCAAAATAAAATAAAAAGATAAATAAAATAGCGCCATAGATCCATCAGCGAATTTGAAAATTTATGAATTAGGGGTTTTGTGAGAATTTTCTCAGAAGTACCTGACTTGGTATTATAAAGAAAACAATACTGGGATTTGAATTCCCAGTAATTAGAGGATACTCTAAGTACCGCAATAAATAATAAAATATTATATTTTATAATAGCAAATATGCGATTAGCAGAAATAAGGATGTAATAAAATACAGGAAAAATAAGGCAATAGCGTAAACAGAATAATTACTTTCCTGCTAAAAGTATTGTCACAAAGAAACAAGTTACTGAGTCATTTTTTCAGTATCCCATCATGAATGTTGCTGATGTCATTTTTCAGTAACTAACCACGAATGTTACTGATGTCATTTTTTCAGTGACTAATCACGAATGTTACTATTGTCATTTTTTCAGTAACCAATGACATTATAAAAGAGATGTTGGTTCCGAACAACCACCAAACTTCAATATGAATTTGACTAAAGCGAAGTTACGCAGCAGTAAAGTGCAATAAATAATGCATGTTCATAAACTGGGTACCTTTTTCTTCAAGTTCAAAAGTGCAATAGTTTGATCGAATCTGCATTTAGATTTGATATTTTAATTAGCCTTTTTTAGCTAATATTTTTAGGAGTAATCATTATATTTATTTATATTCTATTTTTCTGTCACTTTCTCATTTTGATATAAGTTTTGACTTTTAAGTTATTGAGATAGCAGTAATATTTATTATAGTGTTATTATTATCATTATAATGATATAATAATGTACGAAAGAAAAAGACAAATTGGAAATGATTGAATTGAAATTGACAAAAATAAAAATAATAGTCATTTTATAATATTTTCACTGTTATTCATTATTAATTAATGACCAATAATAATGTAAATGACATAATTTTATCAATATTATTTTCATAATAATGATTTATTAAGTTTATGTAATTAAATTAAAATAAAATAAAAATGAAGAAAATAATAGCAAAAGTTCCCCTCATTATCTTCCTCTTTTCCTTCTCTTCTTACTTAAGGTTGGGGTTGCCGAAAGCCGGAGGGAGGCCGGACGTGGCTGAAGGGAGCCGGAGGGGCTGGCTGGCTGCTGTAGGAGGGCTGACTGGGAAGGTTGGCTCGCAGGGCTGAGGAGGCTGGCTGCTGTGGGAGAGGAGGGGGTGGGTTGAGGGGGTATAAATAGGAAAAGGAGGGAGAGGAAGAGCCTTGGGTCGACCAGGTGCCGACCAACCTGCGCCGAAACGGTGCAGGCGACTCTCCCTAGCGCGGAAGGTTTCGCGTACAAGGCTTTGTCGAGCGACAGTGCAGGGGGCAACGGGGAAAGAAGGAAATCTTAATGAAAAATTTAAATAATTACTTAAGGTTAAAATTTTAGCATTTTCCGCCGTTTGATGTTCAAAAATAATGAAATTTTACATCTATGAGTGTTATGACGAAACAAACACCTTTGTGCCAAAATTTTTTGATTCGGAGCAAAATTTTATTTTAAATTAATTTCTAAAGTTTTAAATTTCAAAAATTAATTGAGATCGAACCGGCTCTCTAAAATTGATGAAACTTCATGAGCAGCTTTTAAATAATATACTCAATATAATGACAAAAAAATCGATGAATTTGGACACGTATTTAATGTTTTTAATTTATTGAATTTAAAAAATCAGAAAAATAAATCGGGAGTTTCTGTTGCCCGGATTTTCTCAAATTAGGGCATTTTGACCTTAAAAATTATTTCTATCTAAAGGTATTTTTGTTTGCACTAATTTGAAGTTTCTCGGGATCCTGATGTTAGAGTCGGGATTTTGACCTAATTTGGAAAGTAACGATATTGGGTCGCTATTAACTCCCTTAAAAATGATGCCGTCCTTAACATCATAAGAACAAAACAAAGTCTTAAAGGGAGTTTTGGGGGGTACCTTTAACTAGGAAATAACTCCGGATACTTCCTTTGCATATTATCTTCATTTTCCCACGTGGCTTTCTTTGCATTATGGTTATGCCACTGAGCTTTAACCATCGGGATCGTTCTGCTTCTTAATTTGCAGCGGTTTTTTTCAATGATTTGAAGAGGTTTTTCGACATAAGTCAGTTCAGGCTGAATTTCGACTATCGAATCAGAAATTTGCTGAGAGGATTCCTAGAGGCATTTGCTGAGTGCTGATACGTGAAAAACACTGTGCACGGCAAAAAATCTTTCAGGAAGTTTAAATCCGTAAGTTGAACTTCCAATTTTTGCAATTACTACGAATGGTTCAATATATATGGGGCTCAGCTTGCCAGTAACTCCAAAGTGATGTATTCCTTTCATAGGGCTAAGCTTTAGATAAGCACAATCACCAACGTGAAATTCTAGCATCCAGTGTTTTGCATCGTGGTACTTCTTTTGTCGGTTTTGGGATGCTGCAATTCGGCTCTTAATTAGCCTTATCTTTTCATTCGTTTCTTCAATTAACTCATAACCATAAATTTGCGCATCTCCAACTTGTATCCATGCTAGAGGAGTGCTGCACTTTATTCCATATAAGACTTCATATGGGGCCATCTCAATGCTCGATTGGTGGTTATTTTTATACGCAAATTCAATTAATGGTATGTGTTTTTTCCAACTACCACCAAAATCTAAGATAGTTAGCCGCAACAGATTTTCTAGTATTTGTTTATTCCTTTCAGTCTGCCCATACATATGTGGATGGAAAGCGGTGCTTAGAGCTTGCACGATTTCCAAATCGCGATGTACCGTTTGCCAATATCGGGACGTAACCCTGCTATCTCGATCTGAGACTATGATTTTTGGAATTCTATGGAGTCTAATTATTTCTTTGATATAAATTTTGGCTAACTTCTCAACGGTGTCTGTTTGCTTAATATGAATAAAATGGGCTAATTTAATCAATCGATCAACTATTACCCAAATTGCATCTGCTCCTAAACAATTCTTGGGTGAATCTCATGATCTTTCAGGAAGTTTAAGTCTGTAAGCCGAGCTTCGAATTTTTGCAGCTACTTCGAAAGGTTCAATATATCTGGGGCTCAGCTTACCAGTAACTCCAAAGCTATGTATTCCTTTCATAGGACTAACCTTTAGATAAGCACGATCACTAACGCGAAATCCTAGCATCTTGTGATTTGCGTCGTGGTACTTCTTTGGTATGTCCTAGGCTACCGCAATTCGGCTCTTGATTAGCCTTATCTTTTCGTTTATCTCTTCAATTAACTCAGAGCCATAATTTTGTACATCTCCAACTTGTGTCCAAGCTAATGGAGTATTGCACTTTCTTCCATATAAGGCTTCATAAGGGGCCATCCCAATACTCGACTGGTGGCTATTATTACACGCAAATTCTATTAAGGTATGTGCTCTTCCCAACTACCACCAAAATTTAAAATACTCAAACGCAATAGATATTCAAGTATTTGATTAACTCTTTCAGTCTGCCAATCGGTTTATGGATGGAAAGCGGTGCTTAGAGCTAGCACGGTTCCTAAATTGTGGTTTACCGCTTGCTAGAATCGGGATGTAAATCTACTATCTCGATTCAAGACTATAACTTTTGGAATTCCGTGGAGTCTGATTATTTTCTTGATATAAATTTTGGCTAACTTTTCAACGGTGTTAGTTTGCTTAATTGGAATAAAATAGGCTGATTTTGTCAAATGATCCACTGTAACCCAAATTGCATCTGCTCTTGAATGACTCTTGGGTAATCCCATGACAATTCATAAAAATATTTGACCACTTCCATTTCGGGATTTCTAATGGATGTAAGAGTCCACCTGGTTTCTGATATTCAGCTTTTACTAAACAACACACATGACACTTAGCAATAAATTTAGCCACGCTTCTCTTGAGTCCTGGCCACCTGAATACTTTCTTTAGACCTTAATACAATTTGTTGTTTCCAGGGTGAACTGAATATCCTAAGTTTTGAGCTTCGCTTAGTATCTGGTTTCGAATTGATGCATTATTAGGAACCCAAACTCTTTTTCCGTGATAAGTATACATCCCTTGCTGAAATTATAAGTCTAATTTGCGTCCATTTTCTGTTTGCTTTTAACTTTGAATATTCTGGGTCTTGTTCTTGAGCGCTTGATATCTACTGCAGTAGCGTAGGTTCAGTGGAACTTATTTGAAGTTGATCGTTTAATTGCTTGCTGTAAATGGGCCTTATCCCCAATTTTTGGAACTCTTTAACCAAGGGGCTTGCCATGATCATTTCATTCAGAGACACTTTTCTGCTAAGGGCGTCAGATAGAATGTTGGCCTTCCTGAGTGATATGCGATACTAAGATCGTAGTCACAGATTAATTCAAACCATCTTCTTTGCCTGCAGTTTAGTTGCTTTTGGGTAAAAATATAGTTTAGGCTTTGGTGGTATGAAAAGATCTCACATCACACCCCATACAAGTAGTGCTTCCAGATCTTTAAGGCAAAAACAATCGACGCTAACTCCAGATCATGAACTGGGTAGTTTTTTTCATGCTTCTTTAATTGCCTTGAGGCATAGGCAATTACCTACCCTTATTGCATAATGACACATCCCAATCCAATGTTGGATGCATCAGTGAATACTTGATAATCTAATCCTTCTTGTGGTAGGATTAGAACTTGAGCGACAGTCAGTACTTCTTTTAATTTATAGAAGGCTTCTTCACAGTCTTGGCTCTAGACGAAAGGTACCGCTTTTTGAGTTAACCTTGAAAGAGGTAAGGCTAATAGAGAAAATTTCTTAACAAACTTTCGGTAGTAGCCTGCTAGACCCAAAAAGCTTTGAATTTTAGTTATAGTGGTGGGTTGTGGCATTCCTGAATTGCGCTAATTTTATTCTGATCAACTTTTATTCCTTCTGCACTAATTACATGACCAAGAAAGGCGACAGATTTCAGCCAAAATTCTCATTTTGCGAATTTTGCAAATAGTTGATGCTCCTTTAATGTGCTCAACACGAGTCTTATGTGAATCTCATAATTTTTTTCACTTTTGGAGCAAATAAGAATATCGTTGATAAACACGATCACAAATTTATCTAGAAAGGGTCTAAGAACTCGCTGCATTAGATATATTAAGACTGATGGGGCATTGGTTAACCCGAATGACATTACCAAAAACTCAAAATGTCCGTAACGAGTTTTGAACACTGTTTTTGGAATGTATTCTTCTCGCACCCAGACTTGATGATAACATAATCGTAGATCTCTTTTTGAGAAGACTTTGGCCTCGACGAGTTGATCGAATAGATCGTCTATTCGAGGTAGCGGATATTTATTATTGATGGTTATTTTGTTTAATTCTTGGTAGTCAATGCACATGTGCATCGAACCATTTTTTTCTTAACAAAAAGAACTGGAGCTCCCAGGGTGACATGCTGGGCTTAATAAGACATTTTTCCATTAGTTCTTACAATTGCTCGTGAAGTTTTTGCAGCTCTTTTGGGGCTAGACGGTAAAGTGCCTTTGACAGCGGCTGCGATCCAGGTACTAAGTCAATAGTAAAATTTACTTCCTTATTGGAGGTAGATTAGGGAGCTCGTCTGGGAAGACATCAGGGAATTCTCTGATTATTCTGGTTTTTGATAACGAGATGTCTTTTTCTAATTCTTTTATCATAGAGACTAAGTAGCGTCGCACTCTATGCGAATTAACTTTTTAGCTTTAAGTGCGTTGATTAGTGAGGCGTTAATACCCGATCTGCTTATGAACACCTCTGGTTTTCTTTCTCTTTTAAGAGTAATCTTCTTCTTTCGATAATCAATGACCGCTTCATGCATACTTAACCAATCAATTCTTAAAATAATGTCAAAGTTCATTATAAGGAGAATTTATAGAGTAATCTCATATACCACATCAATTGGGATATTGCAAACGCAAAACTATTGAGCACTCATAGTGGCACCAGAGGCAACCCAATCTTAAGAGTGTTGGCTAGATTGTAACATGAAATATTGAGAGCCCCAACGCAATTTTCCAAAATAAATGAGTGACTTGCTCCCGTATCAAACAAGATGTTAAAAGATTTACTATTAATTTGTATGGCCCTAGTTAGAAAAGGAAACAACTATTATTAAAGGTTTATACAAGCGTGTTGAGAGATTTTTTTTTAAAATGAGAAAGGTAATGTACTTGACACCACGTTGTTGTCGTCGGGTGCCATGATAGGAGTGAGGGCGTACATTCTTGCTCGAACAGTGGATCGAGGAATCTGTCCATTCCTTTGGGTAGGCATTGTTGTTGAAGTGACTTGTCTAAGAATAGCTCCTCTTCGTTGATTGTTGGCGGGGGAAGGGGCTGTGGTGCTGAGTTCTGTCTTAGGGCAGATCTTGCCCCAGGGATAACCTCTCCATTGATCGCCTTCTTGGCGATACAGAAACGATAACTGTGACCGGAGTGCCCGCAGATAAAACAACGGTTCTGCTCGGGAGGGGGCTGCTAGTGCTGAGTTTTGTCTTAGGTTAGATCTTGCCCCAGGGATAACCTCTCTATCGATTGCCTTCTTGGCGATACAGAAACGATAACCGTGACCAGAGTGCCCGCTGATAAAACAACGGTTCTGCTTGTGATAGCATCTCTCGGTCGGCTGAGGTCGATCACAATTAAGACTTTCATTGGTCCTGGGAGCTTTTGCAGGCATATGATATGCCTTGGCTGGTGGAGGGTAACGAGGTCGCTTGTAAGCCTTCTGGTCCCTAGCAGAAGTGATCGGCCTTTTCCTTTGCCTTTCCACGATCATCTGCTCATTGTGCTCAAGCATTGTTGCACAGTCTAAAAGATCGACAAATTTTGTATGCCCAAGTAAAATCAGGTTAGTGCGAATGCTGTCTTTTAGACCTTCCAGGAACCTACTGCACCTTGAAGCTTTGCAATTTACCAGCTTAGGTGCATAACAAGAGAGTTTTGTGAATTCTGTCTCGTAAGCCGCCACTGATCTGCTCCCCTAAGTTACCCTTATGGTTTGGCTCTCCAGAATCCTCTGCGCAAAATAAGGAATATAGCGGCTTCTGAATGCGTTAGTGAATCCTGCCCAAGGTATGTTCTCAAAACTGATGCCTTTAAAGGTAATTTTGTAAGTAATTTTCCACCACCTTTCGGCATCACCGTCTAGTAAATATTTTGCTAGTCTAACTTCTTCGATTGTAAGACACTTAACCTGTTCAACTTACTTTCCACAGCCTGAATCCAATCCTCAGCGTCCATAGGTCGGGCTGAGCTGTTAAAAGTAGGGGGATTCAACTTAAGGAAGGCTTGTAAGGCATCGTCTACCCTCAATCTGTCATTGAGAGGGTTCTGGTGCGAACAAGGAGGCAGAGGCTTTCCCTTGGTTTGAAAGGGCTAGCAATACAACTTATAGTAGCCGGTCTATCCTATTATCTGTTGTAGATGCAAATATGATCGACTTGACTGGGGTTGCAGAAGGTATTGCGATGAAGGCTTCGTCGAAATCTATCTATTGGAAATGATTAATAAAACTTGAGATTAGAATAGGGTGCATGTAACTGAATATACAAATAATTATTTGTAACGATAAATAAAGTTTACAAAATTTTTGATTCAAAAAGTTTCTATTAATAAAATATCCGTATACAAAAAGTGCATTAACAGTAGGATTTAATCTTTGCTGGATGCACTATCAAAAAAGTATAATCAAGGTTCTATTCTAAGTTTTCTGTTCATCGGAGGAATCAGAATTAGTCGACCTTCATTTTGATGCGGACTCGCTGTGGTTCGTAGCTTTACTCTTTCCTTTGGAAGTAGAAGTTGTCGTTCGTCGATTTTGATGAGCTTTTTCATGTTATGAAGCTCATCTTGAAGTTGAATGACTTGACGTTTTTGTACGTCATCAGTTTTGATGAGCTTTTTCATGTTATGAAGCTCATCCTGAAGCTGAATGACTTGACGTTTTTGTACGTCGTCTTTACTTGCTAGCTTCCATTTTAACGTGAATATTTTTGCATATGACACCTTTCAGCTCCTCCTGGACTTCCTTTTCTAATTCCAAAATCTGATTTCTAGATACCAATACCCACCATGCTAGGGTGCTTTCAATTCACTTAGTTTTTCTGTCATCGGATCATCTGTTTTTTTTTGCCGCGGGGGCGTCTTTATTTGTGTTAGGATTAGTTACTCTTGAGTACGAAGAGTCACCATCACTCCCCTCATCCTCAAATTACTCAATCATCTCATCATGGGGATCCATCTATAAAAAGTAAAATGGTTAATACAAAAATGTTATTTTAGTACTTTCATGCTCTAATTGCAATGAAGAAAGAGAGTTATCACTTCATGACTTAACATGGTACTATTATTCTATGTTGATTTAATCTTTTTAGAATGAACATATCTTTGTTTTTGTATATATATTCTTTCCTCTCAAATGTGTTCAATCCTGCTCTGATACCAACTGTGATGTCCTGATGCTGGCTCAACGAGAACTTACATACCGCAGGGGCATATTGAACAATTTGAAAGAAAAAGGAATACACAAAAGCTAAGAGATATTCTCCTTCTATTAAATTTTTATATTACAAAAATCTCTAACGTTTCTCTTACAAAGTTTATCAAAGATGAACTGAAACAAAAGAAAAATAAAAATAAAAGTAAAAGTAAAGTAGTATCGTGAATCCCTCAGCAAGTTTGAAAATTTAATAATTAGGGTTCTTGTTCGAATTCTCCTGGAAGTACATGACCTAGTATTGTATAGAAAACAATACCGATATTGGAATTCTCAATAATTAGATAATACTCTAAATACCGCACCGCAGTAAATAATAAAATATTACATTTTTATAATAGTTGATATGCGATTAGCGAAAATAAGGATGTAATAAATACAGGAAAAATAAGGCAATTGCGCAAACGAGATATATAATTTCTTGCAACAAGTATAATCACGAAGATGTTGGTTATTGATGTCATTTTTCCAGTAACCAACCACGAATATTACTGATATCATTTTTCCAGTAATAAGCCACGAATGTTACTGATGTAATTTTTCCAGTTACTAACCATGAATATTATTGATGTCATTTTTCCAGTAACTAACCACGAATATTATTGATGTCATTTTCTCAATAACTAATCACAAATATTATTGATGTCATTTTTTCAGTAACCAACCACGTTAAAAAAGAGATATTAGTTTCGAACAACCAGCCAAGCTTCAATATGAATTTGGCTCAAAGCGAAATTAAGCAGCAGTAAAGTGCAAAAACTAATATATGTTCATATACTTGGTACCTTTTTCTTTAAGTTTAAAAGTGCGACAGTTTGATCAAATTTGCATTTAGATTTGATATTTTAATTAGCCCTTTTTAGCCAATAATTTTTGGAGTAATTATTATCTTTTTTCTATTTTATTTTTTTCTTTCCCTTTCATAGAAGCTTGACTTTTAAGTTACTGAGATAACAGTAATATTTATTATAGCGTTATTATTATCATTATAATAATAATAATAATGTACGAAAGAAAAACACAGAATGAAAATGATTGAATTGAAATTGACAAAAATATAAATAATAGTCATCTTATAATATTTTCACTGTTATTATTAATTAATGACAACAATAATAATATAAATAACATAATTTTATCATTATTATTTTCATAATAATGATTTGTTAAGTATATAATTAAAATAAAATAAAAAAATGAATAAAATAATATCAAAATTTCCCCTCATTCTCTTTCTCTTTTCTTCTCTTCTTACCTAAGGTTGGGGTTGCCAAAAGCCAAAGGGAGGCCAGACGTGGCTGAAGGGAGCCAGAGGGGTTGGCCAGAGCTGGGGCTGGCTGGCTGGCTGGGAAGGTTGGCTGGCAAGGCTGAGGGGGTATAAATAAGAAGAGGGAGAGTCTTGGGGTCAGCAAGTGCCGACCAACCTGCGCCAAAATAGTGCAGGAGGCTCTCCCTGGCGCGGAAGGTTCCGCATACAGGGCTCTGTCGAGAGACAGAGCCCGCTCGATCGCAGGGGGACAGGGAAAGAAGGATATCTTAAGGAAAAATTTAAATAATTACTTAAGGTTAAAATTTTCGTATTTATTCGCCGGTTGGCGTCCAAAAATAACGAAACAAACACTCTCGAGCCGAAACAAACACCCTCGAGCCGAAAAATTTTGATTTAGAGTAAAGTTTTGTTTTAAATTAATTTTTGAAATTTTAAATTTCAAAAATTAATTGAGATTGATCTCCAAAATCGATGAAATTTCATGAGCAGCCTTTAAATAATATACTTAACGTAATGTCACGAAAATCAATGAATTTGAACACATTTAATGTTTTTACTTTATTGAATTTAAAAAGTTCTGAAAAATAAAGTGGGAGTTTTCATTTTTCGGATTTCTCCTAAATTATGGCACTTTGATTTTAAAAATTATTTCTATCTAAATATATTTTTGTTTGTCATAATTTGAAGTTTCCCGGGATCATGATGTTAGAGTCGGGATTTTGACATAATTTGCAAAGTAACGATATTGTGTTGTTACACTATCCTCCGTAAATTCTTTTGTGAAGAAGCGGAAGGCAGTGGTTTGCGCTATGTCAGATGACAGGAGGTCTGTTGCCCTTTAGCTGCTGGTGGCCTTGGCATCAGAGATCTGTAAACTTGGCGGTGAGTCCTTGTGTCCCGCCATACTCTCATCTATGTCAGGCATGAGGGCCCTTTATAGGTCCAAGCGATGGAGTTCCGCTACCCCCATAGAGGTGACTTCTCAATCCATCAGGCGGATTATGCAGTCTCGAGGATTTTGGGTTACGGGTGGCCGATTGTTCAGAGGTACACACAGTTGGAGCAGGACACCTTGCAGTGGCGGGGGGATGTTTTTTATGAGAGTCTTGCCAGTCAGCTATACCGTGCCGAGATGTAGCATCAGAGGTGGGCCTTTGCCGCCATCTGGGAGATGTCGCTGGGACCGAGGGAGGCTTGCTCATGTGGAGATTGCTCATAGATGCCATTCCGACAGGGACCTGGCTCCACTGACGATGTCTTGCACAGTCTCCTAGTTGTGTTTGGGGCTATGAGGTTGAGGAGGACAGGGGGCACTTTGTTGTGCACTGTTTCTCGAGCCATCTAGGATATTTTCGTTTGGGTTTACTTCCAATAATTTTTCTTCTTGGGAGCTCCTTATTGATTTGTTTTTCAGCTTCTGCAGCTTCCAGATGCCACAAATTCCTTGGGCAGATTATCACTTCCACTCTCTGCCAAGCCTGGAGGAGTAGGACGAAGCGGTCTCATGGGTGTTCTTATTCGACTCCGATAGTTTGTGCGGTCTCGATTCTCTTAGCGCTTGTTGGAGCTGTTTTGTACAATGGGACGGTTTCCTGGGCCTCAACAGGCCACCAGGGTTTCTCTACCTCTATAAGGTGCCCCTCCCGACCTGTTGACTAAAGGCCAACATTGACGCTTCGTATAGATTTGTTGAGTAGTTTGCCTTTGGAGGAGCTGTGATCCAAGATAATTGTGGTCAGTTGATTTCTGCATGTGGTGCTCGCATATACATGCTATCTCCCCTCTACAGGCGGAGATTCAGGCTGTCATGTTACTGCGGCAAACCCTTCAGTTTTGCAAGCCATATTTAGAGGGGTTACTTGTCGAGAATGACTGCCTCAATGCAGTCTGCAGATTATACCAGCATTGGGAGAGGAATATTCGTTCACGAGGCAGAAAGCGTCATGCAAATCTTATTGTTTTCATGTTAGATTCCCCTTGTGCTATTTTTGTTGATTTCTTGCGGGATGCGAGCCGCGTAGCGGATTTTTGATGTTCTTTAGCCCGTTAAGGCGATTTTTCTTTTGTATGGGAGATGTACTTCCCAGGAAGCTTTTAGACCTTCTGTGTGATGACACAGTGGAGTTTGATCCTCGTTGAGTTGTACTATTGACCTTTATATATATATATATGCATAGGCTACGATCGTACTTTCAAGAAGAATCTTGAGAAACAAAAAGGAAAGAAAAAAAGTTGATATAAATCCTGTTTTAAGCATAAATATCGGAGAAGAAGCAGTCACTAATCTCATTGAAGGGACCTAAAGCTCGTGATGAAATGTAATTATTGGTTTTTTTTTACTTGTATTGGAATGTTATATGCTAGATTCTTTTGAGAGGTTGGTGACTGTTTTTATTTTATTTTATCTTCTTTCATTTTTATTTTTAGGTCACCAACTACAACAGTTGTTCTATTCTTGATCATATATAAAATACCAACAAATACTATATATATATATATATATATTTAAAATTGATAACAGTCTTATCAATTATAACATTCAAGAATCCGAATACAATAAAAATAAATATTTTAATCAACTGAAAAAATATACGCCAATTCCATCAATGAACATAGCTTTGTAATTCGAACATTAGCCAACCAAACAGCAGCACTATTTCCTCCTCTCCAAATGTAAGCATTTTAGAAATTAAATAAGCAAAGATTATCATATAATTATCTAAGGAATATCATAATTTCCAGTCCCCACAAACGCTAGTGTTGATCATCTGGATGGCACATAGAGCATTAAGTTGAACCCACCGGTTAAAGATCCTAATATCTTATCAAATTTTCCAACCTGCGATAAGAGATTCATGATAAGCCTTTATAAAATAGTAGGCTGTAAATTTTGAACTTCACATTATTATCTATGGCAATACCACACTACCAGTAGCCAAATCAGAATTTTCCTTAAAGCTGCCATCAAAAGAAAATCATTTCAAAAAGCACAATGGCAGTTTGAGCATCAAGTTGAATGCCATAAGTTTAAAAAAAGATTTACTCATCATAGCCAAATAATAGAGAAAAAAGAAAGAAAGAAAGATTTACTTAATTAGAAAATTTAAAAATTTTATCAATAAACCAAAATAAATATAATTGTTGGATTAGTTGTGTATAATCTAAAAATAAAATAAAATAAACAACCAAAAATTTAGAAAATAACCAACCCAAAAACGGTAAATCCAAGGTATAATCTTAAAATTTTTAAAATAAAAAACCGGATACTAAAAAATAGAAAAAATATACCTCATAACAGATATAAAAATTAAACCATTTATAAAAGAACTTATTTCTGATGCTACTGTAGTTGTAGCTCTCGTTGCTCCTACCAGCTTTGAAGATGATTCGAATCTTGAATCTATAGCAAATATATTAGAAGAAATAAAATAGCATCTAAATTGGACATTAAACTAAAACCATTTTACTTGTAGTTAAGTTGAATTCCGCTAGGTTATCTGCACAGAATTGAAGTAATATGCACAGCCACATACCACTTCCACATTTCAGAAAGAAACTTCAAAGCCAGATACAATTTACCAAGTATAGAATGAAAATTCAGTAAAAATTTAGAATTGATTCTAAAAATTCATAATTTCAGAATTACTATTATAAATTATTTACTTGAATCCTGCTTCTACGAAATAGTAAATTGCTTACTTAAATAACATTACCCAATGCTATATTTAAAAACTTTGACTAAATTGTTCACATACAATGCTGTAACAGAATCATAACAATACAATTTTAAGAAAATTACAGATTCTGTTGTGACAGATTGCTACTATTGTAATTAAGACAGGAGGCAACATCATGATTTCACCAGCTTTTTGATTCTACTATGGCTTTTGTTTTTGATTTGGTTAATTGAAAAATTTTATCATATATGCTAGATCATGTATTGATGTCATTCCATTGATTGATACAACTATGACTTAAGTGGAATGTTATGTGCAGTTTGATATACTATGTTATGACATTCCATTGATTGATGTAATTATGTGCAGATGACATTCCACTTATTGATATAATTATGGTTTGTTGAATTGAACAAATTTGATATGAAGGAAAGAAAATCAAAAACTTAAAAAAGCATAGGACCCATAAAATTTTTATGAAATTGTGCTCGACAACATTGCTCGTAGTATCAGAGGGAATTCAACTTTAACATTGTCAAGAGAGTAATTAATCCAGTCCCGGGAGCTGTTGAGAACACATGATTCATGGCTCAAGATGTGGAATGAATATTACTGCTATACTTCTAACAAGATAGAGGATTTCCTCTTGTGATAAACTCTGAAGGAACTGTCATATTTTAGTCATTGCATGCCCCCCTTAAAATTGTGGTGTGTAATTATCTACTATTGATTTGTTATTGGCTGAGTATGGAATATTGGATACAAGGCTTGTGGATCACCATCTTAACTACTATTAAGTATTGACGGATTGCTATCATGGTTATTATTTATTTTATTATCTATTTGAGTTTTGTGTCTTGCTAATGTGCTGGCCACTGCTAACTTGTATAAGCTATCTCAAAATCTTAATAATGTAGCTCTTTACGCCTTCTAATATGATATCAATATTCTAGGTGTATTCTTATCATATATTTGAATTTTTGGTTTATTCTTATTTTTCACTCTTTTTTTTGTTCTCCGTTAAAGAACTTTCAAAGAGTTTGACTGTGATCATCCTTGTTTGCATAGGTTGTTATCTGTTTTAGGGTAAGTTCACTGGCAATGGTTTTTCTCCCCTCATTCCTTACTTGCTTAACATCCACTGCTTAGCCACATCCTATTTCCTTCCAGCCATACCACTAACAGTTTGAACTGCCTACTGTAACTACGATATAAATTATAAATCTAGCTTCTTCCCTAATTTGCCATCGATATGCAAACACATGAGGGTAATTCATTTTCTCAGGGTTCTTTCTTAGGATGCTACTCATATGTTGCAATTCAAGACTAGAGTTGTAAACATGCTAGTCATCTGTTCCATCGGATTGAATGATGGAATTTCTGAGATGGCAATTCTGTAAAAGAGTCAAAGGGTTGCATTCTACTGCTGTTTCTGCCCCTTAATTATATTATGATCAGTAAGCATTTATGTTTAATCTTAAAAATCCTTTTATTTCTTAGTTTTTCAATTTATAAATGAAAATTATTCTTTTTTTATTTGCTTACTGAACTATTTTTTGCTACTCAAATTCAAAAGGTGTTTCTTGTGCTACATAAACTAAACTATGAAACAGGCAGTTCATGGCACTTTATTTGAGGCTGAGCATCGGTCAACATTTTATATACCTTACTGGAAACTTCCTTTTGCAAAATGGATCTTTCCAAGGCAGCGCAAATTCCATAGTGACTTGATGGTCATAAATAACTGCCTTGATAGCCTTATCAGAAATGCAAAAGAGACAAGGGAGGTGAGCACATATCTGATCTTTATGTAAATAGAAGCTATGCATTTCTTGTCTAATTGTTAGTATTATATCTAGTCTTCTCAGCCAAAGTGTCATGGTTACATAAGCTTAAAGTTGAATTAAATTACTTGTTTTTGTATCAGTTGGAAAATGATAAAGTGCTTTGTACATTTTGAAGGTAAGAGAAAAATGTGAAGTTATTTACATTGAATTTGTTATCATGGGTATGAAGTGTATTGAAATTCTTATGGGAGATTGACTTTTGTTTGTCAGAAGCATATTCAGAAAAGTTATACTACAACAATACCACTAAGCCTTAATCCTACTAGGTGGGGTCGGCTTACTTAAATCCTTTGTTTCCATTGTGCATGATCAAATGCAGAAATTATTAAATCTGATATTTGCCAGATTTATGTAAAGGCCAATGAAGAAGGCATCTGAATTTAACAGAAAGATAGTGTAGATTAATAATAATACGTGCTCATAATTTCTTAAGATATACATATTTTAAGGCAACTCCTGTAATTCCTGATTTTTTGTATTGAAACTGGGAGTTAATTTAGATTAATTTGGTGATGAGGCAAACAATTGTATACTTCATCTCATATTTATTGCGATTTTTTTTTCAATTAAACGAGTACATAATTAAGTCGCATCTCTGATCTGTTGCTTCCATCTTCAGCCTTTGCTAGTTTTCTCTCACCCATGTTACTATGGAATGATGTCATGTATTTACAGGAAAAGAGTGGTTGTGCCTCCTCTTCTCTTATGGTTTTGAAAATTACAGGGCTGTTTGCTAGCACAATATTATATTCTTTCAAATCCTAAATCTGGAAAATTTCCACCAAATAGTTAATTATGATATTCCCATATTTAATATTGATAGATAAAATTAATTTATCAAAGAGACGTGTAATTGGAACTCAAATAGAAGTTGCGAGTCAATAGTTATGACTTTCATTGTTAAGGATAACATCTACATCAAATTCCATCTTAACTTTTGTATTGTCAAAGATCAACTTACAAACTTTTTTAGCAGGGAAATTAAATAAAGTCCCAATGTTTTTGATATTTTATATCTAAATCTCAACACAATCTTCATCACCATTGATAGTTGAAATCAATATTTTAATTATACTATTATTGTGAGGACCCGGTGTCGGGTCAGCGGGAGCAGATCCAGCACCGGTTGTGGTGATGTAAAACAACAAGTCCTCTAGCTGCATGATTATATTGAGTGATTTAAGAGATAAATATATAGACATCAAGCATAACTCTTTTATTCAATAACTCACAAGTCTTGGATACAAAGATTGAAATAAAAGAAAAGTTACAAACTTTTTAAAAGTATAGAGTCAAGAAGAAAGCGGAAGATCAGGAGGAAGCAGTATCAGCACTGCTTGGTTCTTAGTACCTTTCTTTAAGGGCGAACTCCTAATCTGGGCACGTTTCAAAAGTGCGGGCATTCGAATACTAATTAATTGTGAAATTAAGTATTGATAGATGTCATCTTTACAAATATTAAATAATAAGCAAAATAATTTATAATTTGACAGAAAATAAAAGCTGTACGAACTTATTCTTGCAAACCTGTTTCAATTGCATTTGAAACTTAGCATAAAAATAATTGCAGTCACAAAAATAAATACATAATTTTAGCATTTGATATCTGAGGTAAAATATGATTTTGTTGGGAAAATACAAAATCAAGGAAAAGGGGGTTTATTTTTGTGTTACATATCTCAACTTCCCTCTATACCTGCCTCCTCAAAAGCTTATCAGTATAGGCTCCTTATGACTCCCGTTGTCGAACAGCCCTGCCCTAGCAGTTGTTTGATCAGACAAAAAATATAAATCAACATGGAACCCTTGCTTCTCATTTATCCAAACTTGTTCATATATCATTTTATGTGACTTTAAAAAGTACTTTTATCAAATTTGTGCAATGCTGAGCAAAAAATATATTTAAACAAGAGTAATAAAAGACCTCTGGTACCTTGTTCAATAAGTTCAAAAGTTCAATAGTTCGGATGTGTGATAGTTCGCTCAATCTGCATTTAGGTTTTTGATATTTTAAATTAAAATGAAAGTGATATATATTTCTTTATGGATTTTTAGTTTCTTCTTTTCCATTCTGCCTTTCTTTCATTTTTTTATCTTGATAAAAGATATTATTTCAAGTCTACGAGGGTAGTAATTATATTTAATATAATGTTATAATTATGATTATGTAATAATAATTGTGATAAGAATGTATGAAAGAAAGGACAGAGTGGAAATAACTGTAAAAATCTGCATAAAGTAATAATAATAAGGGAATAAAAATGATAAAGTAAAAATATTTGAATTGAAATAATAGCCTATTTATAACATTTGTATAGTTTTCATTATTAATTAATGAGAACATATTAATGTGAATGACGTAATTTTATCATTATTATTTTTGAAGTATATATAAAATAACAAGAAATAGCAAAAAGCTCTTTATCATTCCGCTCCTCTCCGAAAAATAATGGAGAGAGGCCGGCAGGAGGTTGTCGGGGCAGCGGGGGCTGGCTGGAGGAGGGAGGCGGCTAGCCGGGATGTTGGGAGAGGGAGGAGGCTAGCCGGGATGTTGGGAGAGGGAGGAGGGACTGATGGAGGAGAGGGCTGCTGCTCTTTGGGAGAAGGAGGGGAGGTAAGGGTTGAGGGAGGAGAGTGGCTGCTGCCGAGGGCTGAGGGTGGCTGGGAAGAGGAAAGAAGGGTTGGCTGGTAGGGAAGTTGTAGGAGAGGAAGGGGAGGGCTGAGGGAGGTCTTATAAAGAAGAGAGGGGAGGGGATAAGGAGGGTTGGTCGGCCATTTGGCCGACCATTCCTGCACCAAAATGGCACAGGAAGGCCTTCTGGCAGAAGGTTCCACGCGTGCAGCAGAAAGGTTCCGTAAGGAATCGCAAAAAGGGGGAGAAGGAATAAATGGAAATTCATAAAGGAAAATTTAAATAATTACTTAAACTTAAATTATTCACATTTTTCAGTCGTTTGGGGTCCAAAAATAACAAAACTTGACACCGAGGTGTGTTATGATATAACGAACACCCTCGTGCTAAAATTTTTTGATTCGGACAAATATTTTATTTTATATTAATTTTTATGGTTTAAAACATCAAAAATTAATCACGATCAAACCGACGCTCAGAATTTGATGAAACTTTTCAAGCAACTTTTAAATAATATACTTAACTTAACGACACTGAAAACAATGAATTCGGACACATTTCAATGTTCATAATTTATTGGATTTAAATAATTCAGAAAATTAAAGCGGGAGTTTTCGTTATCCGAATTCTCTCAAACTAGGTTAATTTGATATAAAAATTATTTTTATCTAATGGAAATTTTGTTTGCCCTAATTTGAAATTCCACGGGGTCCTGATGTTTGAGGTGGATTTTGACTTAATTTGAAAAGTAACGACATTGGGTCGTTAACAATTATCTAATGTTTGCAAAGCGCAATGTGCAATGCGAAGCACAATGGTCCTTTTTCCGCTTTAGTGCGCCGAGTGCAAAACTAAGCACGTTTTAGTAAATTAATAACTCACCAATAACAATGATTCTCTAGTCTTGAGATTTTTCTAAATGTCTCAGAAAACTTATTCAACCTAAGAAGATTTCTTGAGAAATTTATATAGATAACCCTTCAAACTCATAAATTTGCAAATGTAATACTTTAATTGAAAAGATCACAAGGCTTTGTCTTTGATTATGTGCTTGGATTTCCTTGTAAATCATTCAATAAGCAAGATATGTATTGTCAAATATTCTAACCATACCAGTCACATTGAAAAATTGTACTTGGCATTATGTGCCTGAGCATTGTGTGGGCACTTTGTAAAATAGTGGCTTCTACTAATGCTACTTGGAAAGCCATTGCTACACTTCTGAAACCAATCAAAGTACACTCTTAACAACACTGTACGAATATATTGCATTTTCTATGGCATATTAGTCTTGTACATGTTACATATATTGTAGTTTATGTTGTGCTTAAAATTTGTAATATTTGTCATGTTAATAAAAGTTCTCTCTGATGGCCTTGTTGTTTTGTTAATTTAAAAAATTGTTTGCATTAAGCCTCTTGAACTTGTTTATTCTAATCTTTGGGGTCCCTCATCAATTGTTTCTGTAAATATCTATAAATATTATTTTCATTTAATAATTTGATATCCAAAATTTACTTGGCTATGATGGTAAAAAAGACAAATTTTCTGATTTCTTTGAATTTCTCAATTTCAAAACTCATACTAAATTGATCTTAAAATCAAGCGGTTTAAAATGGTTGGGCGTGGATATAGATCATTTACTAAATTTTTATTCAAAATAGTATAAATTACAGAATCTAGTGTCTTCATTTTCATTAGCAAAATTGCATACTTGAATTAAAAATATGCATATTGTTGATCCATGTCTTTCTTACCTATCCAATATTCAGATTATTCACTTAGGGCTTCCATTTTTCTTATTAATCACCTTCAAACAGTTAATTTTAAACACAGAATGCCTTTTGTAGTTCTTTTTGTGAGCAACCAGAATATCTCAACGAAAGTGTCGTTGCCCAACCTGACAAAAAAAATTCTTGGATGCTTAACATTATATTCTCTTCTCAATCCAAATCAATACATCTTTAAAGTGTTAAATGAGAAACTAATAAAATATAATAACAACATTATTTAAATTATGAGGAAACTAGAAAAACACATCTACTAAGTAGAATTCTTTTATGGCATAGGCACTATTTTTTGCTGATAATTTTAAAACATAAAAAATGTTTGATGTAATAGATGAATTACATCATAATTTCACAGGTGCTTCATTATTTTAAATTATAATAATGTGAAAATAAAAAAATAAAGTATTTGTAAGTCCAACATTTTAATATCATGAAGTTGACATTTTTTATGGGTTGTTTGGTATAATGGATTTGAAGTGTAATATGATTATATAGTATAATTTGATTACACTGATATTTTTGATTATTTTTTAATTATTTAATTGTTTGTTTGGAATGAAGCAATCTACAGAATATGTTGATCCACATGATTTAATCTTAAATTTTGGTTTAAATATGTTAACAACAAGTCAACAAATGCTCTTAAGATCTTCAACGTCAAAGTAACTATTCATTCCTTAACACACCAGCCTTCCTCTCATATCGAGCAACAAATAAGGAGTTCACCACAAAGCCAAACCCAGCTATATGATCACAACATGCGAACTGACTGCCAAAATACAAAATTTTGTCATCATTAACTAAAAAAAGAATAAATAAAACAGAATAGATTGTCAACAGTAGCGGAAGAAGATTCAAATCGAAGACGTTTTAATGACGAAATGGAGATGCAATTTGTTGGAAGCTGTCTTGAGAATTGGAGATGCGAATTGGTGATGCATTTTGCGATGAAGCTTTGTTACAAATCATATACCCATATCGGAGATATTGCTGTGAATCAGTAACATGCTTTGCTGCAAAGCTCCGCTGTGAATCGGAGATGGAATTGCCAATCGTAGATGAGGCTTCAAATCAGAGAAGATCTAATTTGCTTTACCTCGCTGCTAAATAGAGAAGAAAAAGCTTGTGCGGCGAAGCTCTTTCTTTCCCTCATCTGCAAAGCTTCATCGACGAAGATGAGCTTTGAATAGCATTACCTGTGATGCTCTTGCGAACTTCTGTGAAACTTCAATAAAGCCAAAGGTTTCCCTTATTGTGAATACACGTGGTTTGAGAGTGGCGTGCTCCACGTAATCAAAATTTACCCAAACCCAATTGAGTAATAATTTTAGAATGCATCTATTTATAGCTCTGTAAAAAGAATACATTGCATTTTGTTTTAAACAATAAATTCAATAAACCAAAAACTCAAAAATTTACATTTCAGGTAAAAATTCGACTTTATCCCAAAAATTCAACATACCAAATTGCCCCTTAAAAATTTGTACGAGCATTTACTTATCTATATACTAATAAAACCTTACATTGTTAATCTACATAAGTATGTTAAACCTTTGCCATACATTATTATTTATTTATTGATATACTGGCATTTTTCCAAAAACATTAATAACATTCTTTAATTTTTGTTACCGTATCATACCATATTGTACCTATTAATTTAATTAGTTAATGCGTTGATCATAGGAGCACACCATGAAAACCCTTTTTATTTCCATTTTCATTTATGTAATATTTTTTGAACTTATTTAATTTGTACAACATTTTTGGTTAATACAATTAAGGGATCTACTTTATATTTCAGCACACACATGATACATGTTAACCAACTTATAACCAACTTTTCTTGATTAACTTTAAACTTAATGTAAGCATATACTAAAATTTCTATAGTATTAGTAGGTAGGACACCCTTATAATTTTTATAAGTTAATGATTGCCTTGTCTTTACCTCTGCTGTTGGCAGGTTTATTATTCTAGATTAGAAAGGAGGGATGCATTAGGTAGTCGATTGCCAGCGTTTGTTGAATCTTTTAATAATATGAAGCTCTTAAGAAATTGTGCTAAAAGAAGGGCATCCCTAAAGGAAATGTGTTGTATTACATGAATTTAGAGAAATTGGTGCAAAGGATTCTACATTGATACTAGAGTGTAATGCACAAAAAAATTCAAAGAGGAGAATCCACTCATTCTTTTGTCACATTCTTTATTACCTTTCGAATGCATGCACTTGTAACACTACATGCAAAACAATTCGAATTGAAAAAACAATAAAATAAATTTATAAATCTGGCCTCAAGTAATTCTGCTACAGGTGATATTGGGATTTTGTCTCAATAGGTTGACTGATATGCTTGCTGGATGTTACTATATCAGTTTCTATTAGCTTTGTATTTCTTGCATCATTCATTGGTTAAACAAGAGAATTGCAATTATTATTTGTTAACCCAATGTCTGATATTCAAGCTTATTTCAGGAAGCTGATTTAGAAAAACTTCAGCAAAGAGATTACTCGTCTTTAAAGGTAAGGTTTAACTTGATGATAAATTATTTATCAAGAAAATAAATTTTATGCATAAGTGAGCATAATACAAATAGGTTCAATAACACTGAAGAAAATATACTGGATTCCGTGGTAAATTTGCAGGATACAAGCTTATTGAGGTTTCTTGTTGACATGCGTGGAGCTGATGTCAATGATCGTCAGGTAAATTGTTAAAAGCCTTACTAAATTCCTGTTCATGGAAAAATTTTGCACATGTAGCTTTTGAATGTGAACCCCATGCAAACACTTGAAAATGTTGGAATTTGTTTTAAGGGTTACAACTGTTCACGCTCAGCCATTTATAGCTGTTATTTTTTCACTATTATAACCAGTTCAACTTTTAAAATTCCAAATTATGGGATTACAGGCTTACTTTATATTGTTGAATTGTGATTAATGATATCTTTTTATGATTATTTTATTTGGTAAATTCATTGTAACGACAGCTTAGGGATGACCTTATGACCATGCTTATTGCTGGGCATGAAACGACTGCTGCTGTTCTTACGTGGGCAGTTTTTCTTCTTGCTCAGGTAAGTGATACTTTCGTTTGCTGTTTTTTTTTATCATGAAAGATATCATTTCCTTGAAGCCTGTTTTTATATTTAGTTGACCAATTTATTTTAGAGTTTGACAAGCTGTTAAAATCTAGCCATTTTTTTCTGGCAGAACCCATCCAAAATGAGAAAGGTGCAGGAAGAGGTTGATTCTGTGCTTGTTGAAAAGCGACCTACCCTTAAATGCCTCAAAAAATTGGAGTACGTTTATGAGTATACTCTGGTTTTGTAAAAGCGAACTGCTTGGTTATTGTAATTTTTTATTTTAAACTACAAGCTTGTCTAGTTCCTAGATATTGAGTTATGACTTATGTTTGAACAGTGAATATGTGAAGTACCTAGATCTTGAGACCTACGTTCTTCCAGTTTGTGTCACTCTTATGCAAATCATCATGTTTATAGGCGAATGAACAATAAAAATCATTTGTTGCTTAATTATTTTATTTCAATAGTTTGTCTTAGTTTATTTTGTATTTTAATGTCATTGGTGATGGTCTTAAAATGTTGCAGCATTAAGAGAGAGGCTGTATTTATTTTAAGATAAGCTGATTCCTTGGTTGGCACCAACTAATTTTAGTTTATGTTTTTTCTTGGAGGAAAATTGACTGAGGTCTAAATGTTATTTTGTAAGGTTTATTCTCTTGTTTGTTGGTCATTCGTGTGATCTTTTATTGGCTGATAGTTTTGTTGTTTGTTTGGTGCTCAGCGTGCTTAGCTAATAAATTCAATTTTGGCAGTGATTAAGTTCAACTCTAGGGATTTTCTTATTTTTATTTTTTTGTTTGGAAACCTTTAAAGGTGTACATTACGCAAGTGGTGGTTATCCACTTGCTTTGCTGCAGGGCATTCTCAACACTTCGATTTATGTTACTTTTATATGCCCTGCGTTCCCTTGGCTCTAAATCCATGTTCTATATAAGACTTGATTCTCTAATTTTGCTGCTGTGGAAATCAAGCCATGCTCTAAAGAAACTTATTCAAGCCTAAGTTGAATAAATGTTTTGGGGGAGTAAAATTCAAGTCAAATTAATTTAAATAACTTTTTAATTAATTCATGCGTGTAGAGGCAGATTGGTGAGTTTGTTGTGGAGATTTTGAATTAATAATCTAACTTTAAAGTTATTTAAATTAAATTGACTTTTATTTTACTCCCCTAAAAAATTATTCAACTTAGGCTTGAATAAAATTTTATTGCAGTTTTGAATTTTGTGATTATTGTTGCTTGTATGAAATTATTAAGTGTGGCGCAAGTTTGACAACCTATTTCTGAAGTAAATTAATTTATTGTGTTTGCATGAGGCCTGGTTGTTTTTATTATTTCTGTGTAGAATATTTTCTTATTTATTTTGCTTACACTCTCAGTGCAATTTAATGTTCTTATTTTTTGTTATAGATATAAGTTGGAATTTATGTGTTAATTTAATTCTTTCCTCACTTTAGACGTTTTTCCTTTATAGTTACAGTGCAACCGATTCATTATAATTTATACTCAGTGGATTTTTAAGCTACTTTTTTTTTTAATTCTATAGCAACTAATAATTTGTGACTTTTATATTTTCTTGCTAATTTTCATTCTCAGTATCTATAATTTGTATGAAAAATCTCAAGTCACCCGACACAACTTTCTCACAAATTGTGGAATATCAATTATTAATTATTTCTTAGGAATTCTTCAAGTCTAGTTGCTTCCTCGTACTGCAGTTTGGTAGCTCATATCGGTAATTAAAGGTTATAAATGTTGAAGTCATATTAATGCTTGCTGGAAGCAAATTTGATTTAGCCACATGTAATGGGTGCCCCTTGATTTTTCATGGGGATCATCTCTTGACAGGTTTCTAGTTTTCCTGGAGTTAAATTAATATGATTCTTCTTCCATTAAAAATTGTGGTGATTCTCAGGAAATTGCATATAATGATGTTGAATTTTATTTGTATAAGTTTGTGATTTTTTTATCATATATTGTACATGGATTTATTCTTCTTCATCATCGTGAGGTTGGAGAAACATTGATTGTGTTGGTTTATGGAAAATTTGACTAATTTTCTTAGGTACATTCGGCTTGTCATTGCTGAAGCTCTTCGCCTTTATCCACAGCCACCACTTTTGATAAGACGTTCTCTCCAAGATGATAAATTGCCTGGTATGGTTTTCATTCTGTAATTCTCTTAGGAAACATTTTAGTTTAATTAATAATGTTTGCAAATATTACTTTTGGAATGAGCTTCATTCTAAATAGCCTTACCTCAATTGTATTTGGTTGGCTTTTTTTCCTTACATTCATTGGTAGTACATGAGGTGTTGGTACAAATTTATGTTTTTCTTTGCACAACTCTGCTGTGTTTATTTATTGTTTTTTTCATTCTCTTACCTTTAATCTTTGTTGAAATTCTTATATATATAGCACTAAAATATTTATAATATATATATATATATATATCTATATATATATATATATGTATATTATTTTATTTTATCCAATCTTAGAATTCTTCATAAATAGACATGAGGTGCCATATGCCCTTAAGAAATGAGAAGATGAAATTGCTTGTTTTTATGTGTTAGTACAATTTTACATTTTTCTCTGCACAACTCTGCTATGTTTATTTATTGTCTTTTTATTCTCATACTTTTAATCTTAGCTGAGGTTCTTATATACATAGCACCCAAATTTTTATAATATATATATATATATATATATATATATATATATATATTCATTTACAAATAATGCACCATCATTTAGCCAATCTTAGAATTCTTCTAATTATAATAGACATGATGTACCATATATTTTAGAAATAAGAAGATAAAATTGCGTTTCTGTATGTATTGAAGTTTGTGCTTTATTTGTTCTTAAAACCTACAAATTTTATCAATCAATAGCTTAAATCAGTACAACAGGCAGGTTTGGTTGGGTATACCAAAAAAAAAAAAAAAAACACCAAAATGCAAAAGGCATGGAAAAGGAAAACAACCAAACCGAAAAAAGGTTATCCAAGGATATAATCCCAAATGGTTAACCAATTAATAAAATAAAAGATTATATATAAAAAAGTCAAAACCAAAGTCTAATCTTCTGCTGATTGAGCAAAGGAAAACATCCACAAATATACTGTTCTAGAACAAAGAAAGTTATAGTAGATGACCAGGAAAAATCCTACCAATCAAATCCAGGTCAACAACATCAGGTTTGAGAACCCAGCAAGCACCCCCAATCATCTTCAGATAACAATCAACAGCAGCTGCAAGTATTAGCAAGGCCCATCAGTTGTGGTCATGTAAGCTCCATGCAACATCAATGAAAAAAGGCTCTATCCCAAGCAACCTAGAAACATTTAAGAACAACAACACGAACGAAGGAGTAGAAACATAAAACAAAACAAGCCTGCTGAAGATATAGCAAGCGAACACCAGCCGAAGATTCAGAGGGAAATAATAGAGTTAAAGAACAGGGTTAAAAATGGCAACAGGGCTCGGTAGTCGCACATCTCTAGCTGCCTCTACTTTCTTCAAATCACAGTGAGAAAAACCAGCAACAAAACAGGGAGGTTGCACTAGTCCAGATTGAAACTTAAAACCTCAACCAGTTTGTCCTTACCGAGGCAGAGAGTCAAAAAGAGCCAACATAGATAGCATCAAAAGGAAGCAAAGAAAACTAAGTTTTAATATTGAAAATTTTAGCTTGTCCATCATACAAATAGCCTTGTGAGCAGCGATATTATTCTCATAAAAAAGGGATAGAGATTGAGTGCATATGCCCGCATTGGCAAGCCAATCAACAGCAGTATTAACTTCTCTTCAAATGTGTGAAATTTGAAATTGAAAGAATTAAAATAAAATAAATTTGCTTCAACAGATAACACACATTCCAGTCTCTAATTGAACCTTATTTAAGAATATGGATTAGACTAAGCGCATCACTATCAATTTAGATATTATGCAGAGTATTCTCATTATACAAAGGCCCAAAGGAGGGCCTTAATTTCAGCCACTATAGACGAATGAACGATAACTTTTTGACAGAAATTTAAAACTACCGAAATAATGCTATTTCGAATCAAGCCACCAACCGAAACATTACCGTTATGTCTCTTGAAACAGACATCTATATTTACCTTAGAACAGCCAGTTCAAGTTTTAACCATTTTATAAGGTTGAAATTGTAGTTGCGAACTTTGTTTGTAAGACCAAAAAAAAGTTATACAATAACCCCTCACCTCGGGAAGTGGTCTTGTTAAGTAGACCAGTGGTAATAGCAACTTCAATATAATTAATAGTTTTCTAAAGTATTCTATTTGGATTAAAGAAATAGTCCATATGTTTGCATTTATTTTTCTCATCCCAAATATGTCAAATAATGAGGATAAAAAAATAAATTTAATATGGCTATTAGCAACTAGGCGCTAAGCCACGGGAAGGCTTTAGGATTAAGAGCATAAGTAGGCTTATTGTCAAGCATGTTAGCAAGGCAATCCCAAACAACGTTAGCATTAACCTCCAAATGAATAGTTATTCCAAAGTTCCGTGTCACCTTGTAGCATAAGCTTCTAGAAGTAATGAGGAAGCTTTTATTAAACAAAATATCATCATTAGGGATCTGTTTGTGCAAAAAACATGAACAGAAAAGTAGGGCGGATGTCTTTGTGCCAAATAGCATCACCTAAACTAAAATGACTACATGAAGTATTAATAAGATTGTAAGTGCGCTTAAAAACAAAATTGGAGGGAGCAGAGCCTTTCCAAAACAAAGTGTTTTTATCATTTGCATCAATGGGAGTCGACTGTTTCATTAATTATATTGGGCTCATCATTAAAGTTCTCTTTTAATTTAGCAATATTCCAGTGGTTACCCACAAAAAGTCACAAACCATACTAGATTTGGGATTGAGCTGTGGGAAACATTGGGCAAGGCTAAAATCACCAAATCAGTAATCATACAAAAAAAGACCTTGCCAAAACCTATCTTCCAAGCCATGTTGCTCTCAATCACATTTTATTTATTTAATTGTTTCCATAATGGGGAATCTGATGGCTTCCCAATCACTCTAATAGAATGATTACCTTTGCATTATTTGTCATTCATGAAGGTAGCTCATAACTTATTTTCACCTCTAAAGTTCCAGCAGATTTTAGAAGTAAAAGTTGTAAAACATTTTTAAGACTGCGGAAACCACCTTCTGAAATAGGAAGGCGTAAGTCTCTCCATTTGCTCCAATACTTTTAGAAGGCATCTTGGAGCCCCAGATGAAGATATTAAAGATTTTCTCCAATCTCGTGATCACCACCCCGCTTTAGGATCTAAAATATGCAAGAGATGTAAAGGAATGGGGTTGAGTGTGAGTGTGCTCTTGATAATGGTAATTCTGCTCCTTGGAGACAAACTCTATACTCCCAACCTGCAAGTCTGTTTTTTTTATTTTTTTAATTAACTCATAATAGATATTTATGTTTGCACTTCTAAATAAAGGGACTTTAAGATACGCGACAGTAAGGTTTGAGATACTACTAAGTTTTCCATCTGTGAAATATTTAGGCACAATGAAACATCTTACATTATTGATACATATACCTGAACAGTCTCACAATGATGCAGGGGAGTCATAAGACGCCTTATCAATGAATGTTTCCCAATAATAAACAGAAGCAAGTCATCAGCAAATGCTTTGGTTATGCCCAAAGTGGCTTTAGTTATAAAAAACATATAGGGATACTTGACAAATAATTGATAACTTTCCTAGAGAAGTAATCTGCCCCAATATTGCAGAGAGAAGGAAATGGGGTCTTCCTGCCTGAGGCCTCGAAAGCTTTTGAAAAAGCCATTTTTAATACCACTGACAAGGATTGAATACCCAAAGTTTTCAATACAATTCTTAATAATATTGATAAATTCAATGAAAAGCCAAACAGCTGCACAATAGGTTCTCTGTGTGTAGATACTGATGAAGATGTCAATTACTTAAGTTTGGGAGATTATGAAACCCCCTTAAGTATGATTTAGCTGAACTCTTAAACATTGAGTCTTCTTTTTAGATAACGATGGAGTTTTTAATAAAGACTTCAAAGTTAATCGTACTCAAGTTGGGAGCAGTTCCAGTATGAGTGGTTTGTTGGGAAGTTATTTTCTGAGGACAAAGCAGTGAGGCTTATAAAACCAAAGCGGGCAACACCTTGGTACTTAATAGTTCGGGCTGTTACAGGTGCCTCCAACAATTTTCTTATTTAAATTACAAAGGAACTCCTGAGCAAGAAGAAGGTTATTGTTCAAGTATCTACCTTGGAGAAAATCAGATGGGTTAATGGAGATATCTTGGGAAGAATCAGGGCCAGTCTATTGTTTATGATTTTATTAATAATTTTGTTGAAGTTTTACAAAGCTTAATAGGCCTGAAATCTTTCCAAGAGGTACAAACACTGCCTTTTGGAATAAATACATTAGAAGTAGCAATTAAAAATCTAGGGAGAGATAAGCATTGAAAGAAATTACCAATAGCAATGCAAACATCAACATAGTAATTCCCAACTTTTTTGAAAAAATAAAGCAGAAAAACCATTTGGGTCAGCACATTTATCCATAAAAAATAAAGCTTCCTTAATCTCATCCACTGTAGATATGTCGCACAATTTGCACAATTTGCAATTATCAGCATTAGTGATGAGGTTAGGAATGACCCTAGCATTATTATCATTAGAGGAAGAAGTAGGGCTCTTATAGATAGAAGTAATTCACAGCCGAGTCAAGAATATTTTGTTGAGTAATATGTTAAATATTGTCATCTTTGATTTATAAATCTATTTTTTTTTGTGCTTAACCAAGGATTATAAATATCTGGTATTTCTTTCACCTTCTTTAAAGAGTTTCGAGGAAGTTTTTTACCGCCAAGAAGTTTCTTCCATATCTAAGCAACAGGCCAAATGAGCTCAGGCTTTTTTCCAAGCAGTCCGATCTTCAAGTAACCCAGAGGAGAGCAAATGAGATTCTAATCAGCTACACTTCTTTCAACATTGATAACCATGTTAAAATATTTTCAAAAACTGTTTTATTCCAATTTCCGAGGCCATGTTGGATTCGCTTGAGTTTTTACCAAAGGATTAGCTAATGAGATAGTAATTACAAGAGGAGAGTGGTCATAGACCAATTTATTAAGATGAGAGGCTCTAGAAGATGTGGATGAATTCATCCAGGCATTAGAAACTAGAAATCTGTTCATCCTTTCCCGTATACGCCCGTTAGTTCAAGTGTAAAGCAAGCCAGAAAAACAATATCAATAAGGCTACAGTTTGCAAATACATCCATTACATATCCCTTCCGTCCATTTCATTAGCATTCAAAATGGTATTGAAATCACCACCCACGAACCAGAGCAAGAAAGTATTCTTAGAGGTATTTCTCAAGTTATGCCACTAGCCTATTCTGGAGCTTCTCGAACAGCTAATATAGACCAGTACAAGTGGCAGATAGAAAAAAAAAAACTAACAGCAAGGGTGATAGACTGATTGAAGTCATCGATAATCACAATGCCAACTTGCTTTCCAGAAAATGATTTTACTATTGCAGTTAAAGCAGGCACCTTCAAAGCCCATGAAACATTTCTAAAAGGTAATATTATCAGTGTAAAAAGGCTCCAAAATAATAAGCATATCAAATTTGTTATTGTAAACCAATTTAGAGTCTATTATCATTGTGCTTAATATGTATTTATTAAAACTTTTGGATGTTCTGTATGTAAAATTCTCATTTTAAATTAAGCTCTTAGATACAATGCATTTTATCCTTTGTTGTATAGGCCAAAATAGTATTTTTATTATTAAAACACATTGAACTGAATTAGATAATGATTGTCTTCAATTTCATGGAATTTTATAAATATGAGTTTGATAATTATCTCTTAATAATATTTTAAGATCAAGTTATGCTTAATTATATGATAGCTCAAGAAATTTAGATCTATTGTATAGGATGTTTGGAATATAAACAAGTTGAAGCAGATGTGGTTAAGTATTGGAAATCTTTTTAAACTTTATCTATGACCCACAAGTCAACTTTATCAGCTGTGCTAATTAAACAGCTGTGAGTGATTGATTCAACCTTCCTCCATTTGCTTGAAAGTAGGGCTCAACAATCAATCATTTTACAGAACCTTTTTGATTCATCTATAATTTTGAAATGACTTAGAAAAGCCTAGCTTAATTTGCTGCGTGAGTAAATTATGTCGTGTGTGAAAAGAAACCAAAGTTGATGTTCGATGGGATAAAAAAATATTAGATTAAAGTTTTTATAATAATAAGGATGATACTGATAAGATATCTGATGACAAAGAATCTGAGTCCCTTGTATAGGGTTAAAAGATTAAAAACACAAAGATATTATTTAGCAAATTATGAAGAGCCACTAAATATCAATAATTTCATTTATAAAAGTAACAATGAAGTCTTACAGTCGCTGAATGATTGAAATAAAAGACTTGAAAAATAAATTACTGCCTAAGTTTGTAAATTTTAAACATATGTATTGCTATAAAAGTACGTGATACCATCTATAGGTCTCGTCTGTTAATCTATTATCCATTTAATTTTTAACATGACTCTAAATGCTAATAAATGAATGCAAGATAGTATAATTATGATTTTCATCAAATAATGTTTGAAGTGCATATTTGATTTTTTTCACCTTTTTTAATATTATGTAATCATCATACAATTTTCCAAACTTGATCATGCTTCCAATGTTGTATAGGTGGGTATAAGGGTCATGATGAAGGATATGAAATTCCTGCTGGAACTGATATATTTATTTCTGTAAGTTTTTTCTCATCTTTAATTTTGCACAGGAACATGGAAAAAGGCGTTTTTGTTTCACTTTAGTTACGAACCATTTATGCTGGTGAAATGCCGTGACTAATCATTTTTAGTTTTCACATGTTTTCTTCTTTAAAAATCTCTAATGCTACTTGATTTTCTGCTGCCGTAGCTAATGCAGCATGTCAAAAAATGTATTAGAAAATTTATCCAATAGCTAATTTTAAGGTATCTGATGCCTTAATAGCTTACTGGAATGCCACTTGATTTTGATGGAACGAGGGAGCATACACCTCTTGTTATAACATTAGCATTTGGTTAGTTTTCTATCTTATTATTGGAATTGTAGAAATAATTTTCTGTGCAGTACAAGGTTCAAATGGTTGATTCTAAAAAAAAAAAAAAGAGGGAGGTCCTAATGTGCAGAAGATGCGAGTTAGGGCTATTGGGTGGGCTTTTTTAAAGGGAGGCCCACTTAAGTAAAAATTTAAGGTTTTTAGAAAGAAAAATTCAAAAAATAAAAGCCTTTTTCTTAGAAAGTCATAAAAATTCTTGAAATTAATTTTGACTATTTAAAATTTTCAAAAATTAAGCCTTATATTTTCATGAAATTGCAAGAGTATCCATCTCCTTAAATTTACACAAATTCCCTCAATTTTGCATACTAATTAAAGGTTATTACAAATGCTCTCCTCTTGTCAAGATGACTACCATTAGGGTAGTGCTTAGAAGTATAGACGCCAAATTCTTAAATCTAAAGTTGTTAGATTTAGAATATGTCCTGATTTGGAGATTCGTGCCATGAAGTATAAAAAACATGGATATAAAATTTTAATGAAAGACCTTAATTGCAAGTTGTAAAAGAGCTTGTAGAGGAGAAAACAAGTATTAACACATTGATTCATGAAATTTGATGCAGGATAGACTATTGTTGCTACATCAAATGTTTATTGACTTTTATAAAAAAAAAAAATTTATGTTTGCTGAGATGATATGCAAAGTCTTGTAACAAAAGTTGCTTGGAATTCAATTTCATACTTTGCCCTACAATAAATTTTGGCAATTTTTAAAAAATTACGATTTTATCTCAGGAGTTCTTTTGTACTTTTCTTCCAGGTAACTTGCATGTGATTTCCCCCTACTGAGGCATAAACCTACTAAAGCCATGAGTCTTCTCTACTTTCTTTTATTTAGATTCCTCTCTCATCTCTTCTCCTCTCATGGCTAAGAGCCAAACCATGGCACTTCTTCCTCCTTGGCTGCACTTCCTCACATTGCTGCCCCATCTTTCTCTTCCTTCAAAACACTTTCTTTTGCTCCATTTACTTCCTCTTCTTTTTTCTCATTCTTCCATCTCAAAACATAATTTTTTTCTTCTTCTTACCCTCTCATTTTTCTTCTTTTCTTTCTCATATATTTTTGTATTTAATTATAATAAAATATATGAAATATTACATATTTACCACCTTCCAATCAGAACGGTTTTCATCTCCAATTTCAAGATTCGATGATGGTGCCAACATCGATAAAAGATTTGTAGCATTAAAATAACGTCTCCACATTGTCCAAGATATCAACTTCTTAAACATTATATTTATTTCATAAAGATTTTTATCAATTTAGTTTTAAATTTATTTCCTCTTCTTAGGTTGATATAACAATGCTCTCTATGCGCATCGAAAAAAAATGCAAAACGATGAAGAAGATGATAAAAATGAAGAAGAAGAAAAGAAGAAGAAAACATCATTTGTTGTCTGACACCTTTGCTTTGTGCATCGCATGTCATAAAGATGATCTCTTTTGCCTTCGCCTCATGCATTTCTCGCACACGTCATGAAACTCTCCTCTTTGCGCACGGTGAAGACAACTTGTCGTTGATGCCTCCGCCTTGTGCTTCATTGGTACACCTTGTCGAGCCGCCCCTCCATTCAAGAACTTTTGTGCCTTGTCTGCTCTTCTTGCACGCTCAATGAAGGAAATCTTTCGCAAAATCCATGATTGAACATCACCTGCACCACTATATCTTCTGGTCGCATGGAATATTCCCTATGTGCGAAGACTTGAATGTAAGTGAAGTGATGAATGGTTGCTACAGCTATTCGAAAGCCACCCTCTTGCAACATTTGAATCAAGCTACTTATAGATTCACACAACAACCGTCATCTATAAGCATCTTGAAGCCGCTTTAAGGGATTTTTGTTTAGTAGAGCAAAACCTTTAAATGCATTTTAAAATATAATTACAACCTTAATTAAAAAGTATATTTAAGACTACTTTAACCATTTAAGCTAACTTATTTTAATTGTATTATTAAAATCTTCATTAAAAGTTTTTTTTAAATAATTCATTCATTTAATATCTTCATCTCTAAAAAGAAGTCTTTTATTATCGTCTTCGATATATTTACTGTGAGTCAAATTTTTTGTTCATTTATCTCTTAAGTTGGCAAATTTATAAATGTGTCTCTCTCTTAGCAATTTTAATATATTATATAAATTCTTGAATGTTGTACTTTTAACATCACGAACTACCACTTTAGAATTTTGGCAAGTTAGTTTTTTTTTTTATTTGATTCTCCTTAGTCTTATATTTAAATAATTTTTATGGCATACTAATTATCTGTAATATTAATTTGAACATTTTGTTTTGACCACAATGCATTTTTATTATTTGATTAATCAAGTAAACTCTTTGCTATATTGCTAATACTACTAGTAATTGAATTTCACATAAGATTAATTTTACCCTTAAAATTCCACTAATCAAGTTTTAAAATTTTGCTTCTAAAATATCTATATTATCATTCTTATGATTCCACCATTTAGTTTTAAGATATATTTTAGATTTAATATTACTTTTGTTATCTCTTATTTTCAAATCCAAAATTAATAAATGATTTTGGATTGTCAAATAGTCACTTGGAATAATCTTATAATTTTTACAAAATAATCAATTCGAGTCTTAGAAATTTTATTTTTATAAGTGATAATAATATTCATCTATAATTTCTTAAGTATTAGTAATCATAAGATTATACTGAAATAGACTCCAAAATCATTTTTCCCTGCTTCAATAATATCTCAAAAATCAAAATTATCATGAATACTATTAAATTCTTAAACTACCCTTTCAGCATGTCCATTTAAATCTTCCCATATAAAAAGTATCACCTCTTGATATATTTTTTGAACTAACTCATTCAAATCATCCCAAAATCTTTCTTTTATACACATTCAATTTTCTTGAGGGTCATAAACATTTCAATATTAAATGTTATTTTATTAATTATAAGCTTAAAGATATAATTTTATCTTATAACCTCTTAAATTTAACTACATTATATTCTAAATTTTTATCTAGAATTATAATCCCGTCATTCTTATGGCGATTTTTACCCGAGTACTAGAGTTTAAAGCCTAAACTATTAATTTATTTTTTATTGTCTTCCACCCGCTTAATTTCTTGAATGCATAATATATAATTCTTTTATTTAACATAATATCAACTAACTCAAAAAAAATTCTAATGTCTATTATGAGGAATCTCTTGTTTATTTGACACAACACTCGGACACCGATGTAGCAGCTTTTGAACACTTTTCACTACATTTAGGCTATGCAACGCGTCTCTTCCAGGGAGTGGCCTACCTACTACCTACACACAAAATAAAATCATTTAATATCATAAAATATGTTAAGGAACCGAAAAATTTCATTTAAAAGAAATGTATAAGTGCTAAAAATAGTGAAAAAGCGCATATGTAAAAGAGTGTAACAAACTAACACAAAAAGCCAAGGGTACCTAATTTTTAGTAAATCCTAAATGGTCCTAGATCGACTACCCTAGGTTAAAGTGTGACATTCTTATTAAGTACATGATCTTAGATTAGTCCTAGATCTGCCCTAAGTTCCAAACATAATATCCCGTATGTTTGACTCTGTTGATCGAACCTCTATGTCTAAAAGCTCATGTTTCTTAGTCAATCTGAATGGTTCTAGTTGACGTATGACTAACCAAATTATTTGATCCCTAGTAAATCTAAATGAATCAGATCAAGTCATATATCTAAATAAATTAACCATAGCTAAAATAATGCTGTCATGTGATCTGACCTAATGAAAATCTAAAATGCATACATGTGCATTGGTCCACCTTGTTTAAATGATAATGTCGTCAGATTTATTATTTTGAGCGTTCTAAATAGATGGAAGCCTTATCTTAAATCCTAATCAAGCATTCTAATGGATATAAGCCCTATCCCAAAACAATTCAGGCTTTCCAACAAATATAAGCCATATCCCAAATTTATCTGATACATTTTAACAGAAATAGGCTCTAACTTAAATCAAGTCGGGTATTCCAATGGATGTAAACTCCAAAATTTCAAAATTTTTATACTTATATGTAAGTTCTTAACAAATATCATTAAGTCTGCTTGAGATTTCTAAGATGAGGTAACCCATGATTGTTAATCAAAATTCTAAGATATTGTGGACAAAGTTCCCTCTTATATTAGCATAGTGAACCATAAGTCAACTTGGGATAACATAATCATACGATCTTTATATGATCTACTTCCATTTATCCTCTATTTTTGTACTTGCTGAAAGATTAATAATAGTCCATAATCGAGGTTCTCTCCTAAAAGATTAGGAGGGGTAATTAACAATTGAGACTTGCGTCATTAAAAATTTCTCGATCCTAGATATAACTAAACCCTAAACCATCCATCAGTGGAAAGTTTAGTTAAAGCTCATTTACATCATAAAAGGTCTACTCCTAAAGCTTAGTTCATAAAGTGGAAATATCTGCACTTTTTGTTGCGGTCACACTCCCAAAATCCATCTCTTATTCTTTCGATGAAACCTTATTGTGATAGATTTATCATTTTTTTCAATTTCTTTCTGAAATAGCAATCTAACCTTAATGTTTGGTTCTAATTAGGTCCAAGTGCATTCGACCTTGTTCCCCATGCAACTCATTAAAATTGAAACCCTGAGGTATAGTTTCAGATTTTTTTTGTTTGAATTGCTTTGATAGCTGTGATTTAAACTCCAAATTTTAATCTTAACCATCCAATTTAGGTTAAATCTATTGGGACATGAGTAATTGTGGAAATGAGCAAATTTCAGGTGATCAAATAGTTTAAATAGTGGTAATTATATTTTTATTGAATAATTCTCTTATTTATTTATTAATTAATTCAGCAAATTTATTTATGGTTAATGCTTAGATTATACTGTAAAATTCAATAAGATTACTAAGTTATTATGTCCTAGTCTATACATTCATTAAATCATTCAAGAATCATATAACATTGTTTATAAATACCGAAACATAATTAAATGAAAATAGTTGTTTTTTAGCCATGAGATAATTACAAATATAGAAGCACGTTTTAATGTTTGCATGGCCTATTTTTAGATATTATATAATCTCTTATTTACTTACCAAACTTATTGAGAATGAACGCATATTAAAGCAAGAAAAACAACTATGCAATGCAATGTTTATTAAGTGATAAAATATGGATACCTATTTATGTGTGATGCAGATTTTTTTTACGAGTATACATAGAGTTCTATATGCATATTTGGAGAAAGCCGGCTGTAACCTAAGCATAAATACGTAAAACATTCGTACATCATCAGCCATAAATACGTATATCTACGTTCGCACGCAAGTGTACGTGATCCGAAGTAATATGGGATGGTAAAATCTCGAGATTTAGTCTTCTTGGAACGGTGTTTATATTTTTTACTAGAGTGTATCTAATTTTAATAATGTTTAAGAAATCAATTTGGTTGTTTTGAGTTCCTAAATTATGATTCCTAAATGAATTAGTTTTGAAAATAGTTTTGAAAAATTAAGGAGAGTTGAGGTTAAGCATCTAGTTTTATCATGATTCATGCAAGTTACTCTTCTTCTCAATTCTATGTCAAGTGGAGTTTATCTCAATTTAGTTATCAAGAGATTTAATATTCTTAAATGCACACATTAAATGTACTAAATTTTATCTAATGCTCTGAGATAAATTCAATGAGGTTCAATCTCGGCTCATAGACAACCATGTGATCTTTTAGTAAATGAAGTTATCTCTCACGTCTAAGCAATAAAATACTCAATTTTAGCTAAGTATCACATGATATTGATTTCACCTATGGCTCATATGCATCTACTCTTAATTTAGCTAAGAAGTTGAGCTATGAAGCTAAAATGAGTTTATGTTATAGCACTCATAGCTTAACGCGCTCAAAATCCTTGCATAAATCAAGAGTGAGCTGTGAAACTCAATAGGTGGTTCTCGGCTCACATGCATCAAGTTCATATCACAAATAGTATAAACCGAGCTATGGAACTCAGAGAATATTAGGTTATATTTTCTCATGGTTCAAATGATCAAGCTTTTGTCCTAAGTTGTGCACGAGCTGTTTTTGCACAACGAATATTGTCACAGGCATTCGCGGCGTTAACGCTAGAGAATGCGCAGCTTTTTGGGCAAAGCGATCATTAAGATCAATGAAAGTTTCTTTTAACTATATAGTAAAAGATTTGTATTTAGAAAGATTTATCATTCTCCAACGTGTTCATACAACAAAACATTTAAACATTTTAAAATATAAATGATATTTTATTGATTTAGAAGAGTTACAAACATTACACCATGATTTTTACATGTTTTTGCCCAACCCTCCCCAAAGGGGAGTTTAAGTTGCCATTGCAATAAACAAACAAAGGAAGCTTCAAGATATGAAGAGCATTTTCATTGCTCTTATAGGAAATATCAATAAAAATAAGTTGACAATACAAGACTCAAGAACAGCTCTCAGCGTTCTCTGTGTCTTCTTCTCTCCTCGGTCTCCTTCCCTACTCCTTGCTTGGGGGTGTCTTCCATCCCCCCTATCTCTAATTGAGTGTAGGTGTGATAAGGCATTACATTGACAGAAGCCCCTAGATCACACAAGGGATCTAAAAAGACTTATTCGTCAATCATACAAGGGATGTTTAATCTCCACAGATCTTTCCTTTTGATTACTACTAAATTCTCTTCTAACACACTTTATCTTTCAACACTCTCACCTTCTAAGTTTTTTTTGAAAGGGTTTCTGCTAGTTTCAGCAATTGGGGATTTTTTTTTGTTTTATCTGAAAGCACAAACTCTTCCTCCACGTCTTCCGATGTGATGGCTCTCACTGCTTCCCTCAGATTTATTTTCGTGGTACTCGGGAGTGCTCCCTGCTGTCTATTGGTTAGTTGGTGAGAGATTTGTTCCTGTTGGACTTTTAGATGTTATGGAGAGTCACTTCAATCCTTTTAATAGAGGATTCATGCCTATTTATGGTTTGTTCAGTTCTGTGCATGAATGATAAAGTTTCAGCCTTAAAGGAGTTAAAGGCTCCTTCTAATCCCATGTCATGTTGTTTGTGTTGCTGAGGAGGTGGGTTGTTAAAAGTGTTTTCTTGCCTAGTTGAGTTTTGGTTTTCACTAGAGTAGTAGTGATTGGAGTTATTTCCATTACTCAACAAAAAATTGGGGTGATTTTTCTACGTTTGGTTTTACGTGTTGGAGTAAGGATTATTATTACCTTGAGTGTTGTTGTTGTTTCTCAAAAAATTGACTTGTTCGGGAATGGAGGGTGCAAAAGGATTGTTTGTGTTACTGTTTTCATTCGTGTGCTACCCCCGCAAAACTCACATACAATGTCTTATACCATACTCACATTCATTTGTCCTAGTTTTTTATTCAACATAACAATCTCAATTTAGCCTATTAGAATTTAGCCTCTCAGTAGGCCATTAGTAAGCATTATTAGTCATCTCTTCCAACAAGTCATATGCATCTTCTTAGGTTTTACTGCTTAAGGAGCCCCTGGCAACTGCATCTATCAGGGTCCTGGTGGGTGTGTTCAATTCGTTGTAAAATGTCTGAACTTGCATCCACTATGGGAATTCATGATGAGGGCAGTGCCTTAGGCACTCCTTAAACCATTCCCAACTGTCCTACAAAGTTTCCCAATCTTCCTGAGAGTAATTTATTGTCACGACCCAATGTCGTTACTTTTCAAATTAGGTCAAAACCCGCTTCAAACATCAGGACCCCGGGGAATTTCAAATTAGGGCAAACAAAATTTCCATTATATAGAAATAATTTTTAGATCAAAGTGCCATAATTTGGGACAATTCGGATAACGAAAACTCCCGCTTTATTTTTTGAATTAATTAAATTCAATAAATCAAGAATATTTAAATACGTGTCAGAACTCATCGTTTCAGTGTCATTATGTTAAGCATATTATTTATAGGCTACTCGAAAAATTTCGTCAAATTCTGAGTGCCAGTTTGATCGTAGTTAATTTTTGAATTTTTAAACTTCAAAAATTAATATAAAATAAAATATTTGTCCGAATCAAAAATTTTTGGCGCGAGGGTGTTCGTAATATCATAACACGCCTCGGTGTCAGATTTCGTTGTATTTGGACCTCAAACGGCGGAAAAATGCAAATTATTTAAGTTTAAGTAAATTTCTTCCTTTTTCCTTCCCCCCACTCTACCCAATCGCAAATCGCAATGTTGCGATACTTTTCTTCCCATGCAGAAGAATCTTCCTCCCATATAAGACCTTATCCACACCCAATTAGAGCCATTAAGGCACCATTAATCCCTCCTTATCCACAGCTCACAATCCCTCTCTACTTAAGCAGCCCCCCATTCCCTCTTTCTCCCCACTCCATACCTCTCCAAACAGCAGCCCACTTCCCCAGCTTTCAGCCCAGCCTCCAACAGCCAGCCTAACCCTCTCCTCCCCTCCCCACACAGCAAGTAGCTGGACAACAGCAGCCCCTCCTACTGCAGCCCTCCCTCGTCCGGCCAGCCAGCCAACCATCCGACCAGCTAGCCCCTGCTGCCCCGATAACCTCCTGCCAGCTCCCTTTAGCCACATTCGGCCTCCCTTCGGCTTTCGGCAACCCCAGATTTAGGTAACATGAGAAGGAAAATAGGAAGAAAATGATATGAGATTTTTAATACTTTATTTCCTTTATTTCATTTCTTATTATTAAAATATACTATTATATTATGTCATTGCATTATTATTGATGTCATTAATTAATAATGAACAACAGTATAAATGCTAGAAAATGACTATTATTTCCATGTTGTCTATTTCAATTCAAGCATTTTTATTCTATCATTTCTATTTTCTTATTATTACTATTATTATTATTATGTTTGCAAATTATGCAGTCGTTTTCATTCTGTCTTTCATGCATTATTATTATTAAAATGATAATAATAATGCTGTTATAAATATTACTGCCACATCAGTGACTTAAAAATACGAACTTCTATCAAGTTGAGAAAATAAAAGAGAAACAGAATAAAAATGAAGATAATAATATTGGCTAAAAGGCTAATTTAAAATATCAAAAATCTAAATACAGATTGAGCGAACTGTCACTCATCCGAACTGTCAAACTGTCGAATTGTCGAACTGTTGAACTGTCAAACTGTCGAACTGTTGAACTTTTGAACTTATAGAACAAGGTACCATATGCCTTTTATTACTTCTGTTTAAATATGCTTTTTCTGCTCAGCATCGCACAAATTTGATAAAAGTGTTTTTTAAAGTCACATAAAATGATATATGAATAAGTTTGGATAAGTGAGAAGCAAGGGTTCCATGTTGCTTTATACTTTTTGTCTGATCAGACAATCGCTTGGACAGGGCTGTCCTACATCGGGAGTCATAAGGAGCCTATACTGATAAGCCTTTGAGGGGGCAGGTATAGAGAGAAGTTGAGATATGTAACACAAAAAATGAATCCCCCTTTTCCTCGATTTTGTACTTGCCCAACAAAATCATATTTTGCCTCAGATATCAAGCGCTAAAAATTCTGTATTTATTTTTGTGACTGCAATTATTTTCATGTGAAGTTTCAAATGCAATTGAAACAAGTTTGCAGGGATAAATTTGTATAATTTTTATTTCCTGTCAAATATTGATTATTTTGCTTATTATTTAATATTTGTAAAGATGACATCTATCAGTACTTAGTTTCACCACTAACTGGTATTCGAATGCCCGCACTTTTGAAACGTTCCCAGATCAGGAGTTCATCCTCGAGGAAAGGTGCTAAGAACTGAACAGTGTTGATACTGCTACCTATTGATCCACCGCTTTCTTTTTGACTCTAGCTATTCTGTTAAAAAGTTTGTAATTTTTTTTTATTTTAACTTTTGTAATAATAACTTATGAATTAATGAATAAATGAGTTATGTTTGATGTCTATATATTTGTCTCTTAAATCACTCAATATGATCCTGCGGCTAAAGGATTTGTTGCTGTTATTTTATCACACCCACAGCAACCGGTGCTGGATTAGCTCCCGCTAACCCGGCACCGGGTCCCCACATTTATGATCTCAATTCTCAACCTGCTATTTTAGCTAGGGAAAATATTTAGCTAGGAATTTCCAAGCTAAATCATCCCATGTGCATATTGAATCGCCAAGAAGAGAACTGTGCCAACTTTTGGCTTTGTCTCTCAATGAGAATGGGAACAATCTAAATCTAATTGCGTCATCAGTAACGCTGTTATACCTAAATGTATCGTATATCTACATAAAGTTTAAGATATGCGAGTTTGGATCCTGCCCACTGAATTGACTATTTCAAACCATCTGTAGAGTTGATGACTTTATTTTAAAGTTGTTGGCCTCTACATTTGGTCGGACTATGACTTGTGGGATTCCCCTAACAGTGGGCAGGGCATAGTCTCTCAAGTTTCTACCCCTTATTTGCTCATGTACTTCTTCTAGATTATCTCCTAGATTATCCATAAGTTGTGGTATTGGGCTGGTTCTAAGTTGTTGTCTTCTTAATTTTAACAATGTCCATTCAATTTCAGGGTCGAACAAATAATTGTCAAAATTATGTCTATGCATGCACAACTTAAAATCAAGCAGGAATTAAGTATAATTCAAAGAAAAGAATGAAAAATTAAAATTAAAATGGTAACTACAAAAATTAAAAGAACAATAAATTACAGAAATTAAAATGTTAATGCACAAAAGTCTTAAATCAATTTACTCTTAGATTATCTCTAACACGAATCAAATTAATCGTTCTCCGGCAACGACGCCAAAAACTTGACATACTAAATTATGTATGTCTGCATTCGCACGCAAGTGTACGTGGTCCGAAGTAATATGGGATGATAAAATCCTGAGATTTAGTCTTCTTGGAACGGTGTTTACATTTTTACCAGAGTGTATCTAATTTCAATAATGTTTAAGAAATCAATTTGGTTGTTTTGAGTTCCTAAATTATGATTCCTAAATTAATTGGTTTTGAAAACAGTTTTGAAAAATTAGTGAGAGTTGAGGTTAAGCATCCAGTTTTATCATGATTCATGCAAGTTACTCTTCTTCTCAATTCTATGTCAAGTGGAGTTTATCTCAATTTTGTTATCAAGAGATTTAATATTCTCAAATGCACACATTAAATGTACTAAATTTTATCTAGTGCTCTGAGATAAACTCAATGAGGTTCAATCTCGGCATATAGACAACCATGTGATCTTTTAGTAAATGAAGTTATCTCTCACGTCTAAGCGATAAAATACTCAATTTTAGTGAAGTATCACATGATATTGATTTCACCTATGGCTGACACGCATCTACTCTTAATTTAGCTAAGGAGATAAGCTGTGAAGCTAAATGAGTTTATGTCATAGCACTCATAGCTTAACGCGCTCGAAATCCTTGCATAAATCAAGAGTGAGCTGTGGAACTCAATATGTGGTTCTCGGCTCACATGCAGCAAGTTCATATCACAAATAGTATAAATCAAGCTATGGAACTCAAAGATATTAGGTTATATTTTCTCATGGCTCAAATGATCAAGCTTTTGTCCTAAGTTGTGCACGAGCTATTTTTGCACAACGAATGTTGTCACAGGCATTCACGGCGTTAATGCTAGAGAATGCGCAGCTTTTTGGGCAATGCGATCATTAAGATCAATGAAAGTTTCTTGGCTCAGGAAGATTGCACTTTCTCTTAATATGAGGATGACTATACAAACTTTTCAAGATACACACAAAGTCTCAACCTTACGCTAATAAGTATGATAGATTTTTGAATGAATTTAAGGATGTTATTAGATATCGCCTAGTTCATTTAGAAATAGAAAACTTCTTTATTTTATTGGAAATTGCCAAATGCATAGAGTTCGGTTTCCATGTTATTCAAAAGAATTTGAGAGTTATCCTAGAAAAAAACTGAAGGTTCAGGGACCTACTTTTAGAACTCATCTGCATGCCAAGAAAACATCGTATGGAAAATAGAATAGTACCATCAACAAGCTTTAGAAGGTAGAGCTGGCAAGTCAAGTATAGAGCCGAATACCTCTCGCTAGAATGTGCAGCCCCGCATCTATGCTCTCTTCCATGAGGAAGGGCGGAGCTCTAATGATGTGGTGTCAGTGACCAATAGTATTAATATAGCTCAGGCTACTAATTTTATTGATATTAATGCATTGTCTTCATTTATTTCAGCCAAGTTTGTATATTTTACATTTATTCGAGTCACTATATTGCACCCTACATCGAGGTTAACTAACATTTTTCACCTCCAAGTCACCTTAAGATAATCCAGAAAGCTACAATTTTGTTATATTGAGTTTACATGCGCATGGCAGGCATGCCACTAATCCCAACCATTGCATATTTATATATTACAATAAAAAGTTAGCACAATTTTAATTCCTTGATCGGAAGTTCCTTGTGCTTATTTAGCAAATTCGTGTATGATGTTCTTATAATGGGTACATTAGTAAACTTTCAAATTTTAATAATCAAAAAGTATAATGTGTATTTTACATATTATACTCCTGTATTATTGAAAATTATCTTTAATTTTTGTCCAAATATAACTTTGAATATTAAGCATCTATTATAAAGAGTAATAATTTAATTTTAATTATATAATCTATAATTTTCAATCTTAATTTTAAAATAAAAATGTATAAAACGCTTACGAATTAACGTTCATTTAATTCTTGCCGCATATTTTACTAAGCCTTCAAGTTCCACGATGGTTGAGGCATAGCTAAATCTATAATCTTTTTTCTCAAGGAAACCAAGCTTGTGAACAATGGGCATCAATGCTTCCTAGCTCATGTCAGAGATATTACTAAGGAGGAACAAACGCTTGAAGATATCCCTATTGTTTGAAGTTTTTCCAAACGAGCTTCTGAGGTTCCCATGATTGTGAGATCTAGTACCATTTGTATATCTAATGTACCTTACCATTTGGCAGTCAAGCAGCTACAGGAACTTAAAGTTCAACTGTAAGATAGGTCGGATAAATATTTTATCATTTTTGACTTTCTACTTCGAGGAGCTTTGTCAAGAAGGAAGACAAAGGTTTAAGGTTTTTCATTGACTTCCATGAAATGAACACATTCATTATCAAGAATAAGTATCCATTATTGAGGATCAATGATTTATTTGATTACTTTGAAGGTGCTGCAATCACCTCCAAATTGATTTGAAATTTGGTTATCATCAATTGAGTTAAGGTGGATGATATCCTTAATACAACCTTTAGTACATGTTTTGTGAAATATGGGTTTGTAGTCATGCCTCTTTGCATTGATCAATTTCTAAATAGCTTTGATGAATCTAATAAAAAAGTCTACAAGCCATTCTTAAATCCCTTCATGATTATTTTCATTGATGGCATCACCATCTGCTCTAAAAATAAAGATCATTGTGCCAATCATCTTTACATTGTTCTTCAGATAAAAATAAGTTTATTGCAAAATATTACCAATACGAGTTTTGGCTCCGGAGTGTAGCTTTCTTGGGTCACATTATTTCTGGAGATATAATCTTTGTGGATCAGCAAAAGCTCAAAAATTTAATGTGCTTTGGACAAGACTTAACAATGAAACTAAAGTAAATATCTTCTTATGACTTGTGCTTACTATTGTTAATTTGTTGGAGGCTTTTTTATGATAATTGCCCCTCTTCAGATTCACATTTAAAGCTATGAAATTTGTTTATAGTGCCAAATGTGACGAAGATTTTTATAATTTAAGGATTGTTTAATGTTTGCTTTAGTATTGGTGATTCCCTTAAGTATGGATAACTTTTAGATTTATTGCGATGCATTTTTATGGTGCTTGAGTTGTGTATTGATGTAATATGACTGAGTAATTTCTTATGATTCAAGGAAATTAAAGCATCACAAAAAATTATCCAATGCATGATCTTGAGTTAACTATCTTTATCTTTGCTTTAAAGGTTTGGAGGTTCTACCTTGATGGAGTCTGATGTGAAGTGTTCACTGATCATCAAAACTTTAAGTATATTTTTACTCAAAAAGATCTAATTATCAGGTTAATGATAGTTGGAACTTATTAAGGATTATGATCTTGATATTCAATACTATTTAATAAAAGTTGTTGTGATTGTGGACACTTTGGGTTGAAAGTTAGCAACTAGAGTAAATTAGATACTCATTGACATTGATGCTTGTCTGAATTAAATTACAGTATAGTCGAACTTGAAGAATAAGATTCATTGCATCAATTCTACATCTTGTTAGAGTTGTTCATACTCAAGAGTCTGTACTTGGTATTAAAAGATAGTTATAATATCAAGGAGTCTATATGCCATACATGACTGTTCTAAGGAAAGCTATTGTGCTTGAAGGTCATCAATTATGCTACACAATTTATCCTAGTAGCAACAATTTATACCAAGATCTCAATAGTGTTTTCTGGTGGCCACGACTCAAGCAGAGTGTAGCAACACTTGCTTTAAGTGTCCTACCTGACAGATACTTAAGATCAAGCATCAAAAGCCAAGTGAATTACTTCAGCCACTGTTGATCCTAGAATTGAAGTGGACAACATAGTTATGGACTTCATGATTGGTTTGCTCAAATCGAGGTTGAGTCATGATGTTGTATGGGTGATCATGAAAAAATTGACGAAGTCATCTTACTCAAGCCAATTATAAAAATGAATTCAATGGAGATATTGATCAAATTGTATGCTAATGAGATTGTGATACTATACAGAGTGTCAAAGTCTTTTATTTATGTCAGATAAAGATGGTTGATATATTCTAGGTTATGGAAGAGTATTATTGATGCTTTTGTACTCTTCTGACTTCTAGTACAGTTTCCCATCTTTTTTACATATCAATGGACAATAAAAAATGGCTATTTAGGCATTAGAGGATCTGCACATGATATGTTCTCAACTATGACAAATGTTGAGAAAAGTACGTACCTTTGTTAAGTTGGATAACCCTGGACACGTGGAGAGCTCAGATTACGCAAGAAAATCATGTGATAAATTCTTTGTTGGACAGAAATTGGTGAGAGACATTCTTGGCTCAAAATATTGTGATGATGCAACCGAGAATATTAGATTGATTAGAGATGGAATGAAAGCAGTTTTTTGTAAAAATCAAATTTTGGTGATATCATTTGGTAAATATTCTTGTTAATTTTGTAAAAATCAAATTTTGTAAATATTCATGTTAATTTTGTAAAAATGAAATTTTTAGCTGTTTTTTAAATTATTTTCTCGTTTAAGGTCAATTCAATGACACATTAATTCATAATCCATTATCTATGCTTTTGGTGATATCATTTGGTATTAGATTTGTAATTTTTGTCAATTTTCTTTTCAAAACAATGCTCTAACCCTAATTTTAATTTACAATTAGGTTATTTTGACACCAAGTGTACAGACACGATTATGTACACAATTCACCAAAATCCTAAGGCATGTATTTTTATTTTCGCTTATTTAATTGCTTAGATTGTAGATCCCAAAATTTTAATCATTACCATCCAATTTTTGTTAGATTTTTAAGGACATGAGTAATTGCGAGATTGAGTTGATATCAGGTGATCACACAATAAATGAAAAAGATAATTATAATTTTTATAGAATAATTATCTCTTTTTCTCTATTTAACAATTAGTTTGATATTTTTACTATATCACAAATGCTTAGCTTATAATCTAGAATCTAGCAGGATTAATAATGTCTCAATTCATATTGTTAAATTAGACATGAATCATATGATATTATTTTTGTATGTAGAAATAGGATTATTAATGGGTTTAATATTTGGCGAGGCCGAAAGAGCTTGAAACCCTAGGTTCTTTTGCGAGAGCGTTCTCAGATTCCAATCAATAGTGAGTGATAGAAGTTTTTTGTCTAATGCTTGGGATGTTTACAATGTTGAAGTCCTTGATCAAAGTGATCAAATTGTGCATCTTGAATTTGTTATCACTTTTGTTCACGCTTGCAATCTTAGGAGTGATAGAATAGTCCTTTGGGAGTGCCTAAAAATGTGCAGTAGCACCCCCTTTCCCTGTGTAGTTGGCGGATATTTCAATGTTGTGCTTCATCAAAATGAATATAAAGATTACTCTCACAACCATTCTTTATCTACATTAGACTTCAACTCTGCCATCATTGATTGTGGGCTTTGCGATTTTAAGTACACTAGGGATCCCTTCACTTGGTCTTATAGGAGGAAGTTTATCAGACTTGATAGATACCTTTTTAATAACTCTTGGTGTAGTTCCTTCCACATCTAAAATTTCTTTCAACTCCACTATTTCAGACCATATGTCCATTATTCTTAGATACTAGAATAACGCCCACAAATCCCCTAAACCTTTTATGTTTTAGCTTTTCTAGCTCAATAGGAAGGATTGTGTAGATGTTGTCAACTCATGCTAGAATGAACCCTGTTGTCAATACGGTCTCATAAGATTGGTAGACAAGTTTTAAAATCTTAGAAGGGCCCTTGGTTCTTGAAAAAAAACTTTGTCAAAATATTTTCAATAATTTTGAGAGACAAGAAAATTTAGTCTCTGACCTCAAAACCCTTTTTGAATCTTACCCCTCTAACTCTAATAGAATTGCTTTCTCTGAAGCAGGGGCTGCCTTAATTCAATCCTACAACGCTATTGAAATTTTTTGGAGGCAAATATGCAACTTTAATTGGAAACTTGAAGGGGAAAAATATCAATTTCTATCATAGTTGGGTTAACAAACGCATGTACATTAGTAAGATTGAGGAGATTACTTCTCTTGATGGCCTCAAGCTTACTACCAAAAATGCCATCCATTCCTCAGCCATAGACTACTTTGAAAATCTCTACAAATGTGATCCTCATGTCTCACCTCAGTTATCCCTTCTCCCTCCTCCAAACATCTTCACCAAAGTTTATAACTCTGAGCTCAACTCTATCCCTACCAATGAGTAAATTTGGGAGGTTATCAAATCTATTAAGCACGGTACATGTCCTGGGCCAAACAACTTTATTGAGGAATTCTTCATGAAGTACTGGTACATAATCAAATAAGATAGTTGTTGTAGTGTCAAGGAACTTTTCTGCAACGTTCCTATTCCTAAAGATAACCATTGCAATTGGTGAACCTAGTTTAGACCTATCAGTTTGTGCTCTACCTTCAACAAATTCTTATATAAGATTATGACCAATAGGCTAAAAAAGTTGCTTCCTCATTTGATTGCACCTAACCAATCTGGTTTTACTCCTGGGAGAAAAATTCAAGACAACATCTTGGCGGCTCAAGAGCTCTTCTATAGCTAAAAAATAAAAGCATGATCACAACCTCATTCTTAAACTATACCTTGAAAAAGTCTTTGACAAACTTGACTAGAACCTTTTGCTTAGGACCACCCTATCGGTTTGATGATTCCTTCATTACCAAAATTAGGTACTTCATAGATAACAATTGGTTCTCTATTATCATAAATGGGTTCTCCCAATGTTTCCTTAAATTTGAAAGAGGGCTTATACATAGAGAACCTCTCTCCCCTATCCTCTTCATTGTTGCAATGATTTATTGGTCCCTCAACGTCAACAACATGTTTTAGCACAACCCTAGCTTACACTTCAACTTGGGAGAAAAACTCATATCTCACCTCGCTTATGCTGACGATCTCATCATCTTTTCTAATGGGAATAAAAGGGATATTGCTAAATTACACTCTTCTCCAAGCCCTAGAAAGAGATACTGGCCTCAATATTAATTGTAATAAATCCCAATTTTACATAAATGATAAAGCTCCTCAGCACACTAATTCTTTTATTCCCAATAATGTGGGTTTCAAAAAAGGGAATTCCCTTTAAAATATCTTGGCATTCCTATCTTTCTAGGTCACAACAAAACTTCTATTTATAACAACCTTATTGATTGCATTTGCAAAAAACTTAAAGGGTGAGAACACAAAGTTCTCTCTCAATGGGGTAGGTTGATCTGTCTTCAACATCATTCCTCTTTATTGGCTTGAAGTTTCTTCCCCCTCTAATTAGGTCATGAAAAATATTAAAATTCTCTTTAACAAACTCTTTTGGGTTTATAATAATGGCTCTAAAACGATTTAATGCTCTTAGGATAACATCATTTATCCAAACCACTGAAGGCGGCCTTGGAGTGAGATGTTTGGATGCTTTCATAAGGCCCTTTCCATCAAACTTTGATGGAATTTTTGAACCTCTAACTCATGGGTTCCCATTCTAAATGCAAAATAATGCTCCACTTGTCACCATGCTATGGTGCCCAATAAAATCACTAACTCCCCCATGTGGAGGAGAATTCTTGAGAGTAGGAAAATTATGGAATATCTGCTTTTTTAGATCTCCATTTATTATAGTAAATCCTTTTAGTTTGATAGGAGGGCTAATATTGACATAATTGGCGATCTATGTCAACTAATCGTTCCCAAACTTTTCCTTGGAGATTGTTTCAATAACTATTTTGGTTGGAATGCTTCCCTTCTGGAGACCATTCTTCCTAATGATATTTTTTAGCAAGATGTGCACATTTCACCTAACCTTTGTAATGGAAAAAAATGCTTTCTCTTAGTGACCATGTCTTTATGGAATCCATTTGAACCTAAATAAGTTGTTTAAAGACCTAATGCTTTTGTCAAAACACTCCCCGGGAATTTTGGAACAAAAGTATTTCAAGAAAATATTTTTGATTATTTTATGTATTTTTATTAATTAAATAAATGAGATAAATAATTTGACCTTGGATCACAAAAATAATGACATTTTTGAGTTCCGCACCCCAGATTAGCTAGGGTGAATATTTCGTATTTTTCAGATGGAAAATGGAGGATAAATACGCAAAATACATTTTGAATTAATCAAGTTTAAATTATTTAAATAAAAATTTTATTTATATAAACGACGGGCGATTCGCTGCGGACGTGGATATCCAATTCGTCGTTCGACATCTTAGAGTGGTCGTTTGATCAGCTTGTCCAACAACCCAAATCTCGTCGGGCTTCTGCGGCAGGGATCTCGTGCAATGGGCATGATCCCGAACCGCAGAACGGCTCAATCACGACCGTTGGTTGAATTTTAACTAGAATATGGACTGCATATCTAATTGGGCCGTCGAATTCGAGCGTTGGATTCGACGGCCAGGATCTTTTTCAGTTTCTCGTCCCTACCCTCCACAGCTTGTCGCTGTTCCACGTGGCAGGCCCTCTGGCACACTGCTCCGGACATCCGGTCATCGTGAAAAGGACCACATAGCTACCAACTCACCCACATGGTCTCTTTTGGCCCATTGGAAACGCCAGTGAGCTCCAATTGTCCCTAGCAGCAGCCCTCAACTTAGACCCCTAAACGTTAGCCCAGCTACAGGCCTACGGCGCCCTAACGGTCGGGAAGTTGGCTGGGTTGTGCTATAAATACCCCCCAACCCTCAGTGAACCCCACACCCTCTCCAAGCCTCCAGCCCTCTCTCAAGCTCCCCCTCCCTCTCTCTCGGCCTCTCCCCAGCAGCCGCTGCACCGTCGTTGCTCGATCCCAATGAGGTCCTAGCACCCAGTCGAGGCCAATAGGACCTCTAGAGTTCCAGTTTGATGTTTAGAGCCCTCTCCCCCAAGTCCCAACCCGAGCCGCCACCCTCCTCCCTTTGGTCGCCACCGATGATCGTTGGAGTTTTCCCAGCTGTCCAAGGACTCCCCTCTGCCCAAGGAAGCCATTGAGGTGAGCCGCCCCACCTCAAACGCTCTAAAACCCTAAATGACTCATTTGGGCTAGCCCAAGCCAAGGTTTGGGCTAGGGTCGGGCTAGCCCACTTCGGGCTGATCCAACTCCACCCAATGTACTAGTACAGCTCATTGAGACATGGGGGCACCAAGATGAGCCCCATAACTTCATTTGGCTCATTTTAACTGTTGGCTAGACTCGGGCTAACCCAAGCTAGACCAAGTCCCATACTAGTTGACTTGGTCAACCCAGGGTCCCACCAACCCCATTGTGATCATTGGAGTCATGAGAGCTTAATAACATGCCCTCATGACCCCATTATTCCCAAAACCGGTTTTTGTTGGACTTGAGCTAACCCAAGCTAGCCAGAGCCCAAGTTAGGTCAAGTTGATCCATTTCATCCTTATGGATGCACCCACCCTCACTATCCCCATATAAAGCCAATAAATGACCTTATTGGTCCAAACCCCCCTTCTTTTGCAATTTGACCCAATTGCTCTAGCTAGCCCAAGTCAAATCTTGACTCGACTAGCCCAATACCCCGTATATGGGCCAGTTAGGTCAAGGTATGATCCAATAGACTGAAATAATCATTGTGAGTGCCAAGTGTGACCCTGGGATCTCAAAAGCCCAAGGGTCCATTTTGGATCCACTTGAGTTAGCCTAAGTGGGCCTAGGCCAATAGTAGCTTAGATACCCCCTTATGGGGATGATTTAGGTCACTATTACTCATTATTAATCTATTTAACTATAAAAAGGTCAATCATTTCCTTTGGGACCCAAGAACCCAAAAAGGTCAGATTGAGTTAGCTTAGGCTAGCCAAGATCAAACACTAACCCTAAATAGCCAAATTTTTTATAATTGAGTTTTAAGTCATATTAATGGCATAAACCACTTTCAAATACATTAAGAAGAAATCTAAGCTTAGTTTTTAGTCCTATAACCCATCAAATCCATTAAGACTAGTTGGGCTAGCTCAAGCTAGCCCAACTTGACCCAAATTAGGGTTAACCCAATAAATTAGATAAAATGATTAAATTGACCTTATAAATGATATAATAAGATCAGTCCCACTCAAAGAAACCATAAAATCAAGATTTGGTTCATTCGGGGATCACTTGGCCAATTAGGCTAGCCTAAGCTAGCCCAATCTAAATACTTAGCCAAAATTGGCCAAAACCTTCGCAAGTGGCCAAAGTCACTTCCAAATCATCAAAAAGCACATCTTTAACCTTCAGAGCACTTCAGGACCCTTAAAAAACATCCAAGTTAGGGTTTTTGACTCATTGAGGTTAAATCAGTCTGATCAAAGCTAAGATTTAAATCATTTGATCACCTTAGCCCTTCTAAAAAATCAAAAGATTATAATTTTAGTATGAAAGCAATTATACTTTTTAAATATTAAACTGAATAATAATTTTATGCAAAAAATATTTGATCAGCACTAAAATCAGCTTTTTAAACTTGTGATTGCTAAGGTATCAGATGTCTTTTCCTTACTCTTGTTTTTTCATGTTTTTACGCTTAGCTTCGCACAATTTTGAGAAAACTGTTTTAGTCACATAAAATGATATTTGAAGAAGTTTGGATACCAAAGTAGCACGAGTTCACTATTGACCTATTCTAGTCTGATCAGACTATTGCTAAGCCAAGGCTGTCCGACATCGGGAGTCATAAGGAATCTATACTGATAAGTCATTGAGGGGGCAAGTATAGAGCGAAGATATAATTATTATCTAACACCGAATCTGAATCCCTTTTTCCTCAATTTTATATTTACCCAATAAAGTCATATGTTTATGTCATATATCAAACATGAAAATCTTACATTATTTTTGTGACAGTAATTCTTTTGTGCTTAAGTTTCATTGCAGCTAAATCAGGTTTTGCTGGAATAAATTGTAAAAGCTCTTTATTATTCTATCAAAAGTACTTTTGTTCTTGCTTATTAAAAGTTGTAAGTGATAATATACGGTCCTTAGTCTCACGACTAGCCGGTATTCAAATGCTCGCACTTTAAAACGTGCCTAGATCAAGAGTTTATTAGAACCCTGGAATGAAAGTCATAGAGCCAAAGATTGCTGCTGCTACTTGTTGTTTTGCTTGTTTTTTTATTTATTGTAAGTTTGTAATATTTAAAATCTTTTGATCAAGACACTATTTTTGATGTATTATATTTTTAATTCATTATATCATATTTGATGATTATATGTTGTTTTTTTTAAGATACTCAACATGATCCTGCGACTAGGAGATTTCTCCTGATGTTGATTTAGCTTCTGCTAACTCGGCATCAGATCCCCATACTCACGGTCAGCAATAAATTTAGCCTAACAAATGCCTAGAATATGTGAAGGAGGGCATGCTATCCTGACTCACTTCCCTTGGTTCTGGCACCTGCCATTCCTTCCTTCATTAGCTTATTTATCTGGATTGTTCATAATAATTTTATTAATATTGATGTGGAAATGGCTACAAAAGGATACCAGTTGGCTTCCAAATGCGCCTATGTTGCATTGAAATCTCTATGGAACATGTTTTATATTTAATATTCATAGTTCCAGAATTTGGAATGCCTTGGACCTCAATCAAAATAATTTTAACCACATGCATTCGTAGCCTCCTTGGGAGATGGAATATTGTTAATTCTAATCACAAAAATCTTCATGTTGGGAATCTCTTTGATGCCTAGACTTTATAAATTCAAAATCAGTATATGTGGAATGCCAGGAACAAAACAAAACATGACAATGTTCCCTTTAACCCCACTGTTATAATTCAAAAAATCCGTACTGATGTTAATGTATCATAACTGCTTTTCCTGATTAAATATTTAATGGGTTAACATCAATAAGATTTAATTTAATACTTTTTTCCACAATCATGGAACCTTCTAACGGTCTCTTCTCGACCGTGTTTTTTTTAACTTTGCTTTATGCTTTATTATTGCGCTTCTTATTTGTTGGAGGCTGGTGATTGTGGGTGGTTTACCCCTTGTTTGATGGCTGCTGTGTGTTTGTTTTAATGTGATTATTATTTACTGAACTTGTTTACCTTTGAGCCCTGGCACCTGCACCTGTACTTAAATTATTACTGCCATACTGAGGTCTATGGTGGCCGTTGAACTTTTGTTCTAACGAGGAATTATCTCATGTTTGGTCTTAATTTGGTAAATTTAAATTTTGGGTGCTTGTTATATGTATATTACAAATTTATCTTTTTGTAATGTAGGTAACAATTCTTTAAGAAAACTCCAAAAACTTGGCACTGGGAGGATTAGAACGTGCAACCAATTAAACATTGCATCCACATTCAACTGTAGCACCAATTAGCTTTTTAACTAATGTTAGTTTCTTACATGTAAAAGAAATTTAAACGAGTATTAAAATATATAAGATTATGTGAGCGTAGCGGGGCTTATGTCTGATTCAGTACATGTTTTGGGTGTGTTGACATGTATGTCACGTGCAAGATGAGTGCTGGTATCCAAGAAATGCAAGACATTTCATGGCAAGTATTTTGAAGTGTTCATGCATCATGGTAGCTTAGTTGGCTAAATTTGCTCATGCAATGAGAACCATGAGCCACTTTTTAGTAGATTCATAAAGAAGAATGTTAGGATGCTGCCAAGTTTACAATGCTTTAATGGGATCAAAAAAGCATAGCTGTTTGCTTCATAAATGCAATGCGAGTTTAAGAGATTTCATTGATAATAATTTCAATGGTGACTTTAATGCTTTGAAGAGCACCTACAGATATGATTTAATGCTTGGAGGATAAAATATTAACTAGTTGTGGTGAATTTAGAAGAGCATCTCTCTTTAAACAACTCAAGCTAAGTATAAGGTTGTATGAAACTGTCGAAGGCAAGAAAGGAGCGCTGCCATGGTTGATGAATTTCTAGAGAAGATACTCGATGCATTGCATCCTTTGCAGATTTGTTGACACAAGCAATTCCCATCCAAAAACTAGGTGCATCCATAGCCTGTGTTGGCTACACTCTTCTCTCAATAATGCATATTAGAGCATGTGCTTTTGCTTTTTCAACAATACACTCAACCTTTTTAAATAATAATGATATTATATCTTAGTTGTGGAGATGGTTTTCTTATTCCCTTTCTGCCAAAAAATTTTCTAGGTATTCAATCTTCACAGGTCTCCATATTTATGGGACCGTCCTAATGAATTTGAACCAGAAAGATTCTTGATTCCAAAGAGAAGTGATGGCGAAGGATGGGAAGGATTTGACCCAACCCGAAGTCCCGGAGCGCTGTACCCAAATGAGGTCTGTCTCCTACCTTCGCTGGCATCTCAGCTCAAATGGGGCTTCTTCCAATGAGTCTCATTTAGTAGACATTAATTTACTATGTCTCTATTAAGTTTATGATTCCCAAGTCATGTGTGGTTCATTCAGGTGATGGCAGACTTCTCCTTCCTGCCGTTCGGCGGGGGGCAGCGCAAATGTGTTGGCGACCAATTTGCACTGCTGGAATCCACGGTGGCGCTATCCCTTCTCTTTCACAAGTTCGATGTCGAGCTTAGGGACTCGCCGGAAGATGTTAAGCTGGTGACTGGAGCTACCATTCATACTAAAAATGGCTTGTGGTGCAAAATCAGGAGAAGGGCAGCAGCGCACAAATAGCTTGGAGGACTGTTTTGATCCTTAGTGATGCTGCTTATTGAAGATATTCTCTGAAATTATGCAGCGATGACCTTTTTAAAACTTTATAATGATATGAATGCATGATTTTACTATATATATATATATATATATATATATATATATATATATATATATATATATATATATATATATATATATATAGATGTTCATGTAATCATTTCAAGCATTTTGAGGGCATCATATCTTTTATTGGTATCAAAGAGGAACTTTCATCAGCCATTCATTATTCTCACATGCATGGGTTGTCCATGCTCTCGTCTCACTGTTTTGTGCCAACAGGCCCATGCATCATCCATCTTGCGAAGCATGCACCAATATGATCACAGATTTTAATTATCCAGCACTAATCACAGCTATTAGTATTGGTATGCAGTTCCTATAGCTTTTGGTTCTTGTTTTTCTTACATCAATCCAGGATATGATCTTTTTATCCAATTAGCTAATGCTTGGATATCATTTAGCTTAGTTTAATTATATTTATGAACTATTAAAGAAGTATATTAGCTCTATTAATTTTAATTACATTATTTCAAATTAAGTATATATATTTTCTTAAGTTGGGCTTTATAAATGTTAGACATGTTGATTAAATGTTTTTCTTAAATTATGTTATATACAGGTAACTATAGAGATATTATTATAATTTTCATATGCTTTAAATCAATCATTTCTGCAATTTTGTTTTGGTAAAAAATGTTTAATAATAATCAAACATAATGGTTTATAATTAACACTATTATAATTACATTTTATTTATTTCTGCTGCAATTAGTTTATAGTAATTGTAAAGCTTAATATGGGTTCTAAGCCTATTGGATGAATAAAAAAGCAGCCTATCTTCTTATATAAGAACACAGCCAAAGTCAAATTATAGAGCATCATTAAATTGCTTTAGTTCCTTGGCTTTAGATGGTGGAATATGGATGGGAGCTAAAGTTCAATTATCATTGAGTTTTTCTAGATTGATACTACTGACTTCTTGGTCAAGTGAACAAAGTAAGTCAATGGTTGTGCAAAAGATAAGGCCTATTCAACATTTGGCTCAATCAACCATTTTACAAAAGCCAGACACATTGTAGTACATTAAAGAAATTATGTTTGAATTGTAAGCTTTGTCAATGTTTATAACATCAATCTTAATGCGGGAACATTGTCTCTACTGTGAAGTTAGAATATCTTTGTGGAGAAGGATGTTTAGCATGTTGAGATCAACTAATTGTTCTTTTCATGGTAAACTAGAGTGGGAGCATCTCATACGATTTTATTTGTAATTTATGTGTTGGATCAACTCATTGTGGGAGTGAGTGGGTAGAGTATTTTGGTGGAGCTTGTCTTAACGAGGAAATTTAGGAATTGAAGTTGGGTGAATTCATTTAATTTATATGCCTATGTTTTAGAACATTCACTCTCAGACCATCAAAATTAGTGTTACCACCAATATGTTGTAACATGAAAATTACATATATAAATAACACACCTTGCAAAAGTAGATATGCTAGAGATTGGTTGCTATGTGAGGGTGACATAAGAAATAAATAAAGTATGAGAATTTAAAAATCAATGAATTTTAAATTAATTGAAATAGAGCATATTCGTTTGATACAACCCCATAAACTTATCAATTGAGAATAACTATACAATTAGCATTGCAAGAAAGCAATTAATTCCAAATTTCAATAATAGAATTTTCTTGCACAATATAAATAAGAGAAAAAATAAAGTGATCATAACTTTAGTACTCTTTTATTAGGATACTAAAGCTATGGTGCTGGCTAATTGAGGCTAGATAATGTGTTTGGGTGAGCTAGGTCAGCATTAGATTCTCAAAATCGCAAGACCCTATTAGGTATTTAAATTATATAGTATGATACAACAAAAGAATAAATCTCAAAGCCATACACTAACAAAATATCCATCAATTTAAGTTAATTCCACATGATAAAATAAAATTCATCATATGTTCTATACATAATAGTCATAAATTATATGTGGTTTTGAAATAAAATTAGAAATAAAAAAAAAATTAAATACAGCTGGAAAATGCAATAGAAATAAGTTTCTCTAATTCTTATGATAAGCGATATTTCAGCTATGCAAATTCTTGGTCCTCATCTTTGTTCCTTTAAAAACATGCCGGGGAAATGAGATTATCATATGCATATTAAAAGTTATGTGTTTTCGAAATGCATGTGAATTAACATATGTTAGAATTTATAGAAGTATCTAAAATAACTAATGTAATAAATAACTAAGTACATTAATATAACTATAACATTAAAGTTGTAATATAGCTATATGTTATAATGTAATTATTTTTAATGATAATATGATGTTATAATATAACTATAAGGTAATATGTTTAATTAAGTAAAATAATCATAACTTTATATTACAACTATAACGTTATAATATATATATATATATATATATATATATATATATATATATATATATATATATATATTAAGTATATATGCATATAGGAGAGAGAGAAATTTCGAATGAACGAGAGACTCCCATTTGCGAATAACTGCCTCTCCTTCAAAGTCCCTTTGTCTCATTTTCTTCGCATTCTCTTAACAACACTCCTCTTCACTCGCGCTGGATAGATATTGGCAGAATAAGAGAAGAATCTCCAGAAGAAGCGTCGTGAGGGCATTCAAGCTCAGGCGTTCGGGATCTCTGCGATTGGCTCCACCCTCTAAATAGGTCGGCTTCTTCTCTCCAGTTCGCTTTCTGGTACCCACTGCAAATGAAAATAAGTACTTGCCTTTGAAGCTGAGGAGCCTTATGACGAAGAAACAGATGCAGGTTACTCTCGACCGCAATTCGAGACAGGCTCTTTGTAACCACGTTCGTAGCCCTAAGAAGCGTAAGTTACCCGGGAGGCAAATCTCCGTAAGAAGAGAATACCTCCTTGGCCATCAAGTAACCAAGAACAGCATCACCCACAAACTCCAATCGTTCATAAGATTTTCCAGCTTTCTTGGCTGGATTGGTGAAAGAACCATGTGTGAACGCCTCGGCAAGAAGCATTTTTTTCTTCAAATCTGTACTGTATGATAACTTTAATCTCTCTTACTTCATCTTTTACCATTGGCGGCCGGATTGGAATCCCTTACTCTTCTACTTCGTCTTCTTTTAACTTCCTCTTTTCTGTCTCCTTGATCTTTGGTGTTGTCGCGCCCATTAGATACCACCAAGACTGGGAAGATAGAAGATTATGAATCTCTTAAAAGATAATACGAATCTGAGAAGAAGATTGAACTGCCGAGTATACAAATGTTAGTTGCTTCATTTAACTAACAAGTATATAGACGTTTCCAGATTTAGAACCTCAAACAGAAATATATACACATATATATATATATATATATATATATATATATATATATATAATATGTATATATGTGTCGCTGCTTCTCCAAACCCTTGCATAGTTGCTCCATCGCTTCTGCACCCCATCTCCAAACCTCTCAGGTGGCCTACAGTAAGGGATTTGTCTCCCTTAGTTCCCAGGAATGTGAAGCTAAGGGTTTCAAATCAAGCCAATTGCTATGTTTTTGCTCAAGTAATTTATCTTCAGTTTTGGTCGTCACGAGGAGGCCTTTACAACGAGCGTGTTGCGCTGAAGGTGAGTCTTTGATAGTTTTCTTCGGCTCAAGTAAATAAAAATCTAGCCCTTTTATGATTGAAGGTTTTATTTTATCTGCAAGGATGATATTGATGTAGAGGAGGATGAATGAACGAAGTCACTTTTGCTCGAATAGTGGCCAAAGATCTCAATCAAACTCAGCTAGGTAAGGAATATAGAATGTACTAATTGTTCGAATGGCATTGGTGAACTTATATAACAACTCAAGGTTGTTATCCAGCTTAACTTTAGCTTAATCGTATCCTAATTATCATTTCATTAAGTTCATCTATCTGTTAGAACCAATTCCCAAAAATTTAGAATAATTCGGAGCTCAATCGAATAATTGGAATATTTTAATATATTTAATTAATTAAAAATTTGAGGTATTTAAATTAACCTCGAAATCGAAATCCGACATCGTCATTGCGCTTTTCACCCCCAAATTAGCTTAAGGGTGATGTTTTGGTCATGTTTGGAAGTTGTCGAATTTTTGCAAATATTTTAATATAATTAAATACACTGGAAAATAGAATAATTAATTAATCGTCGGAATCTAAATTTGACTTTACTGTTAAATTGCTCGCCCTAAATTAACTAATGGTGAATTTTTGAGATTTTTCAAAGCGCGTTTATTAAATCTGAATTTTTAGTAAGTCAAAAATTGGAAAGAAATAAATATTTATTTCTTTTTATTTTCCTATTTCTTTTTCCCCTTCCATTTTTTTTCCTGGCTGGCACGTCCTTTCACTGCAAGTTTGGCATCCCCTATCTTCTCTTAATCGCACACATGAGAGAACTCCCCTCTCCCATCTCCTCTTCTATGCTTGATGGGAGAGCTCAAAGGAGAGCCATCCCCTCTTCCCTCTTTTAAATGGAGCTCCGCCTCCTCTCATTCTTCTGCATTTGCTTAAGCTCCCTTCTCCCTGGAATTCCTAGCCTTCCTCCTCCTTTGATGGCTGAAGAAGAAGGAGCTTCTTCCTCCAAGTTTTTACAAAAATTCGAGTCTTCTTCCTCCATTCTTGCAAGATCAAAGGTACCCATTTGCTACCCTCTTTTTTGGCTTCTCTTTTGATTTATCAAAGTACTATGAATGACATATTCATTAGCTATTATATGGAATGTATGATCATCGTTCTTTAATCGGACTCAAATGAATCTGATTGAAGCTCGTTTCTCTATTGAAAAATGTTGTTAAAAATTGTGAAGTTTCTGTATACTTGTAGCTAGGGAATCAATTTCTGTTTGTTAGGATAATCCATTTATGCCGATTTTGATATCCATGAAAAGGTTTCGAAAAGACCTTTTCATTGATTAATGTCACCACACGTGAGGTGCCCAAAATTCAAAGAGTATTTGAGTATGAAAGAAGACCCATTATCATTTTTGCATAGGCGAAATCACAGTCGGGCGCTACAGCATGCCGCGGCGCCTGAATTTTCAAATTTGGGTCTGCTGTAGCGCCCCATAGCACGCTACGGCGTGCTGTAGCGGCATAATTATTTGATGAAGCATATAAATTTGATGAATTAAATTAAATGCGCCGAAGCACTAAAATCCGTCGCAGCGCCTGAAAGCGCTCCAGCGCCTGAAAGCGCTCCAGCACCCTTAGTGTCTACCCCTCAAAAAAACAGGTGCCGTTGCGCGCCGCACCGCCTGAAAAGTGCTACAGCGTGCCGTAGCGTCTGCCCCTCGGGATACGACACCTGAAAGCGCTGCCGCAGTGCTGAAACTCGTCACAGCACCCAAAAGGGCTACGGCACGCCGTAGTGCGCTACAGGGCGTCGTAGCGCCTGGTTTTTGGTCAGAAGGCGCTAAGCGTCTAGAAATGTCAGGAAATGCCTAGAACTGTCCCAAATCGCCCTAATTTTTTATTTTTTGCATTTTAATGACCATAGGACCCTAATGAGGTCGAAATATATCAAATATAAACCTAAATTTAATAAAATTAAGCATTTTATGAATGTGCAGGTGAATTTCAATGAGCAATTTACCATCTCACCCATGAATAACATGTTTTAAATCTCCTAAATATTTGCTTAAATATTTTGTGCCAAATAGTAATTAGTGTAATGACCTTGATTACTTGATGTTTTAATCAATTTGATATTTATATGTTTCATTAACAATAGTTGTATATTAGAGAACTTTAACTTGATTTAGACACTATTTTTTACTTAATTTGATGTTAAACTAAAATTAAACATAAAAATCTTAAGAACTTGATTATATAAATTATACTTAATCTAAATTTGAAATTTATCATCAATAATATCCTATTAATGCATTGATTTATCATTGATCTATAAATTAATAAATTAGTCTTAATTGGACAAGGATAGGGTAAACCCTAAATTGTTTTATTAATACTTGAACCCTTAATCACGTAATCAATTAACTTGATTGAAAGATAATTCAACTGACATTATTACAATAATGCATCTAATTTAGTATTAACCTTAAATCATTAAAGTAGAAGTTTTAAAGTTAATAATGAACTTATGTGATTAAAATATCTGAATCTAAGCTTAAGATCTCTAATTTTCACTTATATAAGACTCTTAGCATAAAAATGATAATAAAATTATATTGATTTATGGAATGACCAAATCCTAATAATATTCTTAATTTTATCGCATAATTGTATAATAGGATGTGATCAAATGGGTCTAACCATCTGATCTGATCAATTTTATCTAAGCCCAATAAGTGAACCTCATGAATTTAGTTTAATAGTTAGAAGTGTAAGATCTTGATGATCTTACTATAGGAGTATTTTGAAATATCTAAAAGGCCTTATTAATGCTAATACATTGATGTATGAAGGGCTTATTGTGACATGTTAAGGTAGGAACTTAGATGATCCTCCTTAATCTTAAAAATTGATCTTAAACATTATAGTAGAATTCACCTAAGATATTAGAATGAGATTTATCCCATATGGTAGTAACCCATATCAAGTAACCTTTTGATCACATCCTTGGAGCCTTGAGTATGACTCACTCAATTAGAATAATGATTTATAATTTTGATAAATCTTTAGTTATTAAATAGAATTGATTGAGCTCGAATTATTTGTTGGTTATGATTATGCATACCCACGGTGCTAAGTCACTTCAGTAATATTCAGGTTTGGATGAGTCACTTCAATGTGAACTTATGACCAAGTGCTTTCCCGAGGGATAAGTCGAATACAGTCCCGCTAGAGTAAGTTATCCAAACTTGAGAGTATGAGCTAGAATCATAGTTTGGGAGAATAATAACTGCAATAGGATTCTGCATCCTATCTTGTGCACATCGATAAGTGTAGTTATAAGTAAACTAAGTGCTAAATTTACCTTCTTGGGGATGTACAACCATGTGTATACAACCTTTTCAATTAATTATTTCAAGTAAAAACCCTAAATAAAAGAAACTAATTATTGAATTTTATAATTTATGAGTCAGAATCATTTTAGCATGATTCTGCGCAATGGAGACATTTAAGTCATAATCTAATTTTAAAATATTTTTAGACTTTTTGGATTTTTTAGTCATGTAGTGTAAAGGCATGAGCATGAGCATAAGCATGATGTATGAGTAGCAATGATGATTTATGAGTTACGGATTGTTGCGTACATTAATAGGGGAAACTCAGGATGTTCAAACATCACAGTAAACTGCATTTCCTAATATGATGTATATAGACATTGAACAGTACAGCTCATAGCAATTCATTAATAGTTCAGTTGCATATCGATGACATACAATATTGTGGCATATATCAGATGCATAATTTCAATGGCATACAACATAGTCTCACATGCTATTTACTCAGTTTCAAATCAGATACTATTTTTATTTATTTTTAGTATTCAGTATATAGTTAACTTTATCTTACTTTAGTTTTATACAGTTTCAGTTATTCAGTTACTTTTACAGTCTTTCTATAGCTTTGTTTACTTTACTATTTTACGTAAATAATTAAAACTATTTAGATTAGTTTTGATGTGTTATGCTTATTGTCTAACATGTGGTACTTTTGGAATCTGGCAATTTGCTAGATCTTGAGCAGCATATTGAGCCAGATTAAGAGAACTCTCAGGAGATTCAGGAGGAGTTCATGGAACCTTAGTGGACCCTCCTTCAGCCTTGCCATTTTCTTTCTGTGCTTATTTTAGTTCCATAGGTAGACTTTATTTCAGTACTATTTCAGTAAATATTTTATAATAATTCTGGATTAATTTACTTTTCTATTCTGAGATTAATGCTTCCATTCAGTTCTATGATGAATATTTTCTGGATATATGCTTAGCTTTCGCACTTTGTTTTTATACTTCCTATACTTAGTATTGTGATGTGATCAGCATATTGGAAAAGTTGATATTTTATACATAAATTAGATTTCTTTAATTGTATATTAAATCCAATGTATATATTTATCTAATACTTAGGATAATGATACTACTCTTATCTTAAGTATTAGCTCTTGACCCTCCTTTGGGGTTGAATCAGCAGCTCTTCAGATGGGTTTTTTTTCAGCTATTCGGGAAGATGGGAAATTCCTTCCCGAGTAGCACACCGCACCGCCGTCAATTGATTACTCCTCTTTTGCGCGTGACGACGAGGCGGGGAGCTACAACTTACAAATATGTTCTTCAAAATCTCCTAATCTCTTTGATGGATGTTTATGATGATGATGATAGCAAGGATATGCAACTTATGGTGAACATAAAAGAATTTAGGTTACTTTTGTTTATCTTTAAACATTTGCAAAACCATAATATTAAATTATTAGACTATCATTACTATAATGGCAGCAACTTACTTTTGATTTACAATGGAAGTGGTTTTATACATACTTATGATGTATGCTAGATTTAGTGAATATTGAGATTTATATTAGATAAGTAAATTATCTAGACTTTGACAATATTTTCATGCACAATCTTGATTCTTTCTATGAAAACTTGAACATTTAAATGAGCATTTTATGTGAACAAATGAACAAATGAACAAATGAAGAGGTATTATATACTAATTTAGATGTATTTAATTTAATTTCAGTAAATTATCTAGAATTTAATTTCAGTACTATTTCAGTAAATAATTTGTAATAATTCTAGATGCATTTACTTTTTTGTTATGAGATGAATATTCCTATTTAGTTCTGTGATGAAAGTTCTGAATATATGCTTAGCTTCCACACTCTATTTATATATTACTTTTACTTAGTATTGTGATATAATCAACATACTGAAAATGCTGATATTTTATATATATATTGGATTCTTCATATTGTATTTTAAATCCAATTTATGTATTTGTCTAATACTTAAGATAAGGATACTACTCTTATTTTAAGTATTAACTCTCGACCCTCATTTGTGGTTGAGTCAGCAGTTCTTTAGATGAGTTTGTTTCAGCTATTCGGGAAGATAAGAAATTTTCTTCTCGAGTGGTGCACCGCTCTACCGCCAAAATTGATTATGGTATCACTTTTGCGCGTGGCGACGAGGCGGGGCGCTACACAGGCTAAGGCGAAGATCCTGAGAGGCTTACATGAGGGCTTGGAAAGCTATTTGGAGGCAATCAATTAGTTGATGCAGTGTGGTAGAGATTTGGTAATATGTAAGTCTCTCATATCAATAAAAGTATTTCTTATTATTAGTAGGAATCTTTAGGTTTAGATGTAAATTTATTTTCAATAATAGTGGTTAGTTTTTTATGCTACCTTTTCATTGACTATGGTTGAGAGACAGTTGAATTTTGAACATATGATGACGTAGTATTTTATAAAATGTAGGCTAAGGCAAAGATCCTGAGAGGCTTACATGAGGGCTTGGAAAGCTATTTGGAGGCAATTAATTAGTTGATGCAGTGTAGTAGATATTTGGTAATATGCAAGTCTCTCACATCAATCACTTAAGTATTTTTTATTATTAGTATGAATCTTTAGGTTTAGATATAAATTTATTTTCATTAATAGTGGTTAGCTTTTTGTGCTACATTTTCAATGATTATGACTGTGAGATAGTTGAATTTTGAACATATGATGACGTAGTATTTTATAAAATGCAGGCTAAGGTAAAGATCCTGAGAAGCTTACATGAGGGCTTAGAAGGCTATTTAGAGGCAATCAATCAGTTGATGCAGTGTGGTAGAGCTTTGGTAATATGCAAGTCTCTCATATCGATTACTATAAGTATTTCTTATTATTAGTAGGAATCTTTAGGTTTAGATGTAAACTTATTTTTATTAATAGTGGTTAGCTTTTTATGCTACCTTTTTAATGATTAGGATGTGAGATAGATGAATTTTGAAAAAATGATGACATAGTATTTTATAAATGCAGGTTAAGGCGAAGATCCTGAGAGGCTTACATGAGGACTTGGAAAGCTATTTGGAGACAATCAATCAATTGATGTAATGTGGAAGAGATTTGGTAATACGCAAGTCTCTCACATCGATCACTATAAGTATTTCTTATTATTTGTAGGAATCTTTAGGTGTTGATATGCAGTGACAAGTGTTACAACTTCATCTTTCATGTTCCTCCGCTTCTTTGCTTCCGATCCCTTTTTTTTTCTCATACTATCTCTCTTTCTCACGTGATCGTTTCTCTCATCTAACGATCTCGGCGATTGTCGTTGTCGTCTTCCTTTGCTCGACTGTAGCCTTGCCAGCTGCCGTAAAGCCTCGTCGGGGAACCATTCAATTTTGTTTTTTCCAGCACGACTATTGCCAAATCTGCAAGGCTCTCCGTTTCGCTCAAAGAACGATATTTTTCAACCGTAGCTGCATTTCCATTTATTTTTTGAAATGGACTGCCTCCCAGAATTCAATAATGAGTCGATTTCTTTTATTATTTGACTCCCAAACCGCACTTTCACTAATAACACCATTTATATTTATTTTGTGATATAGGCTAAACTTGATATTTAATCTGCAGTAATCAAAGTTTATTTTATATCAAGTAGGGAGTTGACTTTATCAATTTCCAAATTTTTCCCATTGATATCATTTTCTTACACTTTTAGTCTTCTTAGTGATTTTCTTAAGAGATTTTTAGAGCTTCCCGTAATTCACAATTTTTTTTGGTTTTTTTTAATTGAATTATTTGCTTTTCTTACTTGAATATAATTACACGGTGGTGGACTACAATCTCCACTATATAATTAATGTAATAATGGATATTGAAAATTTTATATTATTATAACACTTAGAGTTTCTTAGACATCTTTATTATTTTTTAATGTTACCAAATTTTTTTCTTAAATAATAAATAAAATTTACATAGCTTAATGAAATTAATTTTTGTGTTTCATTCATATTTCATAAGTTTTACGTTTATCAGTAGCGTTGGGTAATTTATTATTTATTTGTTTTTTTCTTGCGACTTTATTCTGTTAGATGCAAATTCTTTATCTTTATTGTTTGTTGTGTTTGTTGAAGATTTTTGTGATCTTTGAAATTTTTTCTCTTGCATGATTTCATTCTTATATAATATAAATATAAATAAATAAATACAAATAAATAAATAAATAAATAAATATATATATATATATATATATATTATTGCTATACTTATATATTAGTATACATCAAAATATATAAATGATACGTTAATCCAATGCGCAAGTAGATTATTCGTTGAATACATATTTTGTAAGCTTATATGCAAAAAATAAAAAAAGAAAAGGCGGTGGCGAAGGGTTGAGTTGGGAGTTCATAAAGAGGAATAGGAGGGGTGGGGTTCTGAAGCGAGCTCGGGTTGAGATAGAGGGCTGCGGAGGTTCGTAGACGGCGGCGCAGTATCCGTGACGGCACAATGTGGCTGCGGAGAAAGGGCTTGGCGACGACCAGAGGCTTCTGCTGCGTTGGTGGGAAGCTGCGACAAGGGGTTGGCTGTGGCGGCCAAAGGCGGTGGCGAGAAAGGGAAAGCGGGAAGAAAACGGGGCTCGGCGATGTGGGAAAGGGTAAATGCTCGAGTTGGGCAGCTGCATGCTTGTGAACATATATGTACATTATAAACTTTTTTAAAGGAAATTACTGTTTCTTCCTTTTATTTTTAATATATTAGATTCATATTTTGATATAATTTTGAACATAAATTTTTTTTGATCAACATTTTTTTTATTCAAAAAAAATTTAATATTGTTATTCTTATTAATACAAAAAATTATGTTTTTGTTATAATTTAAAGCATAAAGAATTTTATTCAGCAAATTTTTCTCATTAGTTTTTGTTATTTTAAGAAAAATGAGGATTTTTAATTATGTTTTTAGTATTGCATATTAATTATTATGCCTAATTAAATATTTTAATATGCTTATACAATAAAATTCTTTATAAAATAAAAATATTATGCTTATATAAAAATATATATTAATATATATATAATTTATTTTAATTTTTATATATAAATTTCATAAAAATAATATTCAATTAATAATCTTCTTATACATTAAATTTATATATTTGATATATATTATTTGAATATTATTATATTTATATATATTTTAATTTAATGTATTGAATACATTTTTATTTTAATTTAATATATTATTTGAATATTATGCTTTCTCAGTTTATATTCTGACTGGAAATAAAGCGACATCATTCCATATTACCGCTCGAGCGTCTGTTCATCTTCTTTCTTCCATGGCATCGAACCAGCGTCATCCTCAACCACCTCTCAGCAGCAAAGGAGAACCCCCGGACAAGAGGTTAAAAGTGGATGATCCGATCTCAGCCCGTGGCACTAACGATCGGCATCGCGTTCAGCTCAATCCCGCCGATTGCAGCCTAGGTATTTTTTTTTTCTTTTTTTCACAGCTTGCTTTTGAAGTCTGACCCAAATATATATCTTCCTTCATCCTACATCGCCTTATTAAAGACTTACGTTGGTGAATCTTGAGGAAAACAGTGGGAACCACGGATAAATCAGTATTAATTTATTTATTATAATTTCAATAGAAGAATATGAGGGAAAAATCCAACTAATTGCAACAAAGGTGGGATTACAAAAAAGAAATAACACAAATTAAAGCCATAAAATAAAAACGGAGAAATAAATAAATAAGAGTAAATATGGATTCCAGAATCAGCATTCAGACAAAGGTGGGATGCAAAAGCTTTCAGTTGATTGCCAAAGCCAGTGTAGAATTTATTCAAACATAGGATTTGTAAGGATAAGCTGAGATCATAAAAGACTCACCATCCAGAGTTGAGAGCATAGAGAATCATGATTTCCTCTTCACCCTTCCTATCCTCTAAAGCAAGAAGGGTGATAGAATGGTGAACAGAAGCGCATTAAATCACTTGCATCACTTTAGCATCAGGAATTTCTATACAATGATAGTGAAGACAAACATGAGCCCACTGAGAGTAAGAGAGAAAGCTCATTGTATAGCACCAGCACAAAAACAACCAAAAGGCTGAAAATAAAGTAATAAAGGAAAGGGAACATCAAAATTCTTTGTTCAGTAAGCAAACCAATACCAATCCCTTCAAAAGTGGCTACCTTCTAACGATAAAAGAAATTGCCGGATGGTGAAAGGAGAACACCAAAGAATTGCATAAGACATAAGGGATCAGTAAATTGATTTATGCCCCAGATGCATGAATAAATATCATCAAAGCTTGAAAGCAATCCCATTTAATGACAATATTTTTAACTTGTCTTCATTAAAAATTTTAACGAACTAAAGCAAGAAACTTTTCTAGGAAACAAAAATCATTTTCTTCCTAACCTATTGTTATAAGTAATATGCTAGTACTAAGCTGAACAAAATCTTTATTCATTAAAAGTATTGACACCAAATTCAAGCATTTGTAGAACTGAGGAAATTAAAGAAAGGTCCAAAAAATTTCAAAGCTCTTGAACAACTCAAAGGAGAAATCACATCTTAAAAAATTACGAGACTGAGATTCCTTAGCTTTTTCAGATAAAAGATATGTTATTGTATTTGAACGCTTCTAGCACATAGCTTGTTAGCTGTTTTAATACAACATTGCATATATTGTCACAGGAAGCAAACAAAATTTTGATTTATGTATTTTAAATTAAATAAGATTGGCCTATGAGATTTGCTGAAACAACCAACACATCACAATTTAGCATTTGCAAAAGAAAGAACCTACTTTCCAGCATTTAAAACAGTATGATTGCTCATATTATGAGAGGTTAAAGTATTATCTTTTATATAATGATGAATGGATTTTACTCTCTTATGGAGCGATTAGAATCATTTAGGTTCCAAATAAATTTTTTTTCTCCCCACTAAATCCCAAAAATTCTTAGGTTAAAGGAGATTTTTCAGAAGGTCACCTACTTACATGTATTAAATAATATATTTCGGTCACAAGCATAAGGTCATTGGCTTAGGCAAAACTTCAAAGTTCTGCTTATAAACCACATTTTCTTGTTTTGGCTACCATAGAAGGTAAATTTAGCACATAGAGTAGATATAGTTTTGGTAATCGAAGTGGGAATATGAATTGACCTCCTCCATAAGTTCTTGAGATTCTAAACTGAAGATTTAAGAAGTTGTAGTTTGCCTACAAAGTAAGCAATTTTTTTCTTGCAACCATTAATCCAAACTTGAACTTTATCTACAAGGTTAAAGCAAGTAGCTCCCTTTATATGAGTCAAAGAGAAAGGCACACTCAAATATTTAAATAAAACTTGAGTGATAACAAGTTAAATAGTCTTAGCAAGCACCGGCTTGGTGTTCTTATAAAATGATATACTAGTGATGTATTTTTTGAATAATTCCAGACATTATGAAGACTTGATATGCTGCAAGTATTGGCTTTACCAAAGCATAACAAAACATTCACAAATAAAATGCGAGAGCAATAAGAATTTCCTTAGGGAGTGTAGATGCTATAAATCTCAAATTGCATAAATAAAGATGAGAGCCTATCCATAGCTAAAAAGAAAAAAAGGGATAGAGCATACACCATTGCCTTAGAGCATTGCACAAGTTAAGCTGTCAACAAAGCATACCATTGGTAATAAGAGAGAAGTGCACATTGTTGATACAAGCTTTTGACTCATTTAATGAAAGTAGAGGAAAACCTTTAGTAGGTAGTTTAGAAAGTATAAATTCTCTCTATTACTGTTATCAAAAGCTTCATTAATATTATTTTTGGCATTGAAAAGCTTTTTGCCTGATGTAGAAGAAAGGAATTTTAAAATCTTAGAAGCTAGAAGAATGTTATTTGTGATAAGTATCCCAATAATAGAGACAAGTTGAGCCTAATTAGTAATGCTATGTAGAGTGTGCTTGAGTTGATTGTTTTATAGACCATTGTGATAGAGTAGGCCAATAGCAGAAGTAGAATCAATATGACTAGATTTATGAATTAAGGTAGCATCTATTAGTGATATTAAGTTGGAGTGAAAAAATATTAACAACTGCTAAATTTTTTTAACCAAATTGTTTCAATTTTGAATAAACAAATTTGATAAAAATTCATCAGGTCTTAGTGATGCGTCGACATTATTGACAGCAAGTAAATCTTTTTTCATAGAAAATGGTTGAACTAGGCTAGAGGGCAAGTGCTGATCCAACATAACACTTGGAAAATGTAGATCTAGGTTCACTTGATAATCAACATTATACTACAATTTAAAATGATTGATAGCAGAATTAATAATAGAATCATTGTTCTCACCTGATGTAAAAACATTGCTATTATATGAGCTTTGTTTGTTGGACAAATGCTTATACAAAAATCCCAAATCATCATCTTCAGGATTTGGCCAATTAATTTTAGCTTTTTGTTGAAGGTATTCAATTGCATTGAGCTGTAGCCAATAGTTAATGAGAAAGAAAGCATGCATTAACCCAATGAGTATAGCTAGAAGATGTAGAGTACAAAGTTGTTATAAAGTGAAGTTTTGATAGAATCAAGATTGTTTGCTTTGGAATTTCCTTAAAATATGAAAGCATGTACTTGTTAGTTCGTTTTTGTTTCTTCAATAAAACTTGAAATAGATCACCATGATTATAAATATTACAAGCTTTACAGATAACTTAAGAGTATTTCTCTTTGTATTTTTACATATTTTTGTAGATCAATTTGCTACCATGAAAAGCAAGATGATTAAGAAAGATCAAAAGTGGAGAATGATCAAAACTCATGGGTTGCCAATATTAGTGTGAGAAAAAGGAAAGAAACTTTCTAAAATTGGTTACAAAGCACATGATCTAACTTAGAATCAGAAACTTGGTAATTATAACATGTGAAATTTAGATCCGTGGAAAAAAAACATTAAGGTCAGATTAAAAAATGAGTCATTAAAATTCTTAAGTTTTCTAGATCTTACAGATGAGCCATCACTTTTTTCAAAAGAAAATTTGATACAATTGAAATCCTTGTAAACCATTCAAGGGCTATTAATATAGCAAGCAGTTGTGCCAAGCTGATTCCAAAGTCTTTTTTTATCACTTTCAAAGTCGCATGCACAAACATAGGTAGTTTTGAAAAGCTTAAGGCCATGTTATATACTTTCCCATGAATAGATTGAAATTCTCCTTACAAAGAATCAAAAATAATACTGGGCTTATTCCATTTAAGCCAAATTCTCCCATTAGAGGCTTGTTAAAATTGTTGAACTCACCATTTTGTTGCAAAAGAGAGCCTACTACAAGATTTAATTAAAAGTCAATTACTACTGGCACTCCAATCTTAATCAATTTTTTGAGATTTGAACTTCATTTAATAACATTGTAGATAACTTGGGAGGTTAAACCCAGACTAGAAGTGTGCCCAAAGACTTAATAGAGGGAATAAAAGATGGGTGCCACTCAGCAAAAAAGGAACATAGAAAAGAACAAAGCTCTCCTTCCCAAATCAAGAGCGTATCTTCTTCGTAAGAAAACCAAAGGATGTAGTATCCATAGTCCAGAGCTAAAAGTTTCAAACTACCTTTAGGTTTCTAAAGCTTCTTCATGAGTCACAAGAAGAGCTTGGCAGGAGTGTTTCTTACTGAGCAAAATTAACATGATCGTGATCCAACATCCCAACTCACGCATTCAAGTTTTTTTGAGAGAAGGGGATCATCGAATCGGGTGAGGGATCATACGAGGTGAATAAGGAGCCATCTATAGAAGAAGAAGATTTAAATGATTTTGAGAAAGAAGACAAAGGAGGGACCATGGTGATCGTCATGTACGATTCCATTGAACAAAAGATTCCCTGGCATCAACAAAGAAAGAAACCCTAGGGAAAAAGTTGTCAACCTTTCATAATATTTAGAAACTAGTATTTAAGATGGTTAAATATGGAAAGCATAAAAAGGGTGCCAATTTAAAAACTTACACTCGCTACTTTATTTTAATATTACCAAAATTGCAAGAGAAGACAAGGCTCTACCAGAGTGTTTTACTGCAATTTATCATTTCCTCAATTCCTCTATAACCAAGTTGTTGTCACCTTCAGGATTAGAGCGGTTGGGTTCTGACATTCACAAAAAGTTACATTATCAAGTTATGCAACAATAACCATTATTGACTGAGAAATGGCATGGGTCTTTGAACAGAAAATTAACAATATGTGCTCATAAGCTTTTTTATTCACCATTCCACCCTATGCTGTTGGTAACGAGTGAGTTAATCCAATAAAGTTGAATTTTTCAACATGGGGGAGATGTCATCAAAGAGAGGGTTAGTTACATGGCCCTAATGAGGCCATGGCATTCTAGTGGTCTGTGCTGGATTCAGAGGTCCAAGAATCGGATGCTGTCAATATTAAAGCTAGCATGGCAATGAAGCTAGCACAAAGAGTTGACATATGATGCTTTTGTAATGGTTATAGGCTGTGTGACAGTGTCATACCTGGTATAAGATGTGGCAGTATATCTGAGATTGGTAATAGTAGTTGGGATTTAGGGAGTCACATCAGAGAAGCCACTTGAAATCCTCCAATTTATATGGATCTGCAGCACCAGAAGACTTCATTGGTGGAGCGCATGATGGGTACTTGTGAGAAAGGAACAAAGGATTCCTGTAGCCGACCCCACATAAAGGCTTTTTGTTGTTGTTGCAACTCTTAAAGCATAATTTGAATCTCATTGGTTTAGATAGTTGATTTCGTGTATACCTTTAATATATAATTTAATGAACTTGAATTTGGTAAGCAGGTCTTCTTTTATCTTATTTGGTAGATCAAATTCAATTCCTTATGTCATAATTTACTCAATTGCTAAAATGAATTTCCTTCCAATAGGAATTTTGCTTTACTCTCTTCTTTCTTTTTATATGCAGGGATGGGTTATTATCCTTCAATTTAAATGATGCATCTCACTTAACCTTTTGTACTAATTATGTAAACATTTACAAAGAAGATCAGGAAATTTCATTTTTACAATGATAGGCATATGAGTTTCAAATTTTTAATATTTTAAAGATAATTTAATTATACATCAAATGCATATATATCATTTCAACTAACAATCTATAAAGTGAGCTAAATGACTCGTTAATTTTCATTGTAGAAGTATTTTATTTAGAGGTGAAATTGTTGATTATGAATTAAGACATTTAGAGCTATCTTATTTTCTTTATTTTCAAAATTGGTAAATATAATTTAGATTCTCGAGTTAAACACAATTTTTTTATTTATTGCTTTCTTTTCAAAATAATTTTGTATTTTTCAAACTCTATTTTGACCACCAGCTCCAATCATTCTAGATGCACTTTAATATCATCTAGCCTCTAATAAACTAAAATTGGTTATTTTCAAATATTTGTTGAATTCTCTCAATCTAATATTTCTACAAACTAACCATATTATTAATAAACTCTCAAAGTTGAAATCATAATCATGATTTTCACCAACAAAATTAGCCAAAAACCAAACTTATTTAGTTCTACAATTCTTTTTCTTTGATCAATCATGCTCTTAATTTTGTCATGGAATGTCAAAATAGTGTAGTATTGTTCATATTTTGTGTGAATGAAATTACTTGTATGAATATGCTCATTTTTACTCTGATTGTTTCTTAAGGCCGATGTTTTAAGTTTTCAAAAATTATTCCTTTGGCTAAATTTATTATTCATCACAAAATTTTGCCTACCAAATTTTTCTTAATTTTCATACCTACTTAAGTACTATAATATTAAAAATTGAATGTAGTGGCACTTTCTTAAGCAGTGGAACCATTCATGTCAAAATGTAATTATTAGGATTCCTTTGGGTAAGTTTTGTGTCTTGCTATCTGAACTGCTATTCTATTATGTGGACGGAGGGCAATTTCTCAGATCACTTTTCTGTTTTGCTTTTTTTTTTTTTTTTTTTTTTTTTTTTTTCACTTTTGCGTTATTTATTTAACTAATCAATTCTCATGAATGGCAGGTTAATGCCAAAATAAATCCTTAAAATTATTTGGGTATGCACCAAACACTCATATACAGAATTCCTAGCGATCAAAATATTAATACTAATGATTCATGAATTCAGAGTACATAAGTATTCAAATTAAATAAAATTATTATACATTATTGTGTCTTTAAGAGTAATAAGATTAATAGATTTGACTTCAAAAGTATTTATATAGAAACGCTTTCTAAAGATTGACATTACAAGCTTGTTATAATGTTTTGTTGTCTTGTATTCATAATTGTCTATAAATGTAGGCTATTGAGTTTATTTTTGATGATTTATTAACATCAATGATCTTCTTCTATTTGAGTAGTAACATTAAAAGTTATTTGAACTTTCTTTCTCATAAATTGTTGTTGACTATTGGATTTTCAGAATTGAATTCTTAAAAAGAAAAATTTTCTTGTTCCTTTTCCACCAGATTTTGATATTGAGGCAGATGGCCTTCAGGGGAGTGCTCTTCACGATAATGGATTTGCCTATTGTTGGTCTGGCGCTAGAGCTGATGTCGGCATAAAGGGGGGGAAATATTGTTTTGGTTGTAAAATTATTTCTGAGCAGGTTGTTAATATGGTTGACACTCCTTCCGATCAGCAACATTTGTCTCGCGTTGGAATATCCAAAGGGGATGATTCTGTTGGAAGTCTTGGGGAAACTGTTCATAGTTTTGGTTTTGGAGGTACTGGAAAATTTTCAAATGCAGGGAAGTTTTTAGAATATGGTGGCAAGTTTGGTGTTGGCGATGTAATTGTCTGTGCTGTTGATCTTGAGAAGAAACCGCTGGCGACAATTGGATTTTCAAAGACTGGAAGATGGATGGGTATTGCGAAGGAATTTGATGTGAACTCAAAGGAATTCGGCATTGTTGATACTCCAGTGAAGAAACTTTACTGGGAGTCAGCATTTTTTCCTCATGTCTTACTGAAGAATGTTGTTGTACAACTCTTATTCAGTGTCAGTGATGGATTGATACCCATGGAAAGCTACAAGCCATGGAATTTGGCCATTGAAGATGGAAATGCAATATTTGGTCCAACCTTTTCAAAACCAGAGGAAAGTGAGGTTTTAATGATGGTTGGTTTGCCAGCATCAGGCAAAACTACCTGGGCTGAAAAATGGGTGAAGGATCATCCGGAAAAGCGCTATGTGCTGCTTGGAACCAATCTTGCTCTTGATTTAATGAAGGTATTATTTAATTGTGCTGCTATGATACCTTAAGCAATTGACTGTTTGTAACGTGATACTTATGTACAATGGCTGGAGGATAAAAGGATTTGGGTAAACTAAAGTTTTTTGTTAGCAGGTACCTGGGCTCTTGCGAAAGAAAAATTATGGTGAGCGGTTTGATCTTCTGATGGATCGTGCTACAGGAATATTTAATACATTGCTAACAAGAGCTGCTAAAAGTCCACGCAACTACATTCTTGATCAAACAAATGTTTACAAGAGTGCCAGAAATCGTAAACTGAAGTCTTTTGTGAAATACCACAAGGTTCTGAAACATTTTGTTAAAATTTTTCGCCTACAAATTCTTACACAAAACTCACTTCTTGTAACCATTCATATAGTTATTTGTCAAGAGTGTCCATCTACTTTTTAAAATTATGCAAAATAGCTCATTTAATTTTATAAATACTTCCAATTTTTAAAAGTTGATGCAAATTTAATCCTGTTGTCAAAATTTTATAATATCACATTAATTGGCATTGCGATTAAAAGATGTTTTGTAAGAAAAAATGTGATTAAAGCTGTGAATTAAAAAAAAGAATGTTGAGTGAAGAAAAAGAAATACAGAAGAGCACCTTTGCTGTTCAGCTCTTCCGCCTGCATCCCTGTGCTTGAGAGCTACGCCTCCGCCCATGTTCATTAGCATCGACTTTGCTCGCATGTGTGAAGAATATAGCTTGCTGAACTTGCCGAGCTTTGTCCACCCATGTCTTCGATTGTTTGGGAATTATTGTTCACAATTGCTTCTGTAACTGCACATGACCTTGGTAATCCTCGCCATTAACACTGTATCCCAGGTGGTAAACTGATAACCATTAACACTGTATCCCAGGTGGTAAACTGATAACCAAAGAACTAGATATTCTTATCACATAAAAATTCAATAGAGTAGGACAAAAGGTAGAAATATACAAATGACTAGCACTATAATAAAATATAATTGAGGGGCTAAGTATGGAGAAATATCATATATTGAACCCAAAAAGATAATCAGACAGATCTGCTTAGATTCCTCATGTTCTGTGTCTTGCCCTTTAAAACAGTGCATACAGCTTGGCATGAGACATACTTCTATTTCTTAAAGGATTGTAACATATTCTTGTGACAGATGGATACATTTATATTATTGTGATAGGTTATACTTAATATAGAGTATCAATCAACCTCTGCAAATACTAATTATACCACATTTATTTACTCATTACCTTAATTTTTACTATTGAAAGTTTAAGAAAGTAATAATTTTTTTTTAACTATCTTAACAACTAATTAAGGCATGATTCTTGAATGTTATACCTTAATTTTTACTTGAAGTGAATTTAAGTGTTCATGAAATCATCTTAAGCTTATCTGGTGTGGCTTTATGCAGTAACTGCTTAAAACTACTTGGAATAGCAACAACGAGCTTCTTATGGACCAAACTTACATGCGATTAACCTTTAGCTACCAGTTGCAACTGCTCGCAACTACCCACGACGCCAGCCATGGGGATTGTCGCCCAAAACTTCTTCTACAACCGCACATTATAATCACACCTCATCCAAATGTTGTGTCTTCCTCCTTCGACACACGTGCGCTTGCTTAACAAGTATTCGAATACCCATAGAAAAAAGAGAAGAAAAATAGATTGAAGAAGAAAGGGAAGAGCCAAGATTAGAGAACTTTGCATTTCGTTCTCATAGAGCATGCTCGAAAAATTACAACTCCAGATGTTGATCTTAGATGTAAATCTAGGGAGCATTGTTTTTGGCATTATTTGAGATGTTATGTTGTCAAAATTTTGTAAAAAATATTGGTCAAACCAACCCAAGTTATCTTGAAACTTTTTAAGTAATTATTAAAAGTTTTTCTTGAGAAATTTTAACCAACCCAAGTCATATGACATAACTGACCCAAGTTAGAAGATTGGGCCAAAAATTTGATTTATTAAACATCTGATCAAATTGATTAGACCATCCAATGGCTAAAGCATACAATTAGTCGATTTGAATGATCTTAGTTGAGTTATATCTAACCAAAGTAATTGATTTCTAGTAGAGCTAATAATTCATAGTCAAACAAATCAAGTTGAAACAATCTTACATCTAATCAATTTGATCACAACCAAAGCAAAGCTGAAGCATGTGATCTAAATCTGTATAAGGATCTAAAAATATAAACTACATCTTCACTAAGACACCTTATTTAAAGGATTAAACTATAAGATTCACTATCCCAAGCATTTAAAATTGATGTAAGCTCCATTCTAAATACAAACTTGGGCATTATAATAGATGTAAGCCTTATATTAAAGTGAAATTTAGGCATTTCAAAAGATACAAGCAATATCTTAAACTTAATTTGGGCATTCCAATAGATATGCCATAGCTTGAAAATAAATATGGGCATTCCAATGGATATAAGCCTCATCTTGAAGCTAAATTTTGGCTTTTCAATGGATATAAGTCCCATCTTGAAGCTAAATTCAGTTTTTCCAATAAATTAAGCCCTTCTCTAAATTTAAGGTTGGGTTTTCTAACGGATGTAATCCCAACTCAAGATTAAAATTCGGGCTAAAATCACTGCCGACAAGCCTCAAAACTTAAACTAAGAGCACATAAACCTAAAAATTTAGATCTATAACAATACAACTAAGTGTGCTTGAAATTTTTGAGATGAGGTAACATCTTCTGCTAATTAGAATCACTAGATGTAATGGACAATATGTCCTTTAACATTGGCTGATTGAACCGTTGAACTAGGATGAAGGAGCCATTGGATCTTGATCGGGTCAACTTTCATTCTCCCCATTTCGTTGCTTTCTTAAAGAACAATACTAATTTTTTAATCAATAATTCTCTTGTAAATGATTATGAGGGTATTTAACTATAGGAGCTTGTGCCTATCGAAAATATTCGATCCAAGATCTAACTAAACACTAACTAACCTATCAGGGGAAAGTTTCACTACCTCATGAAAGTTCTGCTCCTAAAATCAAGATAATCTGTGAGCAAATGTTTTATCCTCTTTCTGCTATAAACTATATATTTAGTGACTTTGACCATTACACTTGATAAGATGTACAGTAAAAATGAATTAAATGTAGTAATTATTAATTTCTTTTGAATTTTTTTCACAAAATATTTCTTTTTCATATTGTTAATTACAATGACATTATGAAATTTAACTATTGGATTAACTTTGTATTTGTTTAAGAGTTGAGGGACCATATTGAAATTTAAAGAAGTTAGTTGACTATTTTGGACTATGTGGGACCATTTTGGAAAAACATTTGTCATTCATAATATGCTAAATGTGAATATACTTTTTTCACAGATAGCAGTGGTTGTCTTTCCCACGCCAAAAGAGCTAATGTCTCGAGCAAGAAAGCGATTTGAAGAAATGGGGAAAGAGGTTCCTGCAGATGCAGTGAATGAAATGATAGGTGACTTTTGACACCAAGAAGCTACTGTACCCTTACTATATTTTGGAATTTTTGTTTTTTTGCATTTATTTTGTAAGCAAACCTTGTCTTGTATTTTTACAGCCAACTATGTCTTACCTACGAGCAAAGATATGCCTGGTTCTACTGAGCCATTCGATGAGGTATTTGTTGCTTTATCTTTGTTGTCTCTTACTTGTTTGCCCCCCCTATATGTATGCTGCATTTGTTACATTTAGTTTCTTTTCGGAAGGTCATATTTCCAGAACTCGGCAGAGACAAGGCGCAAGGTCATTTGGATGAAATGAAGCGTGCACGTGCATTGTCTTCTAATAAAAACATAAAGCAGGAATTTTCTTCTCTGTCTCGTGAAATACCTGCACAATCATTTCCTAGACCGTTGGTTGCTAATGAAGAACCTATAACAGGTTTTCATTTTTAAATAATTTCTATATATACATACATACATATATATATATATATATTTTATTGTGGTTGTTTTTGCAGTTATATTTAAATAATTTTCATATGTATTCTTTCATTCATTAGTGGCAATGTGATGACTAATGCTGCTTCAGTCTATTCCTCAGATTTTGAACGACACAGACAGATTCAAGCCAATGTGCTATTTTCAGATTTTTCGAGCTTATCCCATGTAAGTTTCACTGGGATAGCTCTAGATTTTTGCATGTTAAACATAAAATTCCTGCTACCTGTGTACCCACGTATTACCTTTTGAGTATGCATGAATGATTACTTGAATGTTTAAAAAAAGCTACTTATACTTTAGCATTCAGTAATTGCATCTTTAGTTTTTTAGTGTTATTGATGAGACGAAAATTTGTGCTCTGCTAACTACTAAGTGCATGTCTTATAATTCTGCATTCTAACTCTACTTCATTATTTTCATGTACCTGCTTTAAGACTTCTGCACAATAGTTGAAATTGATTTGGATTGATTTTTTTATTCGATTGTTTTTGTAAATGAATTTTCAGTCACTTTTATGGTTATTGGATTGCTATCAATATATATCATAAGTACAACTTTGCAGCCGTACTTGAACCACAACAAACAGTATTGTCTTGATCAAATCAGTTTTTGTTCGGTCCTGTGTGGTTGTTGGTGATGCTCTGTTTTTTGCTTCGACAACATTGCTTCAACTATTTCCGAAACTTCTATGATAGCATCAAATTCCTGATTTTTATGCTTTATGCTCCCCAATTTATAGTATGCGCCAATTTGATCTTCAATTAGTGAAATAAGTTAAATTTATGATAGATGAGTGATGGAAGAATGATAATATGAGGAATTATTTATTTTAAAAGGTACTATAGTGAAATTAGGCTTTTAGATGGGCTTGGTATGTGCACTGAAAGTGTTGATTGATTTTATGTAGAAGGATTGGAAAAGTGATAGCGCAGATTAAAGGAAAAATTAACAAAGTATGCTTAATACTTTACACAGCGAGAATGATAAAACCAGACCCGTTCTGTGCAATGTAGCCAATGATGATACTGAAAAGTTGATGAAATGGGTAAAAACTTGAAAAATTAAATGTTTATTGGAGGAAAGGGCTGAGAGGAGAAAAGAGTTCTATAAAGTATAAATGACTTTTTCTCAACCATAATTGCTATAATACTTCAATATTTAAGAATGCTTGCATTGGCCTAATCTTTATCATATTGTTTGTTTGATACTAATTATTGTTGTGTATATTTAAGATCTATAGTGCAAAAAATTTGATCTAATCAGTTGTGAAACTCTTGGCTTTTGTATGGTTAAGGCTATTCCAGCAGCATATGGCAGGCCTACTTTGTCTTCTGCGCACCATTCAGGAGCTGTTGACCCTAATTTTGCTTTGTATTCGAAATCAACTGGTGAAACTACTGGATGTAAGAATCTTCAAGGCACTGCGACTTCATATCACAGAAGTGACAATGATTACTTTGGAAGCTATGATAGGACACCAGCACCACTTCATCGAAGTGCAAATGACTGCTATGGGAATTATGGCTGGGGCACATCATTTCAAAGAGGTGAATTTGATCTCCACAGTGTGAGCACAGCTTCTGATTTTTATGATAGAAGCTCTTTTGGAAGAAGTAGTGAAATGAGACCATACCAGACACCAAGGTCAGCTAATATGTTTCCGAGAACAGAGTTTGAGAGCCCCATCGGCGTTAGCAGGCCTTATGGATACTCATCAACTACGTCATCTTATGGTGGCAGTCATGGTGGACAAGTTCATTATCTTGGAGCTCAGTTTAATCGCCATTCTTCATTGATGGATCGATATGATGGAATGCACTCTCAAACACTTTATGGTAAATATGTTTTTCTTAGTATTAGTGCTGATCTATTACTGGTGTGCAGGTTTCTTAGTTATGTTCCTCATTTTAGTGATGTTTCCTTACATCCTAGTATTTTCATTACCTCTTAGTTTAACAGCAACATGATATATACATAAACACACACACATATATATATATATATATATACACACACACACACATAATTCAGTTGTATTAAATAGGAAAAAATTATAAAGAATTCAGTTGTATTGTGTGCCACTATAATAATTCATTAAAATTAAGCACTTGTTAGTTGGTTTAAATTTAATGAATTAGTCTGCTGGAATTTCAGGAAATTCCACCCTTCTGAAACCTTGGCCACATTAGATTTGCTGAATTTAGGAGACTTCACTTTTACTGGACCTTTCCAGTTTGCTTACAAGTGTGTGTGCGCACTCGCACGTGCACGTGTTTATATATATATATATATATATATATACACACGCACGCACATACATATATGCACACTTACATAAACATAAACTTGCATATGATATACTCACATATACATACACATACTCATACGTATATATACATATAATTTATTCTAGTAAAAAAGCGTGTGTATATCTTTCGTAGCACATGTTAGTTTTTTTTTAATGCTTAACAATGTTCAAGAAACATTTTGTCAAGACATATTCAACATGGTTGCCATGATAGAAGGAATCTTTACATCATGTTTATTATATATAGGAAGTGACAAACATCTTTCCTTGAAATTTGTAGTTACTTTAGCAAATATCCTATGAAGCACATCATATATAAAAAGATAACATCTCAATGTGTTAAAGTATGAAATTGGAAGAAACATGTTTGGTTAATATATAAATGAAAAAGGAACCTTTAAAGCCAGGAATTCAGCACAATAAAAGTTCATCTCTTGGAGTAATATGGTTTCCATTCATTTCATATTGTACATTGTATTTCCAATTACTGTTGGCTACCTTTGATAGCCATTAAGCCATGTGTTGATGTTGAAACTGGCCTTGAAACAAATATTCAAAACATGCTTATGATAGAACATGCAGAATTTTGGGGATCATAACATTTACCAAGGGCATACTTAGTTGTTGCTTGTTTATGGCGGAGTTAAACTTTGTAAAGTAAAATGACTTTAAAGCTAATTAGTTGGTTGTAATTGGAGTGGATAGCTATTTACCTATAGGTTTGAAGTAAAATGCATAGTGAAGCAAATTTTTGGGGAAATTGAACTCCCCTAAATTCCCTGTTTACAATTTAAAAGAAAGAAGAGAAGATGATGGAGAAGTTCATTAAGTTAGAACCCTAGCACTTGCCTTTTGTCCCCCCGCATTTGGAACACACCAATCACATGCATGACTTGCCTCTTGACCAGTCAAACCCCAATCGAGGATGGACAAGCTCCACACAAGCTCGTCTTGAGTCCAATCAGAATATAGCTAAGATCGATCCCACTTTGTATTTTTCTTGCATGGAGGTTCATCACCCCTCTCACATGGTGACCACCCCCCAGATCTTCGATCTGCGTGCTAATCTTGCCTGCATGTGAGGATGGTTGATTATGCTTCTAGAACCTGCACTGATCTCGCTCGCACACATAAACATATGCAACCCATGATTCTTGGATGCTTGAAGGCACAAAGAGGAAGCTTCTATGCGATGGTTCTTGAAATTGCATAGATTTGTCTTCGATAACTACAATGAATGAATCACAAGAAAAAACACAAAGCAAGTCCCGCTGAAGCCCAGAGGGAGGATCCTCCTGAGTGATAGGTACAAGGCCCGGCGTCGTTGATTTTTCGTCCGTCTAGAGAGAAGTTAAACCCCCTTCTTTAAAATTTGGCCCAGAGTAAGAGCACTTTTCGACACCACTTTGGACGTTATAATTGCGTCAAAATTTTTGACATAATTTGTTGTTATGTTGTTAAAATTTTGTGGGAATTTTTTAATAAAAAGTAGAGCAAATATATAAATATTAGGTATATTAATTAAAATTTAATTAAGCAAACATTATTTAAATGATTTATTTAATTAATTGAATATTTATATAATTAATTATTTGGTAATTAAATGGTTAAGTGAAGTTAACATGATAACATTCATTGTTTATGCCAAGCACACCAGAGCATGGAGACATTCAAACATAGTTAGTGTGCTTAATTAATCACTAAGTTCATAAAAAATTTAAAAATTAGTATTATTAATTTAATTAATCAAATATTACATAAATTATTAATTTAATTAATTAAATATTATATAATTAATTAATTAATTTGATAATTAAATGATCAAATGATGTTAACCTGATTACATTCGTTGTTTACGTTGAGCACAGCAGAGCATTGAAACATTCAAAAGTAGCTAGGGTGCTCAGTTATTCACTAGCTTGCTTAACTGAGCCAATCTATGTTAAGTAATCTGACTCTTGCTATCCTAACTAATCTTAGTTGAGCTAGCCTTGGAACAAATAAGCTGATTTCCAACTTATCTAAGGTTCACAAATTCAGTGATTGAAACTTTAATAAGACTTGGTCAATCTAAGTTTTAATATGTAATTAATCTGTCATAAGATCTAGCTAACAAAGACAGAAGATCTGATTGATTTAAGCAGAATGTTTTACTGATTTTAATAAAAGATTTGATGCATTGATAATCTAAATACATCCAATAAAACTACTTTATAACTAAAGGCACATATTCTAATTGATTGACGTGGATCACCTTATCTATATGTTAAATACCGTATAGCCTATTATCTTTGGCATTCTAAATTGATTCAAGCCTCAATTTAATTTGTACCCAAGTCTTTTAAGGGATATAAGCCTCATCTCAAAGTCAACCCAAACCTCTAGGCTACATAGTCTAAATGACTAAGCTATAATACCCGCTATCCCAAATATTCTAAAGGATATAAGTCTCACTATAGACACCTAGTATAAATGACTAAGACCATAAGACCAATCATCCATGTGCCTTCCATCAGATGTAAGCCCTCTTGTAAATCAAATTTAGGCCATAATTGTTGTAAGCCCCAACTCAATTTAAATTCGGGGCAACACATCTGCTATTAATGCCACCACTTAACCTCTGCTCGAGCCATCTCCATTGCTAACAGGCTCTCAAATCCCCCCAGAACCACGAAACTAAAACCCTTCAATGCTTTAGGTATATGTTTATAAGCTTGGTTGAGACTCTAAAAGATCTCTATAGTCATGTGCTATTTTGAACCTTTAACAGCCATATCCGAAATCTGTAAACCCAAATGGCCATGCTCTTTAAGTGCTATGCTCTTTAAGTGCTGAACTATTGAATAAAATGCTATGATCAACCCTCTTCCGGTCTGCGGCATTGTTGAATCCAAAGACAGTCTTTAACAAATACCCTTAGTTTGCTCTGTATTTTTAGATGAAATAACTAAAGATTGCTATATAGAACCTCTTGATGACAAGAATAAATATTTTTCTATGTTGGTAAATTTGAATCACAAGTTGTCATGGGATGAAACAACCATTGGATCTTGATTGGCTTACTTTCATCTACCTCCTTCCCCCCCCCCCCCCCCCAATCATAATTTTTGCACAAGGGATTAGTACTCCTTAATCAAGAATGTTCTTTTAATACTAGAATGAATAATTAATTATAGGGGTTTATGTTTATAAGAATTCATCAACCCTATATTTAAACAAAGCTAACCCAGCTATCATGGAAAGTGCCTAACCCAGCTATCATGGAAAGTCTATTTAAAATATTTAAATCGGTCTCACTAGAAGGTACTCTTAAAAACCTAATCCGAATGGTGGATGTCTTGTATATTTTGGAGTGATCATATTTTTTATAGTGGTTCTACTATATTTCTCTTTCCATATTTAGAGTATTACCTTCACTATTTTAAACCTTATTGGTTGCATTGAGTGTACTACTTGTAACCACACTTCGATGGTATTTTTTGAAAAAGGATATGAGCCATTCATTTATATTATTGCCAAGATCTAGGATTTAGTACAGCTATTGCAACTGAGTGTACCAACCTTAGAATTTGTTGGCAATCATTAGTAACCTTCTATTCACAAGCAAATGGCATCCAAAGAGAAGATGCTCACTATGAGATTCTGGAAGGCGTAATAATCAAATTTCCTGATGTGGTTTTGATCACAGGACCGACGAGACCAATGCTCAATTTGGCACTATTGCTGAGGTTACTCAATTCCTTTCCGACCACAGTATGGATCGTCCATGATGTAGATTACGATTTAGGGGGCTTATGAACTTGCCATTCTTGCTTGTTTGCTGACACAAGGAAAACACACGAATGTCATTATTTAATCCTTCCAAAGTGTAGAATGACCATCATTGATTCGAGGCCTGCCTTTGCTACTTCTTTCTTTAAGAGTCTCTCTATCTTCTCTTGCCCACCCTCAAAGAGGCAAATTGTCGGGTCACTGAGAGATTTTGCTATCATTAGAGGGGTTAAGAATCCCAATGACAGCCTAGACGACTCCTCAATGATGACATTTGCCATGGGGAAGGTAGGTGCAAATGCGTTGTCTTTAAACCTCTTAAGAAGAGCCAGAAGGGAGGTCCCAGATTAAAAGCTGAAAATCTAGAGGTGGCCACAGCTATCTAACACAAGAGGATAGCACAAACTCAAATTTTCATCACTAATAAATATGATCCCCAGATAGGTAAAGAAGGATGACCCCATTATTGTCATCAAAAGGAAATTTATGGTGATATGGTTGGCAGGTGCTCCTTTCAAAGAAGGGCCAATTAGTGTCCTCAAAGATTTATAAAGTTTTAAAAGCATTAAAACAAGCAGGTTTGCAAAGAACGTTGGCAAGAGTTTGTGCTGAGGCCAAAGAAGATTTAAACTACCAAGGAGATGGAAGGGCAAAACTTCAAAGGGTTGGTTTCCTGAGCCAATGCAGATTTAATGGATAATGTCCATTAAAGAAGCAATAACTAATGAATACCTGCCTGTGAAAGGACATTAGGAGCTGTGGAGATCCAACTAGACAAGCTCCCAATTGAAATGTGTGTGGCTTTTGAAGAAAAGCCTAGGATATCCACCGCAAAGATTTTTTTTTTTTCCAAAGGAACCAAGGACTATGAAGATAGTTTAGCAATGAACACTGAAAATCTAAATGCTTATTATAGGTGCTTGACGATAAAGAATTAATAAGACTACTCTATGTTTTGCATTCAACGTTTGCATGGTTGGGCATACTTGCAACAACCCCGCTTAATGAGTGCATGAGAGATCAAGGGGTCGAAATCACTCTCCTATTACCTACAAGAAGAAAAGAAAAATGAAGAAGAAGATGATGAGGACCATGACAATGTCGGAAAGATTCATGATGGATTGATATTTATTGCTTAGAAGCAGATGTAACACTAGTTGGACCTACATGATAAGGAGATTAGCAAATTAAATGCATATCTCATAGAGATGAGTGGCATGACGAATTCATTCTTCACCAACTCAGTTTGATAATGAGGGTAGCCCAACAACTAAAGATGGCCAACTCATTACTGGAATCAAGCGCCAACAAGCCACACTTGGTAAGCAATGCAGCTGGTGAAATGAGAGCCTTGCAGCAAGAAGAGGGGATAATAATCAACTCCGAGAGTGATGCTTTGACCAAAACTCAAGTATAAGACTTGATTGTATAGAAGGCTAGAGCAGTTGAAGTTTTTGTAGAAAAGGTATACCCCTATCTTATAGAATAGATCAGATGCCATATTCTAAAGGATGCCCCATCCTAAAGTTTAACAAATCATCTGACACTTAGAACCTTAGTCAACACTTGCACAATTCAAGGCTTTTGATGGTAACATTGGAGGTAGTGTCTAGCTTTTGTGATTATATTAAATGACAATAATGGCACTAAGTTTGAAAGTGTTCTCTTGACCACTCATTGCGGATATTTTTCAATCTGAAGATAATATTCATTAAGAGATTTGGCGGTAGAACAAAGTGGTGATAATCAATGACCTTGCTTTATAAAAGAGAAGGGAAGATAGAAGCACTAAAAATATCACATGGTGGTGAATTCTCAGCATGAAATGTGAACCAAAGGTTGAGGTGAAGCATACTATTGTGCTGTTGGTGGAAAACACTAACTTTCAGATGGCGCCTTATCTCTGCTTGGCAACTGTCAACTCCTTTCAAGAATTGTTGGACCATGTCGCAAAATTTAAAAGGTTGTCAAAGCCTAATGGATATAGCTCCTCTATTGTGTACAACATGCCTCTGCAAAAGAGTAAATAGATAAAGAAAATTAAAGGAATGGTGTCCATGCTCCCAACACCAGCAAAGCTCGGCAAAGGCCGGTAGAGAGGTGAAAAAGGTTCCAATGCTCCAAGAAAAGATTAATAACAATACTCGTTTAAAAAAATTGGACTGCCCAAATCTTCTGATATGCTTTAAATATTGGCCTCTAGTTACCAGAATCTTGTCGACTTGAGCAACGCTAACAAGATTAACAACTCAAACTATTGTCAATACTACAGGGTGATACGCGTTCATTTGAACTGTAACGACCCGAATATAGGATCGGGAACCCAATCCAATGTTGGAGCGCTACCACAACACTTAACACTGGATCGGAAGGAAACCAACCCAACATTGAGTGCTGTGTGGCCAAGTATTTTTGTGAGGGTGTTGAGTTAAGAAATGAGGAGTAGGAGAAGGAGAATATGCAAATAGAAATTTTATTTTATCCACTATCCAAATCAAGCAGTTTATAAGAAAGTAAATTCATCACAGAATAAACTAAAAACATTATAGAAATTAAATTATTACAAACTTGAAATTTAAAGAGTAAATGAAATAGAGTCTCTCGCTCACATAAAGCAGTAAAATGAAATGAAATGCGGAAGCAAAATTTCTTCAAATGCAACTAGTGTCCAGAACTAAGATATTATTTCATTTGGACAACAATTGGCTAAATTAAGTATTTGACTTCTTAGTTAGTAGAATTTTGTAATTTCTCAACTTTATAATATGCTTGTTTTAGGCTTTTAAACTCAGGACAGCAAACATGTCTCATTATTTTCTACATTTATGTTATTTTATATGTGAATTAGATCTTGAATTAATATAGATTAGATGCTTGAGCTCTTACTAAAATTATTGATTTAACCTTCAATTTTAGGGGAGATATTGTAAGATTGATTTTATAACCTTGATTCACTTGTGATCGTAAGAGTTGGATTTTCTCTCATTTAGTATAGTTAATATTAGCACATGTTTAATTATAGGATGTGAACCTATTAGGAATAATTTCCAATATTTAGAATTTGATATTAGTAATCAATTCCTTTAGCTCCCAATCCTGAATTAAGTTCTCTAACATTTGATTTATAATGTCCCTTAGCTCCTTAGTGTGATTTAGACATCCTATAAGTCTCATTAACCTTCAACCTTTAGTGAACTAGAGCTAGCAACTTGGATCCTTCCTCTCCCATATACTTAGATCTCTCCCAAAAATGTTCCTAAATAGTCTACTGCTTGATTAGGCTAGGTCCTTTCAATTGCAAGTTAGTTTAGATGAACTTTAGTAGTGATCTTTAATCTTCACCTCTTTAGGTATAGTAATTTCTTAGCTCTATCTTCCTCCACTAGTTCACTAGCCCTTGAATCTAGTAACCAATATTGATTATGTGGTTTAGGATTAGTGTAGGAATGACCTCATTTTGCATTAATATAATTATAAATTATTTTATCATTCAATAAACTTAACTCAAATTACTATTTTTCGAAAGTCAAACTACTTATAGTATTACTTATAATTAATTTAGAGATCAATATCTATTGGTCAATTGAAAGCTTAATTAGCTCCAATCATTAAGTTAGATAACTTATATATTAGACAATTTTGGGTATCACATAGTTTACAATTACTTGAATTCCTTGAATGCTTGCTTTGAGACTACAACCTTGAACATTCATATAAGACATTGTGCATAAATAAAACATTCATAATAAAACATAGGAGTTTCTTGGTAATGTCTAGGGCAGGCTTAGGGGGGATATAAGGAGATCTCACATATCCTAGAGGAGGAATGTGAGTGTTTATTTTCTATGAAACTCCGCTTACATTACTTGTTAGGCAGACGTGCTTAACTCATCGCTCATTTTGTAACTTTGCCCGCAGAACGGAAAACTTAAAATAACTTCAACAAATTATATATTTGAGTTATCACAATCTTATTGATTGTGAGAACTCGTCATAGCCTTCGAGCTATGCTTACTTTCGTAGTCTTTGACTACGTCTTCTTAGCCTAAGAGGCTAAGCTTCTTCCTACTTTACTTTGCATTTTCATTTGATGTACTGTGCTTTACTTACAGTTTCATTTTTATGCAGTGTATGTTGCTTTAATTAAATTTTATGTTTCACTATTTTAGTTTTCTTTACTTAGCATAATATTCATTGAACATATCTATGTATTCATTTTTTATTTTCATATGCACATTAGTAGTTTATAGTTTTATTATGATATTTTTTCTCATTATTTGTTGCTGTAGGCTAGAGCAAATCTACTTGTGAGTTTTTACTCCTTTCCTTATACTTTCTTTTTTACAATTATACTTTCCCTTACTTTGATGCATAATGCTTTATATGCTCCGCTGTAGAATTTAATCGAAAATTAGCATATGTAATATCCAACTAAGCTGTAATTAAAATTTAGCCAATCTTAAAATGTACTTAGACTTTTTAGTTTAACCAATTGTTTTCTTTTTATTGGCTGTGCCCTACCGTATTTTATAAACCAAAAATACGATAGATCAGGAGCATTTCCAGGGTAGTGGAGCTGGACCTAGTTTTGGACACTGGTTGAAGAAATTTTGTTAAGGGTGATATTTTGGGATTATTTGGAAGTCATCAAATTTTTCTCGAATATTTTAATAATATTTAAATACACAAAAAAAGAGGATAATTAAATTGACCTTTGATAAAAAATCCAATTGCATTTTTGAGTTCCTCACTTCTCAATTAGGTAAGGGTGAATTTTTGGAATATTTTGGAGTCCGTTTGATTATTTAATTTTGAGTAATAAATTGTGTATAATTAAAGTATTTAAAATAAATTATAAGTATATTTATGCAAAATGAGGCTAATCCTACACTACTCATAAACCACATTATCAGTATTAGTTACTAGATTCTAAGTCTAGTGAACTAGTGGTGGAAGGTAAAGCTAAGGAATTACTATATCTAAAGAGGTGAACCCGTATTTAGTAATGATAGACTAAATTACTTTATTGGAGAATTATGTGCAGTCTCATAGATCTCTTTTTTGCTAATGTATTTTTATTTAATTAACTAATCAATGATTAGCCTAATCTTGCAAATGCTATAACTTAGCCGATTCTCATCCAAACTTGGCGATCCAATAGTCATTTTCGATCACAAAAATATGTAGGACAATAAAATTAAACTAGATTTATGATTACATGCTTAATTTTCCTAATCACTTTTTAATTACATTAGAGAGTCCTGAAAATTCTAATTTTCCAATGTTGTCCAAATGTGACCAACTTAGTATCATTCTTTTCCTTGTAATATGAGGATTGCATATATGTTATTATTATTGTGATTGGACAATAATTGGATAAATTGGGTATTTGACTCAAATTTTCATGGAATGTGATTTTCTTAACTTTGAATACTTGCTTGTATAGGCCTTAATGCCTTAGGATAGCAAGCATGTCTATTTATTTGGACCTTCATGTCACTTTAATTGTGAGATTAACCCTTTATTTTCTTAGTTAGATACTTGAGTAGTTTAGTAAACTTGCGATGCAAGCCTCGATAATAGGAGAGATCCCTAGCTTTATTCAACTTCCACTCTAAGTGTAGCAAACATATTTTTAAGGTGCACTTAGCTATTTGTTTACCTCTATTTATGATAGATGCTTCGATTAGGACTAATTGTTAGTACTTGAATTTGACTTAGTAAACATTCCCCTTTCAAACTACCAACCTTCCTTAACCTCTTTAGATTTCTTATTAAATTTTATCACACATATTGACATAAGTAAAACTAGAACTTCTAGATTGTAGCCTTTCAATTAACCTTGCTTGTAGTACCTCCCAAGTGAGTATTTAGCTAGTTTAGTGAACCTATGAGCTAGAACCACTTATAGACGTATATCTTCTCATTAAAAGTCATATAAATTACTTCAAGTAAATCTTTAAGGGTAAGATAGTAAAAATATAGATCACACTTAAATCATCTGAAATATTTAGAATAATATTAAGTAATCCTTATTATAGCTCTTGTATTTAAGAGAAGATTTGTTAGATAATTAGAGTGATGACATTTTAGGAAAACTAGTGACTTCCATTTGATTAAGTGGTTAAATGAAACTTACTTAGGATTATATGAATAGTCTTAGCATGCTAAATATATGACTTGGAGATTTATCTAAGTAGTTGAGTGCAACCTTTTTAGTATGTTGTAGTTACTTATCTCATTATAAGTAAGATGCCTAAAATCATCTAGAAAGACTAAATTAATAAGCTAAGATTAAAAGAGATCTCAAATAACGAGGATAGAACCATAAGTGGACTATCGTCTAAGCCAAAGCTAAGAGACTAGAATCCTTTAAAGTGAAACTATCAACATGAGAATTTGAACTTAGTATCCTTATCACTAAACTTAAACTCTCTTACAATGACTTGGTGATATGAGCTAATATTAGATGATGTCTTGAGTGTCAAAATGCTTGGAATCCTTTTAGTGCTTAGTATTGGAACTAACCTTAGGATTCTAGTAATTATAATACCAAGGTTTGTAACCTTGGGTTTAAGAGAATAACCTTGCATTAGATAATGATAACTTAAGTGATAATCTCCTCTTTAGTATTACCTTATTAGGATAGAAGCTCTAAAAGATCATAAGTTTAAGAGTAGACTAGTATTACTCTACTAGTATCACTTTTAAGACTAAAAGTAATTAGCTAATTGAACCTTCTTAGGCATAGAGTTGCTAAGTTGTAAATCAAATATAATTCTTAGAAGTGAGTATTAATTTAAGTGTTTGGCTATTGTAAGTGTAGAGAACCTACAACTTAAATCCCTTCATATTAGTACCCTAAGCCTTAAGTTTAGAAACTAATAATGATTATGTGGCTTAAGATTAGTATATGATTAACATCATGTCGCATTATTATACATATAAATTGTTTTGTCACTTACATAAAACTAAATCAATTTATTATTTTCCAACTTTGATCACTTATAGTATTACATTCAATTGATTTAGAGATCAATATCTCTAAACTTATAGGGAGCTTAATCAGCTCCAATCATTAAGTTAGATAATCTAAATATTAGACAATATTGGATATCACTTAGTTTACAATTACTTGAATTCCTTGAATGCATGCTTTGCTTTGAGATTATAACCTTGAATATTTATATAAGACATTGTGCATAAATAAAATATTCATAATAAAACATAGGGGTTGCTTGGTGATGGCCAGGGTAGGTAAGGAGACCTCACATATCTTAGAGGAGGAATGTGAATATTTATTTTCTATGAGACCCTGCTTTTCTTACTAGTTAGGCAGGCATGCTTAACTCGCTCGTTTTGTAACTTTTCCCGCATAACGGATAACTTAAAATAACTTGAACAAATTAAATATTTGGGTTATCACAATCTTATTGATTGTGAGAACTCATCATAGCGCTTGAGCTATGCTTACTTTTCATAGTCTTTGACTATGTCCTCTTAGCCCAAGAGGCTAAGTTTTTTCTTATTTTACTTATTATGTACTTTCACTTGTTGTACTGTGCTTTACTTATAGTTTTATTTTCATGCAGTATATGTTGCTTTACTTACAGTTTTATTTTCATGCAGTGTATGTTGCTTGACTTACTTTTCTGCTTCACTGCTTTACTTTGCTTTTACTTAGCATAATATTTATTGGACATACTCATGTAATTATTTCATACTTTCATATGCACATTAGTAGTTTCTAGCCTTATTAGGATATTTTCCCCCTGTTGTTGCAGGCTAGAGCAAACCTACTTGTGAGTTTTTACTTTTTATTGTTTTCTGTACAGTTATTTTACCCTTACTTTGATGCTTTAAATACTTCGCAGTTAGTCTTTAATTGTAAATTTGCATATGTGATATCCAACTAAATATTTAATTAAAACTTTATCTAATTCTAAAATGTACTTAAATTTTTTAAGTCTAACCACTTGTTTTTTTTTTTTTTTTGGTTGTGCCCTATCGTATTTAAAAATCAAAATATGATAGATTAAGAGCATCTTCTGGATAGTGGTGCTTGGAGTAGTTTTTGTACCTGAGATAGATTCGATCTCATTATTGCAGCTTAGATGACTTTTACTTTTCGCTGGTTATTTTATTCTATACATCCCGTGAGTATGAGTGTCATTACGACTAAATATTTGTATAATTTAATTAGTTCTTGATGTTTTACTTTACTGTTCTGTGTTGTGTTTTCTTTCTTTTCTGGAATGGCTGGAATATTTTATATTTACTTAATGTTTATGCCTCTAGTTTTTCATTTTTAGAGACCCTTGACTTCCCGTAGTGCTTAATAATGGATTAAAACTCATTAATCGAGTATTAGGCACTAAAGTAACGCCTAATGTTGGATTGGGTTCCTGATTCGTTATTGGGGTCGTTACAGTTGGTATCAGAGCTTTTGCTATCTTTAACCTTAAAAAAGTGAAAGCTAATGTTGTTTTAACAACCTCATCTTTACAGAGCGAAGATCTAATGGAAAAATCTCTCTAGATAGACAATGATGAAGGATAATGGGAGCCTTTTATCTCAGTGAAGCTAAGCAAACAATCAAAGTGTTGATTGCAATTAAAACAATTTTAAGAGAAATAGAAGGGTAAAATGAGGAGAAATACTTTCAAATAAATGAAGAAAATTTTTCTCAGCTGCCAACAAATCCATTAAGACTTCTTAAGTGGTCATTGATTACAATGTTCTTTCCACATCCATAAGCTCCCAATGTTGCTCATCATAAATAATGCTCTTCTAATGTCTAAGGATCTTAGGGAGACTTTGATATAGGCATCCCAGGATCTTGAGAATTTAAAGAATGTCATACATGCCTAAAGTTCATCAATTGCAATGTTTGATAACAATAATCTTCTTTTTGGGACAATAGAGCTTTTTTACTCTACGCCAGTACACAAGCAATGCTTTTGAGTTAAATTGGATTTTAATTGAATTTAGCTCATTAGTAAATTTGTTGATCATAAAGACATTGAGATGGATGAGACTCAATGTTCATTATCGTCACAAAGACAAAGTTAACTTACATGACTTCAATTAGGAAAGCCAGCTTACACTAAGCTCCATCATCCTTTCTTTAAGGTTTGAAGCACTTTACATGGTGGCTAAGTTCCATGTAATTGACTCAAGTGCCTTGTTCATAGTGTTGTTGGGAATAATATTGTTTCATGAAAAAGGTATGATCCTATCCACCCTTCATCATTGTATGATATGCAATAGAAATGGGGAGAGATACCAATTTGATGGAGATGCAAAACCATTTGTTATTTTTGAGGTGAAACTATATGATGACTCAAAGCAGTTTATTAGGAAAGAGCCAAGGACTGATGCTCAAAAGGTAAAATAAAATGTTCAATCGCTTAAGGTACAAACATGCTCCTTTGGGCCAAAGGTCAATGATCAATAACTACTAATCCAAATAAAGCAAGATATTTTCTCATTTTGCGAGTGATATCTAAGTGATATCTCCTATTTGAAGTAAAGATGGGCCTAACCTTGAATCAATAAATAGGAAAACGAGCAAAGCTACTATTATTTTTGATAAAGGTGGCAGAGTCTAAGATTTCTAAAAGGAAGATGAGAAAATATTGAGAAGTTAAAAAATTTTTACATCTCTCCTTAAAGAATTCACAAAGAAAAGGGGATTTTGTTTAATTTCATAGAATTAATGAAATCAGGCAGGCGACCTTATGTTTAAACATGCTTCGTAGTCGATCTAAAAGGTTCTTGGATGATGTCTAGCTAAACCGATTGATTCCTAGTAGGTATAATAGATCCTAGTCAAATTGTATCATGCTAAAGGAATTTAATATCCAATTGATAGGTGAAGCAATACTAGACATATAGACCAATCCTTATAAAATCTTAAAGGTCTAAAACATATACTCATTAGGCGACCTCGTCTAAATCAGCAGGCCATACCCATTATTTCGAGCTTCTTAAACCCCAAACTTGGGCTTTCCAGTAGATGTAAGCCCTATCATGGACCTAAATTCGGGATTTCCAATGCATGTATGCTTGACTCAAGTTAATATTCAATCTAGCTTCATTGCTAATATGCCGGTTCAATTCTAGAGACACTGAGCACATAAACTTATCTCAAAGTCTTAGACTTGCGCGGAAGTTTAGCCAACTCTTTAATTAAATTTTCCAATTCTGCGCACCATTGAATCTCTAGTAGTCATGTTTAAAATCTTTGAATCCTAATAGTCATACTCTTTATATGTTGAACTATTGAGCAAAAATTGGTGCGACTAGCAGTGCAAGTGTCATTGTTGAACCAAAAACTAAGTCTTTTACAAAAATTACCCTATCTGCTTGGGATCTCTAAGATGAAGTAACCTTTGATTTCTTATGAGAATATCTCATCATAATGGATGAATTTATTTTTGACGGTGACATATTTGACTAATAATTGAATTGAGATGATGAAACCATGGGATCTTGATCAGCTCTATTTTTATCTACCCCCATTTTGATGCTTGCTTAACAATGCGGTAATACTCCTTAATCAAGAATTCTCGTTTATGACTAGGAGGAGTGATTAACTCTAAGGACTTAAACCTATAGAAAGTTATCGATCACAAATTTACATAAACTTTGAACCATCCATCTTAGAAAAGTTTAGCTAAAGTACAAATGTATCCCATGAGAGGCCTATTCCTGAAGTTTAATTCAAAGATGGAGATTTATGCACTTTTCATGGTGTCAAATATTGTTTGTCATTTGTACTGATGAGCATTCTCACTCGAATGAAGATATTGAGAACTTGATTTTAATGCAACATAACTGATTTATTGGATTGTTTTCTTGCTGAACTTCATTATTTATGTTGTTTCTAGTTAAACAAATGGATAAATTGTTTTGGCTGTCATGTTCCTTTAGGTTGATAAATACATTTTGAAAGAATTTGAATATTTAATTAAAAGGTGTGATTTAAATTGTTTCAGACTCTTTGAGTTGATTTATTTGCTTCCAAATTTGTCTTATGCATAGGATCTTATGCTGCAACACCGTCACCCAGATTTTCTCCTATGGCACGTGAAGTTCGTCCACGTATAGATTACCCCCCTCATACATGGAACCGTTGATGAATAAAAAAGAAAACTCAGATTTGTGCATGTTTACAAAGGTACAATATTTTGTTGTTTACATCTTTATTCATATAAGCTCTCATTTCTTATTTTTCATTCCTTAATATGTGATGGGTGGCAATTTAGGAAATCTTGACTTTATGCTAGTTGTCATATGAAAAATATATGATCATATCATGGGGCTATAAGGTGTTTCATTGTTAATGGCAAGCCTTGTTATTCTTGTGTTATGCAAGATCATGAGATTTTAAGTCATCTCTTTAAATTAATGTAAGATAGTTTAAGTTTATTTTTTTATGTAAAATTACCTTCTTCACATTTAGATCATATTTAGGAGGGCAGTTAATTTGTTGTAATTAAGGAACTCTGAATATTCAAATGTATTCTGAGAATATCACTAGATTAAAATGTATCTTAATGGTGAAGCAAAATAAGGTTTCATTGCCGATGAAATATAATGTTATTTCTTTTAAAAATGTTGGTGCATAATATCAGTGAAAAGTCAGGTGGATCACTCTAATCTTTGAATAAAATTTGTATCCAAGCCTTGCAAAAAAGAAACAGGCTTGTGCCAATAGTGCTGGAGAAGTCTTGTACCCGTGCTAGGTTAGTAGTAATTGAACTGGGTGATACCTTTTATGATAAAGACTACTCAAGAAACAAGCTCATACAAACTCCATATTAATGAAGGATGAGAGTTTCCTGGACTATGGAATGTACCAAATCGATTACCAAGCAGGTAGCTAGGAGAGTAGATACTGGCTAGTTGTAATTGAACTGGATGATACTTTATATGATAAAGACTACTCAAGAAACAAGCTCATACAAACTCTATATTAATGAAGGATGAGAGTTTCCTAGAATATGGAATGTACCCAACCGATTACAATGCAGGTAGCTAGGAGAGTAGATGACGGCTCAGTTTAATGACTCTTTGAACTTGGTTGTTGTCAAGTACTGATCCTATTCCAGATGAATGAGCAAAAATGTACTTCTTAATAGTGAAACAGATTAAAGTCAACTTGCACTACCCTATTATCACCGTCTATGGGTATTGAAAGAATTTTTCAAATAGTTAGGGTTGAAATCTCCTTTGCACAAAAGCATTTTTTTATTTTATAATGTTTTAATTAGTTTTTAGTTCTTACAATATGCTGTGCTGACAATAGGCTGGATTTATTAGTTCAACACCAACACATCTAGTTTTGTAAACATGGTTGGAAGGGAATCCGTGTATTTACCCAACCGATTATCTTCTTGACCAAAATTTGATCACGCTTCATGACAAGAATATGACGGGCTTGGGCACATCGGAATTCCCAAGCCCCACAAGAGCAGGCTTTCAATATAAGGCCTTGTCTTACACCATGGCTTTTATCTTATCCCATTGTACAAAGGAAAATCCTACCTTTTTTCATGAGCATGATTATTAAAGTTGCAAACTTAACTGTACAGACTATCGGGGACACTAATACAAGGGTGGCCTCATAGTCCATTAGGATTTAATGTTTACTTTTTTTTTCCATCCCCCTTGATAAACAATCATGGAGATACTAATAATGGTAAGCCATGCCTTGTTGCCCGCCAATGTTGAATGTCATTTCTAAATGACAATGTACCAAATACTTGTCATATATGTCATTGAAGGAATGGATAGTGGTTTAAGAATGAACTACTCCAATCAAGGGATGCCAAAAGCTCGAGACCCATCATAGTGAACATTAAATATAAGATGGCCATATGAGTGACACACTAGCCAATACTAGGGTGCATGGAGATGGCTAACACTCAAGAAAAGCAGAAAAGTATATTGTTGTTGTGAGAAATGGTAGAGAGGAGAGGTTGTAAAGAGAGTTAGTGTGAGAATGTAAGAGCAGCTAAGAATGGAGAGAATAGTTTTTCGTTCATATATTAGATGTGTACATAGCATCTGGTTTTATAACATTGATGAAGGGTATTCTTGTCACACCCCGTAACCTTACAATTGCGTCGTTGTTGTGAGCTTATTACATAGTGTATGATGGAGGAGAGGTTGTAGAGAGAGCTGGCAAGAGAATGTAAGAGCAACTAAGAATGGAGAGAATAGTTTTTCATTTATATATTAGATGTGTACATAACATGTGGTTTTATAACATTGATGAAGGGTATTCTTGACACCCCTCCTAAGTTTACAACTGCATGATTTTTGTGAGCTTATTACATAATGTATGATGTTATGGGGTGGGGAGGTGCTTTGGTTAAAATATTTGCTAGTTGTTCGATCATGGGGACATATTGAGTAATGACTTCATTCTGTGAATGCTTGCTCAGATGAAGTGGCAATCCACTTCTATACTCTTGGTACATGCATGGAAGAATGGGTTGTTGGCAAGAGCGATCGCTGAGATGTTGTCACATAGAATTGTTGTGGGCAGAAGAACGGTTCCAGTGAACTCTTGAATTAGTTTTCATAGCCATAAAACCTTTGAAGTAGTGGAGACCAGCACTTGATATTTGGCTTTGGCTGATGAGCGAGCAATGATTACCTATTTGCGCTTCAAGAGATTGAATTAGTCCCGAGAAGTATGCAGTAGGCGATTATAGATTTTTAGTCTTGGGTGTCCTCTGCCCAGTCATAATCAGAGTAAGCTGTGAGTGTAGTATCCGTTACTTGGAGGCGAATTCCCTAATGAATGGTTCCATTGATGTATTGTAGAATTTATTTGAGTAATGTCAAGTCACGCTCTATTGGTTGATGCATATTCTGACATACTTTGTTGACCACGAATGCTATGCCCGGACAGGTTATTGTGAGGTACTGGAGGGATCCCGTGAGTTGGCAGTACAAGGTTGGGTTGCTGAAGGGAGCAGCAGTGCGGCGGGTGGCGTGAGTGTAGCCGCCGATTGACGATGTCATTGTTGTAGCTGGTTTATAGCTCTACGTTCCTGCTTTGTCGAGGATGGTGTTTGCATAAGCTGTTTGATGGAGCAAAAGGTTGTTGCGGCCATGGTACATTTGAATCCCTAAGAATTGAGTGGGAGTGCCAAGGTTTTTGACCTTAACATGTTGACTCATGGCATTGATGACTTGCTTGATTTGGTTGCTATTGTTGCCAGTGATGAAGATGTTGTCAACTTAGATGAGCATAAAGATAGAGGTGTAGTTATATTGGTATTTTATGAGCAAATGTTTGGCTAAAGTTTGAGTGAAGTAGTGATCTATTAGAAAAGAGGTGAGAGTGGCCACCATTGGTGAGCGGACTGTTTTAAACCGTAGATTGCCTTTTGAGTAGACATACGTGATTGGGGTGGATAAGATCCTCAAACTGTGTGGTTGTGTCATGCAATCTGCTTCAGAAAGTGAGCCGTGGAGGAAGGCATTGGAGATGTCTAGTTGGGTTATTGGCCAATTTCTGGTTTTGGCAATTGTTAGGAAGATGCGAAGGGTAGGCATTTTTGCGATGGGGCTGAATGTTTCATTGTAGTCTGTCCCAAATTGTTGGTTGTAGCCTTGAGCTACTAGATGAGCTTTGGTATCTATCTAGTGTGCCATCGAGTTTGGGTTTGATTTTATAGGTCCATTTGCATCCTAGGATGTTTTTCTTGGGATCCTTGGGTTTAAGAGTCCATGTGTGTTGATCTTGTAGTGCTTTGAATTCTTTGAGCATTGCTTGCTGCCATTGAGGATGGAGCGCAGCCTCCTTATATGAGGTCGGATTCGGAGGTAAAGATGCGGATGCGAGGAGGTTAAGGATTTTTATTGGTTTTGAGTTTCCAGTTTTTGATCGAGTTTGCATAGGATGGGATGATTGCATAAGTGTGAGTGGATTTGTGGGAGCATTGGTTTCGGGTGGATGTGGAGTGACTTCATGTGTATCTGTATGGGTTTGTGTGCGTGAGGCCGAGTGGGGGAAGCTTGAGGCTGATTTAGTGGAGCCGTTTGAATGGGGATGATCTCTTTGGATTGGAGAAGATTGATTTCTTGGTTTTGGTGGAGCTGGAACTAGAAGTAGGGGGTTGTGAGTTGTATATGTGGTGATTGTGATGGTTTGTGGGAGCGATGTCGGGGAATATATCTTCGTTGAATTAAATGTCTTGAAATGAGAATTTTGTTGGTGGAGATGTAGCATTTGTATCCTTTTTGTGTGGTGGCATATACTAGAAAGATGCATGGTGTGGATTTGGAATGTACTTTGTTTGGTTGGGAATGTAGAAGGGGGAAGCATAGGTAGCCGAATATACACATATAGTCATAGGTGGGGCAGTGTTTGTATAATTTTTTGTGGGGAGATGAGGCTTTGTTTGAGGAGGTATGGATTTTATTGATGAGGTGTATGGCTGTGAGGATGGCGTCAACCCAAAACGAACGAGGGAGGTTGGCGGTTTGTAATAGATCTTGTGTGGTTTCGATGGTGTGACAGTGTTTGTGTTTGGCAACGTCGTTTTCCAACGTGTAGGGGCAGGTGTATTGATGTTGGATGACATTGTTTTAAACTGCATTTGAGGTGGGAGTCTTGATACTCGCTGCCTCCGTTGAATTGCCTTTCCACGAATTTTTTAATGTGATGGAAGTGTAGGTATACTTCAAATTATATTTTCATGGGGATTTGTCAACAATAAATAAATGTGTCATCTAGAAAGGATATGTAATGTTGGTATCTTTCATTGGAGACAGCGTGAGCCGGCCCCCATACATCTGAATGGATGAGATGAAGAATGTCATAATTGTGATTATTTGAGATGGTAACGATTTTTATGAATTTTTGTCATGACACATGGAATACAATGAAAATAGAATCAAGAAAATAAATTAATCTTTTTGCTTTGGCTAGTAATTTGAAAGAGTGTTTGGATGCTCGAGTCCTCTGTGCCAAAGGGTGGATTTGTTAATGTTTGCATGAAGGGCCACGAACGAGGGAGATGGATGCTTGATTCTAAGAGTGTGTAGGCCATTATTGCTGGGACCTTGATGAAGAAGCCGATTCGTATGAAGATTGTTGATGTTGAAGTTGGTATGAAGATTGTGTTGATGTTGAAGTTGGATGGACGGAAAGAAATAAAATAAGAATTGTCAGTAGTGAATTTTTGAACGGATAAAATTGTACTTGGATTTAGGGAGAGATTGTTGAGGTTGCTTGTTTTGTGTGATGAATTGCCGGAGCTCAGGTACCATTCGGAATTGCTATCATCAGTTGTGGCTGTGCATAGGGCTGTTTTGTGTTGTCGGTTGTAGTTGGGGTTCATCTGATGCCTACATTTGATGGCAATATACCCTTTTTTGTTGCATATTTGGCATCCAGCCACCTTGCCAAATTTCTGGGTTCTTGAATGTACGGTGCATGAATGACGTCTGCGGCTGCGATGGCATCGTCCCCGCCTCTCACCACTTAGGTTGAACATTGCTAGTTGTTGTTCGGCTGGGACGGTGGCTGAATATTGGATTTCTTGCTGAGTGTCTTGGAGGATCTTAATCTCTTCGCTGAATAAAAGGGAGTAAAGCTAATGGGATTCAGTTGAGAGTGTAGAGGATGATGTCTTCCTTGTCGATGTGAGATATGTTGTGTAGGTGATTTTTCTGTTGAATTGTTCTTGAACGGTTGGAGGGTTGTAGCCTTCTTTCAAGAGTTTGCCAGGTTTTAGACATGAGGTGGCCTGAAGAACGTAAGGTATAATGCTAGTGGAGATTGTTGAATAAAGGGTAGCCATCAGATTTTGATCGGTGGTATACCACTTGGAGTCTTATTGTGGGCGGTTATTTGGGTCTGGTGTTCCTTTGGCTGGATTAGCTGAGTTCTTTGTGAGGAGGGTATGAAGATTGTTAGCCCAAAATAGTTGGGTTATTTGGGTTCTCTAGATTATGTAGTTTTTGGATGTAAGCGTTGAGTGGATTAGTTTCTTGATGTTTAGCATCAAGAATTTGAGGTTGGGCAAAAATGTGGCTTGATTGGTTGGAACTTGATTGGCTATTTTCAGGGTCCATTGATGTGGATCTTGTATTTGATGTGGTTGCCTTCAAGAAATGTTATGGAAGTTCTTGTCTGGAAGGCAGAGAGGTGGTTCTTGAATGGGGGCAGAGGTGGTTCTTGGTGGAAGGGGAAAGGTAGGAAATTCTTGGCTGGAAGGCAGAGAGGTTGGGCAGGAAGAGAAGCATCTACGACACGCGCTCCTTCCCAGAGAGGTACCACGCGAGCTTGTGCACGGCCTTGCCGGCAAAGTAGAGAGGCCCAAAGACGGAGAAGTTGTGGGAGGTTAAAGTGTGGTATATTTGTTATCTTTTGAAGAAGTTTGTGGTATGCATGTTATATTTATAAAAGACACGTTAAATATGTAGAATAAAAGTTTGTGTTATGTATGTAAAAATCTCAATAAAAATATAAAAAAAGTTAGAAATTCATTATCAGTTCCAGTGTCCATAGAGATCCACACGATTTTCTTTGACATCTATTTTCATTTAGTATTATAGTATAGTTATTGTCTACTCTGGGTTGATGCTGGCTCACATGAGATACAAATATAGCTACAATAAGAATATAAGGCAGAAGAAAATAAAAAACATAATAGGGCAGACTTTGTTGTGGTTCGATGATCTATGTCATTGTTTTTGGTCTTCTTAGAGGTAAGATTATACTAGTTTTTGATATGTGTATTTCTGAAATTTTAGGGTTTCTTCCCAGGAGTGGATGGTGAGATTTTGGGATTTCTTCCCAGGTGGAGTTGATTTGATTGTATAGATGTCTGTTTAGGTTCCATTGGGTAAACCTTTTTCTAGTGTTTTCCCCCCTTTTTATGGAAGGTGGCGCTTTAAATTTCATGGTGACTTGCAAGATTTTGAGGCAGGGCTACACCTGTTGCGAATGGCGTATAGCTTGAGAGAAGGCTATGCCAGTTTGCGATTTGATGGGTAGTGTATTGAGGCGACTAAATAGATGGTTGAACTTCAAATCGTAGGAGTTATACAATTTATTAGTCCTGGTTGGCTGGAGACGATGTGGTGGTGTCATTTTGTTGAATATCTGGATGCTAATGTCACCTTCATGATGATTCTTTACTACAGGCACTCGGCTAAGCACACAAGAAGCTTAAAGGTTGAGTTATAGGATCAAGACATTGTCACCCTGTTATCATGGGATGTTGGCAGGTCATCATCACTGGTAGTTGGAGTCCTATTGGCCGGATTCGATCAGCCATGTGACATGTGAGCGGTCCTGATCCACCCTTTTGCGGGAACATTTGTTTATTTTGAGCTTGGGAACTTAATAAGTTTGATGCATAGGTTTTCAAGTTAAGGTTCTCTTTGCAACCTTGATCTTCTGCTACGCGGTGTTATAATGAATGCTTCTATAACTTTGTTGACGCTGGAATGGAGGAAAACACGAGCTAGGACCAAGGCATATGCTTTTCTAGTTTCCGTGAATGTCTCCATGGATCACACAAGCAGATAAAAAATGGGCAAAGTGGATGGAAGTTCACTCACGCACCCTCCGACAATAGCATCTCAGTGACGACTAAGTTGTCCTGGAATCTCATCATCATCAATGAAGTCGAAAAAATTTCTAATCGACAACTGTGCTTGTCCTCGGCAGTGCTCTTCTAGGGTGTTCCTTGTTCTTACACCTTTGCATGTGGGTTTTTGGACTCATATCTAAGATTCTCACTAACAAGGGGTGGTTTTTGTGAATGACTAAATGAGACTTTGGCTGGCCATTATTGGTGGTTGGCTAGAGAAAGATGAATGGCACATAAAATTTGTCTACCATGATCTTATTTTCAACCACTACATTCAACTTAAGATTCTTAGTTATTTATGAAAACGATTAAATTAAAAATTTTAAAAATTAGTAAATTCTAAGAAATGTTCAAACAAAAGTATAAAATTATAATATTTTATAAAAACATATTTTTGTAAATTTTTGATATAATTAAGTCTGAATAGCATGAAAATATTGTATTTTAAACGATAGCAAATATGCATGCATCATCTTTGGTCTTGTTTTTACTTTACTATAATTTTTGCATTGATTTTTAGTTTTAGTACTTTATTTTTACATTATCAGCACATTACTTTCACTCTTCTGCTGTTAAAATTTGAATTTTTATGCTGCTGACTGATGTTTACTCCATATGTTTTCATAGATTTGGATTAAGGCTCAACATGATTTCTTCATTTCCAAATTTATCATCTGGGCAGGATCTCCCATCTTTCATTCATGGAACCATTGATGGAGCTGTGTAGATGTTTTCAAGGGTACTGTATTTTGCTGTTTAAATATTTATGATTATAAATCTCTCATCTTGTTTCTATTATTATAATATGTACTAATGTGGTTCTTTAATGAGTTCTTGACCTGTGTTGCGTTGTATACTCGTGAGAAATAGAAAAAAAATAAAACTTTAGTAATTTATCTGATCTTTTGCAATTTATGTTATATTTTGGAACTGAGTGCTTCAGTAAATTAAAAAATGGAGGAATTTTTAAGAAGGCAATAAAACATCTTTAGGAAAAAAAGTTTGTATGTGTAATACTCTATCAGTGCTCTCTCAAAATTATACACACGATCATGTGAAAAAGTATTATAAGAAATATAAAATAAATTTTATCAGAAGTATTTGTAATATAAAGTTGAGTCTGTAGACTCATGAGCTCAAATGGGTAAACTTATAAGCATAATTTTTAGGAAGTTTTTTGTTACCTGTTGGTAGCTTATTCATATTTAGGAATTTATGGTATTTTTCATCTGGATTTGCTCATTTCTTAAAAAGAGTTAAATTCCTCTATATGACTCTTAGGGGGTTGTCAGTAAGCTTAATATGTACATATTTTTAGTGTTGCTTTTCATCTTCTAAAGATATATCACAATAATATAATATATTTTATCTTTTTGTTACATGTCTTATGATAATTTTTGCAAATTAATAAGCGGTAAGCATATTAAAAAGTATTTGTAAGATTCAAATGAAAATGACTCAAAGTATACATGTTGAAATAAAGCTTATAAGTAGATTTATATACCTGATTATTTTGATAAAAATATAATTAAATCAATTCCTTTGATCTGTCAAATAATAATTTAATTCATTAATTTAATATTTTATGATTTAACATAATTTATTATTTATTAATATAATCTTAAGTTTATAAGCACTAAATTTAGTAATTTAAATTTTTAAAATAAGAAAATGATTTAAATATTTGAAAATTGATTTTGAATCATTGAGTTACTAATTTAAAAGATAAAGAATAGATTCAAATTACTAAAATTTAATTAATTTGATATTTGGTCAAAATAATCAAAATGTCTATCTTAAAGATGCCAAAAAAATGATTTTAACAATTAGATTTTCAAATTAAATTTTGTTAATGCTAAATATTTTTTTACTGTCTAATATGATGATAAATACTAAGAACATTTAATTTGGTTAAGGATTAAATCTAATGAGCTTAAATTAGTATTTAAACTCATTAAAAATTGATTAATAATTTTACTTAGGATAATTTAAAATATATGTTATATTTATGTTGCTTACTGTTTAAGGATTATATAGAATCTAAAATCACTAAAACTAAATTTTGATAAGTGATTAATTAGGCAAAAAAGTGATTAGTGAAACTAATCATCAAATAGAAAAATTAATGAAATAATTTTAATCTTAACATAAGATGTAAATAAATTTAAATATTAATTTAAATAAAAAATGAATATACAATATTCATTCTTATAGAAGTAAATTTAAAATTTTCAAAAATATAAATTTTCATCTTAATATAATATGTTATTTTTCAAATTTTATTTAAATATCAAAATAAGTATAAACATTAAATTAAGCAAGAACTCGAACATATGAAATTCATATTATGTAAGATATAATTTTGCAAATGAATTTAAATCTAAATATTAATTTAAATAACAATTTTAACATATTACATATATGTCATTATCATAATCATTAGCATGAACATAAATATTTAAAAAAAACTTCTTATTTCTCTTAAGTTTAGACATAATTTACAATTTTCTCATGGCATATGATTGATTTATTTATACTTCAAAAAATTATTTAAATTAAATTATCACTCATGACTTAAAGTATAATTTAAGCTTAATACAAAATAGGGTGAGGGGTATTTTTTCAATTTATTTACTCATCTTAGGACTAAAGGGAGAATGGAGGATGATGATGGTTTGCTAGAGTTCCTATCATCTTGATGGGAACTTAAGTTCTCTTGATGCTTCATTAGTCTTTGAGAAGGTGTAGGGTGAAGTGTCCTAGCTTGAGAAAGAAGTATGAGAGAAAGAGATGGAGAGGGCTTTGCATGCTTGATGTAGTTATCAATGGAGTCTAAAGGAGGTGAGAAAAATGTCCAGCTCTTTTTGATTAAGTAGATTCCAAATGAATGCATTAGGATATATCCAATGGAGAGTATTTGATTTTGGAGAGCTTGAATTGTTAAGATTTGATGGTACTCATTTTGTCATCTAATGAAGAAAACATATGTTATTATATGAATAGCATATTCCTATGGATATAATTAAGATGAATTTTTTGTGAAATTTTTGCTTAATTTGCCCAAAAATGCTAAAAATGAAAGTTTAATCATCCATAAAATTGATCACATAAAAATTATCAAAATTTCAAATTGAGGTGTTCATTAGATAAATATTGATGAGGATTCCATAGACACCAAAATCACCTAATTTAGTTAAGTGGTTAAACTAAAATTTGCATTTAAAATTTCAAATTTTTTTAAATTTTTAGCTGACCCGTACAGAATTGTTGCACTTTTTTTTTTAACATAATTTGATTATCCAAAATTGAATAATCAAATTAGTTTCGAAAATCTCAAAATTTCACCCTCAGCTAATTTGGGGGTGAGGAACACAACGGTGAAGTCAGATTTTGGTTTCGAGATCAATTTAATTATCATAATTTTCGGGGTATTAAAATATATTAAAATATTCAAGAAAATTTGACGACTTCAAAAAAATTCCAAAATATTACCCCTAACCATATTAGGGGTGATGAGTGTAATGACGAAGTCAGATTTTCAATCTGATGTCAAAATAATTAGTATATATTTTTTTAATTAAATAAAATAATAAAATAATTAAGAAACGATAGAAAATTGAAAAATTCTAAATAAATTACCAAAATTTCTAAGAATATTCATGGCAATCATATAATTTTATTTTGTTAATTCATTGTGAATTTGAAAATTAGAAAATTAAATTTGAAAAAAAATTTGGTATTTCACACAAACCAGTGCAGTTCTATCGAGAACTTCCCACTCTTTGTCATTCACAGTTGCAGATTTTCTATCACCTCTTTTCAATGGAAGAGATAAAAAATGAAATTATTCTATAGATTGAATTTAATTCTTAGAATCATAATTTCTCATTTGATTATTTTATATTTTGTTTGTAGAATCAACCTTTCTAATTAGGATCATATTTCCTTAATCTTACAGCTCTTAAGATCTCTCTATCTATAGAGTGAGTTTAGGTGTGAAATCTTAGATCCTAAGTAGATTAGTATCTTAGATTTAGAGTCTAAATCTCAATTTGGAATTTACGCTTTAACTCATATATCTTTATTTTCTTAAATCAAGATTTGGGTTTGAGTTATCTAAAATACAATAATTAAGTTGTTGATTAATCATTTAACATTTATAGCCGTCACTCCTGATTATGAATTATAACTTGTTAAGTTCTAATGTTTAATCTTAAGGACGTGAATTTGGGATTTTACCTAATAGTTGGATATTGGAGATCCTAAGCAGATACTATCTCAGAATAGATAGTGTATTAAAATTAGACAATAACAAATATCACATATGCTTAGTAGAGTTTTCTTGCTTACTTGTTGCTATGCACACCATGTATTTGAGCTTTTTTTCTTGGACATACTAGCTGAACCTAGGATATTTGATAAGTATCCTATGCTAAGATTTTAAAATGCATAAACATGATTTAATATTAATCAGCATATTCAATTTTTAAGTTTTTAATTTAGTAGAGTGTGTACTAGTTAGTATGCCTCTTCAGTTCAGTTCTTTGCAATAGAATAGACTAGGCCTAGCTCTATGGTTGGCTAGGATGATATATGTCTAATTCTGTAGTCTAACTAGACCAAGCTCTATGGTTGGCTAGGATGATATATGTTAGACTTTTTTGTTCACTGGCTTCATTTAGTCAGTTTTAGTTATGGTAATACTAATCAAGACACACTTTTACTTTCAGCTCAGTTCAGTTTTCAGTCTAGTTGCTTGTTTAGCCATATATTTTCAATTATATTTTACTATATTCAGCATGCTTTTACAGTTCATTTCAGCTCAGTATTTTCAGCTCAATTTACTTAGTTCTTGCATATATATTAAGATGCTCATTTTACTTCAGTTCAGATTGTTTTCTATAAATCAGTACTTAATTATTTGATCATAAGTATGCTAGGATGAGCTTACTTCAGCACTTTCAATTATTATATATTTACTGCATAACCTTATTACAGCTTTTAGTTGAGGTATATTACTTTACATACTTAGTGTTGTTTAATTATAAATGTTTTATTTATAACAATCTTATTCTTTTGTCGGTAGTTGCACCTCTTTGAAATGCTTGCATGTTTAGTAAAATGTGATATCTTAAACATATAGTTTCATTTAATTAGCTTAAAATGTACTTAGATAATTGTCCGACTATTATTTTTTATTGGATGAGGCCCTGGCAATATGATACTGACAATGTCAGATCCAGAGCTGTCCACGGAGGTAGCTACAGGGGGAAAGGTTAGCTAGGAGGAGGGCCGTCCTGCTGCTGTTGAGGTTTAGCTATTTTCCTTTTCTGCTCGTGAGGACAAGTGTTATTTTTATTTAAATTTTATTTGTAATAATTAAATATTTTGGATGTACCTACTATATGCACTTTCATACTGAGTTGAGTTACTACTTTTGTTCTTATGCAATGGATGTGGAAGTTATATTTACTTTGCTTTTGCACTTTGATATATTGATCTATGACTTATAGTTTTTAGGAGACAAGTCTTTCAGCTAAGACGGGTTGGGTTGATTCCTAACTCGACTATAGTTGGGAGATTTGCCTCAGTTGGTGACCATCTTTACTGGAATCATGTTAATATTAGTATTAGCATGACCATGGTGGGGGCGGAGCTCCACACTTACCATCTCATATTACCTCAAACCACATACATTTGCATGCAAGCGTAGACTAAATAATGTAGGTCTTTCAAGTTACTAAATAAACATTGCATCCCTTACTTGTCAACCTTTGGGCTTTTATAGCATTAATCATCAAATAACTAATGCCAAGCCTTTCCACAAAAGATTTTAGAATTTTTTCAATATTTAACTTTAACATTCTTCTTAAAATAATCTATTATAGCATTATCCTCACTTAACAAATTTACACCCAGAAGTATATCAAAATTGGTAATTGGCATAATGATGAATTTATCTTTGAAAAATTGGCTACTAATTGGAATATTTAATAAACAAAATTTGTTAGCACTTAATTTAGCTCTTGATGGCATTGGACACACAGAGCTTTGCTGAATTTGAATTGAAGGAGATTTAGAACTTGCACACATCTTTTCGATCTAAATGAATAACTTGCTCCCGTATCAAATAATTTGTATATAAAGTGCATATACTATGGTTATTAAGGAAATAAATATTCACTGCAAAAGATAACATATAATTAAAAAGATTGTTATAAAATTAGAGGTATACCTGATACCACATTATTGTCTTCTGGAGCAAAAACAGAGGTCCGAGTGTAAACTCTAGGAAGATTAGTAGCTTGATTAACTACTTTTCTCTTTTGTGCAATCTTTTGAGCCACTTGAGGAGCATTTTGAGGTGCTCTCAACTAATTTTGTACTAAAACAATTGTAGGAGGAGGCATAATTGCCAAGGCTGGTGCTTGGGACTTAATTGGAGTAGGATTATGAATAGTATGTTGATGATTCATCTCTATTCTATCAACTGTCCAACTTACATGGCATTCCCAATAATGATGCTCTCATCTTCCACAAGTAAAGCATATATTTCTCAGGCGATAACATTTATCATAAGGATGAGGTCTTAGGAATTTTCTAGGTTTCCTTACATGCTGATGATTCTGGGCTAGGTTATAAAATCTAGGCAAACTAGACCTAATTCTCTTGAAAACTTTAATTTTTATGAGGTGGGGAAGATCACTTTTGTTGGTCCTTTTGCATCAGATGGTGCTCAACTAGGCTTGCTCCCTCCAGGAGATCTGCAAAGTTGTTGAGACACCAAATGATCCTTGATCAAGTTTTTAAACCCCTTAAGGAAATGGTTGCACATTGCAGCATCAGATCTTACTAGATCGGGAATAAATCTAGAGAGTATCTTGAATTCTACCTCATACTGCAAAACTGATTTATTTCCTTGAGTTAATTATATTAACTCATCTTCTAATATAGTCTGAACGAAGAGAGGAATGAATTGATTTATGAATACCTCGTCAAATTCATCCCAAAAAATACTTTCAACATCTCTCTTTGTGAAGCAGAAATTTACCTTGTTATCCCACCAAAATTCTGTCTCTTGTAAGAATATAAAACTGCTCCTATAATCATTGCACTCTTCAGAACCTAGACTCTATGATGCAAATTGGAGTGGGTGAGCTATGCAATGGGGTTTATCAAATGAAGTTTGATAATAAGGTAGTGGCTTGATGAATCCATAAATTATATCTCATAATAAAACTACTTCTGTAATCCAATTTTTGTTTATTTTTTCAGGAAAATTGCCTACCCAACGCATTCTGAGCAATATGGACAAATCTCAAATTTTTCTATGGAGAGAATCGCTGCCGCGCGCTGCAGCGAGCCATTTTGCAAAATCAGGCACCACAGTGTGCTGCAGCAGCGCACTTTGCAAAACGCAGGCACGATCACGCGCTGCAGCGAAACAGTTTGCAAAATCATCCGCTATAGCGCGCTGCAGCAAAGCAGTTTGCGAAATACTGGCGCTACCGCACGCTGCAGCGAGAAAATTTGTGAAATTGCTGGCGCGATCGCGCGCTACAGCTAGTTGTAGCGACTCATTACTTATCAAACCTGATCGCCCCAGCGCACCGCAGCGAGCCTTTTTGCAAAATCGTCAGCTATAGCGCGTTGCAGTGGTCCGCCGCATTTTTGTCTGACAGAAGCATTAATTGTGGCTGGGAGAAGACACCCAACCAGCCTCTTGTCTCCAGCCATCATTTCTCCTGCTGTAGCTCCATTTTTAAATGAGAAAATGGTTATTTGAGGTGATGTGAAGGCTAAAATAATGGAAAGTATTGGTCACCTCATCCATCAAGTGGATATTTCCATCATTGCTCCAGAATTTTAAAGGTATTTATTGGTTTTGATCATGGGAATGAAGAAGCAACCCCTCATCTATAATTACCACCCCTCTTGACTAGAGGAAGGTTCCAAAATTTGCTCACTTCACCTAAGTATAGAGAGGGTTGCATAGAAGAGAAGAAGAACTCCCCAAGGGTGAAAAAGCTCATCTTGCTAAGGAGAAGGAGGAGAAAGGCAGCACTAGGGACCTAAGAGAAGCAACTCCAAGCAAGGAGAAGAAGAATTCGGAGAACTTCCCAAAGGAATGTTCATAGTATTTTCTAAGCTCTTATTTTGTATTTTCTTTTCTTAGTTGATCATAAAAGTGTCTTTAACCATGTATGTATTCTTTTTCATCTCTTATGTAATGGAGAGCTAAACCTCCCTTGAAGAGGGTTGGGGCAATCCCTCATGTGTTGATAGTTACTATAAAATATATAAAGTTTTCCTTAAGTGTTAATAAAAATTGTGAATTTAATTACTTGCTAAAGAAATGTATAAGACTATTATGGACTTGATTGTGGATCAAAGGAAAAAGACATATGAACTCAAGGACTAAGTTGTCTTGTGCTCCACAGCTCACCTTGGTGTGATGCTAGATTTATGAGTGCATGAGAGCTTAGAACTAAGTGAGAAAATTCTTGAGCTTAGTGCACCTTAATCTAAGCTCAACTAAAGAGTTGATGTGTGTGATGCTATGACCCGCTAATTGAGCTCCGTTGCTCAACATATGCGAAGGAGGGAATGGAATCAATCCCTCATCTCAACTATGTGTGATGCGCGTGATGCTCTTAGTAGAATTAATGCTTATAAGATCTTAAGAATTAATAACCCTCATCTACATGATCAAGAGATGAGATAAAACTACAAACCTAAAATCTTATAAGGATCTTTGTACCGAAATAGAACAGACTGTGTGTTCATTTTCTACACAAGATTTGAACTTGTAATTCTTCGAGATCAAAGAAGAACAATGTGCACTTGATTAAAATCTAAGTAAATAAAAGATAAATGCTTGAGGAATTATCATACATAAGTGATCTATCATGTCATGTGGGAGAAACTCAACTCTCATCTTCCTTTTATTTGACTTAATTTCCACTAAGTGATTGTTGTGCTTGTTCAGGAACCAATTTAAACAAATCACCCATAGTTTAAATATTAGTGATAATAGATATACCTTAGTAACAAAATATCCAATTCTCTGTGGTTCGATAAATTTCGGAAACTCAAACTTTGCACTTATTACTTCAGACCACGTACACTTGCGTGTGAGCACAGACATGTATTTACAGTCTATCATTTTTTTGGCGCCGTTGTCGGGGAATTGGAAATTATTTTGTATTAAGGATAATCTATAAGTAACTAGTGATTTAAACATTTTCTTGCATATAGTTTAATTTTTTATTTTTGTAATTATATGTACTAACAATCTGCTTCTCTATTTTCTTTTGTTATTGCTGAATTCTTGAACATTATTGCTATATTTATTCTTGATAGCCTAATTGTTGTTGTGTATAAGTAGAAGAGTTTACACAGATTATCTTTTTGACCATGAAATTGAGAGAACTTACTTACTGGCTAGGAGAGAACAAAACATTTTGCTAAGCCAATAAGTCGTTATGGAAAATTATAATGAAAATCTTGGAGAGCCATTAAGAGAGCCTAGGGGAAGAGCACTAAGAGATTACGCACTATCCACTATTAAGGGAATCCCCCATGCAATTGTAAGGCCTAATATAGAAGCTAATAACTTTGAGATCAAACCTTCTACACTGAGAATTATTCAAAATAACCAGTTTGGGGGATTGGCCACTGAAGATCTAAATTTACATATTTCAACTTTCCTTAAAATATGTGTGTTGTGCCCCACCCCGTCGCTGCGCGTAAAAGAATTAAGTACAATCATACTGGTGACGGAGCGGTGCGCCACTCGGGGAGGAATATTCCGTCTCCCCGAAATAGCTAAAAACTAAGCACATATGAAGGGTTGCTGACTCAATCTCAAGTAAGGTTGAGAGCTAATACTTAAGATAAGAGTAGTATCCTTATCCTAAGTATTAGATAAATACATACATTGGATTTAGAATACAATAGGAATCTAATATATGTATAAAATATCAGCATTTCCAATACTGATCACATTACAATACTAAGTATAAGTAGTATATAACAGAGTGCAGAAGCTTAAAGTAAACATCTAGAAAACATTCATCACAGCAGCTGTATAAAAATATGCATCTTAGAAAAGAAAAGAAAATACATCCAAAATTATTACAGAATATTTACTGAAATAGATATAAAACTAGACTGAAAATACTAAGCAGAAAATAAAATTGAAGGAGAGTCCACTAGTGCTCCACGGGCTCCTCCTGAATTTCCTGGGTATCCTCCTGACCTGGCTCAATATACTGCTCAGGATCTAGCAAATTGCCGGATCCCAAAAGTACCTTGTGTTAGACGATAAGTCTAACACATCAAAACTAATCTAATAGTTCTAGTTATTCATTTAACATTTACATAATATAATTAAATCTGCTGAAATACTGTAAAGATAACTGAAAGGTCAAAACTATTTAAAACTATATAAAACTGAAGCAATATAAAGTAAAATTGAATTGTAACTGAATACTAAAAATAAATCAAAATAGTACTGAATCTGAAATTGAGTAATCATATATACAACTATGTTGTATGTCACTGAAACTGTGCATCTGAATATACCATAATACCTTATGTAATGGCCCCAATAATTGGATAGAAGATTAATCCAGATATTGGGGTGTTACCTTAGCACCCAACACTTGATTAGAAGAAAACTATTCAAGTGTTGATGCTAAGTGGCCAAGTCACTTTTTGAGCATTTGTTAAGTTAAATAAATGAAAATGAAGATACATATAAATACAATATTGCAAATATTTACAATGCTAGAAATTAGATAAATCCACTCATTCATCCTAAGCAGTTTCAAACATAGAAGATACAATACATATAAATATAAGCAAAAGTAACTTAAACAGTTTATAACCTAATTATTACAAACCTTTTTAAAGTAAGAGAAAAATAAAATATGTAAATCACTCTCTCTCTCACTAAATAAGTAATCTGTTAAAATCAAGCGAAAGCAGATTTCTTTATAAGTCCTTCAAGTACTTGGACCTGCATCATCTGAATAAAAGGGCTCTTGATCTATCATATTTTGATATTTAAATATGATAGGGCAAGGCAAAGAAAAGAAAAAGTATAGTTAGACTAAACAGTCTAAGCACATTTTAAAGTTGGCTATATTTTTAGATTAACAAGATATCACAATTATGATTTACAATTTAAAGTAAGCAGCGGTGCTATAAAAGCTGTAAAGTATGGGGAAAGGAATGAACATAACTTTAAAGAAAACAGTATGAAAATAGTTGAGTAAAAATACTCACTTTTTATTAAAGTTCTAGCCTATTACTGAAAATTGGTAAGGGAAAGCATTTTAAAGGCTAGAAACTAATTTGTGCATGAAATGAAAGCAATATATATGATCAATTAGAAAATATGCTAAGTAAGCAATTGACATACAGTGAAGCATTAATTGAAATTAAGCAACATACACTGTATTTAAATTAAACTGAAGTAAGCAATACACAATACTAAAAATAGAGAGGTAAAGCTAAAGAAAATGAGGAAATATCTTAGATTCTCAATTTAAGATAATCATAGTCTAGAACTATGATATGAAATCATAACTAAATAGTTATGAAGAGATCTTACAATTTGTAAAAGAATCTCTTATATCTTTAGTTAAAGTTACATTTAGGAATACCTCATTCTATAGGAGTACACAACAGAATGGGCGAGGAGTTAAGCACGTCTGCTTAACCAGATACATTGGGGAAGTTGAACATTCATATTTACCCTCTCTAAAATGTGAAGTCCTAATATAAGCGCTTTCTTTTGTACTCAATTTGCCATAAGGCATTCCCCTTTAAAATTTTAAGAAAATCTTTATTTATGCACAAGGATCTTGAATACATGTTCAAGGAAATGAAGCTCAAAGCTATGCAAGCATTCAATGGATTACAAAAATTATAAAGTATGTGATATCTTCTTGTTATCTAAACTTTAATAATCTACTTAATGATTGGAGCTAATTAAACTCCAAACTGACTTATAGATATTTAATTTTAAGTCAATTCTAAATAGAAATAGAATGAATTGTAAGTTTATTTTCATGAAATTTGAAAGATAAATTAAATTCAATTTGAAATAAAAGGAAAGCTTATCTAAAACTTAAAAAGAAAAAAAACTATTATTTTTAATCAAGTTGATTGAGAGTTCAAATTCAAAATGAACCATTGAAATGGATGTTTTGAATTGAATATTAAAATACTTTGAAAAATTTCTAAGTCTTAAAATTCTTAAAAATTTCGGCAGAGTCTCCTTTGTTTTTGTTCAAAAAAACAATTTTCACAATCAATCTCCAGTTCTAAATTAGAGTTCCATCATTTTTATAGGATTGCTCATTTCCAATTCTACAATAGAGTTCAACCCTTTTTACATGATTGCTCATTTTCAGTTCTAAAATAGAGTTCAATCCTTTTTACAGGATTGCTCATTTCCAATTCTAAAATAATTTCAAATATATAAAACTAAACTAAGCAGTTTATATAACCTATATAAAACATCTAATAAAAGAGAAGCAGAAATAAAATTAGCAATTTATAAGAGCAGCGTTATGTGACTTTTGCACATAATATTTAATTTAGCATGCCTGTATTAATTTTATAGCTCAACCTGCAAAGAAAAATGTTATTAAAAGTTTAGCATTAAAATGTAAAAGAAACCAGGCAGCATATGATTTTATTAAAAGAAAGACAGCATTTGGATTTCACAATTAAAATTGTAGTCATTATTCTTACTTTTATTAATAGATCATATGGAAAAGAATATTTAAAAGTGTAAGCTTAACACATTTTATGCAATTTAATTAAATACATTTGAATGATAGCACTTGTTATTTCCAATATTACATAGCAGCATTTGACAATAATTGAGATAATTATCAGTATTTATATCTCCTAAAATACATGTAGCATTGTTGAATCTATATGAAAATAAATGGCAGTGGTTTGATTTATGGCAGCAAAATATTACACAGCAAATGTAAACAAAAAGGCAGCAGTATTATACTATATAAAGTAATGAAGTATACATTCTCAACATTCAACATTAATAATTAGGACTGAAGCTTATCATTTGTATCCAGCACTCAATGGATCTCAGTTTAAATTCTGAAATCATAAATAAAGCTGTAATGAATCAGCATTACTAAATGTTTCCATTTGTATTCAACATTTAATCATATTTGGTAACATTGCAGTACTTTATAATCTCTTTATACTAAAGGTATTATCATTTAATCATATGTATAATGGCGATTCCTACACTTACTTTCATTATTTGACATCAATAAATCTACATGACATAACTAAAATACAAGAATTTATGAGCACACATTAAACAGTTTGACTAATGCACTTGATTCTTTCATAAGAATCAAGTTTGGCGGCATTTTGACCTTCCAATTTACATGTCAACATTTTAATCAACATTCAGGTCTTCTTAAATACATGCAGCATTAATGACAACATATAATCTTATAAATGATAGGCGTCATCGGCATTAATGTTCATCTTACACATGAAAATGAAAGCATATAATTTTAATAAACATGTGATTTTCTTATTACATATGGCAATATTTAGATCACTTAACATTTGATCATTTTAACCGCAGCAAAATAAATCTAATGATGTGAAATTAAGCATTAAACATTAATACCCATCTAATGATGTGAAGTTTTACATCATCTATTTCAGCATTCTATATTAATATCAAAATTTAAAGCATAGTATTTGTATTCAATAAAGACAATATATTGAAATTGATGATAGCAAGTGTTCTTTCTTTACTTTGGATAGTAATAATTTAATCTCAATTAATACACAGCAGCACATGATACTAATAGAAGTAATTACAACATCATTTTTAATATCCTATTGATCTTATAATGGAAATGATGGCATCATTCATTTTCTTAAACAATTAATAGCATTAATTGATTATTTATATAAAGAAAATAAAGAAATCAATTATTCTTGCATTACTTTAGATGACATCCTTTGGATCTCAATGGCAGCAAATAATTAAGGTAGCATCATAAAGGACAGCACTTGCTTTAAGTATAAGGCAACAATTTGATTCATAATTTACATGGGAGCATCTTGAATCTTATATATATATGATGGCATCATGAGACCATGCTTATAATAAACAGCAGCATAAATTCTCTTATGAAACAGAAGGTAACATATGATATTAAGAAAGAAGATGATAGCATTTATAATAATATTTGATCTAAATGTAATTTGCATTGACAACATTATCCTTACTTACATTAAATAACAACAACTATAAAATGGCAGTGATATGACAGCCTTTTCTCTTTTAATCTATTAATGACAACATGTATAATTATCTAAATAAGGAGTGCATAAGATGAGGAGTGGACGATTAAATCTGCACTCTCCTTCCTGTAGATCAATGTAATGGAATATACGTAGTTATTTTCTAACTCTTATCAAATATTAAAAGTATAAGAAACGATTGATTTGAACATACCCTAATAATAATTATTGAATGAGAATATATATAGAAGTTGGGGATATTTATCCTGACAGAAAAATGGAGGTACCTTTTTATTATTTCCCATAAAAATTTTGCTTGCACAAAATATATGGATGACATTATAGTGAATGAGACACTGAAACAATTATTTGTAATTCTAATAATAGATTGCATTGATGTCAAACTTCAATTTTCTAAAAATTTAAAAATGATTGCCAACATAAGACGAAGTATAAGCAAGCAACTAGCAACTTGTATATGCAAGAACGGAGACCAACATTGTGAAATTAAAAATCATTACATTTTTAACAATAGCAATTCAAAAGTGCTCCAGACTTGAAGGTCTCAGCCATAAAATTTGCTCAAGATCAAGAAGCATATGTAAGGAATATAGAGAACTATTTAAGACTTAATTAAGCCTACCATCCAACACATACTTAATATTAGCATTGCATATTATTACTAAGTCCAATCCCTTTAGCATGATTAACCACAACCTTTCATTATGCAAGACTCAAAAATTTGTTGCAATTTGGTAGTACTAGAAGTTGTCCACCAACTAAAGCTAATACAACAACTTAAAAGGATAGCAACAATTTGAACATATATGAGTAATTATTTTATTACTAACATTACATAAAAGAGCACCTAACGCCTTTATTTATATATGGTTATTGTATTGTTCAATATGAGAGTAATTTAAGAATCTAAGTAGCCCTATCATTGCTAGCATAATAATAACTTAAGTAGCATTCTAAGTACTACTACTTCACATATATAGCCACATAAACCGATATTCAAGATACCTACTTAAAATCCTCTATTAAACTCGAGCGATGTAGAAAGCAATGTAGCATACTATTTACTATAAGCAATTCAAAATGACTTAGTGTATACAAGAAGTATTACAAATGCTTTAAAGTGAGCAAATGTAAAGGAAGAATTTTCAATATTATTGTAACAATTCTTTGTATTAAGGTAATTGGTTAAAGATTAAATGAAACTTCCATTAGTTTGATTGTTTGGCTATTCATTGTTACAATCAAGTTATCAAGATTAATTGAGTTAACAGCAGATAAATGAAACAACATTAAAGAAAATATAACACCTAATATCCTTCAATAACATTCATATGAAAGGCTGAAGCACTGATAATGAATTAAATAAAATACAATAATTTTAGTCAACAAATATAAGTCATAGATTGTTAAATTTCAATAGAAACAGTAACATATTCATATATATCTCTGATACCATATATTAAAGATTAAGGCCCGTAAGCAACATATTTATATTCATATTCATATTACAAATTAGGTTTAATTTGTCCTTAACGGATTCCTCAATAACTTAAAGATCTATCAACAAAACATATGATCTGATTTTAATCAGATTTATCAAGTTCCTTGTATAAAAAATTTAAGCCCTAATTTATAGATCAATTTCCTTTCATATATAAAGGTAAAATCATATGGAGTACCTTTATTCCTTGCGGCTAGAAGAAGCGATCGGCGAGTGAAGAGGGTTCGGCCGATGAGGCACTCGGCTAGATGAGGCGCTCGACTAGCAGGAGGGTTTGGCTAGTGGAGGCGTTGGCAAGAGAAGACTCAGCTTCCAAGGCTCATGACTAGAGTTTAGGTAGATATGGAGATGGGGAATATGGGCTTAATTGAATATTGATAGCCGACCTTCCAGACTCGTAATGAGAAGAGGTTACGGCAACTTACCATTGGATCTCGCGGGAGGTGGAAGTCACGCGTCGCCGAATTGCATTCGAAGGAAGAGGCGATCTTGGTATGGGGCTCTCGATCACGAATGGAGGCGTGCGTGCGAAGGGATAGAGATGTCGGCTGAAGGATTAGGTTAGAGAAGGAAAAATGGAATTATATATATATATATGTACATATATTGTATATATATATATATATTAGTTGAAAATCTTTCATTTAAATTAGAATTTCTAAAAAATTTTGGAAACTTGTTTTTTTTTTTTAGCTAAATTGAGGGTAACAGACTCAAAAATGAAGTTGAAATTTAAATCGGAAGTCATCTTAATTATTTTAATTATTAAATTATAAAAATGTAATAAAATAATCAAGAAATTTTGACTTTCTCCAAAACTCACCAAAATTTCACCCCAAGCTAATTTGGGCGTGAGAAATGTAATGGCGAAGTCCGTTTTCGATTCTGAAGTCTAATTAAATTAGGCATTTTCAGAATTATCAGAAAATCAAGAAATATTGGAAATTGTCAAACGGTCTCCAAATCGCATGAAATTTGAAGTTGAGACTTTTAACTCTATTGTAAGAGTAATGAAAGAACTTTGGAGTCAATTAGATCACTAATTGATGAGTAACAACATCTAGGTTGTTATACTGTATGCTACTGATATGCCACCAAAATATCACTGAACTGTTATGAGCAGTATGGTCCAATGTATATATACATCCAGTTGGGAATACCGTCTACTGATGATGCTGATGCATCCTAAAATTCCTCAGTCAATGTATGCAATATTTCGTAACTCATAGATCATCACTAATACTTATACATCATTCTGATACTCACACATTATGCTTATGCTCATGCTCATGCTTCTAAACTACATGAGATAAATCCAGAAAATGCTTTAAAATCTGATAATGAAGTCTAGGTCTCCATTATGCAGAATACTACTAAAAGGATTCTGACTCATAAACTCTAATCTCGATAATTAGTTTAAGTTGAGAGTTTACTTAAAAATCATTAGCTGGGGAGATTGTATACACATATTTAGCATAATTGCAAGAAAGGTAGATTTAACTCTTAGCTTGTTTAAACTGCACTTATCGAAGCACACTATAATAGAAAGCAGAACCCGGTCACAGTTTACATCTCAAGCTAAGCCATCAAATGCCCTAATTACAAGCATACTTAGTGGTCTACGCAAAGTGACTTAAGATACTTTGTTTGCTTAAACTGCACTTATCGAAGCGCACTAAGATATGAGGCAGAACCCGGTCGCAGTTTAGATCTCAAAATAAGGATCCTGTTCACTAATTGTAATACTCTTAGTCTTGGAAGAATTATTCTAACTAGATTTCTATCTCAATAAGTTACAAAAGTCCTTCCTACCTCAAGGTATCATTAGTTAAGGTCTTTAACTATTTCAATAATGATCCTATAGCAAGACCCTTAAGATCTCACTTTTCTACTTCTTAAGGTTTACTTGTTATACTTAGTTTAAGGTGATCAGATCAGATGATTAAAATTCATTTGATCCTTTCCTATTATATAATCATGGGATAAAATCAAAGATCTTATTAGAGTTAGATCATTGCATAAATCATTATAATTTTATTTCCATCTTATGCTAATTATCTTATATAAGAGCAAATCAAAGATCTAAAGTTTAGATTTAGATGATTCAATCACACATATTCAATGTTATCCTTAGCACTTCTAATTTGATGATTTAAGATCAATATCAAATCATATACATTATTGGAATAATGTCAATTAAATTATCTTACAATCAAGTTAATTAATTAAGTGATTAAGATTTAGATCTTAATCAAGACAAGCTATAGTTTAACCCCTAACCTTTCTATCATTAAGACTAATGTTAATTTAAAGGTCAATGATAAATCAAGGTATTATTAGTACATTATTGATGTCAACTTTAGGTTTGGATTAAGCATTATCTACTTAATCAAGTTATCAAGATTTGTATATTCAAGTTTAGCTTACATACCAAGATGTCCCATTTAAATATTATAGTTCTCTAACATACATCCTAAAGAATCATAAAAGCATATAAATGGAAAGATGATATAAAAAAAAGGTGATTCATGCTAATCAAATCCTAAAACAAGCAAAGGGATTAGCACTTAATCACAATTCTAAAAGATCTAAGTTTCATGTCATTTAGGTTAATAAGATTTACCTATTTGATACATGCTTTTAAGGATTCTATTACTTAGCATGGTACATTTAAAGTACATAGTAGATTATTGAGCACATTAAGAATAACAAAGTTTCAAATTTAATTTCAACATAGAACTTTATGCAATGTTCACTTTTAGCTAAAATATGTTCAAATTTGATATAACTAAACCCCACAAGGGTCCTAGGGACCTTAAAATACTAAAACATTGAAGTTTTGGCCATTTTAGCCAAAACTGGGCACTTATAAGAAAATTCTGGGGATTTTGCAAGATTGGGCGCTGCAGCGCGCTGGAGCGCTTTTCACGCGGCAGCGCTTTTTATGCGGCAGGTTTGCTACGGCCCGCTGCAGCGCACTATAGCCGCTGTACCGGTCCATTTTGCAAAAAAATATTGTTTAAATAGTGAAATACTGATTTTCTTAAGTTTTTCATGAAATACCGCTGCAGCGCGCTACAGCGCGTTGAGCGGTCTAATTTGCAAATCTAATATTTAATTACTTTAATATATATTTTTATAAGTTTCTGCCAAACTACCACTGCAACCCGCTGCAGCGCGCTGCAGCGGCCTAGCTCTGCAACTTTGGGCGCTTCAGCGCACTGCAGCGCCAGACGGCATTTTTCGCCTGGACGAAAACTCTATGGTCTATTTTCGAGCTCAATTACTCTCAATCCAGAAAGTCCCATGAGCGATGCCATATATCAATGGAAAGGTATTTCTGATACCTTTCCATCGACGCCAAAATCGGCACAAACAAAGCATCCTAACTATATAAAAATATGGATGAATGACAGGCTGTGCAAAATAGACGAAAATAGAGCAGATTGTTGTGAAGCTTTTAAGAGTCATAATGGCTTATATACATGCTTATGGACTTCCAAGGCTACATTCCAACATTATAACAGCATGAGAAAGACAAGGAGAGGAGCAAAGGGGTATGTTAGCCTTGGAAGGAGAGAAAGAAGATGACCTTTGTTCTCTTCAAGACCTTGGGAGGAGCCTTCTTCTTCAATTCATGGACTTATCAATGGAGGGGAAGGAAATGAGAAATTTTTAGCAAGCAATAGAGGAATGCTGAGCTCCTCTTTAAAGAGGAGGAGGAATGATGAGCCTAGGGGATAGGCCATCATGTGGTTAAGGGAGAAGGAGGGAGGAGAAGAGGCCATTTAAAAATCTGCCTAAGGGCATGGGGTGCCGGCTGAGGTGATGGCCAGCCGAAATGGGGATTAGAAAATAAATGGGGAAATTGCAATTTGGGGCTTGACTAATTACTTATTTATTTTCCCTAATTATATGAAAATTCAGATTTTTGAAACGCACTCCGAAAATTCCCAAAAATTCACCCCTAGCTAATTTAGGGGTGAGAAATCCAATGGCGAAGTCGGAATTTGATTCCGATGATTATTTAATTATTATATTTTCTGGTGCATTTAATTATATTAAAATATTCGCAAAAATTCAACGACTTCTAAATGCATCCAAAACATCACCCCTAATTTGAGGGTGACGATCGCAACGGCAAAGTTGGATTTTGATTTCGAGGTCAAAATAAATACCTCAGTTTTTTAATTAACTAAATATTAAAATAATCCAAAATATTAGATTTAACTCTACATTTCTCCAAACCTTCAGGTTTGGTTCTAAAAGCTAGATGAAATTAACATAATAAAAATTAAGATTTAATTAGGCTCAAATTAAGTTGGGTAACAACCTTGGGTTGTTACAATGTGACACATTCAGATTTAACGGCATCTCTGAAGACGCAGTTAAATTAAGGCTCTTCCCATTTTTTTTACCAGATAGAGCCAAGAGTTGGCTCAGCTCTCTTCCAAGTGATTCGATCCGGACATGGGACAATTTGACTAAGAAATTCTTAGCAAAGTATTTCCCTCCTGCAAAAATTGCTCGGTTGAGAATTGAGATAACTAACTTTACTCAGTTGGAAGGTGAGACATGTAACAACCCTAGGTTGTTACCCTAGCTAAAACTAGATTAATTAAGCTAAGCCAAGGTTTGATTTTGATTCCATTAGATTAAATGGGTCATTTAAACATAAACCTAAAAGTTTGAAATCAATCGGAGCTAAATTAGAAAATTTGGTATTTTTGGCTATTTTTAAGCCCTAAAAAATAACTAAATTATTTTGATCTCCAAATTAAAATTTGATTTCATTTTTGAATTCCTCATACCCTAATTAGCTAAGAGTGAATTTTTGGGAATTTTTGGAGCTTATTTGGTCATAAATTGAAATTTGATATTTTTAGAATAATTAAATAGTATTTAAATGATTTTTAATTATTTAAATTAAACTTTTATTAAATTATAATTCAGTGGGATTTGCTATCGGGACCGCAACAGATCTGTTGCGGGGTCCCGACAGCGGCTTAGCCTTAACAGCTAATGGATGCATGTGCACGAATCGCGGCACAAAATCAGACGGCGCAGATCATCAGGCTCTTGGATCCTCTAGCGCCTGTCGGATCTAAGGCTCGATCCGACGGATGAGAAGGCGCCCGTGGTCCGTTGGTTAAGTTCTTCATCAAGCCGTCGAACTCTAACGACTTCGCGTATCAGACGGAGGAGAATGGATCCCGACTGTTCATCTTCGTCCCCGCTCGCTCTCAGCCCCGACCGCGAGAATCCGCCCGTACCAAGCCATGTCGACTTTGTCTGCCACTCTCCCGCCAGGTCACCAAAGCCGTTAGCACCTTCCCGTTATGGCCGAGCCTGCTAGGGCAATCCAGATGGTGGGATCACCCCCATTCTGGGCTGGCTGGAGGAGCCTCTGGTCCGAGCCTGAGGCTTTGGCCCAGCTTCAGTTTTCATTCCTAGGATATTTCCCGGTCTATAAGTACCTCCCAAGAATCACAGTGAGCTCCTTTGCTCACTGTGATCCTCGCGCTAGCCGGCTGAAGTTTCTGGAACTCTTGGCAAACCAGATGACTGGACCTGCTGCAGCTGCTGATAGAGGGTGAGGAATGGAGTTCAAACCCCCTTGCAGAGCTCCTGGAACCTCTAAGTGCCTTCGAGACGGCCTGCATTGCCTTCTTCGCTGCGAATCTTTGAACCGAGGTACAACCATTCTTATCTCCTCTGTCGAACTGGATTCAGCTCGACTCCTCTCGCTCAAGTCATAGATGCTGCGTTAGGTCCCTCCCTTAGCTCTTAGCGGTCGTCCAGTACTTTCAGTGAGCTCTGGCAGTGCGCCAGACGGCATAAGCACCGTCTGAAATGCACACTGCCAGCCAGGCCACTTTTGCTCGATCTTGGCATTCCCTCGAGCAATTGGGCCTCCATTCAGCATCGATACCCCTCGGCAATGATTGTAAGTGGGTATCGATGGTTGGGTGCGACCAGATCGATCGATTCGACTAGAATCGATCAATCCAGTCGTGAGCCTAAACGGCAGAAATCACAAAGTAGCACCCCAAGGATCCGGACCACCTCAGGACCTCTCGAGTCGCCCTATCTCTCCCTCCTTGATCCCTGAACACGTAGGGATCAAGATCGGGGCGACCCGTGCACTATATGAGGAGAATTTACTCCTCACAAGTGCGCCAGCTGGAGGATCTTGGCCGAGTAGTCATCCAGCGATCTCGTATCTCCCAATTAGGGCTTCGTAGGTTAATCGAAGCGTCTAGGGTCAAGGAACGTGTAGCTGTCAGAATCGAGGCGTGGCGTGGCCGGAGTGCGGAGAATTTGGCGCTGGAAGCCAGTCTTAGGGTTTGGGCTGCAGGCGCGAGCGGAAGGAGGAAGATGAAGATTTTGGGCCAGCAGAGCCCCGGCCCGCGTCTTTTTAATTTGGGCCGCGGTTATTAACAAATTATTGAACGGCATTTTTAATGGGTTTGAATAAATTTAATTAAAACCTATGATTCTGATTTAAATAAAAATACAGATTAAATTAATTGAATAACTTTAGTTATACAGATCCAAATAGTATGATCCAATATACCATTTGAATCAGAAAAATTCAAGGAATCTGAATATAAAATAAAATCTCAGATATAATAGTTGAATTTAAAAATATTGGCCAAACCTTTACTGTTCTTAAATAAATCATATAAAATCTTTTAAATATTCAAATTGTGAGTTTAAGGGCTCTGATTGCTCCTTGCACCCTAAGGAACAATTCCAGACCCTTAAAATCTATTTTGGAGAATTAATTTTCTTAATCACTCCTTAATCACCCTAATCAAGGATTAGTGAGTTAAACCCTAATTAAGCCTCTATTTTAGGTGAGGATTGTTCCTAACCTCACATTAAGTCCACTAGAACCTAAGTGTAATGTTAGATTGCCCTAAATTGCCTTAATTTCACTAATCACCCTAAGTGACCTAATTAAGTGATTAATGTTAATTAAAGATCATTTAGGTCATCAAAGCCTAAATTAAGGGTGTTTCCCACTTCATTAAGTAATATGAAACACATTAAAATAGACTAGAGAAAATTTGGGTAGTTAAACCCTAAAATCCCAATTTTAGCCTTAAGAGGGGCATTTTGGTCATTTTGACCAAAATGTGATTTAGTGTTCTTTAAAAGATTGAAAGTTCAGTAAATAACTATAAAGTAGATTGAAATGTTCTCTGAAATTCTAGAATAATAATAGTGTTACTTTAATCATTAATCCATAAGACCTCATTAAATCCCTAATTAAGATACTTAAATCTTAAGCATTCCTTATAAAGATCATTTGACCTTAAACTTTAAATCTAATAGTTGAAATGGTCAATTATTTCATTAATAAGTTCAGTTAAGATAACTCAAGAATTAAGTGTTAAAAGAAAAGTAATTGGAAATGTCTAAGTAAAATTTTAGCTTAAGATCTAAAGTGATCAAAAACTCAGACCCTTAGATCTTAAGTAACCTAAGAAGGTCAATATGGGTTTAATATTAGTCTAATACTTGGAATTGTCAATTTTAACCTTAATAAGATCCTTATAGTTAATTATGAACTTAGATCCTAAAGAGGATCACAAATGGAAACTCTTAAGTCAAAACTCTATTTAGAAGTCTAAAGTGATTAAACTTCAAAGCTTTAGATCTTAGATCTTAGACTCAAACCTTCAATTTGAAATTAAACCACCTCCAGTTGAAATTCTTTGATGATTGATTGTTTAATCTTTTGAGACCTTCCATATGGGTATAGGTTGATTCAATCAATAAGATAATGAAATTATCTTAGAGATTGAATATAGATCTTAGATTCTCAAGTTCTTAATTGATTATGTAATCTTATAATCAGTAGAATAGCCTTTTACTAAGTTCTTAGATCCTGAATCTTTCAACTTATAGGATTCCTTACCTTAAATTTGGGTAAGAAGTGAGAAACTTAGATCCTATTTAGAATGTCACCGTGGATTTTAGGATTTGAACTCAATATGGGGTTTAAGTTCTAAATCCTTAAATCTTGATTTACTTAATCAAGATTTAGGTAAGAGAGTAAAATATTAATGAAATTTGGTCATTGATTTAGTTATTTAAACTATATAGTCGTCTTGTGACTCTAGATTAGAACTTTTTAAGTTCTAATATTAATCTTAAGGCCATACATCTGAGAATTTACTTGAGAGCTGGATATTGGAGATCCTAAGCTAGTAAATGTCTCAGATTAGCTAGTTGGATAAATTAGATAATAATGGATATCACATAAGTCTAGATTGAGTCTCTTGCTTACTTTGACTAGATTGCTTTGCATACCTTGTATTTGAGCTTTATTCCTTGAGCATAATAGGAACACTTAGGATATGGATGATACATCCTAAGTTAGAATTTGTAAAGCATATATCATTTCATTCAAGTTTTTGCAGTGCTTTCAATTAGTAGATTAGGTTCTAAGTATAGTATTGCCACCTCCAGTATTCAGTACAGTATGGAAGTTACCCAGGCCTCTGAAAGGAATGGGGATGGCCTATAGGCTAGGTATTTTGATGATTTTTGGGCTGGGGTGGTAGCGCTATAGCTTGGGCCTATCGCTACTTTAGTTCAATTCAGTTCAGCTTGTATTGTTTTGCCACATGTTTCAGTGGCTTTTACTTGTAGTTCAGTTGGCTTTACCACATGTTTCAGTGGTTTCCTGCTTTAGGTTTTATTTGCTTTTGTCACATGTCTCAGTGACCTTGCTTTATATTAATCTGCATGTTGTACGTATGTTCTTATGAATTATATAAGCATAAATGGCATGTTTAGGATGCTAGATTTTCTGGATTTATTCAGTACTTGTGTTCTTTTATAATCTGCATGTTTATTGTGATCATAATCATGTTAGGATCAGATTTACATTGTAGACCAATCACTTTTGCTTTGAGCTTTACCTTGGTTATTTTTGATGTTTTGTATGTTCTGTTACATTCCCGTTGATCACTATAGATGGATAGTTTATAGTATTTCCTTTTCTTGTACAGTTTGTCGCACCTTTTAAACGCTTGCATGTTAAAATAATTTAAATGTGATATCTTAAATATTCAGATCATTAAATTAGCCTAAAATGTACTGAGACAATTGTCTAACTGTAACATTTTTCTCTTTTTGGCTGGGGCCCTGGCACTTGTGATACCGACAAATATCAGATCCAGAGTTGTTCGTGGGCAGTGCTGTTGGTGAGGAGCCAGTTCAGGAGGAGGATCTTCCAGCTGCTGTTTAGATAGTTTTGCCTTGTTTATTCAGTGAGGACGAGAGTCTTTCATTTTCAATTATTCATTTCAGTTTGTAATAAATAACTTACTGGATGTACTTTACTTTCTACATTGTGATGAGTTACTATATTGCGCTTTCTTTTCCTACTATGTATGCTTGTGGATGTTACTCTATTTTGTACTGCTTCCGCCACTTTGATATTTATATTGATGAATGTTATAACACTTGGTGACAAGTCCTTGACTTAAGGCAGGTTGAGTTTGTCTAACTTTACTTAAGTTGGGGATTTACCATAGTTGGAGCACCGTACTTCCTTATTATCAGTACGGGGGCCCCACAAGACACTTTATGACGGATGAGACCGATTTAAGGAATACTTAAGGCATTGCCCACATCATGGGTTTCCCTTTTGGATGCAGGTTCAAACCTTTTACAATGATTTGAATGCTCCTACAAGGACACTCATCGATGTAGCCGGAGGCTCTATTAGTAGTAAAACCCAAGAGGAGGCTTACGACCTCTTCGAAGAAATGACAAATAATGCCTACCAATGGCCTCTCCATAGGAGTGATCACCATAATAAAAATGAATGTAACCCACTCAGAAATTCACAACAAATCCTTGAGCTCCAAAATCAAATCTCTCAACTCATTAAAAAGCTAGAATGTGAGTATGTAAATTTTTATCAGGAGGAAGATGGTGAGTTAAGAATTGTCAATGTAATTATGAATCATGGAAGGAATAGAGAGAGATTGGAAAACTCGTTTATCGAATTTAGAACATCCACAACCGAATTCATGAATAAAACTAATGCCACCTTATACAGGCACGAACACACTCTTTTAAGGCAAGAAGAGTCAGTAAAAAGAATAGAACAAAATCTAAAAGAAATCATAAAATAGTTAGAGCAACCTTCATTAGTGGGAGTCATTGGTGAGTATGAAGAGGAGTCAGGGAACGCAATAACCTAAAAAGTGGAAAAATTACAAGGCCAGTTGTGTGAGAGGAAAATTATAAAAACATAGCAATAACTAGAGAGGAAATGGGGGAGGAAGAAGAAGCAATCAAAAAAGAGAAGAATGATGTAAGGGATTTAGAAAAGGAAGAATCTCAAGATCAACTAAAGGAAATTCCTCATATACCATATCCTCAGCGTATGGCTATGGAGAAACTTGATGTCCAATACAACAAATTCCTAGAAACTTTTAAAACTCTTCATATAAATATCTCTTTCGCGGAAGCTCTAGAACAAATGCCTAGTTTTGCTAAATTTATGAAAGATATCCTCTCCAAGAAAAGAAAAATTAATGAAAAGGAAATTGTGGCATTAACAGAAGAGTGTAGTGCAATCCTTCAGAGAAAGATTCCCATCAAAAAGAAGGATCTTGGAAGTTTCAATATCCCTTGCACTATTAGAAGCCAATCTTTCCAAAAAGCCCTTTGTGATCTTGGTGCATCCATAAATTTGATGTCATTTTACATATTCAAGAAGTTGGAAATTGATCACTTAAAACCCACCTCTGTTCTCTTCCAATTCATCGATAGATCCGTCAAATCCCCCTTAGGAATTGTGGAAAATGTGCTTGTGAAGGTTGACAAGTTCATCTTTCCTGCTGATTTCATAATCCTGAATATGGAAGATAAAAATCAAGAAATCCCTATTATCCTAGGCAGACCTTTCTTGGCCATCGAAAGAATTTTGATTGATGTAGACAAAGGGGAATTGAGGTTGCGATATGGGGATGATGAGATTAAATTTCATGTGAATGATTCTATGAGACACCCATCTAAACTCAATGAGAATTGTTGAAAAATCAATTTAATAGAAGAAGTATGATTAATGGGAGATGTGGAAGAAGGTGGATTGTTAGCTAGGGAGAAAGATGAGGATCCCATGGACACGGAAGTGGTTGAGGAATTGATTAAGGAGAAGAAAATAATTTAGCCTTCTATAATTTGCCTTCCATAATTAAAATTAAAACCTCTTCCCTCACACTTAAAATACACTTATATAGGAGAAAATGAATCTCTTCCAGTGATAATCTCTTCCTTGTTAACTCAACATCAAGAGAGTCTTTTATGTAAGGTTTTAAAAGAGCACAAGAGAGCAATCAGATGGAGTATAACTGATCTAAAGGAGGTTAGTCCAACTCTTTGTATGCATCATATCCTTTTGGAAGATAACTCCACCCCTTCAATTAAGCCTCAACGATGATTAAACCCCAATATAAAATAAGTAATAAGGAAATCATTAAACTCTTAGATACTGGAATCATCTTCCCCATTTTTTATAGCCCTTGGGTGATCCCTATACATGTGGTTCCCAAAAGAGTGGGATAACAGTTGTTCTCAATGACAACAATGAGCTGATCCCTACTAGAACGGTGACCGGATGGAGAGTGTGAATTGTTAATAGGAGATTAAATAAAGCCACTCATAAGGACCACTATCCTCTTCCTTTTATTGACCAAATGCTTGATAGATTGGCAGGAAATCCCTATTTTTGCTTTCTTGATGGGTATTCAGGATATAATCAAATCCTTATTTCACTTGAAGACTAAGAGAAAACAACTTTCACCTGCCCCTTTGGGACATTTGCCTTTAGAAGAATCCCCTTCGGATTATGCAATGCTCCGGCCACTTTTCAACGCTGTATGATGGCTATTTTTTTGACATGATAGGGGAGTTTTGGAAATCTTTATGGATGACTTTTCTGTTGTTGGGAGCTCTTTCAATCATTGCTTAACCAATCTAGAAAAGGTTTTAAAAAGATGTGAAGAAACAAATTTAATCTTAAATTGGGAAAAATGTCATTTCGTGATAGAAGAAGGTATTGTCATTGGTCATTTAATCTCGAGGAGAGGGATAAAAGTTGATAAGGCAAAGGTTGAGGTAATTGAAAAACTTCCCCCTCCCATCAATGTAAAAGAAATTAGAAGCTTCGTTGGGCACGCAAGTTTTTATAAAAGATTTATCAAGGGCTTCTCCAACATAAGTTTGCCACTTTGTAGGTTACTAGGGAAGGATGTCGAGTTCAAGTTTGATGAAAATTATTTAAAAGGTTTCAATGCCATAATAACTATTTTAATCTTTGCTCCAATAATTTCTACTCCAAATTAGGATTCGCCTTTTGAAATTATGTGTGATGCGAGTGACCTTACATTGGTGATGTCCTTGGGTAGCGAAAGGGACGAACCTTCTATTCAATTTACTATGCTAGTAAGCTCCTTGATGATGCTCAAAGAAATTACGCTACCCAAGAAAAGGAACTCCTAGCTGTCATCTTTGCCTTCACTAAATTTAGGTCGTATCTCATTGGGTCTAAGACTAAATAGTGTACACTGATCATGCAGCTATTAAGTATCTCCTTCAAAATAAAGAAGCAAAACCTCTCTTGATACATTGGGTATTGCTCTTGCAAGAGTTTGATCTAGAAATTCAGGATAAGAAGGGGAGTGAGCATGTGCTCACAGATCATTTATCTAGATTGACCCACCTCAATAATGATAAGTTGACCAAAATTTGTGAATCATTCCCTGATGAGAAGCTTTATGCTATTACGTTTAATCATTCTCCTTGGTTTGCTAACTTTGCAAATTCTCTTGCAGGAGGACTCATACCAAAAGACATGAGTTACCAACAAAGAAAAAAATTCTTTGCTGAAATTAAAAATTAATTTTGGTATGATCCCTTTTTGTGCAAATGTTGCAATGATCAACTCCTAAGGAAATATGTTCCTGAGTCTGAAATTAGAAATATCCTCTATCATTGTCACACATCCCCGTATAGAGGGCACCATGGGATTGAGCGAACGGCTACAAAGGTACTTCAATCCGGATTCTTTTGGCCTCACTTGTTCAAAAATGCTGCTGACTTTGTCAAAAGTTGTGATAAGTGCCAAAGAACTGGAAACTTAAGCAAAAGGAATGAGCTCCCTTTGAATGGAATTTTTGAAGTGGAGTTATTTGATGTGTGGGGAATTGACTTCATTGGGCCATTTCTCGTATCCCAAACCAATATGTACATTCTTGTGGCGGTGGAATATGTTTCCAAATGGGTTGAGGTGTTAGCATGTGTGAACAATGATGTTAAAACTGTTATTAAATTTTTTAATGAGCATGTGCTCGCTATATTTGGGACACCCATATTTCTAATCAGTGATGGGGGAAAACATTTCTTAAATAGGCAGTAGGAGAGTGTCTTAAAAAGCTTTGGGGTGAGATATAAGGTGGGTACTCCTTATCACCCTCAAACAAGCAGGCAAGTTGAAGTCTCAAACAGGGAGCTTAAGCAAATTTTAGAGAAAACTGTGAACCAAAATAGAAAGGATTGGACTTCAAAGCTTCAAGATGCCCTGTAGGCATATAAAATTGCCTTTAAGACCCCTTTAGGAATGTCTCCCTATAAGCTCATTTACGGTAAATCATGTCATCTTCCGGTAGAATTGGAGCACCGTGCCTTTTGGGCAATTAAAAATCAAACTTTGACTCCCAAAAAGCAGGTGCACAAAGAATGCCGCAATTAAATGAGCTTGACGAATTCATATTAAATGCCTATGAGAGTGCAAAATTGTGTAAAGAGAAAACTAAAAAATGGCATGATAAATCAAGCCAAAACATTTTCAACCTGGAATGAAAGTACTACTTTTTAACTTTAGATTAAGATTATTTCTAGAAAAATTGAAGTCAAGATGGACAGGACCATTTACTATCACTAAGGTTTTCTCTCATGGAGCGGTTGAGGTCGCTTCCAATGATGGCACTTTTAAGGTAAATGGGAATTGTCTTAAGTTAAACTTGGAGGAAGGAATTTTACAAGAAAAGGGAGGATGGACCCTTCAGGACTTCCCGGATGAAGGTATCACATGAAGATCTCTCTTGTGTCGGGCTGAGACATTAAAATAAGCACTTATTGGGAGACAGACCCATGAATAAATAGGTTGTATTCGTTCTTTTTGCTTTATTTGTGTTTTGTACTTTTTATTTTATGTGTTTTATTTTGAGGACTTAATTTATGAATTTTCATATTCCCAAAATCTTTCTAGCATTTAAAAATGACAAGTTTTTCTGAGTTTTTCAAGAAATAAAAGTCACAAGATATCAATAAGAAAAATGATATGAAATCAAGGGTGCTTAACAAAAAGTGATCAAATACATAGACTGCATTAAAACTTTTAACTAAAGAATGAATTAAGGTTAATCTAATCTCCAAAAATTTAAACTAATGCTAAGAACTAAGTGTGGGGGAAGACATTGGACTACAAAGACTATAGATTATGGTGAGTACTCTAAAAGAGTGTGCTAGGCTCCCGTAGGACTTTATGATTACAAAGATGTGAATTGGGGATGAAGAAAAGTATCTCTCCCTAAGAATGAAAGGAAAAAAATATAAAAAAGGGATAATAAAAAATATCTCTCCCAAATAAAAGAAATGAAAAAGGATGATGAAAAATATATTTCTTTTAATCTTATCATCTTTGTGATTTATAAGAAAGAGCACATATGACACAAAATTCTTGAGTATTTTACTACCTCTCTAGTCTAAGTTTTCTAAGGAACCTTTCTCATTACCTAGCAACAAGCCTAAAAACAAATACTTGGATATTAACTTATTAACCTTGCTTCATATCCAAATTAAAAAATATAATGCCAAATGATTATGATCATTTCAGTTAAGCACATGCCTTGAATTACAAAATCAAAATCTTATTGATATCTTTCATTGACTATCATACCTAAGAAATAGAAAAATACCATTTTGAGCTTACTCGATGACGAGCAAGAATTTAAGTGTGGGGGTGTGATGAATCCATAAATTATATCTCAATTAAAGAAAAATTTCATTCATTTCTCATAATAAAAGTGCTCATGTAATCCAATTTTTGTTTATCTTTTTAGAAAAATTACCTACCCAACACATTCTGAGCAATATGGACAAATCTCAAATTTTTCTATGGAGAGAACCGCTGCAGCGCGCTGTAGCAAGCCATTTTGCAAAATCAGGCGCCAAAACGCGCTGCAGCAGCACACTTTGCGAAACGCGGGCGCGATCGCGCTCTGCAGCGGAACAATTTGCAATGCGCTAGCCCCACAGTGCACTGCAGCGGCGCACTTTGCGAAACGCGAACGCAATCGCGCATTGCAATGAAACAGTTTGCAAAATCGTCCGCTATAGCGCGCTGCAGCGAAGCATTTTGCGAAATGCTGGCGCTACAACGCGCTGCAGTGGGAAAATTTGTGAAACTGCTGGCACGATAGCGCGCTACAGCGCGCTGTAGCGACTCATTACTTATCAAACTTGATCGCTCCAGTGCGCCGCAGCGAGCCTTTTTGCAAAATTATCCGCTATAGCTCGCTGCAGTAGCCTGCCGTATTTTTATCTGACAGAAGCATTAATTGTGGCTGGGATAAGACACCCAACTAGCCTCTTGTCTCCAGCCATCATTCATCCTGCTGCAGCTCTATTTTTAAATGAGAAAATGGTTATTTGAGGTGATGTGAAGGCTAAAACAATGGAAAGTATTGGTCACCTCATCCATCAAGTGGATTTTGCCATCATTGCTCCAGAATTTTTAAAGGCATTTACTGATTTTGATCATGATAATGAAGAAGCAGCCCCTCATCTATAAATATCACCCCTCTTGACTAGAGGAGGGTTCCAAAATTTGCTCACTTCACCTAAGTATAGAGAGGGTTGCATAGAATAGAAGAAGAACTCCCCATGGGTGAAAGAGCTCATCTTGCTAAGGAGAAGGAGGAGAAAAGCAGCACTAGGGACCTAAGAGAAGCAACTTCAAGTAAGGAGAAGAAGAATCCGGAGAACTTCTTAAAGGAACATTCCTAATATTTTTTAAACTCTTATTTTGTAATTTCTTTTCTTAGTTGATCATGAAAGGATCTTTATCCATATATGTGTTCTTTTTCATCTCTTATGTAATGGAGAGCTAAACCTCTCTTGGGGAGGGTTGGGGCAATCCCTCATGTGTTGATAGTTACTATAAAATATATGAAGTTTTCCTCAAGTATTAATAAAAATTGTGAATTTAAAGAAATGTATATGACTATTGTGGACTTGATTGTGGATCAAAGGAAAAAGACTTATGAACTCAAGGACTAAGTTGTCTTGTGCTCCATAGCTCACCTTGGTGTGATGCTAAATTTATGAGTGCATGAGAGCTTAGAACTAAGTGAGAAAGTCTTAGTGCACCTTAATCTAAGCTCAACTAAAGAGTTAATGTATATGATGCTAAGACCCACTAATTGAGCTCCGTTGCTCAACATTTGTGAGGGAGGGAATGAAGTAGTTGTGTGCTCATGAACAAGGTGACACAATCATTGAGCCCAATGAAATCAATCACTCATCTCAACTATGTGTGATGCGCATGACACTCTTAGTGGAATCAATGCTTATAAGATCTTAAGAATTAATAACCCTCATCTCCATGATCAAGAGATGAGATAAAAACTACAAACCTAAAATCTTGTGTGTTCATTTCGTACACAAGATTTGAACTTGTAATTCTTCGAGATAAAACTCAAAGAAGAACAATGTGCACTTGATTAAAATCTAAGTAAATGAAAGATGAATGCTTGAGGAATCATCATACATAAGTGATCTATCATATAATGTGGGAGAAACCGAACTCTCCTATTCCTTTTATTTGACTTAATTTCCACTAAGTGATTGTTGTGCTTATTCAAGAACTAATTTAAACAAATCACCCATAGTTTAAACATTAGTGATAATAGATATACCTTAGTAACAAAGCATCCAATTCTCCGTGGTTCGATAAATCTCGGAAACTCAAACTTTCCACTTATTACTTCAGACCACGTACACTTGCGTGTGAGTACAGACATGTATTTACAGTTTATCATGGCTAATCATGGAACTTCCAATGAAGATGTAATACTTTGGCATATAAAAATGGGGCACCCTTCTTATCAGCATTTATAACTTATTGCTGGTCTTTGTTTACCTTCAAATCTAGAATATATTTGTGTTGCTTGTCATCGAGCTAAGCAATCTAAATTTTATTTCCTATTAGTATGATTAAAAGTGCTAGACCTTTCACTTTAATTTATGTTGCTATTTTGGAACATTACACTACACCCTCATTAAGTGGCGCTCATTTTTTCTTAACCATTCTTGATGAATTTTCTTGAGGGACTTGAATTTATTTAGTGAAACACAAATCAAAAGCTTATGCTTATCTGACTAGCTTTTGTAGCATGGTGAATACTAAATTTTAGTATATTATTTAAATTTTTAGAAGTGATAATGGGTTGAAATCACTTATAATGCAATGAAAGATTATTTTCACAAACATGACACTTTATTACAAACATCTTGTACAAGAACTCCACAAAAAAATGGTCGGGTAGAAATCAAACACAAATACATTCTTAAGGTTGATTGTGCCCTTCATTTTCAAGCTTCTCTTCCCTTAAAATTTTGGGGAGAGTGTGTACTAATTGCCACACATCTAATCAATATCACACATGCGCCTAAATTTTCAGGTAAATGTCCATATAAAATCTTATTAAGAAAGACTACCATATTATCCCCATTTACGTGTTTTTGGCTTTTTATGTTACACCCTTAACAATAACAAGTTCAAAGACTATTTTGAATCAAGGGCTATGTGTTATGTGTTTTTGGGCTACCCCCATAATCAAAAAGGTTATAAGATTTTTAATCTTGAAGATCTTAAACTCTTTATCACATAGGAATTCCCTTTCTTTACTTCTCAACCACCATAGAAACATATAACTCATAAACCATCCTTATACATTGATGTTGACTCACCAATATAATCTAAAATCCAAAATCATAATGATATGTTAATGTCCAGTAATTCCAATAGATTTGTGCCTTATATCCTTAAAGAAGATCATGTTAAATCCAATAATGATTCACCTTCTAATCATGATCATCAAAATGATGCATTGAACACCATACTTGCACAACTAGCACAGCTCATTCATGTACACCAAGTATCCACCAAATTACAAGGCTTTGATTATAACATGCCACTTTCCTTAACCCCAAAGCCAGCAGGTATTGGTTATCCTTTGTCCTCCCATTTATCATACAATTATTTTTCTGTTCTCACAAAGCCTTCTTAGTTGCTATAACATGCATTGATGAACCTACTAGTTATGCTGAAGCTATTAAGTATAATCAATGGTATCAATCAATGAAGCAAGAAATTGCAGCTTTGGAAGAAAACCAAACTTGGACCTTGGAAGAATTTTCTTCAGGAAAGCATGCCATGGATTGAAAGCAAATATACAAGGTCAAGCATAAATCAAATGGCATTATAGAGTGCTACAAAGCGCAATTAGTTGCGAAAGGGTATTCTCAAATTGAGGGGATGGATTATCATGACACATTTGCTCCTGTTGCTAAACTAACTAATGTTAGGAGTCTTCTTGCAGTGGTAGTCACACAAAAATGAGAACTACAATAGCTAGATGTTCATAATACATTTTTGCATAGAAATCTAGATGAAGAGATTTACATGTGCATTCTTCAAGGTTTTAATAAACTAGGTGATATTATAGTTTGTCAACCTCAAAGGTCACTATATGGACTGGGCTTCAATACAATGGTTTTAAAAAGTCACTGAAGTTATAAAACAAGTTGGGTTCAAGCACTCTCAGGTAGATTATTCTCTTTTTACTCGAGCACAAGTAAGAAAAAAAATTTCTACCTGTTTATTTTGATGATATAGTTGTAGCTGGAAATGATATTTTTGAGATTTCCCATCTTAAATCATATTTAAATAATTGTTTTCACATCAAAGATCTGGGATGTTTGAAATACTTTCTTAGCTTGAAGTTGCTTGAAATTCTAGTGGTCTTGCACTTAGTCAACATAACTATGCCTTAGACTTGTTACAAGATGTTGGGGTTCTTAGAAGTAAGACATGATTTTCCTATGGAACAAAAACATGATCTCTATGCTGATATTGATGCTCCCTTGTCTAATATTGCTCAATATCATCGTTTAGTTGGCCGCTTACTTTATTTAACCATTACCAGGGCAGACATATGCTATGTTGTCCAAATTCTATCCAAATTTATACACGATCCCCAGCATCCACATTTAGATGCTGCCATGTGGCATGATTGCTATATTAAGAAATCTCTTGAGCAGTGAATTTTGTTTACTTATAATTCTTCTTTTAATCTGACTATATATACAAGTTCTGATTGGGCAACATGTCCCACTACTCGACGTTCAACTGCCGGTTATATTATTTTCTTAGGTAGCTCTCCTATATCTTGAAAATCAAAGAAACAAGTTGTTGTCTCACGTTATTCTGCTGAGGCTGAATATTGTGCTATGGCCAATGCTACTAGTGAGTTAGTTTGGCTTCATGCTTTACTTTAAGATTTAAGAGTTAATGATAACCAACCTACGAAACTATTTTATGATAATCAGGTAACTCTTCATATTGCTGCTAATCCAACTTTTCCTGAGCAAACTAAACACATTGAAATAGATTGTCATTTTGTTCGAGAACGCATTCAAGATGGCTCACTTGTTACCAGTTATGTTCTCTTTGCTCAACAGCTTGGTGACATTTTCACCAAAGCACTTGGCCGTAATCAAATCCTATCTCTTTTAAGCAAGTTGGGCATTCACAATCTTCATTTTCCAACTTGAGGGGGGGATATTGAAGATATTCAACATTAATGGCCAAATATTATGCATAATTAGAGAAATTCTTATTTTATTTTTTATATAATTAGCTAGATTATTATAATATTTGTACTATATTTAACTAACTAGATTCTTTATTTATTTACTACCATATTTAGCTAATTATAGCAGAATATATATATATATATATATATATATATATATATATATATATATATATATATATATATTTGTTCGTATAAATATATGTAATCATTAAGTTTTCATGCAAAATATAGATTTTCTCAATATCCAACTATTGATCAACCCTAGAAGCCAAGGATTCTAAAATCCTATTAGGTCATTATAATAGAACCTTTGGTTCATTATATTAGGAAAATGAAATTGTCAAAGGCCAAGAACACATAAAATCATAATACTATCAAAACATAAGTTTTATTATCATTCCTTTAAGAAAAATTCCAATCCCAAAATGTTGTTCAAAATATGCAAACTTGATTATTAAGTCTTTCCCATATAATATTGAATGTAGCACTAGAACGTATAGTAGTATAATATGCAAAAGAAACAACAATGAGACAAAACTTGAGACTTAGTAGTGGTTTACCCAAATAAACTTTAGATCCTCACCCAAAATTTTCACTTGTTAGAACCTTATAAATAATGTCTCCATTAATGTTTGCTTATTTTTAGTAGTTTGCCAACCATAAAGTTCTTGTTTTATGGAATCCCCCTTCCAATAATACAGAATCAAACTTGGAAATACTGTATTGCAACAAAAATAAAATAAACTAACACACTAAGAACATTTAAAATTCCAAGACACATGATGTTGGCACACCCAAAACGTAAGATATATGCAAAAGGAATGGCAAATCATTGAGGCAAAATTTCAACCTTATTAGTGAGTGATTTACCTTAATCATCTTAACAAGCACACCCAACAAGTCTCACTTTTTAGAACCATACAGGAAAATGTCTCTAGTAAGGTTAGTTTTTCTAGTAGTTTATCAACAAAGTTTTTGTTTCATGGGAACAACGCAAAAAATCAAACTTGGAAACACTACACTGCAGAAAAATAAAATGAACTGATAGTAAAAACATTTAAAAATCCATGGCACATGATCCTGGAATAGCTGATGATAATTCACTAACTCACCAGCTTCATTAGTTTTCTAAAGTTCTATGAATTGCAACGAAATACAGATCACACACTTAAAAAGAGATTTTTGTTCCTTTACAACTGAGACGCCCGTTTAGTACATCCAGAATTCTTTGGATTCAATGTAGCCATCCATGCTCACCAGTTTCTTCTCTTTTCCTGAGCTTATGACGCATTTGAAGATTCTCCGAGAATCATTAAGCCTTTGTTGGGCTCTGGAAGAGACCACTTCCTCCGCTTCTTTACAGGCTCCGCGCTGTGGGCAAGACTGTATCGGCTCGCAACAATCCTTGCAGTACTTTTCTTCAATGGCTTTTCTGAGATGGAATGATCTTTTTCGATTATTTTAGCAGCATCAGCTGCAGAAATCCCCTTCCTAAATTCGGATACATTTGAGATGGACTGTTTTGGAAACTCAGGACACACACTCAAGCTCTGCATCTTCTTCTTTTCCGCTTTAATTTCCTGAATCCTATGGCCGGGAAAACGAGAGCGCTGGTAACTAGAACCCGAAGAATCCTTCCTGATTCCTTGAATTTTTTTGTCTACGGCTAAACAAGCGCGGACTTTTTGCGCTCTATTCTCCTCTTTGATGTCTTCAAGCTTTTGAAAACAAAGCTTTCCAACGCTTTCCTGAATTTCCAAGGGGCCGAGGCTGTAACCTCTGCGCTGGACTCTCGCTGAAGATTTTTCCAACCCTGTTGAGGCCAAAGAGGGTTTTTGTTCCTTGAACTTTGCCGCTACAATCCTTTCACGCCTTACGGTGGCGGCCTTAAAATCTTTCTCGGCCTTTTGGATGCGCAGAGACTCCAGTTTCAGAGAAAGCCGCCGGATTTCCTTCTCTAGCTCTTTAATCTCAGCGTCGATGTTGTCTTCATTAGGGACTGATCTGAATTTCTGTTTGCATGAATTCTCCAAAGATTTGCATTTGGTTGGATCAAGAATGGGGAAATGAATTGTGTTAACGGATATGGGTTGCAGAGGAAGCCAGGATTTTGCTGCTGCAGGATCGCAGCGGTCGTCAAACGCAGCGTTGTCCCAAATCTGAAGATTTAGGGAATTCATTGATTTTGGATGTTGCGATATTTTTTTCGGTGCTTTAAAAAAACTCTTTGAGATTTGGAGCAATAGTGCCGTTAAAAAAAATGGGCAGCCGTGCAGTTTCGGTATTTAAGATTTTTGACCGCTGGGTTTCAAACTCGAAACTAGACGTTGCGAATGGGTGAATCTTGACCGTGCGATGAAAAATATAACTCATATTAATGCCTAAATTAAAAGACAGTCCGACTAACTCATCTATTATTAACACTCTACAAAGATTTTGTAATATAAACTATAGTTAATTGCTTATAATAAACTCTGAATAATGAACATTTTAAATTTATAAAAATTATAAATTGTATTTGGTTAGAATATTTAATATAAAGTATTTAGAATTAAGAATTTAGTTATATCATGTATAAGTGATTTATTACATCATCTTTATATTATAATCATTTAGCTCCTAAAGCAAAAATTTAAATCATGTATTTAGATTGCCCTATAAATTTGTTAATTAGAATATACAATTATTTAACAAATAATTACAATTTTAATACTTAAATATTTAAGTTAGTTGTATTTAATATATTATGTGTATATTATTTTATCTTATGTATTCTCTAAAAAGTCTATATATAAAGCAAAATCTTTGTATGTGCCAATAGTTTTGTGGTTAGAGAGTATTTTTGAAAAAGATTGAAAAGCATATCCTCCCATATTAGTTACTCCATATACCACTAATTGAGTCCTTAAATAATGGATAATTACACCCAAAAAATTTAAAGCAATATCTTTGTTTTTTTAGTGATTGTCTTTGAGATAACCAAGAGCAGAATGACGAAAAGTGCTTTCTGAGAGGATTTTGTAGTAGCTGGTATCGTATATGAACATCCATTTTTTATTATAGAGGACTTGATCAAGTTTAGCTCTTATGGGATAATCTACCATTTTATTATACTACATATATTGATGCCCAATTGTCAGTGGATCAATCAAAGCTGCATTGAAAAATGAATTCATTAACAATTTGAAGCTTGTTAGCAGAGACAGGATTGCATGCAACCTTTTCTTTATTAAATATGATACAATTGAAATTGACTAATACAGCCCAAGGACCGTTAACACTTTTAGTAATATTCAGTACGCTGCTGTCAAAGGAGCTCTTTATGGAATTCATTATCATAAGAAAATGTTAACCAACAAAAAATGAGTTGTTCCAAATGCATTTGTTATGGATAAAATGTATATTAATGTTTTTTAGAAATAAAGAGAGATTAATATCATTCTGTCTTACCCAAACTCAACCAATCTGAGCGAAAGAGTAGTTGTTAGAGCTAGCTAGATTCATCATTGAAAATTTGAAATTTTTGTCCAGTAAAATTATCGTTGTGGTTGTGATATTTTTGTTAGTGCCAAAAAATGAAGGAAAAAAAATTCGGTATTGTTGCATTTTCAGTTCATGTAACTGTATTTTATTTATCTTGCATTGTTTAATTTGTTGCAGCACCTTATCTAAATTAGTTTCGGCTTTCAATTTTGTCTCTTCCAATGTCTTATCTTTATAAAATACATTACCTTCAAATAACACATTATTTAAACATGCTCTTACACCACCTAAAGGAAATAAACATGAAGATGTTGCTCAAATGATAAAGTGTTCACTTTACAAGCGAGAGGGTTAGAGTTCAACTGCATACTTCTTCAATTATTATTTGGACTAGGGCTTAGATTAGCAAGCAACAACCTTCCAAATACAAATAGCCAGTGCAAAACTCAATATCATTTTTGAAGTCAACATGTAATTGTATACAAAAATATAAATTTAGTTAACTGGTTTTATTTGAATACAAAAAATTATGTGTACACAATATCTTGCTAAGATAATTTTTCTCTTACATATATGAAAACAAAATACTTTTCAAATGGCCTTGGGTTGGCAGCAGCAATAGGTTGCTCCTTCTTACAGCGGCAGCAGGATGCACGTTCTTACAACAATAGTAGCTTGCTCCTCTTAAAAATTATCAGCAAAGCTCACTTTGAAAAATTCTCCAAATAATTCATCATGCAATAATAAAAACAATGACAATAAAAAAACCTCAAGGTAGGAATAAAATTAATAATAATTTGTTGCTCAATTAGTATGCCATTATTACTTTTTTATCTTTGCTTGTCAATATGGCTTAAGATTCTATTTTTTAGCGGCATGACCATTGGGTAAGCATTAATTGGATCTCTTATTGCGCTCGACTGTGTGTGAGCACAGTGTTCATGAACTTTCTTTTTTGTAGTATAATGAGTGTGTACACTTTGGTCTCTTCATTCATGGATCATGTCCCAATTGTATTAGAAGTGCACTCATAAGCATGGCATTTATCTTCATTATCATTTTTACAAATAAGGGATGGGGTGGTGATCAAGAGTGTGGCTGAATGCAATCATTTTAATTCTTTCCTACATCATGCCTTGATGAATTGTTCAGGGATAATAATTCTTTCCTCTTATCACCACACACACAACATATGATAACAAATAAGTCCCTTAAGCTGAAACAATTAACATATACACCAAGTGTGTTCCACTATCAGATTATAAATTACACAATATTCATGTCGATGCATTCTACTGTATTCTTTAGCAATGTAAGTTTTGATCAACCAGTTAACTTTCGTTAACAAACAAGCACAATGCATGTTCTTAACCTTCGCTTGAAATTTGTAAGAAATATCCAGTATGTATTGTCTAGAGATCTTTCTCCTCAAATAGAATGGGTGATATTAATTGTGGTCTAGTATGAAATGATTTGAAATCCTCTTGTTTCTTCTAAAATCTATTATGGAGTACATTTGTGTATTGTTCATAGAACATCTATAATGTTGTCTTAGAGTTCATGTTTCTATCAAAAATGCATTTATACTTTCACTTTTTGAGTTGTTGACATCCCAGTCAAAGCATATCCTTAAGATCTATTAGCACCCATTTCTTTTGACAATTATAAAGCATAGCTACCAAGCATTTTCTTTTATGTCACATTTTCCTATGACACACATTCAACCCCTCTCAAGTTCAATAGTCCTCATAGAATCATAAATTATCATACTAATATCAATAATTATGGATTATCAATTACTGTTGTTACTCAACTTCTCTGAAAGCTTACACATGATATGCCACAAACAGAAGTGATGATTAATAGAGGAGAATACTTTTCCTATTGTAGTTTCCATTGATGCACTGGTCAAGTATGATTCCATCAGAATATCTATCGTGCATGCACACAACCCATCTCTTAAATAGTCATGAGAATGTTTCGATCATTTCATCTGCTAACAAAACATACCCAAAATTAATAGATTGGCCATGCTAGTATGTTAGAAGGATCATCATTTTTTTGAGGGTGTCCTTTAGAACAAGTAAATAAACATCTTGACGTGCGACCATAGAAGTTATAATTTGATCTTCTCTTAATTCCAAATCCCAGCAACTAATCATATGGTTTATAATATTTGAAAGCATCATCAATTGAGTTAAATTTCATTCCAAATTGAAGGATTTTCATAAAGTAGTCTTTTGTGCCACTACAAATATTATCATCTTCATTGATAGCTCCTACAATTAACACTTCAGGTTAGTAAAAAGTATGACTATACAAAACATGTATACTTAAAAAAGGAATACAAAATTATAACATCAGCAATTATGTCCAATATGGTCAAATCATTATTTTAGTTTCTTCATCACATCACAATGATTCTGCAACATATTAAGAGCATCATAAATACTTAAACTTTTGAAACAGCTTTTTACCATAAAGAATAGCAGTGCAAAATTGTTTAATGTTCATTATATTCATATTAATCATTGTTGAGTATTTACTTGCAACATGCAATAAATATTTCATGTTAGTATTATCATCGTCAGTTATTAATGCAACAACCTTTGTTGAAATAGTAAAAATCACCTGTGAAAATGAATTGACAAAGAGTTGATAGCCTTCTTTTCCAAACATATTATACTAAATTAAATTAGGATAAGCCAATGACATCAATATCAATCTATGAAACTAGTTTTCCAAGTTTAAGATCACAATTCTAAATAATTCAAATATCAGATTAATTACTATTCCAAAATTATCTAGAAATGCATGAGGCACTAAATGATGAAATTAATATAGCTATAAACTCTTTTAATACAATCAATATTCAACTAATATATGAAAATAAATATCAATGATTGGGCAACAATATCACTTCCAATGCAAATAAAGCAATACAGTTATGTGGACTGAAATTTTAAAAACAAATAAAACATTTGCAAGATGAAAAATATATAGTTATGTGGACTAAAAATGCAATAACAATAAATAAAATTTTTGTTATTTGGCTTTAGCAAAAATATGACTACGAGTGAATGCAATGGGGAAATAAGAAATATAAGTACCAGTGAGTGAATATGAGTTCCCTTCATTATATGGACTGAAAAAGCAACAATAAATTAAATAATGCAAGATACAAAAAATATAATTCTATGGATTGATAATGGAATAATAATGAATATATTTTTCATATTTTGGTTCTAGCAAAAATATCACTATCAGTGAATGCTATGGAGAAATGAGAAATATCATTGCTATTGAGTGAATATGAGTTCCCTTCATTACCACGCAAGGCTGATTCAGGGCGGCATGAGGTGGCTTAGAAGGATCCCTCTATGAGGACCCGATGCCAGGTTAGCGAGAGCTAATCCAATATTGGTGGGGTAATCCTCTAGCCACAAGATCATATTGAGTGATTTAAGAAAAATAACATATATGATTAAACATAACTCATTTATTTATAAATTTAGAAATATCACATACTCTTGATCATAAATATCTAAATAAAATAAAATAAAATAAAATTTTATAAGAATAAAAAAGTAGTAAATCAATAGGTAGTAGTATTATTAACATTTTATTCTTAGTTTCTTTCCTCTATGATGAGCTTCTAATATGGGGACGTTTCAAAAGTGCAGGCATTTGAACACCAGTTAGTTATAAAACTAAGTACTAATGGATATCAACTTTATAATTGTGAAATAATAAGTAAGATAATCAATAAATTGACATAAAATAAAAATCCTTACAAATTTATCTTTGCAAATATGTTTCAATTAGCTAAATCTTTAGCATAAAAATAAGTGTTCTCACAAAAATAGATAGATAATTTTAACATTTGACCCATTACTCAAAAATATAATTTTATTGGGCAAGTATAAGATCGAGAAAAATGAGAGTTTTATTTCATGTTACAAATCTCAACTTCCCTCTATATCTGCCCTCTCAAAGGCATATTAGTATAAACTCCTTATGTCTCTCGATATTGGACAATCTCATCCTAATAGATGTTTATTTAGACTAAAAATAGATTAATAGTGAACCCGAGCTACTCAGTTATCTAAATTTTTTCATATATCATTTTATGTGACTTTAAAAGCACTTTTACCAAATTTGTGCGATGTTGAGTGCAAAAGCATATTAAAGAAGAGCAAAAAAAGATATATAGTACCTTTTTAATGTGTGTATCAAAAAGTAAAAAGTCAAGTATATTTACATGATTATATATTTGATAAGCAATTACTCAAAAAATTAATAATCAACTTATTTAATAGTGATAATTATTATTTGAAATATAATTTAAATTATTTATATGAAAACAATCATAATTTTATGATAAAATTAAAAAATATTTATAATAATTTTATAAGATAAATATATATTTTCTTTTATTATTTCTCACATTTGTTATATTTCTATCTTTATCTCTCTCTCTCATAAAATTATCATATTCTCTATCTTTCTCTCTCTATTGAAATTATCATCTTCTCTCCATCCCTCTTGAATTTATAATTTCTCTTTCTTAAATAAGAAAAAATAATAATAATAAGATACTTATTATTGTTAATACTATGTAATTATAATAACTTTATAATAATATTAATAATAATAAGTTTCTTATTATTATTAATATTATTATTGATAACAATAATAATATTAATTATAGTAGTAGTAATAATAATATTCATATTAATAATATATATGTACATAAGATAATAATATAGACATAAAGTAAATAAAAAAGATAAAAATATAAATTTGCAGAAAATAAAAATAAAAATAATAGTAATAATAATAAAAATAATAATAGCTTTCTTATTATCAATAATAATAATAATAATAATAATAATAATAATAATAATAATATGAATAATAATAATAATAATGATGATTATAATAAGTAGAGAATTGAAATAATTGAAATAAAATAACTAAAATATAAATTGTAGAAATGAAAGTTATAATAATAATAATAATAATGATTGCTTTTTAATTATCATTAATAATAATAATGATAATAGAAATAATAATAACAACATAATGAAATGGTTGAAATATAAATTGCAAAAATAAAAATAGTAATAATAATTATTATTATTATTATGATAATAGTACTGATAATACTTATAGTAACTTTGTTATTATCATTAATAATAATAATAATAATAATAAGTATATAATTGAAATAACATAATTGAAATAACTGAGATATAAGTTATAGAAATAAAAATTATAATTACAATATATATATATATATATATATATATATAATAACAATAATAATAATAATAGCAATTGTAGTAATAATAATTTTATAATAATAATAGTTTTATTATTATCATAATAATAATAGTAATAATAATCGTCTTATTATTATTAAATAATAATAATAATAATAATAACTATGATAATAATAATTATTATTATTATTATTTATTATTAAAATTATTATTTTTATAAATTTAAATAAAAGAAGAGGGTAAAAAAATAAAAAAAAAATAAAAAAAAGTTCCTTTTCTACCCCCTCTCTTTCACTTTGCTCACCTAAGGGGTGGCCGGTAGCCGAAGAAGGGTCAGAGGAGGGAGGTGGTGGTCGGCGGTGAGCGGAGGAGAGGTGGACCGGGAATGGGGCGGGCAGGCCAAGCAGGGGGGTAGCTAGCTGGACCGGGGGCGGGCAGGCCGAGTAAGGGGCAGCAGGCCGAGCAGGGGCCAACAAACCGAGGTGGGGCCCCCAGTGGCGGTGTTGCAGGCAACGGGAGCCATGCATCGCATAACTCCAATAAGCAAACATTCCCTAGGGCACGCGTGCATACAGGTGCGGAAGCTTCCACGCAAAGTGGAGGAGACAGAAAATGCATAAATTAGAAAATAATTAACTTCAATTTTTTTTTTTGGTATTTCTTAGTCTTTTGATTTCCAAAATTATCAAAATGTGATAGTGAGGTGTATATTAACAAGATGAATACACACGCACCAAAATTTTTTGCACACACACCCAATTTTTTTGATTTAGAGCTATATTTTATTTTATATTAATTTTTGAAGCTTAAAACCTTGAAAATTAATTACAGCCAATTCGAAGCTCCAAATTCATTAAAATTTTTAGAGTGGCCCTTTTATTAATATTCTTAATCCAATGACACTAAAATTATTAAATTTATACTTGTATTTAATATTCATAATTTTCTAAATTTAAATAATTCAGAAATTAATTCAAGAGTATTCATTATCTAGATTGCTCCCAAACTTTGGCATTACGATAATAAAATTATACTCTATCCAACAATATTTTGGTTTGCCCTAATTATAATATCGCTCAGGATCCTAATTTTTTTGTTGGGTTTAGTCCTAATTAGCATGGTAATGACTAGGTTGTTACAAACTCCCTAGCTTAAATATGATATCGTCCTCGACATTATGTAAGCAAAATTTAATTATGGGCGAGATTAATACCTGATATATTGAATAATGTTGGGTAATTCTTTCTCATGGAGTCATCTCTTTCCTAAGTAGCTTCTTCTTCTGATGAATTTTTCTAATGCACTATTACCATTGGGATGTGGCAACTCCATAATTTTTTATTATCTGAACCTAATAATTTGAGTGGTTCTTCTTTATAAGTTAGATCATGTTAAGGATTGATGGAAGGAATATACACTCGTTGGAACAATTTATGTTGACTCCTTTGTAATGATGCAATGTGGAATATATTGTGAACGATAAAAAAATTGTCTAACAATTTAATTTTATAAGCGGCGTCTCCAATTTTGATGATTATTTCAAAGGGTCCAACATATTTTAGACTTAACTTCCCTATTACTTCAAACATGTGGACTCATCTTATTTGGCTTACCTTTAGATAAGCATGATTTCCTACCTAGAATTCTAGAATATTTTGCATTGTTATATTTCTTTTGCCTATCTTGTGCTGCCAAAATTTTTCTCTTGATGAGACCAATTTTTTTCATTTATTTATATTACTAGTTCAGATACGTAGAGCTATACACCTCCTACTTCTGTCCATACCAGTGGGGTGCTACAATTCTTGCCATACAATGTCTTGTAAGGTGTCGTGCCTATGCTGAATTTGTGGTTATTATTGTAAATAAATTCTACAAGTGGGAGGTTCTCCTCCCAACTTTCACCAAAGTCTTACAAGCATAAACATAAGAGATCTTTTAGTACTTGGTTGACTCTTTCTATTTATCCATCAATTTGCAAATGGAAGGTTATGTTCATAGCTAAAGTGGTTCCTAAATCCTGGTATACTACTTGTCAAATTTGGGAAGTAAACATGTCATCATGATCTAAAATTATTATGAGAATCCCATGCAGTTTGATGATCTCCATGATATATAATCTTGCCAATTTGTTTATTGAGTCTATTTGCTTTATTAGGATAAAGTGGGTTGAATTTATTAACCTCAAATATGACCCATATGGCATCAAACCTTAATTTTCCTTTTAGAAATCACATTACTAAGTATATGGAGATGTTTGGCAATTTTTATTCAAGGATTTCTAGTGGGTGAAAAAGTCCACCATATCATTGGTGCTCTGCCTTGACTAGGCTACAAATGTGGCACTTAGCCAGAAATTTAGCTACATCTCGCTTGAGTCTAGGCCACCGGAAGAATAGTTTCATATCTCACTAAATTATGTTGCTTCTGAGGTATACTGTATAGCCTGAGTTATTTTAATAGCCCAAGCTCTTAAACATTAAAGTATTGTTCACTTTGGCCTAAAAGGCCTCATGTTTTTTTCCTCAGAAGATAAATTTTCAATAGATCTCCCATCCTTAAAGTGCTCCCACCTGAGAACGCTTAACTTTGGGGTTCTTATCAGAAGCTCCACCATTATATGAAAAGGTGCCGTGATATTTAATAGTTACATTTAATACGACTTAAGGGCTCATTACAATCTCCCCAACTTATGTAATTGACTTCCTTGTCAATATTCACACAAAACTCCAAGAACCATTTGTTAGGTATATAAGACTAAAGGTGCCCCCTACATGCTAAAAAGGTCCTCATAACTATGTAGCACCTTAGCTATCATAGGTTCAAGAGCCTGCTCACATAAAGTGGTACTTTTGCCTTGTATAATACTTATCTTTTATCTGACACCCTATGACCATATCTAATACAATTTGTAATATCTCAAACTCTTAAGCACTGATGTATTATCCACTTTGGCCTAAAAGACCTCATGATTTAACCCTCAATAGATAACTTCCCAGTAGGTTACCCATTTAATGAGTGCTCATACATGAGCACGCTTAACTTTGGAGTTTTTATCAGGAACTCTACCATTATCTGAAAAAGCGTCTCAATATTTAAATGGTCCACTTTAAGGGGGTCATTACGATTATGGGCTTTATTGAACCTAATAAACATAGGGAATTTTTTATTATAGTTTATGCTTTTCTTAAAAATAGTTGTACTATTAATATGTCTTTATAATATTTTAGGTAAGAAGAGATCAAACTGAAATGGAATGAAAAATTGAAATAAAATGATGCTGCAGCATGCTACAGCGCAATCTAGTGCGTCACAACACCCTTGTTCCAGAGAGCAAAATGCCATAGTGCGTCGTAGTGCCCAACTTCTCGAGATGCAGGTGCTACAGCGCACCACGACGCCCAACCTACTGAGACTAAGGTGCTATAGTGCCACAACGCCCAATGTAATGCCCCATCCCATCACCGCGTGTAACAGATATATTAATGACATTAAGGTGCTACTCGGGAAGGGATGCTGAACCTCCCCAAATACTACTAAGACTCTACCCAAGATAGAACTGAGAACTAATCCTTAAGATAAATGTTATTTTTTTATCTTAAGTATTAGTTAAGGTACTTATACACATTGGATTTATGAGAGATGATTTAATAAGTATCAAATGTATATGAGTATTTGCATAACTTACATGTTGATCACATCATAGTACTAAGTATAAGTGTATCAATAATAAGGTACAAAAGTCATAGCATTCATCCATAACATTCATTATAAAAGCTAAGTAAAAATATTCATCTCAGAAAAGAAAGAGAAAATGCATCCAGAGTTAAAATATTATAAGCCATTATTTAAGATAAAAAGAGCAGTAAATGAAAAGATCTCTCATCTCATAGTTAAATTACTAAGCAAAATAATATGAGCTATGTCAACTACTGCTCCTTGGGTTTCTCTTAAATCTCCTGAGTGAACTCCACTACTGGCTCCTCAAGCTGCTCCGAATTTGACAAATCATCGGATCCCAAAATGTTGATTTCCCGGATGAAAGAAAAGAAAATATCTCGTATTAGATAATAAGTCTAACACATCAAAAGTTACAATATAACTTATTACAGTTTAAAGAAAAGTACTGAGAAAAGTACTGAAATAACTGAAAGATGTAAAAGTAAAGTAAAATAGTAATGAAAGAACGAGGTGCTAAAATGAATAAACTGTAAGAGATTGAAACTAAATAAAAAAAACTAAAATAAAATTGTGCTCTAAGCCACTGTATATGAATATATATATATATATATATATATATATATATATGAATATGCCAGAGAATCTTATTCCACGAATATGCATAACATTGATACCACATGACATCCTATAGATCCTAGGTGAGTAGAGCCGCTCCATTAATATATCCCAGGTGAGCAGAACCAATCCGCTAACAACATAATATATTTATGTGATTCATAATATGCTAAAGGATTTAATAAAATGAATGCTTTTAAATCATTAAAAACTAGAAAATAGACATAACAAAAGTAAATATCCCTTTTTATTGTCTAAAGACTTAGCCTATTTTATTATGCATATTCACCTTGAAAATTTTTGCAAATTAGAAGTTTAATTATATACTATACTATTCTATTTTAATATTATTAAATTCAACATTTAATTTATACTATAATTTTATAACATCCTAATTCATCACATGTTAAGAGTACGTATACATGATCAGTATGTCTTGAGAAGGGTGACTTTAAATACTTAATTTGTTTAACTGTATTTATCAATGTACATAAGAATAAGGGATAGAATCCTTTTACAGTTTATTCTTTCAAATTAAGATGTTAAATCCCCAACTTATAACATACTTTGAACTTATAAATATTTATCATGAACTAAACTATACTTATATAATTACTTAAGATAAGACCAAAACTTTATAGTTCTATTAGGGTAAATCGACCAATTATATATTCCATGGAATCAATCAGTTCTATGGATATGCATTACAATCTCCACATGATAATATTAATATTTTTGATCCAAAAATCTATTTAATGATTAAGCATTTACAAGCTAATGAATTTATCCTCCATTATGGTAGGTCCTACACAAATGGTTCCAATGAAGTGACATATAAGTCCTTCAATTTAAGATAACTATCACAAAAGATAACTCAATCTATATCTCTTTAAGTTATCCTACCATAAGGCATAAAAGTAATCATCTAAGGTTGTTAAAGTCCATCTAAGGTCCTACCTCAAATGAGACAAATAAGGTATCTTCCTACCTAAAAGTAACCCTATTAAAGGCATAGCATCTACTTAAGCTTAAGATTATCTTTATACATTAAGGATCTAAAGCTTCTAATAATAACATCTATACTTAATAAGAATTGATCCCAAATTAAATAGTATATCTACTTGTAGGTTTATGAGTTCAATCATTATATTCAAATGAATAAATCATACATGCTAATCTCTTATGTCCTACTTAACCTTAAGCACTCAAGTCAAGAAGCAGATCAATAAGAACTTAAGATATGGTTGGTTGATAAATCAAATACCTTTTATTTGTTGGTTAAGAATCTGCTAGTCTCTTATCTAAGTGAAAATCAGGAGTTTAAGATATAAGTTAAGATGAAAGTTCATATAAATCACTTAGCTTTTATGTTCTAACATGCCACCTTAAGGTTAATGATAAAATCAATAAATGCTAGATTAATTTATGCTGGTTTAAAGAGTGAAAATCAATAAAAGTTTAATTCACTAATGAACCCAAATAATATTAGTTGGGATTTTATGCTCATTAATCATAGATAAGGATACATAAGTTAAAATGAGATAACATTACTTAGTTATTTATTATCTAAGGATCACTTAGAAATGCCAAAAAAAATAGCAAACTTAGTTAAGCAATGATATTAGTCCTCACTAATTAGGGTTTGATATAAATAACAATTAATTAATACAAATAAGTATGGAGCATGATTCCAATTAATGCATTTAAGTCCCACATGACATAATGAATAGCTAGGAACATTAAACAATTTATTTGAATGCTTAATTATATTAAAATACACTAATCAAGATTTTGGAATATTTAAGTAATATTAACAAAATTAATTCTAATCATTATAATTAGGTTCTATATAACATAAAGAAGTATTAGAGACTGAAATCATGTAATTTGGATAAGTGAGAACCCTAATATTCATTAGTTAAGCTAGATTGCAATTAAGGTAAAATTAAGAAAAATATTCACGAAAACTAAAATAGTCTTGCAGTTTATTAATCTACATATTTTTTGGATCAAAATAATATGTATTATCATAGCATTTGGATAAGTATTGGGCAAAATAAATCAAACCCTAGATTTTATTAAATCCCCTAGATTAGAACTTAGGGAAAATAAAATAATGCATTTAAATTAACTCCATTTGGCTATCGGGTTCTGTAGGGTCGACCGTAACCTGACGGGCTGGCCCAGCAACGGACCGTGCTGGTCAACTAGGACCCGACGAGTTCGCATTCTTTCACAGCGCGGGCTAGGGCCGGCCCGACCCAAGCAATTGAACCTTCGTCCCCGACAGACGAAGACACTCACAAAGGAGATTTTAGGGTTTCAATTGAAACCCTAAATTCTCAAGAAATAGAGCATGCCAAAGAGTGAATTTAGGCTCAAATCAATCACATGGCTGAGCTTTATCGATTAGGATCAGAAACCCCAAGTGATGTGAACCCTAATGCCAAAGTCCTAATTTGAATTTTACGGGTTTATGGTTGAATGTGGATGGAGAATACTCCCTCCATAGACCACCATTTGATCAATCCCAACATGTTCCACATGTCAAGATTGATCCAAGGATGGTTCTCACGAGATGGGAGGTAACCTAGTTCTATGGGAACCAAGTGGGGCTCGAGCACTTTATTCCAATATACAGATCTAATCCCATAATTGCTCGATCAGGCTCAATTGAACCTGATAGATGCTACGTGTTGATTGTGCACACTGAGGGATAATCATTAGCCACCCATATTCCATTGAACAATGACTATGTACTCAGGTAGAGTTGTACAAGATGGGTCAAGCTTACAAAGATAGGGAAGGCTGACACATCTGCTGGGGAAGCTAGACTTGGATCAACGGAGCTTCCTTAGACTGGTAGGGATCTCAAGGGGACTCGAACACTGAGTCTCGCCCTCATAATTTGATGGGGACATAACCTTCAAATGTCTGGTCAACTAGAGTGGGAGGGATAGTGAAGCTGGGGAATAGAGGCGCTGCAGGGAGTTTGGGTAGCTCAAAAAGTGCCAAAGGATTGCATGAGAGTGTTCTTGAGCTACGAGCTATTTATAGCTCGGGGCGGTCCATGGAAATTGGGTTGAGGTCAGTCGGTCCAAGCCCAATTGACGATTCCTAATTGGCTAAAATGGATGAGGCTGGGCTGATTGGGCTGCCAACAAATCCTTCCATTTGTGAAATGGAGAGTAACAGGCTCCCTGACATGGATGAAGAGTGGGGGATTGTAATGACCCCAATAATTGGATAAAATATTTAATCCAACATTGGGATGTTACCTTTGCATTTAATACTCAATTAGAAGAAATTTAATCAAATATAAATGCTAAGTGGCCAAGCCTCTTTATGAGTAGTTCTCAAGTTAAAATAAAAAGAAATAAAAAATAATTAAGGAGATATGTAACACAACATTGTAAGTATATACAATATAAGCAATTAATATCATCCACTCATTCAACCTAAGCAATTTATAAATAAGGAATCACAAAATAGATATACAAAGATAGATACATAAAAATAACTCAAGCAATTAAAGTCTAGTTTTATTATTATAAACCATTTATAAGAAAAAGTAAGAGAGAATATAAGCATTCCCTCCCTTAAACTAAATATGCAAGAGAATTTTAAAAGTAAGCGAAAGCCATTCATTTTAAGAGCTCTTCATGCACTAGTACCTGCATTACCTGAATCAAAGAGCTCTTGATCTATTATATTTTGGTATTTAAATATGATAGGGCAAAGCTAATAAAAGAAAAGTGTAGTTAAACTAAATAGTCTAAGTACATTTTAAGATTAGCTACATTTTAAGTTAATAGGATATCACAAGCATAATTTACAATTTAAACTAAGCAGTGGAGCTATAAAAGCTGTCAAATGAAGGAAAGGGAGTAAGCATAATTATAAGGAAGACAAGAAAAATAAGCTGAGTAAGAATACTCACTTGTATATAAGTCCTAGCCTGCATCCAAAAATGGTAAGGGAAAAGCATCCTAAAAGGCTAGAAACTACCATGTGCATTTAAAGTAAATAAAATGAAAGTAATACATGTTCAATGAAATTTATGCTGAGTAATAAAATGAAATATAGTGAAGCATTAAATGAAATTAAGAAATATACACTGTATTCTAAATGAACTATAAGTAAGCTAAACATAATACTAAAAATGGAGAGTGTAAAGCATAGAAAGTAAAGAAAGTACCTTAGTCTCTTGGTTTAAGATAAACATAGCCTAGGACTATAAAATGTAATCATAACTAAATAGTTATGAAGAGATCTTATAATCAATAAGATTGTAAAAGAACTCTTATATCATTAACTGAAGTTATGTTTAGAAAATATCTCATTATGCAGCAACACTCAACAGAATGGGACGAAGAGTTAAGCATGTTTGCCTAACTAGATATAGTGGGGGGTCGAACATTCATATTTACCCTCTCTAAAATGTGAAGTCCTATTATAATCGCTATCTTTCTTGTTCGAATTGCCATAAGGCATTCTGCTTAAGGTTTTATGAAAATTTTATTTATGCACAATGATCTTGTATGAATATTTAAGGAAAAAGTTCAAAGCTAAGCAAGTATTCAATAAATTTCAATAATTGTAAACTATGTGATATCCTTTTGTTATCTAAATTTTAATGATCTACTTAATGATTGGAGATAATTGAGCTCCTAATTGACTTATAAATATTGATCATTAAGTCAATTATAAGTAATACTAGAAGAAATATAAGTTTGGAAAATAATATTTTCAAGTAAATGAAATTCATCTTATACTAGTCTTAAACTAATCAAATCAAATAGATTAATGATTTAAGTTTAAGGAAACTAGTAAAGAAGAGTAAAATTTATAGTTTGCTAAGCTAATGAAAGTATAAGCTAAAAAAAATTCTATTAGATTCATATAGTTAGCTTACAAAATAGAAAGTTTTAAATCAATTTAATCATAATAATATCTAATATTAAATGATGTTAAGTAATTGAATGTAAGGAAAGGAATAGATTATATCCTACAAGTACTAATTCACCTATAGTTGTAGGGAAATAGAAATATAATAGCTTATTTAAAGCATGAAAGGAAGCAATTGTTCTCAAGTTTAAATTAATTGAGAACAAATTAAGAAGATTAAAGATTATGGAGATATGTACTAATCATCTAAGTGATTATTTGGGCACTAATCTAATCATGAATTCTTTTAAGAAACTTTAACTTAGCAATTAAAAGTATTAAGCTAATTATAATACAAAAGAAATTAAAAGATTCTTAATTAAGTCTAACATGCAACTAAAGGAGAAGTTAAATATGTAAAACATAAGAATCTTATTCTAATTCTAATAATTTTGACATGAACTCTATTGTATTTATTAAAAAGGAACTAATAGAAAGTTAACATGCAAGTCTTCTATTATGTAGAAGATTGAATGCAATGATCAATATCAAAGAGCCAATATTAAGTTAATTCAATACTTAGAACACTTATTCTAATTTAAGTCTAACATGGTATAAGTAATTGAAACTACATTTTAAAATCATGAATTAAACATTTTGCAAATAAAATAAAACATGAGATATTCATATAATTCCTCAACTTACTAGAAGATAGAATAAAAGAACAATTCATTAAAGAGTTATCATTAACTTAATTTAAAGCATAAGATACTAGTCCTAATTATATTCCAACATAAACAAATTATATGTAATTTTACATTCAAGTTACATGAAATATGATAATACATTCAATTTAAGAAAACTAAATTCCATATGAAGTACATATGAAATAAAAGAATTAAACTCAGCATATACTATGCAATTATTAATATTAGATTCACAACATTTACATTACATAAGTTATGAAAACTATCCATAATAGTAGAGTAATTCTAACTTAAATAATCTCATGTAATTTATTCTATTCAAATCATTCATACAATTATTCTACATATGAAGAGAATTAATTATAGAAGTTCTAAGCATTTCCTATTCACAAATCACATTGATATAAGAACTAGCAATAAGAATTTGAATAATCTATTTTGAAAAGATACATGTATTTCATTCAATTCAATTCAATTCATTCCTAAGTAATTCTACAATAGAAGAAATTCAACTTGAATGTATATTAAATATTTCCAATCATCACATCCATAGAAATGTAAGATTTAAACATACAATTTAAAATTATATGTGAGATAATAAAATATAATAAGTTTGCTATCCTAAGGTTCAAACATCCTAAAATAAGCATATCTAAAAAATAAGAAATTAACAATTTACCTAAATTAAGGAGCTAAATACCTAAAATTTCCAAATGTTATCTAAATGATATATTATACATGTCAAAGTGATCCTTATATCTTAAGGAGTAAAATGACACTAACAAGATTGAATTTGGACAACATTAAATTTTCTAGAATTTAGAAGGGTCCTAATTATGATTAAAAAGTTATTAATAAATTTATGATTCAAAACCTAAATTTGATCTCATATTATTGTAATACATATTTTTATGAGTGAAATGGACTATTTGGTCAATTAAATTTGGATACCAAATGATCAAATTATGTTACTTAGAAGTTTGGAATTAAATTGGAATTATTTAATTAAATCTAAAATAATGACTAAATATAATAATCATCTAAATAGAATTTAATTAGTATATCCTTATTCTACACATTTTTGTGATCAATTTGGTATATATATAATATTATATATATTTGGTAATTAATTTTAAAATTATAAGAAAATAAAATTTGAATTAATTGTTATTTCTTTAATCTCTTAACTTACTAATCAATTTTTTTATTCAAAATTAATTAAGTTTCAACGCATAAACTTAAGTAATCCTTTCGGCTCGCCACATGTCTAAGAGAAGAAGTGCGGTTCGAAATTAATTGAACCGGGCAGTTCGATTGTCGACAGTTCCTGGATCATCGTCTCTCTCGTTCCTCTTCGCACGCCAGATCTCCTTAGGGCATTGATGAGATCGTTCCCTTAGTCCTAGCAAAAGATGATCAGTTAAAATATTTTAAGCTCACACTAAGACTTTCGATTAGAAATATGGAAGTCCCTTTCTTAGATAGTCTTAGGACTAGCAATCCTGATGCTCTAATTTTAACCTCCAAGACAATCTAATGGGGTGTAAGAAGAACGACTTAAGTTCGATCCCTTTCAATCGAGCTCAAGTGATTAATTAATACTAATCATTACATATATATAAAAGTATTCCTCAAATTTAATCACCAAAGATGTCTCTAACAAAATTTTCAGAGAAGTTTGGAAGTAAAGAATTAATGGTTTAAGCCAACAAATTCAAACCTTATTCAATACTAAATAAAGTTATTGAGGTTCAAAATCTCAATAGAAATAAAGTAACGACATATGAAAGAAGATTTAAAAGGAGTTTAATTCAGATAAAATGAGTAGAAGGTATCATAATTATACCTTTATTGAATTTATTGAAATTGAGGCATTCCTAACTAATCTCTAAGTTTGATCAAACTCTTTCATGATCAACCAATCCAGTGACACATAATGCTTGATGATTACAATATAATATGAATTCTTTAAAGAGTTGTCAAATTAGATTAATGTATGAATCGTTCATATTTCTAAGATAGAAATGATTCGGAATTCTTAAGCTTAAATCTGACTATGAAAGCTTTCTAAATGAGTAAAGATAAGGATTCACGAAATGAGATTTGAGAAATGAAGACAGTGATATAAACCCTCTGTGAGTTAGCCTGACTAAGGCCTGAAATCATAGAAATGGCAAGCAGGCAGAGTTAAGAATGTCGGTCCCAAGCTCCCAGCTCCTTCACACGACAACAGGATAGAAGATGAGGCAAAAGGGAGGAGTAGAGGATTGGAATGAAGATTAAGAGTATGCGAAGGTAGCTAGCGGCAAGGACGAGTGTACACCTGCGATTTTTAGGCCATGATGAAGAGGATAGGGAAGGCGTACATGAATTGAATCAAAGCTGTTGGATCCTATCAACGATCCGACGATCTCTACTTATCCAATGATATTTGTCATTCGATCTTAGTTATTTAGAAGGAATGGTTTGGATTATATCGTCCCGTTGTTCCCTGTTTTGTTCAGAGCGACAGATCTCTGCTTTTTTTTTTTTGCAAAAAGAGCCATTTGGATTTTATAAAATTCGACTCGTTAATATTTATATTATTATTTATATTAATTTATTCTATGAATATTTAATTAACATAATTTTATTAATTTATTTCCTAAATTTAATTATACAAACATACTCAAAACAAAAATCTCAAATATTCACCCTTATCTAATTGAGATGTGAAAAACTCAAAAATGCAATCGAATTTTTGATTGGAGGTATATTTTATTTTCCTAATTTTCTGAGTATTAAAATATTTGCAAAAATTTGACGACTTCCAAAGATTTTAAAAATACCACCCATAGCTAATTTGGGTGTGGTGAGTCCAATGGCGGGCTTTGTTTTCGATTCTGAGATCTAAATAAATTATGTATTTTATGAATTATTAGAAAAACTAGAAAATGCTGAAAATTATCAAATGGTTTTCAAATCGCATGAAATTTGAGGTGGAGACTCTTAACACTATTATAAGAGTAATGGAAGAGGTTTAAAGTCAATTAGGTCATTAATTGATAGGTAACAATATTAGGGTTGTTACAGACCCCCCTCCTTAAAAAGAGTATTGCCCTCGACACACAATAATAAAAATATGAAATGCTATTACAAGGAGGAAGTCTTAATTGAAGCAGAATTAAAAATGGGAAATTTATGATTACCAGATTATTGAAAGAACTATGGGAATTTCTTTCGCATATCCTCTTCTTTTTCCCAAGTGGCTTCTTTATCAGAATTATTCTGCCATTAGATCTTGATCATAGGAATACAGTGATTTCTTAATTGCTTAAGATCCCTCCCCAGAATTGCTATTGGCTTAATAATGAATATCAAAATGGGTTGCAATTCTATTACTGGTATTTGAACTTGTTGGCTAAGATCTAGCAAACACCTCCTTAGTGATGATACATGGAACACATTATGCACAGCTGAAAAGTCTTCAGGTAACTCTAATCTGTATGTTGATATTCCCATTCTCTCAATCACTTCAAAGGGTCCTAAGTACCTTGAACTCAGCTTTCTAAGAACACCAAATCTCTGCACACCTCTCATCGGACTCACTTTAAGATAAGCTCTATCCCCACTTGAAATTCTAAGTGATGATGGTGAGCATCATGATATTTCTTCTGCCTATCCTGTGCTGCCATCATATTGCATTTAATCAGCTAAAATTTTATAGTGGTTTCTTTAATCAATTCAGAACCATAAAGTTGTGAGTCTCCTACTTCAGTCCATGCAATAGGAATTGTACACCTCCTTCTATAAAGAGCTTCATAAGGAGCCATACCAATACTGGACTGATAACTCTTATTATAAGAAAACTCAATTAATGCTAAGTTATCTTCCCATGATCCACCAAAGTCAATTACACAAAGATGCAAGAGATCTTCCAAGATCTGATTAACATGTTTAGTCTGGCCATCTATCTGGAGATGAAAGGCAGTACTAAAGACTAAGTTTATCCCCAAGTCTTGCTGAATAGCGGACCAAAATCTTAAAGTGAACATACTATCTCTGTCAGAAACTATACAGTTCGGCGTACCATATAGACAGATGATCTCCTTAAGGTAGAGCTTAGCTAACTTCTGAACATAATTAGTTGGACGAATAACTAGGAAATGAGCTGACTTAGTGAGTCTGTCAATAATCACCCATATTAAATCAGAACTAGATCTACTCTTAGGCAAACATACAATGAAGTTTATGGAAATATCGGACCACTTCTATCCAGAAATGTCTAAGGGTTTAAGAAGTCCATCAGGCTTCTGGTACTCAGCCTTAACTAAGAAACAGGGATGGTACTTGGAAATGAAAATGGCTATATCCCGTTTCATGCTGGACCACCAAAATGATTGCTTGAGATCCTGATACATCTTACAGCTAGCTACTAGGGTGTACAATATAGTTAGAGTTATGAGCTTCAGATAATAATTATAACTTTAAGCTATTAGGAATCCATAACTTAGACTTCTAGAGGATCACACTTTCAATATTAAGATATAATTCAGATCTCTTACAACTATTAATATCTGAAACTAAATGAGAATATGAAGGACTTTCTGAGCTTCAATTATTCTTGACCTAAGAGATGAATCAGACTAAATAGTACATAGTAAATTGCACAAATCAGCAGATCTGATTGACTCTAAATTCAATCTTTCAAAGTCCTTGATCAAATAATCATTGTAACAAAATGAAGATAAATCTGCCTTACGACTTAGGGCATCAACTACTAAATTAGCTTTAACCTGGATGATAAATAATTTCTAAGTCGTAATCACAAATCAGTTATAACCACCTATGCTGATAGTAGTTAAGTTTTTTCTGAGTGAAGATGTACTTTAATCTCTAATGATTAGTGAACATCTCACACTTAAATCCATACAGGTAGTGTCCCCAGATTTTAAGAGCAAAAACTACATATGCAAGTTCTAGATCATGTACACGATAATTTCTCTCATTTGGCTTTAGTTGCCTTGAAGTGTAGCCTATGACATGTTGATCTTACATTAGAACACATCCCAGTCCTACCTTAGAGGCATCAGTGTAAAGCTAAAAATCTTTGTCATCTTGAGGTAACATTAAGACTGGTGCAAAAGTTTGTAGTTGTTTCAACTTCTTTAATACTTCTTCACAAGCTGTGTTCCAAATGAAGGGAACTTCTTTTCGAATTAATTGAGTTAACGAAGATGCTATTTGAGAAAGTCTAGGAAAAAATCTTCTGTAGTATCCAACAAGTCCTAGAAAATTATGGATTTCTTTTACAGATTTGGGTTGTACCCATTCTTGTATAGCTTGGATCTTCTTTTAGTCAACTCTTATGCCTTCAACATTTACTATGTGACCTAGAAATGCCACTGAGTTGAGCCAGAATGCATTTCAAGAACTTGGCATATAGTTTATACTCTCTTAGAAGAATTAGGATAACACGACGGTGATTCTTGTGATAAGCAACTGACTTGGAATAAATTAGGATGTCGTCAATGAAGACTATTACAAATTGATCAAGGTAAGGCTTCAGAATGCGCTGCATTAGGTCCATGAAAATTGAAGGGGCATTAGTCAGTTCAAAATACATGATAAGAAATTCATAGTGCCCATAACGAGTCTTAAACGCAGTCTTAGAGATATCTTTATCCTCAACTTGTATAAACCCTTAAACTTGAAGAATGGGTTCTAAGGACCAAACTTTAATTCCTTCTAAGAAATATATTTGGTACCTTAAGTTGATCTAACACTATATTTATGATCTGTATTGTTGTCTCATTGGATATAAAACAATTCTTATTTGATCAGTAATAATTAACTTATTTAATTTAAAATTATCCTTGAATCCTATCCTAAAAATAGTTAAGCATGTCTTTAAGTTCATTCTAATTAATACCTTAATCATATAATCTTAGATTTTAATAGTTTATTTTCTTATAGTAATTGAATCACTCTGAAACTTCTTAAGACTTGCAATCTTTATTTTATTAATAATCAAATCATATCCCTAAACCCTTAGAAACTCTTAATTGCTAAGATTCCTTAAATTTTTTTCCTTTAACCTTTGGTGAATTCAATTCTATTGGATAATGAAATTATGCAATATATAGAATCAAATTTCTAAATCTAGAAGTTAAATTTGATTATTTTGTCTTATGAGCATAGACTCTTAGCCTCTCTAAGGGCAGGACTCTTTTACTTAGATAAATCTTTAGTTATTATAATTTTTTATCTTTATAGTGAGATTTTGTGTGAAACCATAGATCCTTTGATATTAGTACCTTGGGTTTGGAGCTTAAACTCCCAATTTTGGAGTTTAACTCTAAATCTCAAATCTTGATTATTTTGATCAAGATTAGTTATGGGTTATTAATATACATCAATTAAGTCATTGATTAATTGTATAACTCTTATAGATGACATTTTTGGTTATAAATTAGAACTTGTTGAATTCTAATGTTTAGTCTTTAAGGCCATCAATCTGAGATTTTACTCAAAAACAAGATGTCAAAGATCTTGAACTTGTATTATTTCAGAATAGATAGAATGATTAATATAAATAATAACATATATCACATGTATTTTAATAGAATCTCGCTTACTTTAAATTTGTTACTTCGCACACCTTGTATTTGAGCTTTGTACATTGGGCATATTTTAGTTGAACATAAAATACTCAATGAGTATTATGTGTCAATTTTGAGATGCATAAATATTATCAATCATATTCAGTACCTTCAGTTTCAGTTCAGTAGAGTTTGTCATAGTTAGTCTGCCTCTGCAATTTGGTTTATTTGTAATAGAATCAACTCAGATCCAATCATGTGATGGTTTGGATGATACATGTTTGATTCTATATTTCAACTCAGATCTAGCCATGAGTTTTCTAGATGATATATGTGAGATTTTTTGTTCATGTGCTATGTTGGACCATTTTCTGTTATGACAATACTAATATAGGCACATGTCTAATTTTAGTATTTTTAGTTTCAGTACAATTTCAGTGGCTTTATTAGCCAGCATTTCTATTGTGACATTTTTACTTGTTATTTTTTATTATGCACGTTTTTTACTACTATTTCAGTATAGTCTTTTACTGCTGCTTATAGGATGCTATTTTTTATTACATATTATGCTTAATTTCTATGTTACATCAGTTCAATTTTACTTTAATTTTAGCATATTTCAGATGATCATATGCATATTTAGATTTATTTTTTAATTAGTTTTAGTCATATATATATATATATATATATATATATATATATATATATATATATATATATATATATATCGCCTAATCTTGTTACAGCGTCTGGTGTGAGGTATATTTTTTTGCATACTTCATTTTATTAAGTTATAAATACTTTATTTATAACTATCCAATTTCCTTGTTGCATATTGCACCTTTATTAGTTGCTTATTTGTTTATTAATTATGATATCTTAAGAATGTATATTTCATTAAATTAGCCTAAAATATACTTGTAATTATGATTTTTCTTTTTTTTTTTGCTAGGGCCATGACATTATGAAACTGACAATGTCAGATTCAGAGTTATTTATAGAAATTGCTTCAAGTGATGAGATGAGCCAGGAGGAGAATGTTCCCACTGCTGTTGAGGATTATAAAGTATTTTCTTTCTATTTGTGAGGATGAATGTTCCTTTCTTTTAAGCTTTAATTCACTATTGTAATAATTCAGTGTTTTGAATGCTTTTACTTTTATGCACTTTTATATTAAGTTGAGTTACTGTTCTTTTCTTTCCGCACTATAAGAATGAATGTTATATATAATTGCTTCCACACTATGCTATTGTATCTGCATATTTGATGAATGAATTACAAATACATGTGGCATATTCTGTAGTTACGACAAATTAGGATGAGAACCTAATTTGACTATAATTGGGACTGTGTCACACGATGACTGCTCTACCGTAAGCATATTAATATTAGTATTACATGACTATGATAGGGATGAAGATCCACATAAATAATCTTTTTTTTTTCATTCTCTTCTATTATCTTTCCCTATCTCTCTCTCTTCTCTCTCTCCTCTCTCTCTCTTTCTCTTTTTAATGAAATTATCATCTTCTCTCTCTCTCTCTTGAAATTATCATATTCTATTCTCTCCCTCTCTTGAATTTATCATTTCTTTTTCTTCTATAGAAAATAATAAAATAAATAATAATAACAATATTAATATAAATAAGTTTTATTATTATTATTATTATTATTATATAATGATAATGATAATAATTTTAATTATATATAGTAGAATAATAATCATATTCATCCTACTCTGTCCTGTACCCTATCCTTCTTCACCGACGAATCCCCTGCTCATCTCCCTTGTCGCCCTCGCCCTCCTCCTCGTCTCCTCCTCCTCCCTCCTCGTGCTCCTCCTCCTTCTCCCTTGCCCTCCCCCCCCTGCCCTGCGTGCCCTCTCCCTTCCCGCCTGCCCTGCTCCTCCTCCCCTCCTCCTCGCTTTCTTCTTCTTCTTCCGCGTCCTCCTCCTCCTCCTGCTCCCCCTCCGTCCCTCCCCTCCTGGCCCTGCCCTGGTCCCTTGTCGCCCTGCCCCTCCTCCTCATCCTCTTCTTCTTCTTTCTTCGTCCTCCTCTCCTCTCCTATTCTTCTTCTTCTTCTCCTTCCTCCTCCTCCTCCTCTCCCCTCCTGCCCTTCCTCCTCCTCCTACTCGTCCTCCTCCTCCGTCCCCTCCTTCCCCTGCTTCCCCTGTCCGTTGTCGCCCTCCCCCTTTCCTCCTTCCTCTTCCTTTTCTTCCTCTCTTCTCCTCCTAATGATAATGATAAATAATAATAAAATTGATCATGCTCCGTTACCTAATTGAATCATAAAAATGAATACTAAATGTAAATATTATAAATGAAAATAATACTAATATAATAAAATCTTTTATAATAATAATAATCATAATCTTCTTATTATTATTAAATTATAATAATAATACGAATAGGAATTATGATTAAATATTATTTTTATTATAATTTATAATCTATAACTATTATTTTTATAAATTAAAATAAAAAGAAAAAGAAGAGAAGAAACAAATAAATTCCTTCTCTCATTCTCTCCCCCCCATCTCCTTCACATTGCCTCACCGGATGGATGTGACTGGCCGGCATGAGGAGGGTTGGAGGAAGCTGGAGGAGGAAGGTTGTGGTCAACAGTGGGAGGAGGAGACAAGCGATGATTACGAGGGGAAGAGGTGGTGGATTTATAGAAAAAGAATGGAGGGGAAGGGGGTTCAACCGAGCAGGGGTGGGCAGGTCAGGGTGGGGCCCGCTGATGACGTGGCTGCGGGCGAAAGCTTCCATGCGGGGGAGGAGAGAGAAAATATAGAAATTTGGAAATAATTAATTTCAAAAAAAAAATTATATGGTTCCATCGTTTGATTTCCAAAATGAACGAAACTTAACATGAAAGTGTATCTCGATGAGATGAACACATTCACACCAAAATTTCTTGATTTGGAGCTATACTTTTGTTTTATATTAATTTTTGAAGTTTAAAACTTGGAAAATTAATTAAGCCCAATTCAGAGCTCCAAAATTGACGAATTTTTTTTTGTAGCCATTTTTTAATATTCTTAATCCAACAGCACTAAATTAGTTTAATTTAAACTTGCATTTAATTTTACTAAATTTTTAAATTTAAATAATTTAGAAATTAATTCATGAGTATTCATTGTCAAGATTGCTCACAAACTTGAGTATTACAGTAACAAAAATAAAGTATATCCAATTGTGTTTTTGGTTTGCTCTAATTTTGAAGTTGCATAGAATCCTGACTTTTTGAGTCGAGTTTAGTCTTAATTAGCATGATAATGATTTGGGTCGTTACACCCTTGGTCATCACACAGGACGTGGTAGTTAAAGTCCTCGGTTCTCGAATCATCCACAAAGTGAACATGATATGGTTTCGTTTGGTAGCTGTAAATACCCACTTAAGTAGTATTAAATGAAACTCTTAAATATCGAGACAGATTTTCAGATAACGATGGAGTTCCCATTAAGAATTTCAAAATTAAGTGTGCTCATGTGGGAGCACTCCCAGGATGTGTAAATAACGATGGAGTTCCCGATAAGAACTTCAAAATTAAGCGTGCTTATGTGGGAGCACTCCCAGGATGTGTGATATCCTAGGAAGTTATATTTAAATGGCAAAATCATGATGTCTTTGAGGCCAAAGTGAACAATATATTGGTGCTTAAAAGTTTGAACTGTTACAAATAGTATCAAAGCAGGCCATAGGGTGTCAGATAAGAGTTAAATGTTATACAGGACAAAGTATAAATTCATGTGAGCAGCCTCTTGAACCCATGATAGTTAAAATGCTATATAATTGTGGGTATCTCTTTAGTCCGTAGGGCCATATCTAGTCCTATCTCCCAATGGATGGTTCTTGAATTTATGTGTGGATATTAACGAGAACATTAGTTACTTAAGTTGTGGAAATCGTAAAGACTCACTTAAGTAGCATTAAGTGAAATTCTTAAATATCGATGCTCATTTTCAGATAACGATGGAGTTTTTGATAAGAACTCTAAAATTAAGTGTGCTCGTGTGTGAGCACTCCCATGATATGTGACCTGCTATGAAGTTATCTTTTAAGAGTAAATTGTGAGATCTTTCAGATCAAAGCGGATAATATCTTGGTGCTTTAGAGTTTGAGTTGCTATAGTAGCTGAGGAGCATGTTCGTTGCTGCCTTGCTCTTAGTCGGAGTCTTTAGTTGTCATGCTGGACGTGGTAGTCAGAGTTGTCAGAGTCCTCAATCCTTGATTCGTTCCTGAGCGAACAAGAGTTGGCTTTGCTGGGATAGCTAAGGGGCACGTTCGTTGTCATCTCACTCTTTCTTCGGGTAACTGAAATGGAAATTAGGTCACATATAATCCCCATAAAAATCCCTCCTTTGCATCAATAGCTGATGTAGATAGTAAATTCACATTCTCTTTACACCATTGTGAATACAAAAATTTAAAATAGCAAAATTCAAAATTGTAAGATCTCAATCATGTTAAGCTGCCGAGATGTTACCAAATCTTTAAAAACTGCAATCCTAATACCTGAATGGCAGACATTTCTAAAGCTTTTTTTTTTTATAGAATAATTCATTAAGCAGGGAATAAAAATAAGAATAAGTGAATAAATACATAGATTTTCCGCAAGAATATAGATTTCATGTTGACCCGTGGCAAGTCCCTTTTAAAAGAAGCGGTGAGCAACAGGCAAGCAACGAAAACAAGTCAGCCCTCTCGGATGCGTGTGTTTGTTGTCTCCCTCTTCCTCTTGATAGCATCCATTTCTCTAGTGATGGCCGAATCGGACAAGTCAGCCATCCACATCGTTTATGTTGATCGCCCGGAGGGAGAGGAGCCGGAGGCTTTTCACATCCGCACCCTCGCCTCCGTCGTCGGAGGGTTAGGGCACCCTCTCTATGCCTCTTTCTCTTTATTATTAGACAGCTTTTGTATTAGGAGTTCGATCTGGCTAAACCCTCGCGTGTATTTTCAGCGAGGATGCGGCAAAGGGAGCGCTGATCTATCACTACAAGCATGCTTCGAGCGGGTTCTCTGCTAAGCTCACGCCTCAGCAGGTTTCTGAGTTGTCTCGTAAGTTATCATTTTATTCCCTTCTTATATCTTTGTTGGGTGTGATCCCTTTGATAAAGAAAATACAGGATATTATAGCAACTGGCCTCTTCGGACAGCAGGATATCTGCATCAAAATTTTGTTTTTAGCTGGTTTTCAATTGAAATCAATTGCCTTGGATTAGTTATTTTGTACTTGTCCAGCTCATCTTTATTTACGGCATGTTAGGCCTATCCTTGTTTAGGTCATGTTAGCTCTATCCTTTTTAATTTAGGGCCTTGTTAATGGCGCTTCATCGAATTTCACCTACGGTTGCCTAGATTTCCATTTGCTTCTATTTGAAATTGCTTGTTGATTTATCAGATTTTGACTGATGTAGAATTGCAAATAATTAGCTTAAGAAGCAACACAATAAAAGACATCATTTAAACATTTAGTCTTCATTTTAGTTGATGGGATGGATTTTGATATAAACATATTTTGTGAAGGGTGATGGTCTAGATGTAGCTTGAAACATGAGTATTCATCATGACTAATAGTATGACAATGCCCACAATGCATAACCAGAAGAATTGGTACCAATCCACACCTTATTAGAGTGATTCTGTGTGATATCCAATTCCACCAAAATATGGGCGACGTAAGGATGGATTAAGTTAGTTGTTGTCTCATCAATTTTGAGTGTGGGGAGGCCATTCAAGGTGTAAAGAATGATATCTTTGGGGTCAATGTTTGAGCTGGCGGCTGATATTTTATTTACAATTTCTTTGATTTTTGAGAGGTAAGCTAGCATTGTTTTGTCTTACATTGTTATGTTGTGTAGGGCAATTTTTGGTTGAATAACCTTGAACTTGTTTGTGAATTGGAAATGTCTTGCAAGAATCTTCCAGGCTTAGTGACAAGTTTCGGTGGTGAGGATGTAGGGTAAAATGGAGGAGGAGATGGTGGAGAATAGGGCTGAGATCAAGTTTCGATCGGTGGAGGTTCATAATTCAGAATGTGGATCGATGTGTTGATTTTTGACATCATAAAAAAGGTAAGATGGTTTTGACGAGGTACCGTCGAGGTGACCGTGAAGACCATTGGCTTTCAAAAGCTTAAAGATTTGCACTCACCAAGCTGGGTTGTTGTCGGAAGTAGGGTGGTGGTTAATTAAGTTCCTGATGTTATTGATCAAGAACATAAGGCTAGGTGGAAGAGCCAATGGGTTTGGTGTTTCTTGATTTTCTGATGGGTCAGTGTTGCTTGTCATGCTGGAGGATGATGCAACTATTTGGGCCATAATAGGGATGGTGAGAATGTTTTAACCAGACAGAGGTGAACCCGTCAGGCTGGAGTCTTATATTAGACGCAAATGATTCTGCCATCATTTTTGATGCGTCAGACAGAGGCGATCCTAATGAAGACAGAGACAGAGTGCTGGATGATTAGACATCGGAAGTGGAGGGGATCTTGAAAGGCTCTGATACCACGTTGAGATAATGAAATTTTAGAGGAAGGGAGAAGAGCATCCACAGTAAATTGAAATAAGAAAATTTGTGTGTATTACATATATTGTTACAATGTACATATATGTAGTGATGTGTAATCGTAACATATGCCGGTTACTAATACCAATCAATATCAAACCTTTAATGAGCAGCCAACAGTTACATTCTAATCTCTGTAACATATATCGTTCTGATTAATATTTGCATTCACTGCTACTGTTGTATTTTGATAATATAATTGGACCTTAGGATCCTAACTTTGCTCATCTTTTCTTCATTAAGTGTTTTTCTTAATGAATGAAGAGCTTTTATGTTTTTAATCAACCTTTTTAAATATGCTCTCTTTTAGTTTTATTCATAAAATTTCATATTCACATATTAAAGCATATATATTTGATTACTTAATATCATTAGTTTCTTCATACATTATTATTAAAGTATCCTTATGTTTCTTATAAATTGTGTAAATAGAAATACACATCTAATTTTCTATTTTAAAGCCCACTGAAAGCATATGGTTGCTTTTGCATATAACTGTACATCTTTGAAATATTTATTCGTCAATTCTCTATATGGGATGGTGGGGTTGGTATTACTGAGTTTGATCATAATACACATACGATGATATTTGAATTACAAAAAATATCTCATTTTCATATTTTAAAAATCAAACCAATATCATTGAATAACCATAGTTGGGTGTAGGAAGCACATTATAATGCTCAAATGTTCTTTTCTGAATAGTGCAATCCGAATGAATATTTACTTTATAGGTAATTAGATTTAATAAGGTAAGTACACACTCTGAAATCACTTGTTGGATTTTAGGAGACTCCGATGATGTTATCCAAGAGGAGGATGAGTTATAGATTCTATTTTAGTAAAATTCATTTAGTGAGATTGAGATATATCAACTTTTAACTAAAAATAACAAAATAAAAGCAATAGAGTAAAAAATCAAAGGCATAACAAAAGAACACGTACATAATTTATAGTAGTTTGGATTAATCTAAGGATCTCACGTTCACTTATCAAAGGTTCACCAACTTTGGATTTGACTCAAAAAGAGTTCTTTTTCCCAAGAAAGCGAAGGGGCCTGTACAATTCTCTCATACACATACTTGGATCATGAAACTGCAGAGTTCACCTTCCTTAAAGCTGTGCCTTGCTACGGAGCTGCCAAAATCCCTCTTCATACATTTTTTCTACAAAGTTGTAGAGTTCACCCTCTTCTCCACATTCCCTCCTTCGGAAAATTTGGCCCTCATAACTGTGGAGTTTCTCTTTTTCTCATAATTTTGCATGGAGAAATCCATCTGCACATTTTGGCCATGAAGCTATACAGCTCACCCTTCTCTCTCCATTCCCCCCTTCACAAAATTTGACCACAAAACTGTAGAGTTACCCTTTTTCTTATAGTTTTACCTGATAGAGTTGTTTGAAAATTTTATCTTTCATAATTCAAAGTGTAAGTTAAGAATTAAAATAAATAATACAAAATACACTTACATTATTGAGGTGAAGTCCTCAAGATCAAATCAAATCTTTCCTAAACTTTGAGAGATAACTTTGAATATTTTGAAGTGCATTTTAGACACCTACTTGATTGCTTAGAATTGCTTAAGGATTCATTGAAACTAGGGAAAACAATTAATATTTATAAGAGTGGAGATGAGTCCGTGAATTTTTGGCGGTATGATGTGCTTAAGCGTGAGATCCGTGATCCGTAGGTTAGATTATTATTTTTTGGGCTCGTGTGAGCATGGGCCAAAGCACGGCTAAGCGCTATTTGGGCACCAAATTTGTGTGCTAGTTTGTCTAACTAGAGGCACAAGTATTTGTGTGTCTGAGCGCTCAGTTTTGGGCACATAAGCTAGTGGTCTGTGTGCATGAACTAACTAAGAAAAAACTACATTTTATAAAAACTCTCAATGTGGTTACAATTATAGTGAATAGAAAAGAAAATATTGGGAAGATTGGAGTTAGAATATGGAACATTTAAACTAAAGCTTTGATCTCTTAGTAAGGGTTTTCTGAAACGTACATTAGATAAAATCATTATATCTATACAAAAACAAAATTTAAATGCGGTCATCAAAACCAAATTTGAAAAGATAAATGTTTCATATATGTAGGTTTAAAGATATGATAGAATGAAATTCAAATACTAATTACGTGGTTGTTTATATTGAAGTAAAAGTTGTGTAAAATAAAAATTTTTCAGGTAAACTGAAACTACAGGCATTTGGTACGGAGGAAAACTAGTAAAAAGCTTTTACACTGTAATTAGATTTTGCGTAAATATATTTAGAAACAGGGTATAAGGATTATGCCTGAAACATGCGTATTAGGATAATATGCGGAGAAGCCGAGCGAGTGAATGAACGAACCAGAGAACGAACGCGTCCATCTTCTCCGATGAACGAATGATTCCGATGAATCCCTAAAAAAATTTCAAATCGATTCAATGGAACGAATCGAATGAACGATTTTGTTTTGTTCAGATGGAACCTTTACAAATTTCAGAAAAATTATTTTTTGAGGGGTAATAACCCCTAATTTACTCAAAATATCATGCTCATATATTACTTCATTTCAAACAGAAAAATATTAAGTTTCTTGTAAAACTACCAAAAAGTGCAAAAATATCATGATTACGTTATAATCAAATTTTACTGTAATCAGATTACTATTACTCAAATATTTCAGATTTACTTAGACAAAAACCAATGCATGAAATTTTTAAGCACTAGTTATAGTAACTTGACATCTATAACTGCCTCAAACGAAGACATATATTAGAAAAATTGAACTTTATAAACTCAACTATTATACATGCAATCATTCAACCCACCAATTATTGAATGCATTTACAAGTTTTTTTCTTTTGATTCCACTTTAAACCAGTGCCGTCTTGTCTTCAAATTTTTTTATATGTTTCACTCTTTCTTCTTATAATCCTATTATTTTTCAGTCGGACTCTATCATAGTACCTTATTTTTTTCTCAACAAAATTTGTCGTCAAATGTCTACCCATTCTTATGGAAATGAATTGCTGGCTGATTTCCTTGCTAAATCTCATGCAAGCCTAAATAACAAAAAATTATATTCACTTTCTCTCACAGCAAAGGATTCACATTCTTTTGTTTTCATCATCCATTGATTTTTTTTTCAAGACATACTTAACCAGTGTGATTAACATAACGCTCTTTGGAATATGAAATTACTGAGATAACACCGAACCCTGATCCAAAGTGATTAACATACCACAATGTGTGTTATCAAGTGGTACAAAACACAATTAATAATGTATTGGGAGGGTCGAGGGACTTATCCTGTTGATCAAAGGTCTTTTCTTTGAATTGAATTAAAATTTCAAGGCAAAAGGAAGAATCTAACTATTGCTCCAAGTTTATCTTCTAAACTTATTAAAAAAAAATGAAATTTACTGATTTAATATATGTACTTTTTACTTTGCATTTGAGGATTTCAACGAAATTCTGCATAAGTATATGAATACTAAGTTCCTATTATGTCTTTAATCGTTTTTCCTTCGTTATCCTCAAACCTTGTTTAGTGCTTCAACCTTAAAGAAGGGATTTTATTTATACTTAGAAGGATTATAAGATTTGAGTGCTGTATATATATATATATATATATATATATATAGATATATAAACCCATTAAAAATGCAAACCTTGTGAAATACAAAGTACAACATCTTGTGATAGTCAACCGTAGCTTGTTATATAGATCATCCATCATACAAAGTCACCCAGGATCCAATGTCCTCAGACTCATCTCTCAGGAGGTCATGCAATCTACCCGAGAGCTCATCTCCTATGATGGGTACATTATACTCATATCCGCAACTATGATTATCATTGGGTACTCGGATAGATAACATCCTTTCCATAGCTCATCTCCCATAACAAAGACAATCACTTGACTGGTAAAAAAGCATAATAATGAGCAGCGCTGTTAAACTTGTGCCGAAGGACAAACAAGATGCTGTGGAAGCCAACAGGAAAGCAAGAAGGGCTATGTGGCAAGCCGAACCTCGTGTTCTCTGCATCTGCTCCCAAGTTCGTTTGATTTGGTGCATGCTGTAAGATAGTCACCCTCAATGATAAGGTCCTGGGCTACCCGCTGAAGGAGTACTGCCCGAGTCTCAGCCTCTGTTGAGGTCTGTGCTTGCGAGGGAGTCATTATCAAAAGAGGGATTTGCAAGGAAGTTGTCAAGGGCTGTACTCGCCAAGGTCGGTGAGGGTCTTGCATAGTTGAGCTTGGAGATCTGTGAGGGCTCTACATTGAGGACTTTGTATCGTCATGGCCTCTGTGTTGCATATATAAGATTCTGTGTTGTTAGTGTGCGTCTAATGTTTTTTAATTGAGACATGGAGCAGGCGACAGTATATTTTATCACTAAAAATGGCGATAAGTTGTTGCTAAGCTGCTTGGGTCCCGCTGTCAAGTGTGGTACGTATTAAGCTGCTGCTGGCACCAGAAGCAACAAAAAGTTGACTTCCAAATAATTATTAAAATGCATCAAACTTGTCATAACTTGTTGACTAAAATAGATTTTAGCTATAAAAGTTCTGTGAAGTAAAATTTGTTCGATTTAGGCTTGGCCAAGCATGCTCACGATAAAATTTTAATAATAATTAGTTATATTAGTTTTTATTTATGTAAATAATAAATAATGTTAATTACATGATTACTATTATTATCAATTGTATTAATTAATAATTAATTAATTATGCTAATTAATTACTTAGTTAAGAATCACATTAACACCATAAATGAACTTTTTTCTTTTAGATTATGCAAATTTGAAATAGTTGAGTGGTATTTAAATATGTAAATATGAGATATTTGACCAGTATGAGTGAAATCTTTTCTTTTTTTGGCCAAACTTTCCATATAACTTGATTTCGTTGATAGGGTTATTGTTACACATGTGCATTGTGATTGCATGTGCGTTGGGGTTGCATAGGGTTCTTTTATTCATTAGCAAATTCACATTCATGAGCTTTGGGTAGCTTTGATAGTATATAGATTATAAATAAGCAACACTAATATCCTATTATCTACTACAACAAAAGCAACAATAATAATAAGTATCAGTCACACTAGGTGGAGTTGGCTACATGAGTACTTTGTTTCTATTGTGCACAATCAAATGAAAGCCTCTCCCAAATTTCTAATTAGAGAATCCCTTCTAATGTCTTCTTTCCATGGTTTTTTTGTTTTGCTCTTTCTCTTTTATTTTTTTAGCAAGGGCATCGAATTGTCTATGTTTAATATGCTCGAATCATCTAAAAGACAACATTCTCTAATCTTATCGACTATATGACCCACTCCAACATGGCTACGCAACATTCTCTAATCTTATCGACTATAGGACCCACTCCAACATGGCTACGCATGAATCATTTCTCCTTCTATCCTTTTGAGTATGCCCACTCACCCACCTTAACATTCTCATCTTTGGAACAATTATTTTATTATTAATTCTCTTGTTTATTGGCCAACATATAACATAATCGGTTGTATAACTGCTCTATAAAATTTTTCTTAGTGTATGAATGAGATTTTTTGATTGCACAACAATCTAGAAGTACCCCTCCCTTTCATCCAACTAGCTTAGATTTTATTAATCACATCACTCTCTATTTTGCTATTATTTTGAATAATTGAACCAAGGCATTTGAACATTTCGCTCTTAATCACATGGTTCTCAATAGTTATCCCCAAGATTATAGATTTATTACAATTAAACTTACATTTATCTATTCAATATTTTATCTACTAAAATGAAAAAAAATTTAAATTTTAAAGTAGTCCTCTACAACTTAAATTTTATTTTAACTTCATCTTTAATTTATCAATTAATAAAATATTCTCGGCAAATAACTTGCACTAAGGAACTTCCTCTTAATTGTTCGATAGGAACACAATAATTAAAGCTAAAAGATATTAATTGAAAGCATAGCCTTAATGTAATCCAATAGTAAATATGAAAACTATTGAACACATGGCACCACATTATATGCACCTCATCATCTAGTTATTTTTTATTTGAATGTATAGATGAGATCATATGTTCAACAAAAATTTTTGACTTCTGATTACACTCATCCATTCAAATAGATGAATAGCAAGGGATTTCTGAGAAGAGGTATTTTTAAAAACTATCATTATTTCTTTTTAGAGAATGTAGATAATAAATTGAAAAATACTATTTTACCTAAAATGCGCCCAAAAATTATCAAAAATAAGCCAACATATTTTTTCCCACTTTACTTAGCATAATTAAATTTAAATAATTTTTTGTTTCAATTTAGCTACATTGAATTTAACTCCACCTAAGTTTGAACTAAACATCTCTAGCTTATGCTTAATTTTGGCTAAATTACATTAAATAATTATTATCATTATTACTCCTAATTACAATTTAATTAATTAATTATTTGTTATGTAATTATGAAAAATTGCATAATCACTATTAAACATGTAAATTAGAATAATTTTAATTAGTAAAAATAAATTATTTAATTAATCAATTAATTTATATTAATTAGTAAATAATATATATTATTTGTTTATTAATTATTATTAATATACGCAAATTAATTAATTAATTAATTAATTAATCTAAAATTAGATTACTCTATTTTTTAATTATATAAACTAATTTCTTAAATTCGATAAAAAATGCTATCCTTCTCAAAATTAATGTTCCCAAACTTCTAAAAAATAAAAAAGAATGATCTTTTATGCAATGGGGTTCACACACAAAGTGCTTGGACTAATCCAAATTGCTCATAGCTTGGTACCTCATTCAACCTCTTCTTTTGAGGCTTAGATGATATTTTAGGGCAGGTATTGTAGCACTCAAATTAGATTATGAAAAACCATATTATATAATTATATTAAATACCCAAATTAAATTGATGAAGTTATATTAAACAATTATGAAGTATTTAAATAATTGTTATTAAATACGTGCAACAATAATAATAACAACAAGCCTTAGATCTGCTAGGTGGGATCGAGTGCTTGAATAATTTGTTTATATTGTGCACAATCAAATTTAAGCCTTTTTTAAGTTTCAATTAGAAAAAGATACGTTTAATGGTTTCTTCCCATATCTTTTTTGATCTTCTTTTTTCTCTTTTAACATGGGCAGAATTCATGCATTTTTTTCAAATGGGGGCATCAAATGGTCTATACTTAATATGCTAAAACCATCTACGACAACTATCTCTAATTTTATCTTTTCCAACCTTGCTATGAATGAACTTATTTCTCGTTCTTTCCTTTCAAGCATATTCACCTTGTATATCTTCATCTTTGTAACATTTTTTGTCGTTAAAGTTTTTTTCTGTTGGTCAACATTCGGTCCCATATAACATAGTTGATCGTAAAGTTGCTCTATAAAAATTTCATTTAATTGTGCAAAATTTTTCGGTCGTACAACTCTCTAGAGCACATTGCTGAGCGCCCCTCCATTTTATCCAACTTGGATCATAGTAGTCACATTGCTCTCAATTTCATCATTATTTGAATAATTGAATCACAATTTTTGAATCTTAGTCTTCTTGATCACATGATCCTCAATAATTGTCCTCTACATTATGACTTATATTATTAATTACATAATAAGGATCATTATTAATTAGATAATTTATGCGATTATTTTTATTTTATAAACTTATTAATTACTTATTTAAATAGTTGGCTTATGTTTGAACGAAACGATTTTCAACATAGCGAGCTTACGTAATTTAACCTAGCTTGAAAACCAAACATATATAGTTTTTCTTAGCTTAACTAAAACAATTTAAGCTAGCATAAATAGAAACTAAACGTCTTCAAGATATGATATTTTTTTAGAGAAAGATTAAGTGGACTATACGACCAATTATGTTCTATAGGGCTGAATGTTGGCCAACAAAAAAGAAACTTGCCGCTAAAATAAGTGTTACTAAGATGAGGATGCTTGGGTGGATGGGTGGGTATACTCATAAGGATAGAATGAGGAATGAGTTTATCCATAGAAATGTTGGAGTGGCCCAACATTTGATTAGATTAAAGAATGCCGCCTTAGATGGTTCAAATATGTTAAGCGTAGACCGTTCAATGTTACCTTAGATGATACTTAATAATTGTGTCATCGAGATTATGACTTATATTATTGATTACATAATAATGATAATTATTAATTGCATAATATATGCAATTATTTTATTTTTATAAACTTATTAATTACATATTTAAATAGTTGGCTTATGTTTGAACGTAACGATTTTCAACATAGCGAGCTTATGTAATTTAACCTAGCTTGAAAACCAAACAATTATAGTTTTTCTTAGCTTAACTTGTACAATTTAAGCTAGCACAAATAGAAATTGAACAACATCTTTAAAGAAATGATATTTTTTAGAGAAATATTAAGTGGACTATTAAACCAACTATGTTATATATGGTTGAATGTTGGCCAACATAAAAGAAACTTGCCGCTAAAATAAGTACTGAGTTGAGGATGCTTGGGTGGATGGGTGGGTATACTCGTAAGGATAGAACGAGGAACGCATTTATTCATAGAAAGGTTGGAGTGGCCCAATAGTTGATTAGATTAAAGAATGCCGCCTTAGATGATCCTTAATAATTGTGTCATTGAGATTATGACTTATATTATTAATTACATAATAATGATAATTATTAATTGCATAATCTATGTAATTATTTTATTTTAATAAACTTATTAGTTACATATTTAAACAGCTCGCTTATGTTTGAACAAAATGATTTTCAACATAGCAAGCGTATGTAATTTAACATAGCTTGAAAACCAAACAACTATGGTTTTTCTTAGCTTAACTTGTACAATTTAATCTAGCACAAATAGAAACTAAACATCTTCAAGATATGATATTTTTTAGAGATTAAGTGAATTATACGATCAACTATGTTATATAGGGCTGAATGTTGGCCAACAAAAGGAAACTTGTCGCTATAATAAGTGTTACTAAGATGAGGATGCTTGGGTGAATGGGTATACTCATAAGGATATAGAATGAGGAATGGGTTTATCCATAGAAAGGTTGGAGTGTCCCAACAATTGATTAGATTAAAGAATGCCGCCTTAGATGGTTTGAGTATATTAAGCGTAGACTGTTCAATGTCGCCTTAGTTGATCCTTAATAATTGTGTCATCGAGATTATGACTTATATTATTAATTACATAATAATGATAATTATTAATTGCATAATTTATGTAGTTATTTTATTTTTATAAACTTATTTGTTACATATTTAAATAGCTGGCTTATGTTTGAACGAAACGATTTTCAACATAGCGAGCTTATGTAATTTAACTTAGCTTGAAAACCAAACAATTATAATTTTTCTTGGCTTAACTTATACAATTTAAGCTAGCACAAATAGAACTAAACAACATCATCAAGATATAATCTTTTTTAGAGAAAAATTAGGTGGATTATATGACCAACTATGTTATGTAGGGTTGAATGTTGGCCAACAAAAAAGAAACTTGGATGGGTGGGTATATACATAGGGATATGATGATGATTGAGTTTATCCATAGAAAGGTTAGAGTGGCCCAACAGTGGATTAGATTAAAGAATGTCGCCTTAAATAGTTCGAGTATATTAAACGTAGACTGTTCAATGTCGCTTTAGATGATCCTCAATAATTGTGTCATTGAGATTATGAATTATATTATTAATTACATAATAATGATAATTATTAATTGCATAACTTATGTAATTATTTTATTTTAAGTAACTTATTAGTTGCATATTTAAACAGCTTGCTTATGTTTGAACAAAATGATTTTCAACTTAGCGAGCTCATGTAATTTAACATAGCTTGAAAACCAAACAACTATGGTTTTTCTTAGCTTAACTAATACAATTTAATCTAGCACAAATAGAAACTAAACATCTTCAAGATATGATATTTTTTAGAGAGATTAAGTGGACTATACGACCAACTATGTTATATAGGGCTGAATGTTGGCCAATAAAGAAGAAACTAGCCGCTAAAATAAGTGTTATTGAGATGAGGATGCTTGGGTGGATGGGTGGGTATACTCATAAGAATAGAATGAGGAATGAGTTTATCCATAGAAAGGTTGGAGTGGCCCAACAGTTGATTAGATTAAAGAGTGGTGTCTTAGATGGTTCAAGTATATTAAATGTAGACTGTTCAATGCCTCGTTAGAAAAATTGAGTTTATGAATTTTGTCATATTAAAAGAGAAAGAGGAAGGCCAAAAAAGACATGGGAGTGACCTGTTAGATAGGATCTTCTTTATTTAGAACGTAGGGAGGGACTTGTATTTGATCTTACAAATGGAGACAAAGCACTCATGTAGCCGATCCCATCTAGCCCAATTAAGGCTTGGTGTCGTTATTGTTTTTGTATTAAGCGAACTCTATGCATAAATTGTATAAAACCATGCCTTTAATTTCACTTTGCCTTGCCACTTCATTGAGCTTCTATTTTATAGCTGAATTTTGGGCACTGTAGTAGCTCCTACTACTAAATTTGATTTGTAATGCCTATGAAGTAGAGGTTTTCCTCAAAAGGAGCAATTCTCATTTGAGTTCGGCAGCGGCTGTCTGTATTAACTTTTCTTTTTGTTACCCAAATCGGTAGGTTGCTCTTATTTAACGCCTTGTGACTATTATCCTTTCCCTTTTTGTTGGCATATATATATATATAGATAGTGATTCATTGAACTATATTCAAATTTGTCTTGATTTGATCTTCAATATCATGTTCTTAAACTATGTTTAAAAGGGTTTTATCACCGGTCAAAGCATATTTTCTCACATACATATTTGTATTCTGTGCAGAGAAACCGGGTGTTCTTCAGGTGGTACCTAGCAGAACGGTGGCTGTCCTTTCTGGCTCTTCCTCCATTGCATAGAACGAAAACCTATCAATATCCATAATAAGTGCGAACGTTCACACAGATGCATATCAGTTTACCAAAGCTTATGTACTCTTATTATATGGATGTATGTGTATTTAGTGCAAATTCATATTACATTTGAATAATTCTAAACATAATACATGTACGGTTCAATTTGCTTAAACTACACTGCTCAGATTGCTTTTTCATGTGTGGAATCATGTTAATGAATAAAAACAAGAAATGCCATACTGTGTGGTATTATATTAGCACTGTAATCTTAGATATTTGCGTGTTAATTATTAAAATATGGTATTTACAAAACTGCTGCTAAATCTTGGAATGTCATTTGCCTACTGATAGAGATTTGAAGAATAGTTTTATGAACTTGAAGGGAAATGCTAAACTAAATACATAAAATTTAAACATTACTTAAGGCATAGAACCTTATTAATCCAATGCCACAAACATCAAAATATTATGCTGAAAGGATGTGGATTGTTAAGGCCAGTTCAGAGCTGGTTGGAGGCAAATGACTTGTTTGGTTTGAATTTATCCTTCTTGAGATTCTTAATAGGGCTGCATTAGTTGTGGTATACTATTAAAATCTCACGGCATTACTCTCGGGGGCTGTATGGTTTGAAGTAAAATCAAACTAGGTTAATTTTATTTGGTTTGAAGTAAAACGTGAATCCTCCCTCTTATCCGACATTGAATTGAATAATTTGAACGAATGAAAGACAGCAAATTAACATATCTCTAAATTAACATAATTATTATTTTTAGGATAATCTTAACTCTTAAAGTTACTCAAAATACTATACTCTCAAATAAATCATTCCAAACAAAAAATCTTGATTTAGGCTAGACATCAAGAAAATTATGAGTTTCTTCATACTCACAAGTTTTAGAAGGGCTTAAAATTGTTTCCCAAATTATTAGATTATCTTTTATCTAAAGTTTTTCTAATAGTATGAAAGATCATAGCCATGTGCATATAGCACGAGATCCATAAAAGTACATTTTTTGTCACAAAACTTTCTTCTTCAAATAGTCTATTGTTTGATAGCGCATAATAATGACAAGTGAATTAAATAATAGCATACTTTGTTAAAAGAATAAAATTACTAATTTACTTTCTCTAGTTGTTTGATTTTATTTTCATTATTATTATTAAGTAATATATATATATATATATATATATATATGTACATTTTTAATGGTGTATGAGGTAAGCAATATTTGTTTGGATTCAAGCTTGAGCTAAATTTTGCGTGCACAAATCAACTTAGAAACCGATTAACTGATAGCTAAAATTATATGATTATGAATGATGTTGTGGCTTGGTATTGGAGCTATAGGATTTAAATTATTGATATATTAAGAGTTTAAATTTTACCAATCATGCATATTTACCTTATTAAGATTTTAACTTTTAAAAATTTTAATAAATTGGAATTTTTATTAAATTTATATTAATGTCATATGATAAATTTCTATACATTTTCATTAGCAAATTCTTAACAAACCCACCCCCAACAACTAGCTTGTAAGTCTTTGCTCAATTTTGACTAATAAGCTCATCACCTTATTTCTTGAGCCCAAGTAGCTTACTAGTTAATTGCACACATACACTACAGCAACAACGGTTGACAATTTGACCCGAAACTTAAAATTCAAATTCGAGACATTTTGATGACTTGAAAATTTTCGAGTCGAGTTCAAATCATACATCTTGACTCGAACCTTATTTAAAATGAGTCGAAATGACTCAAACTTGACACGAACTCAACTATAACTCGACTCGAACTCAAACTTGAACAACTTCGAGTTGAGTTTGAGTAAGGGCTGATTTTGACTCCAAGTTAATCCTAGGACTCCTAATAAATAAGTCAAAATTTTGATAAAAAAATAATTATTATAAAAAAGTATACTTAAAACTCACAAATAAAAATATATCCTATCATCTAATTTAATTTTTATTTATATTTTTATTCTGACCGGTTTACCGGGACGCCCAAATGGATCAAGAAAGTTCTACTGTTCCAGAGCCCGCTCGAAGCTTCCATCGCTGTACAATTTACAGGAACTTGTAGGCGTCGTCCTTCTAACAGTCCAGCACTCACATCTGAAGACGCATGGCAGGTTACTACGTTTGGAAGAGCTTCAGTGAGGATGAAGACCGGCCAGAGAAACCCCGGCGATGTGGGGTGACGGAGATTCGTAGCCCGGAATACAGCTTCATGAGGCAGGACGCCCTTCAGGTTAGCTTTTCTAAGTAAAATTTCTTACCTTCTACTTCAAATGATGTGTAGATATTTCTTGATTTGTTTTTCTATGATTTCATCGAATTAATGCTGTCATGCAGTAAGTTTGGCTTATTCCGTGGCAGTGTGCTAATTGGTAATGGTGGAGCAGATTATTGACCATTAATCTTTTCTTATTCTTTTTGTGCTTACGGTTTACTTTCCTTGTCTGCTATGGATGCTTAAATTGTTTGGATTTTTTGCTTAATTAGAGCTTCCAATTCTACCAAGTTAAATTAGATGAGGCAAATTAAAGGTTGTCACAAGGGGCTGTTTAGCAGCCAGCAGAATATAATTCAGATAATTAAGTTCGGATCTTTAAAATCTCGAGTTTATTATTCCTTAAATCTAACTGTCTCTGTATGAGATTTGTAATAGTTTGTAGCAATATTTGGGGATTTTACGTGTAAATTTTATAAAATTTATTTCTAAATCATAATTTAATGTCTAATTAGTCTTCGATCAATTTAATGAGATAATTGGTATCCTTTTGTGTTAAATTAATTAAATATTAAGGTGTAATTAGTTATAGATTATAAATTTGAATAAGAATTAGTTTTAATATTTAGTTTTGATAACCATACAAGTAATTTGTATTATCAGATAGCTTTACCAATTTGTCAATGTTTTTTTCTCTCTCCCACCAGCTCTACTATTTTTTTCTCTGATTCTTACTTTTGTCCACTGCTCTGCTATCAATGAAGTCCTTAAAATCTATTGATTCTATGGATTTGGTGTTTTAGGAGTTGAGGGTAATTTCAGGTTTAAGATTCATGACAAATATATGGATCATCTATCTTATGTTAGCCAAAATTTTTGTTTGGTAAGAATTAAGGATTTAAATTCATTAATTCTGGTAAATTTTATTGCCAATTGGTGCATATGTCTTACCATTAAAGTTGACAAGTCTCCAAATGACAAGTAGTAGGTTTTGCATGTGAACACTTAGTTGATGAACAATGTGCAAGCTAATTATGTTTAAATTGCAGCCAGTGTTGATTAGAAATTTTGACACCTGTGTCATTAATATACCTGGCACCCTTATAACATCATTAAAAGGATTGGTGAAAACTTTTCCAACATCAGCGAATGTGATACTTGTCCTAATCTTTCATAGTTCTGGATCTACTTACCTTGGATTTGTACTCTACTTTTAACTATCACTGGCTTCTTCTCAACTTTTTCTTAAGTTTCGTCATGCTTGTTATACAATTCATATATTACTTTTATATGTTGATAATTTGGCGGTGAAGCAAGGCCTTTCATTATTCAAGCTCTTTCTTGTGGAATGGCTTCATTTATCTTTAATGTTTGATCAAGCAAGTCTTTGCTCTCAAAAATCAATTATTTTTATTCACCTTTTTTATGCTGAGTTTGAAGGAACATATTCTTAAGTTAAGAGTGAGTTATATTGTTAATAAATTTTAAAAATGAAAATTTATATTAGAAAAGGAGAAAGAAATTTTAATTAGCACACAAGATGATCACATAAAATAGAGTTAAAATGTGTAAAAATAAAAGAATTAAGAACGCATGGAAGAATAGCGGTTCGGATTGTCTTGATCTTATGTCCTATTTCTTTGGTAATGTGATGGATGGAACTCCACTTTTCCACGAGTGATAAAGTCATAGTTCTTAGATTAAAAGTTAAATGATTATTTAGTGCAAGTTAAGTTGTTAGGATAGAGAATTATATTTTTAAGATTTATAATTAATGAATTAATTTTAAATATCACAAATATTTATGCCCCTCAAATAGGATTGGATATGTGTATTAAAAAATTTTCTTAGCATGATTTGGGTTAGTTTAAGATATAACTCAAGAGGAAATATTTCTTATAGTTGGAGATTTAATTGGACATGTAGGAAGGGTAGTTAAAGAATATAATAGTTTTATGACGTTTTAGTTTTAGAGAGATTAATGAAGAGGAAAAAATGATTTTAGAGTATTCTTTAACTTATGATCTTATAATTGATATCACATACTTTAAGAAGACAAGAATATATTATTACTTATAAAAAGGGGAGTTTAAAAACTCATATTGATTATTTTTTTCTTAAGAAATGGATTAATTTATTTTATAAGTATTATTTGACAACTCAATATTGTTTATTGATTTTGGATTAAAAAATAAAAGGTAATAAATATAATATTAAATATAAAATTTGTCCTTAAACTAGATGATTGAATCTTAAGAAGGGTAATATAGAGATTCTTAAGAAAAATTTTAAAATTTGGTTAGTAAAATTTTGAGAGTGAAGCTAACATTATGCTAAATTTAGTTGTTAGTTATATTTGTAATATATTTAAGTGTTTATTTGATGATTCAAAAGGAAGTGTACCCGATAATAAAAATACATGGTTGAGAAAATATGATGTTCTAGTTAAGAATAAAGATAAAAAGACGTATTATAAAGAATGATTTAAGTGTAAGACTGGATAATTGGAAGAAAATTAAAAGATAAAAAGAAATATTAACTAGTTTGTCGTGAATTCAATTACCAATTTGTGATGCTAATAGTGCAACATTCGATGATTTATATGCTGAATTAAAAACTATTGAGCGAGAGGGGCACATTCGATGATTTGACTAATGTTTAATATATCAAAAGCGATATTAAAAAATTATTTTCAAGGATGAAGATATTTAACAAAGATTGATGAATTATTTTTCTAAGTTACTTAATAAAAGGTTGTACCAATACAATTAATATAAATGGATTGAATGGTTATAAAAATAATCTCAATTACACTCTCATTCATTGTGGTAATAAAGTTGAGATTTGAAATATTTTAAAGAGGATGAAGAGCCAAAAAGCTGTAGGGTAGGATGATATATCTATTGATGTATAGAATTATTTTGGTGAGAAAGGAATTTATTGGCTTACTAAGCTATTTAATATTATTTTGAAGACTAAAAAGACACTATATGAGTGAAGAAAGAGTATTATTATACCTGTTGTTTACAACAAATAAGGTGTGCTCAAGATATATATATATATATATACATATATATATATGTATATATAAAGAGGTTTGATATAAAAATTTAGAGAAAGAAATGAAAATTATCAATTATTTATTTTTGATCTTGAAAAAGTTATTATAGAGTACCAAGAGAAGTTCTTTGGAGAGCTTTAGGGTATGTAAAATAGGCTATAACATGTGTGTTTGCAAGGCGGCTTGTTTATTGATTTTTCTCTTACTATTGAATTACATCAAAATTTAGCTCTCAACTCATATCTTTTTTCTTTAATTATGGATGTTCTTACTGAGCACATTCAAGAAGAGATTCCTTGGTGCATGTTCTTTGCAGGTAACATTTTCTTAATTGATAAGACTAAGTATGTAGTTTAAGAAAAACTTGAGTTGTGGAGGACGACTTTAGAATCTAAAATTATTTGTTTAGTAGATCTAAAATAGAATATATGGAGTGTAAGTTCAATTGTATTAGAAGCTATAATCTAAAGGACATAACTATTGTGGGCTGTGTGGTATAGAAGAGCAAGAGGTTTAAGTACCTGGTTCAATTATTCAAAATAATGGCAAAATAGAGAGCGGTGTGATTAATAAGATCCAAGCTGGTTGGATGAAATAAATGAGCGCTTTTGGAATGTTGCACGATCCAAGCATCCCACTTAAAAATAAAAGAAAATTTTATAGAACAATTATACGACCAACTATGTTATATGGAACTGAGTGTTGGCCAACAAAAAGAAATTTATTGATAAAATAAGTGTTATAGAGATGAGGATGTTAGGATGTGGAGACCATTCAGATTATACCACTTGATCTACCATTAGTAATTCATCTTTATTGCTTTTTCATCATCAAAACTGAGAGGCTTACATAAGTGGTAGCTATAACTGTTGTTTCATTTACTTTCTAGTAATGTCAGTCATAATATATACCTTTATATTTTAAATTGATACGGATGACACAAATGCAAAGCTTTGTTCATGCAGAATATACTTGAATCTTTTGGGGAATTTGTTGATGGCTTGAAGTTTTCTGGAGGCTCGCATAGTTTGATGTCCAAAACTTTTGTCAAAGAAATTACTGACCTTGCACATAGGCATGGAGTATATGTTAGCACAGGTGATTGGTCAGAACATCTATTACGGAAAGGGCCAATTGCTTTCAAACAATATGTGGAGGTTTCTTTCATATATATTTTACAAATATAGTGTACAATATTTGTTTTTAGTTTGTTAGGGTTGAACTGAATGTTTTCAGGATTGCAAAAGCTTGGGGTTTGACGCAATTGATTTTAATGCTGCATCACTCATGGTTCCAGAAGAGTTTCTCTTGCGATTTGTTCGCCTCATAAAGAGTGCTGGCCTCAAAGCTAAGCCGCAGTTCTCAGTGAATTTTGAAGGATATGATATTCCGACTTCTGGGAATAGGGCATTTGGTGCTTATGTTGCTCCGGTCAAAAGAAGTCATGGTAGTGAAAATCTCTTCAACCGACCGGCATTGTTACTTGTATACATTCAGCTGGCGGCCTTTAATCCCACGCTCCAATGATTCACAGTAGTTGCTACAATCAATATATTTATATTAAAAGTATCAAAATTTAAACTAGTAATACTACTAGTACAATTATTAATTCTCAGTTAATAATTGTAGTTCTCGCACTTGATCTTCAGACTCAGCAGCATTTGCAGAGTAATACGCGCACTTGAGCATCAGCTGATGCTATAACTGATCTTTGAATACATGCTTCTTAGTGTTTTATTAGTGCTTAAGCATCTTCCCTAATAGACATAAGCTGAAGTATGTTCATCATATTTTGCCTCTTGTTGTTTAATATTTTTCCAGACATTGTTGAAGATGTGGATTTGCTGATAAGAAAGGCCGAGAGGTGCTTAGAAGCTGGAGCAGATATGATCATGATTGACGCAGATGATGTATGCAAATATGCTGAAGATTTGCGCACCGACATAGTTGCAAAAATTGTGGGGCGTCTCGGCCTCGAGAAAACCATGTTTGAGGCCTTCAGTCATGAGACTTCGGAGTGGTTTGTCAAGAGATACGGGCCCAAGGTGCTCTTGGTGATTTATTCATGTATTTATATGCTTTGGTTTATATATATAATTTAGTATTTTCTTGTTTTGAATTTGTTTTTCATCTTTTTCAGGTGAATCTTTTCGTTGATCATTCTCAGGTGATGAACTTGGAATGTCTCCGCGGGGGTAATCTTGGTCAGAACCATGCTTCTGTGCTTGGCCTTGATTCTGCTTTTTTTCTATTCCCATGAATTTCTTCTCCTGTTTTGCCCTTGCAAAAAACCTTTTTTTTTTTTCTTGTTTTTTCTGTAATCTTGCTGCTGTTTGGAACATCAATTTATTCTTCAATGCTGTTCTTTATATGTGTTAAGAGTTTGAATCATCAACGAATTTGCTTAATGATGCCTCAATCTGCAGTGAGCGAAGAAGAAGAGAAACTACTGCTTGGTGATGTTATAGAGCTGTCCTGATGATGGAAAGTTAGCATTAATGCAGTATGAGTTTACGGTTAAACCTAACTAATTATTTATAATGCTAAAATACAAGAGCTTAGAATTTTAATGTGGAAACTTTAAAAAATGTTTTGAATTAGTAAAATTAAAAAAATTTAATATAATATATTATAACAATGCACAATGTTTATAATGATAGAAAGATTTGATGATAAAATTTTTATCATATAAAATAATGTATTATATATATATCTATATATTATTTGGTTTTTGGATAACTAAGTAATAACTAAGATTAAAATTTAAAATATTTAATAACTTATATTTACTATCTTTCTCTGTAACTTGTAAAGTATAAATAGTTATCTGCATAAGAATATTAGTCCTACATTAGAATTTTATGACATTTAATAATTTTAGTTTGATTTTTTTTAAATATCATTAGACAAATCCAAGGCTAAAAGTCTTACCCATTTGTTTCTCATTTGATCAAGCCATCTGTAAGAACTTCATACCACACATCCTTTACTTATTTGTCTTTGTGATCTTTTTCATCCACAATGGAAATTCATACTAGTTCACTGATGTTCAGTAAGGTTTATCGGCACCAAATAGTGAGGCACATAAAAATAACATAATGAGTCATATCCGCAAAGATCAGTCCGAAGAAAAATTTTAATTTAATATAGTATAACACCACTTTGATCGGATCATGACAACTTTTCTTGATTCATTTCCCATTTCATTGACATGATACGTAAGAGATTAATACAACATTAGATTAGTTGGGACCTAGTCTGTAAAATATCAAGTTTAATTTTTATTTATCCTGATTTTTATTCAATCAAATCACGTGATAATTTGATACAATAGAATTTTTAAATTGTTAAGCATACTTTTAGAGAATTTTTTGCAATTTTCGGAGAATTTTTCAATTTGCGGACTTGCATGGTTAATTTAAATGTAGTTGATTAATTGGAAAATCTATGATAATTAATTTGATCTCCAAATAAAAAATCAAAGTTCACCATTGAGTTTCTCAATCTCAAATTAGTTAGAGATTAAATTTTGGAATTTTTCAAAACTCAATTAAATTTTAATTTCTAAAATAATAAAATAGCAAATAGGGTCCACCACCTGCTTATCCTCCCCACTAGCAGCAAATAATAAATCCAGCCTAGTTTCCCCATTTGCACATATTCCCCACTTGCAGCCTATCCTCTTAAGTCCTGCTTATCCTCCCCACTTATAGCAAAGGATGAACCTCTATAGCTTACTAAGCCTAGCTTCCATACTTGCAAGAAATAGAGAACTCACTGCAATTCCCCCCCCCCCCCCCCCCCCCCCCCCCCCCCCCCTCCCCCCTACTTGTAAGCTTTAAAATATGTAGTTTATCCCATAATCAAGCTCATCCTCCTCACTTGCAAAACTCAAAAACTTGTAGCCTATTCCGTAATCTAGCACATGCCTCACTCCCTTATCAACACCCATATTGATCTCTCAGCTTGTTGCACTTAGAAATTATGAGAGAATGAGAAAGAAAGAAATGTTTACTGAAGCTTCATCTCAAGCAAAGAAAAATCTCCATTAGCTGAACTAAGATATTTCCTTTCCCATGGATTTAATCATGCAAATCATTACAAGTTTGTAAGCTTATTACTCTTCACCTCAAATCCTTAAAGTGCTCATTTGAACTCAAACAAGCTCGATCTGAGTTCAATTTTCGATGAAGAGGAACAATATTTGTGGAGACATGCCGCTGGGTCAGGATAACTAATCCAGCGTCAGGTGCTCACTTCATAAGATCATATCGGGGTTTAGTATAATAGAGTATTTAGAGGCGTATAAAATACACACTTCCAAATTTATTGCAATATTCAGAAATATTAGAATAATAAAGAACATATATTAATTACAAAGATAATAATTGTCTTACAAAATCTGTTACACACTTAAGTAAAAATTGAAAACTTTAAAAAAATTAGCATCTAAGTTGCTCCATCATGTATCAGCTCCTCCTTAAAAGCTTGATCCAGAGATTATTCATGAACTACCATATATATATGACAGGGCAAACCAAAAAAAAAAGAAAAGAAAAGAAAATATTTAATTAGACACAAAGGTCCAAGTAAAGTTTGTAAGATATCAAAATTTGCATTTAAGCAATATGATTCTGCATGAGAAGCATATACAAATAAAATGTGATATTTAAGTATGATATGCTTATGATTATAGATGCAATATACATATTTAAGATATGTGCTGATTCTAAGAGAAAATATAGCAATATGTAATATTTATTATATTGGATAAAATTATAAAATATTGAGGAGTTAGATACGTCTATCTAACTATTCGAGATGTGAGTTCCTGATTAACTGCACATTCTTCCTCAAAGGTTATGTACAGTCTCCTTATTTCTTCAAATATTAACATGTCCTAGCCTAAGGTATTATATGTACAGACCTGAGATCAACTTGAATAAACCCATGATACTGATTTCTAATCATTTATTTTAAATTTTGAGCACAAAATCTCATATAAATATATCAAAGTGGGTTAAATCTTTATAACAAAGCAAATGCTACAAATGAAATAATTAAATGAAAAGAATAATATTCTTTATTTTATTTTAGTAAAAATATAAATATTAATATTATCTTGGTTTTATATATTGAAAATAATAATTTATTTTTTTATTATTATAAATATTATATATGCATATATATATATATATATATTAAATGAAAAAGAAAATGATATAAATAAAAGTTGTAGAAATTAGAAAAATATATACATATATAAAAAAAAAGATTATGACAAAAATAAAAGTAGCAAAAATTAGAAAATATATACATATATAAAAAAAATGACAGAAATGAAAGTTGCAGAAATTAAGAAACATATACATATATAGAAAAAAAAATGATAGAAATGAAAGTTGTAGAAATTAGGATATATATATATAAAAAAAATCACAGAAATAAAAGTTGCATATATACACATGTATAGAAAAAAATGAAAATGACAGAAATGAAAGTTGCAGAAATTAGGAAATACATACATATATAGAAAAAAGAAAATGACATAAACAGAAGTTATAGAAATTAGAAAATATATATATATATAGAAAAAAAATGACAAAAATAAAAATATAATAATAATAGTAATAATATTAATACCAATAATAATAATAGTAACATTATTATTATTATTATTAAAAGAAGAAGAAGAAATTAAAAGAATAGAAAATATTTCATTTCTTTCTCATTTCTTACTCTATATTGACATTGATAATGCTTTATTAGAGGTCGAAGGGGGAAATTGGTGGTGGCTGAGGAAGAGAGAGAGGAAGTGGAGGGGAGAAGAGGAGTGGAGAGGAGAAGGAAGTGGGTGTAGGGGAAGTGAGAAAAATGGAGAGGGGTGGGGGTGTATTTATATACTTTTTTTAATTATTTAATTATTTTCTTTCTCATCCATTATTTGGATGAGATTAATAAGAGAATATTTGTCATAATTATTGGAGTGTTCAATTTGATCTTCTCTTCCTCCTTCTTATCCCTTCTTTCTCTCTCTACATTCTCTCTCCCATCTCTTTTCTAGAAAATAACAAAACTTGATACAGAGGTGTATCTTGATGAGAAAAATACACTCACATTAAAATTTTTCAATTTAGAGCATTATTTTATTTTTTATTAATTTTTAAAGATAAAAATTTTAAAAATTAATTATGGTCAATCCGGAGTTTTAAATTTGACGAAACTTTTTATGTATTCTTTTTATAATATTGTAGATCCAACGACACTAAAATCGTTAAATTTGAACTTATATTTAATTTTCTCAATTTACTAAATTTAAATATTTTAAAAATTAATTCAAGAGTATTCATTATCCAGATTGCTCCCAAACTTGGGCATTATGATTACAAAAATATATTTTATCCAATAATATTTTTTATTTAGCCTAATTTTGAAGTCGCCCAAAATCCTGATTTTTGAGTTGGGTTTAGTTATAATTATTCTAGTAACGACTTGGGTCGTTACAACATTGCTCTTTAAAATTGCAGTTTATATTTTTCATTCTGATATCCAAAGTTAAGACATCAATTTTAGTAGCATTAGAGTGGTCCAAATATGTCAATTTAGGTACCAATCGAAAGGTTTCGGAAAGACATTTCCATTGGTATATGGCAGACCCATGAGGTGCCCTAAATTGAGAGAATTTGAATGCCTAAGGGAGACTTACCTTTTTGTTCAAATAAGTTGACCCGTGCAACACCGTGGCGCACTGTTGCGCCCGACTCTCGAGTCAGGGGTGCCGTAGCATGTCGTAGCGCCCAGTTTTAGGGTCAGGGGCGCCATAGCGCGCTCCAATATTCAGTTTTCCAAATCTTTGCAATTTTTGTAATTTGCCCATTCCATAACTGAAATAACACAAAAATGCACTAAAATAATGAATAATATTAGTAAAAACATGTAGTATAAATATATATTCACTATTTTTTGATATTTGGATCTTTTGAATTTAGGTTTCGAATGATAAAACATTCTCTTATAAGCTAATAAAAATCATGCATATTAAATCAATATATTTTTCACCTTCAAAGACAGGGTGAGAAAGTTTGAATTGATGTTTGACAGATTGAATCAAGTGAAAATATTTGTGTTTTATTAAATTAGTTAGGTATATAGATCTATTTGTAAGTTTTACTTAATTGTATCTATTTTGAGTCTTATTATAGTTGAATCATACTTTTGATGCGCTTACCGCTTAATGAATTGCAAAAATATTATCATAAGATATATGAAAAAAGGATGAATTGTATCATTATTTGTGGTGTTATCTTTGAAGGGAGAAATAATGCTAAGAATCTGTACAAATTGGGTCGGTTGGCAGCCCTTGGGAGTTATATAGAGGAATTTGATCCTTTTAGGAAGTGGACAAATCCAGAGGAAAGATACACCATTAATATATAAAAAGGGTAATAAGCTACCGACGGGTAGTGAGAAAGCTTCATAAAGACTATGCCTATAACTTTACCCATTTGAGCTCAGGGATTTTTGAACTCAACTTTATATCACATAATACTTATGATGAGATTTATTTCATGCTAAATCCATGTCTAACATGTAGGACAAAACTAGTTTCAATTGGAAAATAATTATTTTTTTTGTGATGTAAAGATATTCATGCAACTTTTGCATTGATTTATACCTAATATAGGATGCTGAAAAATAATTTTATAAGAATAGTCTACGTACTCCTGCATAACTAGCAATTGTTATTAAATTTTCAAATTTTGATAATTGATCATAAGAAGATAAAAAAAATAAAGAAAAAGGGCTTGAGTTCAAGAATTGAGCTGGAGAGAAAAATTTATTTAACTTTTGTTGTATTATTAAATATTTCATGTAATATTTATGTAAATGACTCTGTATGAATAATTATGGACTTAGTATCATTTTATTTTCATTACTAATATCTTGATTATAAATTGTTCATTAAAAATTCTCGAACACGATTCCCTGGCCGCTACATAGTCGAACTTAGGTTTAACTGAATAATAAGGTTTCTAATAACTTAATTACAATAATGCTTAGTAAAATTAAAGGGAAAAATATTTTTGAAGATTTTTTACGATATTAGTTGAATTAAAAATCTAGAATTTTAGCAATAAAATATTTAACTAAAAGTACTAGAGAAAAGATCATAATTTTTAAAATTAATGAAAAAATTGGAATAATAGCTAATTTTTTAATAATTTAGAAAAGTTAAGAACTTTAACAAATATATAAAATTAAACAATTATTAAAATGAAAACATATTGCTATTCTTAAATATCTCATAGTTAAACTTATTATAAATATTTCATAATATTAAGAATTAAAATGAGGAAAAAATACACTTAGTTTGTATTAAATTATTATTTAAATAGCATTTTAATTAATTAATTAAATAATGGAATTAATTTTAATAAAATGAAAACGAATGATTGAGATCAACCTCCACGATCCAATGGCCTAAGAAATCTTAAAATGATGAAAATTGAATGATCGGTCTTACGTGATTTAAAATAGATAGTTAAGATTTTCTTGATAATAATTATAATAAAAATCAAAAATGGTAATAACTATGATTTGTTATCACAATATGATGGTTATGGCCATTATAAAAAGTGGTTTAGTAATCAAATGATTGAAATAAGATTATAGGGACCCTAACTTTCTATAAACTTATGGCTTGATTCAAATTACGTAATAAGATTACAGGGACCCCAACTTTCAATTGAATGCAATGATCTGCTAAACCGCTAAACTTAATGCTATGTATGAACTCGTGATTGTACCCAAAAGTTTTGGTTGTTATTCCATCTTCGCATGCAATATGGTTAGCACTATAAAAATTTATTAATTTTCTTGGTAACTGATCAAGGATCATGTAATTGATTAGGTTAACATCATCATTTGTAGAAGCGGAGATAAAACATGATTACAAAGAGGTGTGACTATAACAAAAATCATTAAGATCTGGATAAACAAATTGTATCAAAGTTTTAAGAGGGTCATTTATAGTATGAATTCAGATATTATCATCCAATTACTTAATGAAGGATCTTCAAAAAAATCTTCACAATTTTTGCCATCACCAATATTTAAGAGCCAATCAGCAAATTGATGTGATTGTAATGATTTCGCTGATTTGATATCAACATTTTTATACAAATACATGTTTGTTTGGAGCTCATATAATTTACAAAATTTTCAAAAATAAGATTTTTGTAGTCCTGCAGCAACAATATCTTCTCGAGTACCTTTTCTTATATCTGGGAGAATTTATCTAAATCTCCACTGAGGGCCAAAATCTTTCCACCAAATATTCTTTTTTTAGAATTATATAGTTTAAAATTTGTTAGATATCTCAAAGTATGATCTAATGCCTTAAAAGAAAATGATGCATTATAGATGCTTCATCCTATATTATTAAATCTAAAATCGGCAGTAGCTTTGAAATCTCTGATTGTTGTGAAATAACACACGTTGATAATTCTGTGAGACATAAATGAATTTTAACCCTTTAATGTGTTGTACGTCCACTGGGTAATAACAAAACTGCAATTTCAGATGATGCAACTATTATAACAATCTTTCTCCTAAATCGTATTTTAGTTATAATTATTTTCAAATGAAAAGTCTTTCATGTTCCGCCACTGCCATATACAAAGAACAACTCACATTTGTTTGAGACGTATGATTAATGATTGCTTCTTAAATATAATATTATTCTGAATTCAATTATTAATGGTAAATTTAAAATTGATCATACAATAAATTGGCATCATAACTGAATTCCTCTAAAGTCAACTGATTATAGAAATTCACAGAGCTCTAAAGACTAGTAAAAGTATTGACTCAAAATTGCAAATTAGCTTTCCATTGCTATTTAAAATCCTTTCAAATTATTGTAGTGCATGATTTAACTTGTCTGAATCAATAATAATAGAATTATCATATAGAAAATACCTATGGATGAAAAAATCTATATCTTTAACTAATTTGTTAGACTGCTTATGCCATAATTCAACAAGAAGGTTAACCTCGTAATACATAAGAATAGTTACAAACACAATTCTTAATTGAGTAGTAGTTGCCCATGTTGACTCCTCAGTTAAAGCATCATCCCATTCAGTATCCTCTCCAATTAGCCTCAACATAGAACACACTACTCAGAATGTTGAGTGTATAACACCATTTACTTATTTTAAATCATCAAAGCATTGAGCACCTTTAACAACATGCAAAATAATGCGGAGAAAAAATCTCTCACCATAATTAGGATGTGCATGATACATACATCCTATTTTTTATTTAGACTTTCTACATAACCATTCTTTTGATGTATTATTCCAAACCCAATATAATGGAAACTCAACATAAGTAAAATTATGAGCATCTTGATACCTTTGATTAGGAGCAAACAATTGCAGAAGTTTTATATTCTCAATATTAGGTCTAGAGATAACATCTTGCAAAATATTATTAACATTAAATATAACAATCTATTCATCCTTAAGAAGGTACAGTAAACATTCAATAAACGAATGTTGATCATGCAGTTTAAATGAGAATACTCTCCAGCATGCTTCTATTGGCAAGATATATCGACAATCAAGATATTGTTTAATTTCTATTATTTAAAGCGAAATTGACACCATTTTCAGTATTTGAATTTTGCAATAAGATTGTCATTCTATCAGGGCCCTTGTTAGCATATTTAAAAAGATACTTGATAATTTTGGATCTTACTATAATTTTTATATTTATATGAGCTTGATATCTTAATAGAGGATCTCAATTATAAGGAACCACCCAATGATTATCAACATTGCGTGCATTTTTTAAAGATGTTATCTCACTTTCCCTTCATCTGTATGTAACAAAGCCATTTTGATCATATGTTGTTGAAGACACAAATTTTTTAGGATACCTCTTTGTACATTTACCACCTACAATGCAGGGAGAGTTCGAGTTTATACAGTAAGAACCATGAATTATATAACTAAGGACTAATTCATGTAAATATTAATCTAATATTTTGTTTGGAAACTTAGCCATAATTAAAAATCAATCTCCTATGTTGTCTTACATTTAAACTCTTTTGCAATAGTTATGAAAAGATATATATGGAGGAGGCTAGGTTTTTGGAATTCTACAGTATGCAAATTTGTATAAGAAATAAATTCATATTAAATATTAATTAAAATTAAAATGCAAATAATTATATATTTGAGAATTAAAAAAAGTACGTACTAGTAATAATTTTTCTAAATATTTCTTTCACATCTTCCAAGAATTATTTCTTTTTAATATGAAATATTTTAGCTACAATATCAGGTTGATCCACAACCTTTTGGCCAGGAATTTGAAGCAAAGCCTCTTGAATTTCACTCGAATTATGACTGCAGTAAAAGCAATAAAAAGATCCAGAGGACCCATATACTGAAAAATAGTTATTGCATCATCATACTTTTGAAATATATGATGTGGGCCACCATAAAATGAAAAAAAGAGAACATATCTAATTCCAATATTTACTGCATCATTTTCATTAGAATCAATTATATCTTTTAGACCTTGGTATAACTCAGTACAAAATTCTGGCTAATTTTTTTATGAATCGCAATCTATTTTCTTGTATTACTGCAAATAAGACTACGATATCTTGTTGGAACAAACGACCTGCAAATAGTAAAGTGTTTCCATATCCTCGTCAAAATTGAATACAAAAATAATAAAATTCTCTCATCGTCACACACTTTGCTTCAATCAATGAATTATATTTGATGTTTGTTACCCATCCATCTTCACCATAAGGAAATAATAATGGATATTCAAGAGGCATATAGCATGGTTCTTGTGACGGCCGAGAAATCGAGTTTGAGAATTTTTAATGAATAATTCATACTTTAAAAATTTACAATCATGAAAGTAAGGAAAATAAAATATATAAATATCCATAATTACATTCAGAGCCATCCATATGAATTACACATTTTATAATAATTACAAAAGAAGTTTGAGATTTTAAAATATCTTCATTCTGCTCAGTTCTCAAATTTTATCTTTAACTTTAATGCAAGAAGATCTCCTTTAAGCTTAATTATCAAAACTTAAAATATTATCAATAGTTAATAGTCTGGCAAGAGTACATAGACAATTCTTATAAGAATAACATTCTAACATGCTATAATAGGCATAAATCAATGTAAATGTGATATGAAGACATTTTTGCATCATAAGCAAGAAAGTAAGGCATTTTCTAAATTAAATTAACTTTGCCCTACATGTTAGCCTTGAAAGTTAATATATATGAAGCATGAGATAAATTTTATTATAAGCATTTGTAACATAAAGTCGAGTTCGGAGACCCCTGAGCCCAAATAGGTAAGCCCATAGGTATAACCTTTATGAAGCTTTCTAGCTACCCATCCGTAGCTTATTCAAAATTAAGAACTAATGGTGTGTTTTTCCTTTGAATTTGCCCAATTCCTAAAAAGGGCAAAATCCCTCCACATGACTTCCAGAGGCAACCAACAGGCCCAATCTGTACAGATTCTCAGTATTGTTTTCCATCCTCCAAAGATAAACACCATAATAATATAATAATTTTATCTTTTTATTACGTGCCTTATGATAATATTTTTGAAATTAATAAGTGATAAGCATATTAGAAACATAAGCAAGATTCAAAAGCAAATGGCTCAAACTAAGTATGCTGAAATAAAACTTATAAGTAGATCTACGTACCTGACTATTTTGATAAAATACAACCAAATCAATTCCTTTAATCTGCCAAATAATGATTTAATTTATTAATTTAATATTTTATGATTTAACATGATTTATTATTTATTAATAGAGCCTTAGATTTTTAAGCATTAAATTTAGAAATTTAGGTTTCTAAAATAAGAAAATGATTTAAATATTTTTAAATTGATTTAAATCATTAAATTACTAATTTAAGAGATAAAGAATAGAATTAAATTCATAAAATTTGCTTAATTTAATATTTGACCAAAATGACCAAAATGCCCCTCCTAAAGGGGTCCAAAAAGTGATTTTAAGAATTAAGGTTCCAAATTAAATTTTGTTAATGCTAAATATTTTCTTACAGTCTAATATAAATATTAATACTAAGAATACTCAATTTGGCTAAGTTTTAAGGTTAATGAGCTTAATTTAGGGTTTAAGCTCATTAATGAGTGATCAGTGAGTGATTAGAGAAATTAATTATAAAAATTATTTTGAATATGCCAATGTGTTCTCCTCTATTTTGTGAGTCACTAAAAACTTAAAATTTAAATTTTGGATAATTAATTAGTCTAAAATTCACTAATATATTTTTAAAGTAATTAGGCTAAATTAAGAAATATAACAATAGAAATTAAAATTTTCTTGCAAATTAGTATTTCTTGCATTTTTCTAATCAAAATGATATATTGGATTACTACATTTGGATGTGATTTGACTAAGTTATGATATTATCAATATTTAAGGTTAAGTGATTAATTAGGCAAAAATATGATTAGTGAAACTAATTATCAAATTCAAAAATAAATGAAATAATTTTAATCCTAACATAAAATATAAATAAATCTAAACATTAATTTAAATAAAAATTGAACATAGAATATTCATTCTTATGGAAGCAAATCTAAAGTTTCCAAATATATATATTTCCATCCTAATATAAGATGTTATTTTACAAATTTTATTTAAATGTGATGATAAATCTAAATATTAATTTTAAAAAAATTGAACATATAATATTCATTCAAATAGAAGCAAACTAAAGTTTCCAAATATATATATTTTCATCCTAATATAATATGTTATTTTACAAATCTTATTTCAATATGAGAATAACTATAAACATTAATTCAAGTAAGAACTTGAACATGTGAAACTCATAATTATGTAAAATATAATTTTGCAAATGAATTTAAATCTAAACATTAATTTAAATAATAACGTAAATATATTATATATACCATCATCCTAATCATTAGCATGAACATAAATATTTAAAAAAACTTTTTATTTCTCTTAAGTGTAGACATAATTTGCAACTTTCTCATGACATATAATTGATTTATTTCTACTTCATAAAATTATTTAAATTAAATCTAAGTCATCACCCATGACATAAACTTAAATTTAAGCTTAATACAAAATAGGGAGAGGGGTATTTTTGCAATTTATTTGCTCACCTTGGGACAAAAGAGAGAATGGAGTGATGATGGTTTACTAGAGTTCCTATCACCTTAATGGGAACTTGAAGTCATCTTGAAGCTCCTTTAGTCTTTGAGAAGGTGTAGGGTGAAGTGTCCTAGCTTGAGGAAGAAGTATGAGAGAAAGAGATGGAGAGGGCTTTAAGTGCTTGCTGAAGTTAATAATAGAGCCTTAAGGGGATAAGAAAATGTCCAACACTTTTTATGATTAAGTGGATTTCAAAGGTAAGCATTATGATAGATCCATGGAGAGTATTTGATCTTGGAGAGCTTGAATGGTCAAGATTGGATGGTGCTCATTTTGTCATCTAATGAAGAAAATATATATTATTATATAAATATCATATTTTTATGGATAGAATTAAGATAAAATTTTTTGTGAATTTTTTGTTTAATTTGCCCAAAAATCATAAAAATGAAACTTTAATCATCCCTACAATTGATAAAAAAAAAAACCAAATGTTTAAATTGAGGTATCCATTAGGTAGGTCTTGATGAGAGAATTCTATAGACACCAAAATTGCCCAATTTGGATAAGTGCTTGAGCCAAAATTGGCAGCCGTAGGGTCTGCCACTTAGATAGACGACATCGTTGACGCGCGCCATCAATGTGTCATTCATGCCGCTAACACCGTTAACATTTTTTTAAAAAATAAGTTCTAAAAAATCCCAAAAATTCTCCACTAGCTAATTTGGGGGCGAGAAACTCAAAAATGATGTCAGATTTTAATTTTGATATCAATTTAATTATCGTATTATTATTATTATTATTTAAATATATAAAAATATTTGGGAAAACTCGACGTCTTCCAAAAATTTCCAAGACTTTCTCCCCTAACTAATTTGGGGGTGATGAGTGCAATGACAAAGTCAAATTTTTAATCTGAGGTCAAAATAATTAGCTCATTTTCTTAATTAAATAAAATAATAAAATAACCAGGAAATGATGGATATTTGAAAATTTTCAAATAAATTACCAAAATATTTTCTAAGAATATTCATAGTAATGCTATAATTTTATTTTATTAATTTATTGTAAATTTAAAAATTAGAAAACTAAACTTGAAAAATCAGGTACACCAAATTCTCTCAAACTTGAAAAGGATGTTGTCCCAACATCAATCTATAATCTTCAAAGAATTCTTTCATCGAATCTTTATTATGAGAATAGATTTATTTCTCAATCTCCTCTCATCTCGATCTATGATTTCTTCTAGTTCAATTATATAGCTTAAATGTGGATGCAAATTAATATCCTCTACTTCCACACTCATTGAAGGTTCTGATAAGCATTTCCTTAATGAGGAGATGTGAAATACATTGTGCATCACACTTAAATGTGATGGAAGCTTGATTTGATATGCCACTTGGCCAACTCTTTTCAAAACTTTAAAAGGACCGACAAACATTGGACTTAATTTTCCAAGAACTCCAAATCTTGAAACTCCTCTGAATGGATTCACTTTCTGATATACAAAGTCTCCAATAAAAAATTTTACATGATGATGATGAGCATCAAAATACTACTTCTACTTATCTTGATCTGCTTTCATTCGGTGTTGAATTAATTTAATCATTTCTGTTGCTTGAAGAATTAGATTTGATTTCAATATCCTATTTTCTCCAACATTGTTCCAAGATAAAGGAGTGATGTACCTTCTTCCATAAAGGGCTTCATAAGAAGCCATTCTAATGCTTGCTTGAAAACTATTGCTATATGAAAATTCAATTAACGAAAGATGATCATCCCAACTTCCTCCAAAATCTAAGATACTCAAGCGAAGCAGATCTTCTAACCTTTGGTTCTCCCTTTCATTTTATCCATCAGTTTGTGGATGAAATGTTGTGCCCATACAAAGTTGGGAACCAAGATCTTGATGAATCATTTTCCAGAACCTTAAAGTGAACCAGCTATCTCTATCAGAAATAATAGTCTTTGGAATACCATGCAGTCTTACTATTTCCTTAAGATAAATCTTTACCAATTTGTCCATTGTATCTATTTATTTGATGGGTAAAAAGTGTGCTGATTTTGTAAGCCTATCAACAATTACTTAAAGAGAATTATTATTATATTTTGAGCGAGGAAAACTAATTATGAAATTCATAGAAATGTCTTCCCATTTCCATTGAGGAATAGCTAGAGGTTGGAGTAATCTTCCTGTTCCACTTTTACTATGTTACATGCTTCACACTTGAATATAAATTCAATGATACTTTTCTTTATTTATGGCCACTAAAAGTGTGATTTCAAATCCTGATACATCTTGTTATTTCCTAGATGAAAAAGTATTCAGAATTTTGGGCCTCTTTCAATAATTTTAATCTTAACTCATCTTCATTAGGTATCCAAATTCTAGATCTATACCAAATATTTTTGTTTAAATCCCAATTTAATTCTAGATGCTTTCCTGATTGAATAGAGGCAGCCAGAGAGTTATGCTCTTTATCTTTCCATTGAGCTTCTTTGATTTCATCGATTAATGAGCATTCTATAGTCATTTGAAATATACTAGCATTTGATGGTAACACTACTTCTAATTGGAGGTCTTCCATTTCCTTTAGTAAGAAAGGGTTAGAGGTCAAAATATGCAAATGGGAAGTTACCTTTCGACTTAGTGCATCTGCTGCTACATTTACTTTTCTAGGATGGTATTGAATCGATAAGCCATAATCTTCTCTGCCTTAAATTTATTTCTTTCTGAGCAAAGATGTATTTCAAACTTTGGTGATCAGTGAAGATTTCACATCTTACTCCATATAAGCAGTGTCTCCAGATCTTAAGAGCAAACACTATCGCAGCCAATTCCAAATCTCGGATGTGATAATTTGTAACAACCCTATGTTGTTACGTAGCTTAATTTTAGCTTAATAACAATCTAATTATTATTTCATTGAGTTCATATAGTTATTAGAACCAATCACAAGAGATTTGGAGCGATTCAGAGCTCAATTAAATTATTTGAATATTTTAATAATATTTAATTAATAAAAAATTAAGATATTTAATTTGACCTCGAAATCAAAATCCAACTTAGCCATTGCACTCGTCACACCCAAATTAGTTAGGAGTAATGTTTTGGACGTGTTTGGAAGTCGTCATACTTTCACGAATATTTTAATATAAATAAATACCCCGAAAAATAGGAAAATTAAATACTCGTCGGAATCGAAATCCAACTTCACCATTGCGTTCCTCACCCCAAAATTAGCTTGGAGTAAAATTTTGAGATTTTTTGGAGATTGTTTATAAAATATGATTTTAGAGATTAACTAATTTAATTTATTTAAATCCATTTTTTTTAATTTTTCCCTCCTTTTTCCTCCTCCTTCCCTGGCTGGGACCCACAGCCATCCCATCCCTATTGTAACTCCGAGCTGCCATTCTCTTCAGCCCCCCTGCCAAGCTCAGCCTGCCCTCCCTTTTTTTTTCTCTGCTCCTGCCATCCTTGTTCCCCCTTGCTGTGCTCAGCCTAGTCTGCCTCTCTACCTCCTGTCAGCCCCTCCTATCTCACCAAGTGAGATGGGACAACTCATGCCTATCCCATCCAATGGCAGGCTTCCCCTCCATTAAAAGAGCCTTAGCTCTTAGCTCCATTTCCCCCTATTTTCTTTGCCTAGCTGAATTCTCCCATTGCTGTGTTTGCTGAAGGAAGGATCTCTCAAGCTCTCAAGCCTCCCTTAGGAAATTTGCCATTGTTGAAGCCAATGTATCTTATTTCCCTCCATTGGTTAATCCAATGGATATTTTATTTTTGTTTTTATGATCATTATATAATTAAGAATCTGTATTACCTTAGTTGCACATCTATGAATTTGTATTTAAGATGTAGAAGCTCATTAAAATCTGCAAATGATAGAGAATGATATGTAAATTTGCAAATACAAATTTTTGTACACCTAGTCCCTTAACTCCATTATTTGCCTTGATAACATAATCGTTTGGTGTCGATTTGGGTATCAGTGATAAGGTCTCAAAAATACCTTTTCATCAGTATTTGGCAGCACATGTGAAGTGCTCAAGGTTGAGAGTATTTGAGCCCTAAAAATGACTCATTACAATTTTTGCACAAGTGAAATCACTGTCAGGCGCTACGCACGCCGCAGCGCCCGAGGTTCAAAATCGGGTCCATCGTAGTGTGCCATAGCGCGCTCCAGTGCGCCATAACACGCCACAGCACCCGAGCTTCAAGTTGAGTCAGCCATAATCTGCTGCAGTGCACCACAATGCCGAAACTCGTTGCAGCGCGCTATGGCGCCCAAAACTGTCCGGATTCGTCCAGAACCGGCTCAAATGGCCAAAACTTCACAGTTTTTGAATTTTAATGACCCCTAGTCAGACAAATTATATCAAATTTGAACCTAGTTATAATAATATTAAGCACTGTATAAAATTATATGTGAATTTTAATTTATCTTGGATGAGAATTAATTCATAATAGCCCCTAAAATGTTAAATATTTATTCAACCATATCTTAGTCAATTAGACTCCAAATTAAGAAATTCAAGATGTTAACTAGGTTAGAAATTTAGTGCCAACAGTAAACTAAAATAAAATTTAAATTTTGATTGCTAAAAACTCTAGGTTGACCAAAATACTCCTAACCCTAATTAGGTCATAACTTGTCCAAATGAGGTCCAATTTGGGTCTACTCCCAATTAAAGTACTCAATGTGATATATGAAAATTATAGCCACTGAGTTTACTGAATTTGAATCTCAAATGGAAAAGTTAGATTTTTGACCCCTCTTAGCCCTAGAAAGGACACATTTACCCTTAAACTTAGAACGCTCATAACTAATCCAATAGACCTCAAAATATAATGTTCTTAGACTCAATGGAATCCTTGAACACAAGCAACAATAACTGCTCAAATAGTTAGATTCCATCAGGAGAAAATTACTAAATTGCCCATTGGGTCAAAATCCTTAGTTGGACCTATAGGACCCATTTTTATCCAAATTTGGTGTACTTACTATCTATCTTTATGTTAGACAGCAAGGAATCATTTAACAATAAGAAAATTTAATTTGGAGCCCTAAATCAAAAAGTAGCTTTTTGAATCCTTAAGTAGGGGCAAAATAGTCATTTTGCCAAAAATTTATGTTAAGTGTTCTTAACCCTTAAAATATCATTTAAATTATTAAAAATAGTAATAAAACTTATTTAGGATCAATTTAAGTCTTAAATCCCATAATTTGAATAATTTGTCAAGCATCCTAATTTAGGCTTGAAAATCTTTAAAGATAATACGCCTTATTTAGTTAAAATTTGTTCTTACCTTCTCTAATTACATAGAATAATAAATAAAAGATAAATTGTAATAACTATCATTAACTCTTAAAATTCCTTTAGTATTTTCATTAGGAGCTTCCTTAGGAACTTCACTTGCACCCTAGAACCATTCCCCTTAAGATTAAGAGTAGATCTTATGTTAGAATTCATTCGTTGAGTAAATGGGTTAATCAATGAATGAAACCTTGGCTTTATTAATTTTTAAATCTTTCATATTTTAATTATGATTACTTTATCTTTCAATTTTAGATTAAGACTAGGAGATTCATCCTATTAAGCTTGATTACACTTAATAGGATTTGCCTTAATTTTTAGTTCACTTTTAGACTTAAAAACCTTAGATCTTATGTTTGACCCTTGGATTATATAATTAACTCCAATTTCATAGTGTCTAGTTTATAATCCCTAACTTTAGTAGTATTGACCAGATCTTAGTTTAGAATGTCAAAATTCATCAATTAAGGACGTGATTATTTATTATTTAACTTATAGCCGTTATTCATTGAATTAAATTAGAACATGATCAGTTATAATTACTTTTAACATATTAGGCCATACTTCTAAGTTACACTCAATAGTAGGAATTAGATATTTTAAATTTGTGTAACTTGAAATAGTTAGAATGGTTTAATATATAATAACTGATATCACCTTGTGTAGTAGAGTCCTTTGCTCACTATTATCTTACTTGTGCTTTTGTATTTATTATATTTTATGCCTTATTTCTTGAATATGTCATACAAGATAATATTGTTGCATGAAATAAAAACATAGAATATTAGGATAATATTTATTTGGTTCAGTTACTTGTTGATCTGATGCATTTTTACCCTGCTGGACAGGGGTAAAGAGAAATAAGGAGTACTTGGCATTACTCAGTGAGGAGTGTTGTGCAAAGTTTAGAACCTGTATAGTCTTGTAGATGTGCTTGACTCCTCAGCTGCTTCTGGGCATGTTCATAGAAGCAAAAGTAAAATAACTAAAATATTTTTGCATTTTTGATTACTACCTATTCAATTCAGTTTCAATTCTGTTATTTTTAGCCTAGCCTCAGATGACGCTAGGATTATTTTGTCGCCTTAGCCTCCACATTGACGCTAAGAATCCTTTTGATATCAACAGGCTAGATTATCCCTCTTCTGATATGGCAGTACTTACATACTTGTTCACTATTTACTGTTTACCGTTTACTGTTTACTATTCACTAATTTCTGTTTACCATCATGCTTGACTTTAGTCTACTTTACTTTACTTGTTTACTTATATATTATAGGATGCTAGACCTTTATTGCTTACTTATATGTACCACTGTTGGATTAATTTCTTTAAAATCAGCATATGTCATATGATCATCAGCATGTTTAGGATTATATTTTTTCTTTTAATACTTTTACTTATTGTATTATACATGTATGCCTATCTTTGCTTAGTTTACTTAAAGTGTGCCTTTTTGCCTCACATCTTGATTAGTTATAAATGCTGTATTTATAACTTATCATTCTCTTTTGTATGTTTATTGTACCGTTACGCTTTGCTTATTTTTATAGTCTAAGTAAAATGGTGATATCATAAAACTCATGAATTATTAACAATCTAAAATGTACTTAGATAATATGTCTAACCAGATTTTTCTTTTCTTTAGCTGGGGCCATATCATTGTGAAACTAACAATGGTAGATTCTGAGTTATCCGAGATAGTCGAGCCTTCTGGAGATCAGATCCAGGAGGATGAGCGTGTTGCCGTTGAAGATTCTTAGCTTAGCTCCCTTTTATTTTGTGAGGATGAGAGCTTTATCTTTTCATTTAAATTTAATTAACATTGTAATAATACATGTACTATCTGACTATATTTTCCTTACTATACTATTTATTCTGAGTTGTATGCTGTATTTTTCTCTATTTATTGTGGTAAATTGGATGAATATTTACTTTACCTTGCTTCTGCACTATGATTCTGTATTTGCTTAATGATTAATTAACATAGCATGTATGCATTAGCTTATCTCTCCCTTACTAGTGGAATAGGGTTTATATCTAATATAATGCTAAGTGACAGGTTTGCCAAAGTGACACACCACCCTTTAACTTAATCTTGTGGATTAAGGGGTGGGGCGCCATATAGTTTTTCTCATGAGTTTTCAGTTATCTGGAATCAAAATCTATAACCTTACCATCTTGCATATGAACACATCCTGACCCAATCCAAAAAGCATCACTATAAATTTGATAATTTTTTCCTTCAATTGGAAAAACTAGAACATGAGCTAATATTAGGCATTCTTTTAATTTCTAAAACGCTGATTTGCAAGATAAATTCCATACATAAGGTACACCTTTTTGTGTAATATGAGTAAGAGGGGCTGCAATCTGGGAAAATTTTTTAATAAATTTATGATAATATCTAGCTAATCCCAAGAAACTATGAGTCTCAGTTACTGAAGTAGGTTGTGGTCATTCTTGAATTGAACTGATTTTACTAGGGTCAACAAATATTCTATCCTTACTAACCACACGCCCTAAAAAGGCTACTGATTGAAGCCAAAATTCACATTTTGAGAATTTGGCATATAATTAATGTTGCCTTAATAAGTTCAAGGTAATCCTAAGATGCTCTTCATGCTCCTTAGCATTTTTGAAATAAATTAATATATCATCAATAAAGATAATGATCAATGAGTCTAAGTATGGCTTTAATATCCGATGCATTAAATCCATAAAGTAAGATGGAGCATTGGTTTACCCAAAAGGTATCACTAGAAATTTATAATGCCCATAACACATACTAAAAGCAGATTTAGAAACATTATCTTCTTTAATGTGAAGTTGATGATAGCCAGACCTTAAATTAATTTTAGAAAATATCGAAGCACCAGCTAACTGATCAAAAAGATCATTAATCCATTGTATGGGGTATTTATTCTTGACGGTAACTTTATTATGTTTCTAATAGTCAAATGCACATATGCATACTCCCATCCTTTTTCTTAACAAAAAGTACTGGGGATTCCCATGGAGAACTACTAGGTCATATAAAACATTTTTTCGTTAGCCCTTGCAGCTAATTCTTAAGCTCTTCTAATTCCTTGGGTGCCATTCTATATAGTGCTTTAGATATATGATTTGTCTCATGAATTAAATTAATACTAAATTCTATTTCTCTTTATGGAAGTAAACTTAGAAGTTCCTTTGGAAAAACATCTACATATTCTCTTATAATAAGAGTTTCTTCAAGAGGTATAGGTTTGACTTCAGAGTTTGAAAGTAGGGTTAAAAATAAAGGGTATCTTTTTTTAATCAACTTTTTAATTTTATTAGTTGGAATAAGGCTGATAACTGCATTTCTTTGACCATCAAATATTACTTTCTTACTTCCACTATATAAATATACTCTCTTTTTTGCATAATCAATTAAGGCTTCATTCTGACTCATCCAGTCCATCCTAAGAATAATATCAAAAGTGGTTATATGGATGACAGTGAGTTTAGCCTCCCAAGAAATTCCACTTATATCTAACTTATATTTATAAAAGATGCTTGTCTCTAAGAAATCTCTTGATAGTAGATTAACATTAAGTGTTAATGAAAGTAGTTCTACCAACAATGAATATTTTTGAACTAACTTTGATACAATAAAAGAGTGCATAGCTCCAGAATCAAAAAGAACTGAACAAGGGTGTTGAAATAGTAAAATAGTACTTGTAACCACATCAGGCTCAGCTCTTGCATCTTCTTAAGTCAAATTAAATATTTTGGCTTGGTTTGGAGGGTTCCTTGAACCACTAGACGATGCCACATTATCTCTTTTGTTTACTTGCGGCCTACCTCGAGTTTCTATCACTTCATTATCTTGATTCAGGATCTGGTGTCCAATTATTGTATAAGTAGCACGACAGAACTTTATCGAATGATTAGTCCTCCCACATCAATGTCACTAACTTCCATAGGTAAAACATTTATCTATACTGTGTGATCTTCCACAGATACTGCAAGTGGGATATGCCCTAACAGTCGCTCCACCAGAGTTGCTCTGAATATTATGAAGTCGTACTTGTGGTTTTGAAAAATGTTGCTGCTTTGGTGAAAAATGAGGAGGAAAGGCTGGACTCTTTGTAAACCTTGAAAAATGTTGTACTTCCTAGTATTCCATAAGTTTTCCCTTCTCTACAAGTTGTGCAAACTCTGATATCTACAGGGGTGTCAGAATATGTTGATAATTATTTTTCACTCCATTAAGAAATAAGTGGCATCTGATGTCTTCGTTAGTCACCATTTCATATGCAAAACTTGTCAGTCGAGTAAATTCTTCTTAATGTTCAGTCACGGTGTGGCTACCTTGATTTAAGTTTAGAAGCTCCTTCATCATTATATGCCTAGTAGAATGGGGTACATATTTATTTAGAAAAGCTTTGATAAAATTGATCCATGAAATATCTTCTTCTATTTTGCCTTGGAAAGAGGTGATTTTGGCTATCTTCCACCATTTCTCTATAGCTTTTGTGAGTAGATAAGTTGTTAAAGCCACTTTCTGATCTTTAGAGCTTTTAGCACATCTAAACACTTTCTCAATCCTTTGTATCCACTCTTTTGCCTGATAGTGTATTGCTTTCCCACTAAATCTCGGTGGTTTGAGTTTGAGGAGCACTTGCATATTGCCATTTACCACTTTATGCTAAGTCGATAAAGATGATGGATTTTGAAGTTGCTGGTTACTCATAAAATGGCCCATCATGTTCATGAATTGCAGCATCTGTTTTGCTACATTGTTATTGAAAGGATAAACAACATCAGCATTTGGTGAGATAGTTTCATTGTTGCTATGTGTGTTTTGACGAGCTCCATCATCTTGGGACATGTTATTATTATTTTGGTTGTGACTCTCCATGCCCTTAAGAAATAATTAAATTATTAATAATTTTATTTCTACTATGTCCACCAACTTGAAGTTCAACCCTGTGACGACCCCAATATCGATAGGAGATTAACCCAACATCGGAGCGTCACCACAGCATCTAATACTGAATTAGAGGGAAGCTACCTCAATTACTAGATGTTGTGTTTGGCCAAGGATCATGAAGAGAGTCTTAAGTTTAGATGAGAAAATAAAAGAAGAAGAATGCATATGATAAACATGTTTACAAATGCATGTATACAAATGATAATTGTAAGTATGTGCAAAGGCAAGTAATCATATATCAAAAGAAGTAATTGCAATTACTTAAAATTAAAAGAATGAAATATGTGAATGAAGTTACTTGCAAATTTACATGTAGTAATTTAATAATTACAATGAAAAATCAACAATAAGAATTTACAATTTATGAGATGCATGTACAAATATCCTTCAAGTAAAGATAGATGCAATTAATTACATATGACAATTAGATTTATGAGCATGAAATATTTATGCAATTCATTCATTTATCCATTTATCTATTTATCCAAACCAAGCAATTTAAGTAAGAAAAGATCTAATTCCAACATAATATAAGTAATGAGAAAGCTATTAAATTAAGTTATTACATGCCAATTGATTTAAAGAGCAAATAAAAGACTCTCTCACAAAAGTAAAGCAAGTAAGTAACATTTTAAGTGAAAGCAATTATGATAACTTTAAGTACTTGGTCCAGATCCACTTGCATCCAAATGCACTTGATCTATCATATTTTAACATTTAAGTATAATATGGCAAAGCCAATAAAAAGAAAAGTATAGTTAGACTAAACAATGTAAGTACATTTTAAGATTGGGCTAAATATTTTAATAGCTTAATTGGATATCACAAACTAGTTTACAATATGAAAGTAAGCAGTAGAGCAAATTAAAGCATTTAAATGAGGAAAAGAAAATAAGGAAAATAATAAGAAAGATTAATGGAAAATAAAGTGAGTGAGAATACTCACAAGTTTAGATATTCTAGCTTGCAAATAAAATGAAGGCAAAATCATCTTAGATAGGCTAGAAAAGTACTAAAGTGCGTATAACATCTCCCGGGTCGAACAGCCACCACCTCCGGTGGACGAGTCTAGAGAATATGAGAAGCGGAAGCGTCTAACAAAAAAGTCAGACCTTAATATACAAACTTTTCATCGCCCAGCTCGAACTGAACGCAGCAAAGACCGCTACTAAGAAGAAGATAGAAAAGCCTCGGTTTCAACTCCAGACCCTTTAGAGTTACTTAGTTAGGTTGAGAGATTAATTCAGAACTACAGAATACGAGAGGCCATTAAATTGATTTAGGAAAAATCATCATCATATTTTATTAAACTGAAGTTATTTTATGAAAGTATTCATTCTGCGGGCAAATACAGAATGAAGCGAGGAGTTAAGCACATCTGCCTAATATGTAAAGGAAAGTGGGGTTCATAACAAATAACACTCACATTCACCCTCTGAGAATGTGAGGTCTCTTTATTACTCCTAATTAGCCCACCCTTGGCTTAACAAACATTGCAAACTCATATAATTCTAAATGTCAAAGTCTTATTTGTGCATAATATCTTATATAAAGGTGTTAAATGAAATAGGCTCAAAGCTAAGAAAGCATTCAAGGAAAAATTCAATAATTGCAAACTATGTGATATCCAAAGTTATCTAATTTTAATGATCTACTTAATGATTAGAACTAATTGAGCTTCTAATTAACTTAGAGATATTGATCTTAAGTCAATTATAAGTAACATGTGTTATTGGGGTTTTGAAAATAATAGTTTTATTTCAATCTATGAGATGATAAAATACTTTATAAGTATAATAATGCTAAATTAAATTAATCCTCTCATTATCCTAGACCATAAGATTGAAATAGATTAACTAAATCAAGGCTTAGGGAAGTAGTTAGGAAAAGTTGAGATTATGGAATTACCATAATTGATGAAAATGAAAGTTAACGTCCTATACACTAAACTCCTACAATTAAGTTGTAAATAAAAGAACTTGTAGCGCCTCGCCCCATCGCCACGCTCAAAAAAGTAAAACATATCGACGGTGGAGCGGCGCGCCACTCGGGGAGGACTATCCCGTCTCCCCAAATGGCTGAAAACCAAACCCATCTGAAGGGCTACTGACTCAAAACTCAATGAGGGTTGAGAGCTAATACTTAAGATAAGAGTAGTATCCTTATCTTAAGTATTAGACCAACACATACATTAGATGTAAAACATATGAGAAATCCAATATATGTATAAGATATCAGCATTTCCAGTATACTGATCTAAGCACAATACTAAGTATAAGTAGTATATAATAGAGTGCAGAAGATAAATAGTCATCCAGAGACATTCATCACAGAAGCTGTATAAAATATTTATCTCAGAAAAGAAAAGAAAATATATCCAGAATTATTACAAACAATTTATTGAAATACAGATATTGGAGCTAAGTATTGAATTGAAATAAACTAAGTAGAAATATAAAGCTAAAAAAGATTCCACTAGTACTCCACGGGCTCCTCCTGAATTCTCTTGACATGGCTCAATATACTGCTCAAGATCTAGCAAATTATTGGATTCCAAAAGTATGTATAACACATCGAAACTAATCTAAACAGCTCTAATTATTCATTTAACATTTACATAATATAAATAAATCTACATAAAAACTGTAAAATAATTAAAAGTATAAAACTGTATAAAGCTATACAAAACTAAAATAAAGTAAAGTAAAGCTGTACTGAAAACTGAATACATAAAGTAAACAAAAACAATAATGGATCTGAAACTGAGTGATAACATATAAGATTATGTTGTATGCCACTGAAACTGTACATCTGAATATGCCACAATAATGTATGCTATTGATATGCAACCAAAATATCACTGAACAGCTATGAGTCATACGATTTAATGTTTACATACACCCAGTTGGTAACTGCAATGCCAATGGATCCTAAAATTCCCCAGTCAATATATACAATATTCTGTAACCCATAAATCATCACTGATACTCATATATGATTAATAATACATGAACATCATTCTTATACTCATGCTCATGCTTCTAAGCTACATGAGATAAATCCAAAAATCCAAAAATGCTTTGAAATCTGATAATGAATTTAAAGTCTCTATTATGCAGAATTCTTCTAAGAAAAATTTGTCCTAAATTCTAACCTCAATAATTAGTTAAAGTTGAGAGTTTACTTAAAAATCATTAAATGGGATGAATGTATACACATATTTAGCATGTTTTCAAGAAAGGTGATTCTTAACTCTTAGTTTGATTAAGCCACCCTAACAAAGCGATCTTCGATAGAAGGCATCACCCAATAGTGATGTGTATCTCAAGCTAAGTTATTAAGATACCCAACTCACAATCACACCTAGTGTCCTAAAAAAAGTGACTTGAATCACTTAGTTTTCTTAAGCCACACCTATTGAAGCAATCTTTGCTAGGAGGCATCACCCGATGGCAATTTGTATTTTAATCAAACTAAGGAATGAGTCCCTATTTATAACACTCTTAAACTTAGAAGATTTACTATAATGTGACTATATTTGTCCAATCCCTTGGGATAGCTCCTGGTCATAAGTCCACATTGGAGTGAATTAACTAATCCTAATATTACTGAAGTAATATAGTACTATAGGTATACCTTACTATACCCAACCAATAATCTAGGTTTAGAAGATTCTATTTAATCAATAAGGATTATCAAAGCTATTAATCCTTACTATAATGGGTGAGTCCTACACAAGGCTCTAAGGATGTGATCAATGTGATCACTCAAAGTTAATTTCTACCGCAAGGGAGATGTTCCATTCTAAGTGCTTTGGGTGATATGTACCGCAAGGTATCAAGTTCAACTTCTAAAGTTATGAAGGATCATCTAAGTTCTTACCTCAATAAGTTACAAGTTCTTCCTACCTTAATGTATCAATAACTAAGGTCTTTAAATATTTCAAGAACAATCCTAAAACAAGACCTTTAAGATCTTACTTTTCTACTTCTTAAGTTAACATTCAAAGATTACTTATTAGACTTGGATTAAAGTGATCTAATTAGATGATTAAATTCATCTGATCCTTTTCTATTCTACAATCATGGGACAAAATTAAGAGTATTATTAGAGTTAGACATTTCATGAATCATTATAATTTTATTATCCACCTTATGAAATAGTCTTATATAAGAGAAAATCAAAGATCCAAAGTTTAGATTCAGATGATTTAATTACCCAGATTTAATATTAACCTTAGTACTTCTAATTCAATAATTTAAGATCAATACTAAATCAAATGTATTAATGGAATAATATCAAATGAATTATCTTTCAATCAAGTTACTTGATTAAGGGATTAAGGTTTAGGTCTTAATCAAGACAAGTTAAAGTTTAGCCCCTTGCCTTACCAAAATTAAGACCAATGGTTGATTTAAAGATCAATGACAAATTAACATATTATTGGTGTATTATTGATGTCAACTTTTAGATTTTGATTAAGTATCATCTACTTAATCAAGTTCTTAAGGTTCTACCATCAAGTATAGTTTAATTTCAATTTAAGCACATGTAGGTGTCCAATTAAACATTAAAGTTCTCTAGCATACATCCTAAAATCAAGAAAGCATAGGAATGTAAAGATGACATAACATAGGAGGTAATTAAGGCTAATCAAATCCTAAATTAAACCAAAAGGATTAGCACTTGATTACAATTCAAAAAGATTTAAGTTTCATGCTATTTGGTTATTAGATATACTTAATCAATACAAGCATTCAAGGATTCTATTCTTTAATAGGAGATTTTAAGCACATATTAAAAGGGCAATTTTTCAAAATTGATTTTTACACAAAATTTTATGCAATGCTCAATTTTAACAGTGAAGTTTTGGCCATTTCAGTCATTTCTGGGCAGTTTTAGAAATTTCTAGGCACTATGGCGTGCTGCGGCGCGCTGCAGCAGTTTTAGGTGCGCTACGGCGGAAAATAATGCTATGGCGTGTTGCAACGCTTTTGATGCTACGACACGCTACGGCATGGCCAATCCGAGAGCTGGATGCTATGGCACGCGGCAGCGCTTTCAGGCGCTGCGGAGCGCTATGGCAGGTCAACTAGCGAAAACACTATTCAATTAATTTTTCTTCTGGTTTCATATAGTTTTCTAGAAATGACGCTGTAGCCCACTGTGGCATGCTGCAATGGTCCAACTTGCAGGTTACTATTCAATTAAATTTTCTCTTGATTTCCTATAATTATTTTTGAAATACCGCCGCAGCTCGCTGCGGCGTGCGGCAGCGGTCTAACTTGAGGGTTACTGTTCAATTAGTTTATTTATCGATTTTATATGATTTTTCCCAAAATGACACCGCAACCTGTTGCGGTGCACTGTGGCGCACTGCAGCAAAAACTATTTGAACTTTGAGCACTACAGCGCGCTGTAGCGCCTGACGGTGATTTCACCTGTGTGAAAACTGTGAAGGGTCACATTTCAAGCTCAAATACTCTCAATCCAAAGCATTTCATGAGCGGTGCCATATATCAATGGAAATGTATTTCCGATACATTTCTATCGATACCAAAATCAACACAAATTAATTATTCTAACTATACGAATAATAGAGTTAAATGTTTGGGTATACAAAATGAATGAAAAATAGAGCATGCGATTTTCATAGTAATATGATGCTTTAATAAACCTCAATGACTTCCAAATATAATTATGAATCTTCTAAAGATACAAAACAACATGATAGCAATATAAAGTAGATAAGGAAGGGGAGCAAATGGGTACAAGGAGAGTAAGCAAAAGGGTACCTTAGCCTAGCGAGAGAAAGAGGAAGAAAACTCTATTTTCTTCAAGACCTTGGAGAGGAGCTAAACTTCTTCTTCTTCATCAAGCACCCAAAGAAGGAAGAAGGAGGGAGGAGGAGTTCAACTTTTGCAAAGGGAAAGAAGAAGGAGTTTAAGCCCCTTCTTAAAGGAGGAGAAGAAATGATAAAGTAGGGGGATAGGCCATCATGAGCCTAGGGAGAGGGAGGAGGCCATCATGCTTGCCTAAGGAGGGTATGGGGAAGCCAAAAATGGAATGGGGGCTGTCAGTAAAAGCAATTAAGAAAATTGATTTTTCTTAATTAAATAATTAATTATTTATTTTCTAAATTGCTAAAAATTTAGATTAAATAAACGCGCTTTGAAAATTTCCAAAAATTTATCCTTAGCTAATTTGGGGGTGAGGAATTCAACGGCTAAGTCAAAATTTGATTCTGACAATTATTTAATTATTTCATTTTCCAGTGCATTTAATTATATTAAAATATTCGCGAAAATCCGACGACTTCCAAACACGTCCAAAACATCACCCCTAGCTAATTTGGGGGTGATGATCGCAGTGGTGAAGTTGAATTTCAATTTCCAGGTCAAATTAAATATCTCAATTTCCTAATTAATTAAATATTAAAAATAATCCAAAATATTTAATTTAGCTCTGAATCACACCAAATCTTTGGGGATTGGGTCTAATGACTTGATGAACTTAATTAAGATACGGTTAAGCTAAAATTAAGTTGGGTAATAGCCTTGGGTTATTACAAATCTATCCAATCAAATACTAATCTAGCTAAGTTAAGGTAAAAAGAAAGGTCTAAAAGAAAAGGAAAGAAATGATTTGGAAGTTACAAACTCTACACTTTACCATAAGTTTTAAGTAAATGAAATCTATAAGATTTATAAGCTATGCTAATGAATTAAGGACTCCTAATCTAAAAACCTTAAGGGACTTAAATGAGAATTTCAAGAGCTAAAGGTGAGTTGAGTTAGGATTCAAACTAGTTACTTAGAGTTAATACTAATAGATTCACAATCTATAAATACACAAGCATTAAGGTTATACATACTTAGTGGGTACAATAACTAGATCTAAAGATCACCTATGATTCAAATTATGAATCAGTCATATAACTTCTCTTTTATGGTTAAAAGATGAATCAAATAATTTGCTAAAGTATTCAAGTATCTAAATTAAGAGAGCTAAGCTCTATTCATGCAATTAAAATTGACATGAAAAGTAAATAATGTGATAAGTTTGCTGTCATAAGATTCAAATTCCTAAAATAAGCAATTTAAGAAACTAAAAAATTCTCAAAATAACACTAATTGAGGAGCCAAAAACCTAAAATTTTCATAAGTTATCCAAATGAAATGATATACATATTAATGAAATCCTTATAAAATAAGGAGAAAAATGACACTAAGTAGGTCAAAATCAAATAATGTTGGGATTTTTAGGTTTTTGGGACTCCTAATTAGGATTAAAAAGTGATTATGAGATCTAGCATTCAAAACCTAAATTAGATCTCATAATATTGCCCCTCACACTATTGTTAGTGAAATAGACTATTTGATTATTTAATTTATATATTAAATGATTAAATTAAGTCATATATATTATTGGAATTAAATTATATTTAATTAATTAAATCTAAAATAATGATTAAATAAAATAATAATTAAAATAGAAATTTAATGGCATTTTATTAATCTACACGTTCTTGCAAACAAAATGATATATAAATTTGTATTATTTGGATGTGTATATTAAAGTTATGATTAAATGAAATTCGCATTAATTAATTATTACTAAATAACTCATAATCATTTAATTTATTACATCATAAAAATTAATGCACTACACGAAATATAATGGCACAGAAAATATAGAATGATGGTTGTCTAACAAGTAAATCAGGATTGGCGGCGGTGTAGAAATTAGCACTCAAACTGACACGCATCAGCCAGCAATAGGTTCACGAGAAAACTGTGGGGCCCGCTACACAGTGCAAAGGACCCGCAGTTGAACCACTCCGATTCAGCGGGAGAACTCGGACTGCAGCACACGCAATCAAGACCGCTTCGTCCCCAATAGGGGCTTGCGAGGAGCACCCTAGGGTTAGACCTCCTGGTCAAACCCGGGGGTCTTACGAGACGGCCCGCACACCGGCGTGAAGCCCTCGCCGTGGCCAACCTAACGGACCCAAGGTTAATCTGTGAGGTTAATGGTAGTGGCAACAAAATGATGTCCTAGATCCCTATCAACAAAACCCTAGTATATACTATGGATGATTTGGCTAGCACAAACTCAATTAGGCTCCAACGAGTGCGATCGTGCTTCGATAGCTCGATTAGAGTCTTGGAATAGCATCTAAGAAAATCAATTTAACAATCAAAGAAGAGATAGGTACCTAGTAGCCATGCAAAGTTTAAGTTCCGCCGACTTATGGTTCAAGAAAATGCCTCAGATGAATCCTTTGACTACAGCTCCTCCATGCCTCCAAAAGTTGAGTAACATAAGAAATGATCAAATGGAGAAAGAAGGGAGCTTAAGAGGCCTAAGATGGGCTCAGGAGTCAAGCTGGAGCAGCCAAACAATCATTTCTCAGGCGAGCAGCGATCGTGCAAGGAAGACATACAGGAGAGGATCTCAGCCGTTGGATCAGACATGCGATCCAACGGTCTGATTAGATTCACGCACATTTGCCACCTGATATAACCTAAATATCGTGCGACGGATCAGATTGCACGGGACCGCTGTCCCATGCTTGGCTTCCCGCAGCGGATCTCTGTGATTATAATAATATAGCCTTTAGATATTAAAATTATATATATATATATATATATATATATAATTTAATTTTTTTATTTAATTAATTAATTTACTAATTAATTTACTCAATTTAAGTAATAAAACGAACTCCAAAAAATCCCAAAAATTCACCCTTACTTAATTGAGGGGTAAGGAATTCAAAAATAAAATTAGATTTTTGATTAGAGGTCAATTTAATTATTCTAATTTTCTGAGTATTTAATTATGATTAAAATAATCGGGGGAAATTTGACGACTTCCAAACACTTCCAAAATACCGTCTTTAACTAATTTGGGAGTGATTAGTTGAATAGTAGACTCCAATTTTGATTCTGAGGTCTAAATAAAATAGTGGTTCTCATAATTATCAGAAACCTAGGAAATATTGGAAATTGCCAAACGATCTATAAATTGCACGAAACTTGAAATGGAGACTCTTAATATTAATATAAGAGTAATAAAAGAAGATTAGTATTAATTAGGTTACTAACTAATGGGTAACAACACTAAGATTATTACAAACCCTTAATTAAACATATTATACTATAATATTTTCAAAACTTTATGCATATTGTTTGGCTTTGATGAATTTTTCTTATATTTTCTCAAACTTTGCTATGATACCAATTTGTGACAGCCAGAGAATTGAGTTTGAAAATTTTCAAGGAATAATTTATACTTTGAAAATATACATTCATGATAGTAAAGAAAATAAAATATATAAATGTCCATAATTATATTCAGAGTCATCCATATCAATTACATAGTTTATAATTATTGCAAAAGACGTTTGAAATTTTAAAATATCTTTATTTTACTCACTTTTCAAAATTTTATCCTTAACTTTAATACAAGAATATCTTCTTAAAGTTTAATTATCAAAACTTGAAATATTATCAACAATTACTAATCAGGTAAGAGTATGTAGGCAATTCTTATAAAAATTATGTTCTTGCATCCTATAATAGGCATAAATCAATATAAATATGATATGAAGAAATTTTTGCATCACAAGCAAGAAAGTAAAGTATTTGCTAAATTAAATTAACTTTTGTCCTGCATGTTAACATTGAAATTTAATATATAAGAAATATGAGATAAATTTTATCATAAGCATTTGTAATATAAAGTCAAGTTTGGAGACCCCTGAGCCCAAATGGGTAAACCCATAGACATAACATTTAGAAAGCTTTATCGCTAACTATCGGTAGCTTATTCAAAATTAGGAACTGAAAGGTGTGTCTTTCCTTTGGATTTTCCCACTTCTTAAAAAAGACTAAATCCCTCCACATGACACCTAGGGGCTGCCAACAGGTATAATCTGCACATATTCTCAATATTGCTTTCTATCCTCCAAAGATAAATACCACAATAATATAATATATTTCATCTCTTTATTACATGCCTTATGATAATATTTTTATAAATTAATAAGTGGTAATCATATTAGAAACATAAGTAATATTCAAATGAAAATGGCTCAAACTAGGTATGCTAAAATAAAACTTATAAGTATATCTATGTTCCTGACTGTTTTGATAAAGCATAACAAAATCAATTCATTTGATCTTCCAAATAATGATTTAATTCATTCATTTAATATTTTATGATTTAACATTATTTATTATTTATTAATATAACCTTAGGTTTATAAGTAATAAATTTATAAATTTAGGCTTTTAAAATAAGAAAATGATCTAAATATTTTTAAATTGATTTTGAATCATTAAGTTACTAATTTAAAAGAAAAAGAATAGAATTAAATTATTAAAATTTGCTTAATTTAAAATTTGGCCAAAATGACCAAAATGTTCCTCTTAAAGGGGTCTAAAAAATGATTTTAAAAATTATGGCTCCAAATTAAATTTTATTAATTCCAAATATTTTCTTACAGTCTAATATGAAGATAAACATCAAATATATTCAATTTGGCTAAGTTTTAAAGATAATGAGCTTAATTTAGGATTTAAGCTCATTATTGGGTGATTAGTGAGTGATTAGTAAAATTAATTACAGAAAAATTATTTTGAATATGCCAATGTGCTTTTCTTTATTTTTTTAAGTCATTAGAAACTTAAATTTTGAATTTTGAATAATTAATGAGTCTAATATTCACTAATCTATTTTTAGAGTAATTAGACTAAATTAAAAAATATAATGATAAAAATTAAAATTTTCTTATAAATTAATATTCTTTATATTCTTTTGATCAATATGAAATATTAGATCATTATATTTGGATGTGATTTGACTAAGTTATGATATTATCAATATTTAGAGTTAAGTAGTTAATTAGGCAAAAAGGTGATTAGTGAAACTAATCATCAAATAAAAAAATTAATAAAATAATTTTAACTATAACATAAGATGTTAATAAATCTAAACATTAATTTAAATAAAAATTGAATATACAATATTCATTCTTATGGAAGTAAATTTAAAGTTTCCAAATACATATATTTTTATCCTAATATAAGATGTTATTTTACAAATTTTATTTAAATGTGATGATATATCTGAACATGAATTTAATAAAATTTGAACATATAATATTCATTCTTATAGAAACAAATCTAAAGTTTCCAAATACATATATTTTCATCATAATATAAGATGTTATTTTACAAATCATATTTCAATATGAGAATAACTATAAATATTAATTCAAGTAAAAACTAGAATATGTGAATCTCATAATTAAGTAAGATATAATTTTGTAAGTGAATTTAAATCTAAACATTAATTTAAATAACAATTTGAATATATTACATATATACCATCATCCTAATCATTAGTATGAACATAAATATTTAAGAAAACCTTATTTTTCTTAAGTTTAGATATAATTTGCAACTTTCTCATGACATATGATTGATTTATTTCTATTTCATAAAATGATTTAAATTAAATCTAAGTCATCACCCATGACTTAAAATTAAACTTAAGCTTAATACAAAATAAAGATAGGGGTATCTTTACAATTTATTTGCTCACCTTGGGACTAAAGAGAGAATGGAGGATGATGATGGCTTGCTAGAGTTTCTATCATCTTGATGGGAACTTGAAGTCCTCTTGATGCTTCTTTAGTCTTTGAGAATATGTAGGGTGAAGTGTCCTAACTTAAGAAAGAAGTATGAGAGAAAGAGATGGAGAGGGCTTTGACTACTTGCTGAAGTTAATAATGGAGCCTTAAGGGGATAAGAAAGTGTCTAGCACTTGTTATGATTAAGTGGATTTCAAATGTAAGCATTAGGATAGATATAATGGAGAGTATTTGATCTTGGAGAGCTTAAATGGTTATAATTGGATGGTGCTCATTTTGTCATCTAATGAAGAAAATATATGTTATTATATGAATAGCATATTTCTATGTATAGAATTAGGATGAAAGTTTTTGTAAATTTTTTGTTTAATTTGTCCTAAAGTGATAAAAATGAAACTTTAATGATCCCTTGACCAAAAAAATTGCCAAAATATCAAATTGAGATGTCCATTAGGTAGTTCTTGATGAGAGGATTTCATAGACACTAAAATTGCCCAATTTGGATCAGTGCTTGAGCCGAAATTTGCATTTGAAATTTTATATTTTTTCTTATTTTTTATTGACCCGTCTGTTAACGACACTATTAAAGAAGGCATTACCGCCACTAACGGCGGTTGCTTTTATCTCGAATGGAATCAGGCGTAGATTCCATCAGCTCAGTCCGCTTGAGTGGCATAAGACGGTAGCCGTATGATCCGCTTTGATAGACGACGTCGTTGACGCGCGCCGTCAACGTGACGTTAATGCTGTTAATGCCATCGTTAACACCATTAACAACTTTTTTTTTTGTTAAATAAGTTTCAAAAAATCTCAAAAATTCACCCTTGGCTAATTTGGGGTGATGAGCGCAATGGCGAAGTCGAATTTTCAATCCGATGTCAATTATAAACTTAGATTTAGTAAAATTAAGCATTGTATGAATGTGTAGGTGAATTTCAATGAGAAATCTACCATCTTACCCTAAAATGGCATGTCCTAAATCTCTTAAGTATTTACCTAAATATTTTTGTGCAAAATGTTAATATTAGAATCTTTGATTGCTTGTATGACCAAGTAGAACTAAATAACTAAATTGTATGAAACTTAAGTTTCTTAGATTTGTAATCAAGTGCTAATCTATTTGGTTTGATTTAAGATTTAATTAGCTTTAATTAGCTTCTATTTATGTCACTTTATATGCCTATGCTTTCATAATATTATGGTGTATATTAAAAAACTTTAGCATTGATTGGACACCTTGATTTACTTAATTTGATATTAAACTATATTTGAACATAAGAATCTTAAGAACTTAATTAAGTAAAGGATACTTAATTTAAATTTGAAATTTGCCATTAATAATACACCAATAATGTATTGATTGGTTATTGATCTATAAATCAACAATTGGTCTTAATTGGGTAAGGATAGGGGTTAAACCCTAACTTGTTTAATTAAGACTTGAATCAATAATCACTTAATCAATTAACTTGATTGAAAGATAATTCAACTGACATTATTCCAATAATGTATCTAATTTAGTATTGACCTTAAATCATTAAATTAGAAGTGCTAATATTAATAATAAACTTATGTGATTGAAACATCTGAATCTAAGCTTAAGATCCTTGATTTTCTCTTATATAAGACTCTTAACATAAAAATGACAATAAAATTATACTGATTTATGGAATGATCTAATCTTAATAATATTCTTGACTTTATCCCATGATTATAGAATAAAATGTGATCAGAGGTCTAACCATCTGATCTGATCAATTTAATCTAAGCCCAATAAGGGAACCTTATGAATTTAATTTAATTGTTAAAAGTATAAGATCTTGATGATTTTGCTATAGGAGTATTTTGAAATGTCTAAAGGCCTAATCAATAATAATACATTAAGATAGGAAAGGCTTATTATGATATATTGAGGAAAGAACTTAGATGATCCTCCTTAATCTTAAAAGTTGATATTAATCTTAGAATGAGAATTCTCTCATATGGTAGAAACTTATATTGAGTGACATTTTGGTAACACCCTTAGAACCTTGTGTAGGATTCATCCCAATGTAGTTTGAATTCATAGCTTTGGTGGTCATTGTTGATTAAATAGAATTGACTGAACCCAAATTATTAGTTGAGTATAGTAGTGTATACCCATACTACTGGATTACTTCAGTAGTAATCAGGGTTTGTTGATTCACTTTAATGTAGGACTATGTCTGTGTTCTATCATGCAAGTTTAGTCGGATATAGTCCCACTTAGAATAAATCATCCAATCATAAGAGTGCTATAGTTAGGGACTTATATTATTAATTTGTTTGAATAAAAATTGCCATCGGGTGATGCCTCCTATCGAAGATCGCTTTCATAGGTGTGGCTTCAAACAAACTAGGTGATTTAAGTCACCCCTTTTAGAATACTAAGTATGCTTATAATTAGGGTATTTAATAGCTTAGTTTGAGATACAAGTCGCCATTGGGTGATGCCTCATATCAAAAATCGCTTTAATAGGTGCAGCTTAAGCAAACTAAGTGTTAAATTGACCTTTCTTGAAAATATACTAAATATTTGTATGCAACCTTTCCAACTGATGATTTTAAGTAAAATCCTAATTAAAAACAATTATTGGAATTTAGACTATGAGTTTATATGGATTCTGCATAATGGATATTTTTGATTCATTATCTGATTTTATAACATTTTCTAAATTTTTGGATTTTAAGACATGTAGTGTAAGAGATATGAGCATGAACATAAGTATGATGTGTGAGTATTTGTAAAAATTTATGGATTACGGAATGTTGCATACATCGATCGGGGAATTTCAGGATGCATCGGCATCATAGTAAATTGTATTCCCAACCGGATGTATGTAAACATTGGACCGTATGACTCATAGCAGTTCAGTGATATTTCGATTGCATATCAGTGGCATATAATATTGTGGCATATTCAGATACATGATTTCAGTGGCATACAGCATAGTTTTACATACTATTTACTCAGTTTCAGAGCATATACTATTTTTATTTGTTTTCAATATTCAGTATATAGTCAGCCTTACCTTACTTCAGTTTTATACAGTTTTAATTATTCATTTATTTTTATAGTCTTCATGTAGCTTTGCTTAATTTACTATTTTATATAAATAATTAGAACTATTTAGATTAGTTTTGATGTGTTAGACTTATTGTCTAACACAGTACTTTTGGGATTCGATAATTTACTAGATCTTGAGCATCATATTGAGCCAGGTCAGAAGGACTCAGGAGGTTCAGGAGGAGTTCGTGAATCCTTAGTGGACCCTCCTTCCGTCTTGCCATTTTTTTTCTGTATTTATTTCAGTTTAGTAGTTATACTTTATTTTAGTACTATTTTAGTAAACAGTTTGTAATAATTCTGGATGTATTTACTTTTTTGTTCTGAGATGAATATTTCTATTCAGTTTTATGATGAATATTCTGGATGTATGCTTAGCTTCCACACTCTATTTATATATTACTTATACTTAGTATTGTGATGTGATCATTATACTGAAAATGTTGATTTTATACATATATTGGATTCTTTATATTGTATTTTAAATTCAATGTATGTATTTGTCTAATACTTATGATAAGGATACTACTCATATCTTAAGTATTAGCTCTCGGCCATCCTTTGGGGTTGAGTTAGCAGCCTTCAGTGTTTAGTTCAACTATTCGGGGAGATGTGATATTCCTTCCCGAGTGGCGCACCGCTCCGCCGCCGAAATCGATCATGTTATCTCTTTTGTGCACGGCGACGGGGCGGGGAGCTATAATAAAAGGCATGAGAAGAAACTAATAGAAAGGCCAAACTATCAATATGACTTCAAATAAAGAAAAAAAACTCTTAGTATCATTTTCATATATAACAAAAGACTCAATTCAAGATAGCTCGGTGCATGAAGACATTTGGGCCTACAACATTAATCCATTACCATATATATAATAAAATCAGTAAGCAAAAAGAGAAAGTGTTGGGCATATTTTTGAGTTGATTGCGAGACTAAATCTATTTGAATTCTAATAATACATTTATTTTGTAAGCAATCCTAACCAAGCTGCCATTCAGCTCAGTTGATTTCAGGTGCAATGTTAGAATGAGTGTTACTTTATAATTTAGTACTTTATTTTTCTATTCGGTTCAAATTGATTTCAAGTTGTGGCTCGAAATCTAATTATTTTGAGTCGAACTAAATTCAAATTATGAGATGAATCATGCTAACTATTGCAATTACCGTAGAATAAGAGAAAATTAGAAAAAGAAAAAGACTAAGTCTTCAATTGTTATGATGAGTTCGACTAAAGCATTAAACTTGACAGATTCTTCTGCAGCTACAAAAACAGCTTCTTTGAGCTAATATCAAAATTGCTTTGAATACATTAATTATTTGTTTTCCTGCATTCCAATTTAGATCTTGTTCAATAAATAATAGTACATCTTGATAAATTACTTGAATCGATTTCAACATATTCCTCTTGATTTGAAATGAAAGTCTGCGGTTGTAATTAACGTTAGAGAATGTGGTCTTAGATAATTTACACATATAAAGCATAGAGAAATCAAGAATGCCGGATTTTGGATTGGGGGGATTTTAGCTTTTAATGTAGCAGCAAACGGGAGACGAATAGAGACAAAGAGGAGACAAAGGGACTCCAAAGGAGAGGCTGTTAATGTACACATCTTAAAAAACTAAAAATTTACCAAACCTTAGGCAATACAATTCCAGCTTTTGAATATAAATTTCATTCACTTTAATAAATAAAAAAATTTCTTTATGACATAAGATATGCAAATGACAATTTAAATTAATTTCCCTCCCTCAAAATAAAATGAATGATTGGTGAAAAATATACTAAAGATCAAAACATTTTATCAAAAATCAAAGCTACCATATCAAGCAATGATATTGAATTTTGGTCCATTAAATTTCAAAGCTTTAGGAAGTATCAAGAGATGATCCGTCAAATAATTGATCATTGTACACCTCAACATTGGAACATATCACAAATGAACTAAGTGTCATGCCAACTCGCCTTAAAAATTTTAAGGTGAGCATCTTAATTGCTACTTAAAGATTAAATTTATAACAAAATTATGTATGAATCCTCTTAAATCAAGCGCAGCGCAGTTAATAAAATTTTATAAAAAACTGATCTCAGCACACTTTAGAATTTATGCATAAATAGGAGAAAAATCAGACTGAATAAAAGATGCGACTGACAAATGAAGAAGAAAAAGCAGAGACAGAAATTATAAAATAATTAAACTTAAGCCAACCACCAATTAACAAAAGTCTAAGCCAGAGAAAAAGAAGATCGAAGAAAGGGATTACACAACGCAGCAAGTCAAGATCGCGGCGAAAGAGAATCCGAGCTGCTGTGCATCGCAGGAGAGGAAATACTCGGTTGATGGCTGCTGTGCGTTGCAGGAGAGGAAACTTTTTCTTTCTTGCAGAATACTCGAGAGATCGAGGAAGGAGAGATTGAGAAAGGGAGTGTTCGAGGAGACGGACTGAGAGATGGCAGAAGAAGGTGGAAGGCTAATAATTTTAACTTTTTAGTTTAGCTTTTTTTTCTATAAAAAAAAACTCAACATTAACTTTTCTTCTCTATTTTTCCACGGCTGCGGTTTTCTCACTGAACAGTGCCTCATTCTGTTTCTCTCACTTATATACATATATATATAATTATTGAAGGTTCTATTCTGCATTAAAAAGATTCAAGATGTTTTCTCATTAAACATAAAATAATATTCTTCTTATAAATAATTTTCAAAAGTGTGAAATTAAAATATAATTATGTTAAAAAAATTATAGTAGTCGACATTATTCATATGGGTGAAGATGTTCATGAGCTAAACAACCACAAATTCAGCATAATGCCTGCAAATTTCAGTAACAGTAATCTCCAAACAACAAAATTAAATTCCATAAAATAAAGCTATATTTTCTCAGAGTTCAGTAAAAAAAAATTAGAAATCAAATTTTAGTGATAATACCTAAGCCGAGGAGGATAGCAGGCAGCAGCACACAATAGAAAAAATAAGCACAAGTTCAGAAAACAAAAAAAAAAACAGTGGCCGATTAAGAACCAAAACAAAAGTTCATAATATCTACACAGTTATCCCGTGAAATAGAAACCTAAATTGTAATTGTTGAATAAATTAACCGAACAAATGTAGGGTTGGCCTTGCCGTCATCGCTGGCTGCACGCCCATTGCCTCTTCTTTGAGCATTATCGAGTCAAAAAATGATGAACTGTAGTTAAGGAAATACCTGATTAAACAACACAGGAAGACGACAACGATAGTGGGAAACTCCTCATTGACCGGAAAAGCAGAGTCAAATGATTCCCGGACGAGGCTGTTTCTGCGAAAGGCTGGGCTTTGCGACGGCTGGCGGGGCTGCAGTCGAGCAAAAGAAGACGACAATGACCGTCGTCGAGATTATAGGACGTGAGAAAGAATCATGTGAACGAGAGATATTAAGAGAAAAAACAGAAATCAGAGGCAGAGGAGACACCCGAAAGAGATAAAAAATGGAATCAGAAAGTGGAGAAGACGGTACTTTAAAATAAAAATACTAATAGATTTTTTTTTGCAAAATTTTTTTCTTTTTTTCTCCATATGCGATATTCTTATTTGATGTTCTGATCGCTCCCAATTATTTTCTCTCACCTATATATAATATTAGAATATTGAAATATATTCCCAAGCTTCTTATCCAAACCTAACATAATAGATATATAATTATTTAAGGAGCAATAGAAGTAGTAGTTTTTGACTTGCATTGATATGCTAGCTTTGTTCCTCTCCAACTTGGATCAACTCCAAAGTTTCAAATCATAACACATAAAATATACAAGGAATTGGATTTAGTTAGAGTAATCTAATTACTTGAGTATTAAAGTGAATTAAAATTAAATTTAAAAAGAAAATAAATAATGACTAATTTAAATAATGAAGAGTGAAATATACACCGCCTCTTACTATGAAAGCTTAAGAGGACTATATATTGTAAATATTTCTTATGGTGACAACTCACATTAATAGAATTACAACGCATTTTTTTATCATATGCCAAATTTAGCATCTCATGAATCAATAACACGAGAAGTTAACTCATATACCAAATTTATACAATAACTATAAGAAAAATACAACAAAAATTAAAACTTGATGCAATTTACATTCTTTTTTTAGCTATAAGCTTTTATAAGATTTCAATGGATCTCAACCGAAACGCGTAATCTATATGTATATATACATCACTTTGGTTGGCCTCATTTTAACTTTCTCTTTTTTGGAATATCTTTTTATCCAAAACATCAATTTAGATTTGTGCTGACTCTCTGCGTTCACCCTTTCGGCATTTCCTGTTTCAGGAACTTTCCATGGCTTCCATTCCTTGTTCGATTCAACTCTACGATTCATCTTCTTATGAAGAAATCGACGTTTCTTACTCGACCTGCTCTACAGAGAGGATTGCGTCATCATTTCACGCTATTCGGAAGTTCCTGCGTCAGATCCGGGCCAAGGTTGGCCCCGAAACACCCGTGAAGGTGATTGTATAATCGCGATCTCTATTAATTTTTCGCTTTCATGGCTATTAAAATGTCGAATTCTATTTTGTTGGCATTTAGACACGTTTGCGGATCTTTTTTTTCATTTCGGATCTTTTTTTCTTGATGAGTGTTGGAAATTTTTGTTTTGTGTACACTATGTAGTCATTTGTTCTGTACAATTTTTACTGTCATTTTGCATCTTGAAACTTTTTGTGCTGAAAATTGTATGATGTGGGTAAATTGTAAAGAAAAATAGTTTTTGATTATTTATTGCCTTTTTATATTTTCTTGTGTTATTAGAAATATGATATTTGGTTTAGAACTTTATGCTGTGTTTGTATGCTTTGCTAAAGTTTTTGTTCTAAGTATATTTTCAATGATTTATGAATTGCATCGTTTTGCTTAAAGAAATTGTGCATTTTCACTTGTTTTTATAAAGGATTTTGAAATATTGAAAATAAATTGTTTGCTTGTTAGGTATTGGTATATGTTTGTTAAATGATGAGAACTGATGGAACTGGTGATTTTCTTTAGATCATTGCTTGGATGCCCTAAAAATTTAATCTCAAAAGTTTATTGATATGATGCCAATGGTTGAGAAAAGTTGAAAGAGAAGCGTTCAAGGGAACCATATGATTTGGCCTTTGCACCAATCCATTTATTGCACATTGATTGCCACTATGTCATATTATTTTCTTGGAATATTTGTTTGGCCATCATAAGAAAATTATTTTTTATTCAATTTTGTCTATTATTGAGACTGTTTTGCTGCTTATAATTTTGAATTTGAGTCCAAAAGTAGATTTTTTAATGATCACTAATTTTTGAAAGCAAGAGTTTTATCTTGAAAAAGTTTGATGTCTAATAATGCTAGTAGTTTTTTATATATATGCTACTAGGTTTAATAAAATGGTAAGCATGTAATAGGAAAAATACAATCTGTTAAATAAAATGCTTTTAAATATTAGCACAGTAACAATTCATGTCTTGATATATGTATATGAAATTGTACTTGTTTATGAAATCTATTGAAAATGATAAGGTAATGTAGTTTTCTTAGGGTAGTACTTGGATGCCCTAGCAATTCAACTCCAAAAAATTGCTAATATGATACATTTGAGATAGATAAGGAGATTGTGAAACAAGTTATCGTGGGCTTGCATGCTGCATTACACTAATCCTTCCTCACACATTGGTTGCCAACACATCATAAAATTTTTTGTAAATTTTTCTAATTATTGTAGCAAAGTTCTTTTTATTCAATTTTGTCTCTCGATAAGGTAAGTGCTTTTGTTGTTTGTTAATTTGATTTGATTCTAAAAAATGTTGTTACTGTTAGAAAGAAAAAGGCTGTCTTGATTATATTGGGAAGCCTAATAATGCTAATAGTTGTCATGTATACGGTTGCAAGAGATAATAAAATACTGAGCAAATGTAATGAAATAAATTATTTATAAATATAATACTTTTCTTGATAATAAAAATTCATGTGTTTCACAGTTAATAATTAAAATGGTAATTTACAGCCTCGATTAAATGGTTCATGTTCTCTGACACTCTTACTCAAACTCAAGTTTGACTAGACTTTTCTAATTTCTTAATCTTGAGTTTGCCGAAAGGTTTTTTTACTTAAAGGAAGGCACATCTTAATCATTGACGAGATATTTAATGTGCATCGAGCATAAAGAGTTGACAATTGAAAACATTTTTTAAAAGGATGATGAAGTTAAATTTTTTTCTAGTCTTTGCACAGAAAAAGATAAGATCTTAGCATAATTTGATTGAAAATAGATATGGTAAGGGAAGATAGATAGGGCAAAGATCGGTGTAGGCAAAGAATGCTTAATTAATCGAAGTACAGGATGCCTTCTTTTTTTTCTGTGAAGGACATGCCAAAAAACATTAAAAAGGTTGGTGTACCCAAACAAAATTGGGTCCACGTAGGTCAGGAGCAGAGTATTAGGAGTTCATAGCTTTCTTATTAGTGGCATTGCACATATAATCAACAGTAAATGCATACCTTAACATTTTTTTTGCATCTATTTACATGTGAGTGGTGTTTTTGAGAGTCTTGGTTATTGTAACTATATATAGTATGGTTATTTTCTTATTTGTTCATCTTAAAGAAATTCCTAATTTTTCGTTTGCACTTTCTTGACAACTAGTATCTAACTTCAACTTATCGAGTGTGTGATCATAGTTGTACAATTTTCTGAGCAAAATACTAATTTTCTTTTCTAGAGAATTTAAGAATGTTATGTAAAATAGCATTATCGCTTTCATTAAGCTTGTAGGCGCTATGATCTTAAGCACATGCTTTTTCGAAAGAGTGAAATATTTTTTTCTAATTTCATAAATTCATTTTGTAATCAACTATGATTTTGACCAAAGATGTGTACTCCATTAAATTTTTATATCTTTTTTTCAATATAAATTAAGTGCTCTCTAATTTAAGAAAAAACTCATTTGAGTTTATTAAAAGTTTTCATCTCACCAGCTATCCTTCCTTCACTTCATTGTTAGAACTTGAAGTAAATTTTTCAGCGTCGAAGTCAAATTTTGTTGTTTGTATGGATATGCAAAGAGTTTTCTTGTAGTGATTTATTAAGGGAGTACATCAAAAGATGCTAGAAATTTATAATTCTCTTTCTTGTAGATGCTGGATCTCTTACTAAAAGCTAATTGATTATACCTCCATACAAAGTGTTGGGGAAAACTCTTACAACACTAGGTTCACTTGTGTTATTTTAGTTATGGAAGGGTAACACAATGTTTTCTTCTCTATGATCTTAAAAGAGATTATTTTTCAATAATAATATGACAATAAAAGGAAATAACAAGAAAAATACAACATGTTGAAGGGATCTTACAAGATCTTTTGAGACAACTAGTAAAACTTGGGAGATTTACTGATGCATTTATGGCTTGTGTGTATGGAGGCTTTATAAATAAAATGAAATACTTAATCAGTTGTTGATATGCCTCTTCCCTCACAAAGCTAATTCATTTGCTCAAACCATGCCTTCTTATTAATGAACTTAAGAAATCTGTGCTTTTTGCAGTGCTTAGTTACATGAATTCTTCATTTGGAGAGTTCATATAATATAAAGATGTAACAATTTAGTGCTTAACTTTCACTATGCTACTGTCTTGTTGATTGATGATGATGGCAGCCTCAAGGGTGAAGAAATTCAAAGGAAGTTTCAGAGGGCAGCCTCTAGCGACGTTAAGGAGTGTGGAACACTTGCCTTCATGTGACCAATGTTGAGATCGAGTCTTCACTCTTTGTAAGAAATTATGAGTCCATGTTAGTATTATGTTTCTATCATGTTATAGTATATGCTTATATGAGGAAGTGTTAGAATGTTGTGTTGAAACCTTTGTTGTGTTTATTAAAAAAATAGCATGAATTTTTTTGTCTGAGTTTCTTTAAAGTTTATTTATTAAAATATATTAATGGATAGTGCTGCATGTGCATGGAGTAATAAATATATTTCTTGAAAGATTTTAGTACCTTCCCTTATATAAGAATAATTATGCTTCTTATTTAAGAATGAGTGTGTATGCACATTTGCGCTCATGCGCATTGTTGTTTCTTGTTTGTTGAGTAAATAGCAAAGTGGTTATGATTGTAAACCGCTGATGTATCATGAGTGAGGATTTTTTTTTTTATGTAGGAGAAATTAAATAAATGCGTGAGAGAAAGAAACACTCACATAAGATGAACAATAAATTTATAGTGGTTTGGCTATAGGGCTTTTGCCCATTATGAAGTTTGGTAGTATTGGCACTATTGTATGTAAGGAAGCCCAAGTTAATAATCTTATGTTCTATTGTTACAATAGATTTATGGTATAAAGAAATATTAACTTAAAGAAATAGAACTCTCAATATGTTGTTGCTCCTGATGTTGCAGGTAAGCATGCTGCTGTACTACATCTAGCTTTGACAATTACTGAGGTGATTGAATGCTCAGACGCATAAAGTTTAGCTTGTTTGTTTATTGAGTCTACTCACAAGCCTATTTCGATATTAAGCTCGGCAACTTTGTTTGTTGTCTTACCGAGCTTGCTCACAAGCTTGTTATCGAGATCATTGGATAAATGAGCTTCAGCCGACCTTGAGCTCAAAAAATTTTAGACGAGTCTAGCTTGAGTTTAAGAAAATTCAGACAAGCCAAGCTTGATCTAGGTCAGCTCAACTTGATTACTCACCTAGATGTAGTAGGTTCTAAAGAGTTGAACCATTGTATATTGACCATATCTTCTCTGTGTGCTTGGTTATTATTTTCTTCATCTCATCTTTTACGTTTAAGTGGTTCGATAAGAATGACAATCACATTTTGAAGTGCATTCTGAGAAGGCAACTCAAAGATTTATTTACCTTTTCACAAATAATTAATAATATTTGATAATCGAGATTTTGCTCCTTTGACTTAACCATTGACAACCAAATTCTTCTCAGCCTACTATAGGTTCATCCACTTTTACGTTTAAGCTCTTTAAACCCCAACAACCGAGATTTATGAAGACTCTCAGACCCAAACACTCGCTTGGCTCATTTTGAGACTATGACATCATTATATCAGCTTTGCAATGAGGTCAAGTGTAATCCTTTTGCCACAACGCTCATTGAGGCAACAGGACGATGGTTTAATTTGTTGTTAGATGAGTTCATAATGATATTTTGGGAAGCTAGTAGATTTGTTTGTTAATTACTCTATTGTTGCAAAGCATCCGCTGAAGTTATCGCAAGCTTTGTTGAGGATAAGACAGAATGATGGAGTCTTTGTGGAACTAGGTAGCGAGATTCATTATTGCTAACCTGGCATTCATTAACAAACTGAAGAAATCTTGCTTCCAATTTTTGGAATTTCAAGAGGCCTCTAAGGTTAATGACAGTGTTTACCTAATGCCACAAAGTATATTAATATAGAAGATGATGTGTGCAATATCACATCAATATTAAGAAGACAGGATAATCGTTTGAGTCAGGATGATCAAATTACAAATGTAAATCCTCTCTTAAGAAGGCCAACAATTTTCCTATTAAGAGGTCATTAATTGGAGACCTTCCAGTCGGTAGAATAACATAGAATATAATGTTGGATCCCACTACAAGCATCATTATGTTGATGACCTGCTTTCATTAAACTGTAGTTTGGTGGACTTGTTAAGAAACATCGAGTACAAGCTGATTCACCAGTTCATTCATTATCGGGGGATGAATCTTGGGAACAATGACTAAAGTTTTGCTTATATTATAATGTGATCGGACATTCTGCTTATAGGTGCTTTGATTTATAAGAATTATTTGGAAATCTGATGAAGGAAGAACAACTTAAAGAACTCAAAATTGACCAAAGGCATGTGCTGCGAGGGAAGCAGAGAATTGAAAAGAGAATGGAGAAGCTAATAAGCGTGAGTGAACTGGTAAGGTGTGTACAAAGGAGCTACCATCGTTGCAAGTCACAAATAATATCAATGTGGCTGTGAAGCCCTTAAAAAGCTTTATTTAAAATTAATTTAATCGTTTTTTGATGATTGATAGAGCTAATGTAGTATTTGGAAGTACTAATCCTAAGGTTAGGAAAGTCAAAGTTTTAAGAGGCTTTGCTAGGAATTTGTCCAATCTTAAATACACCAAGATCACCTATTCGTACGCCTTATTGGCCTTTTTTATCCCCTTACATAGCATAATAATGGTTCAGGCTATTCTTGGAACCACACAAGTTTCTAGACTGCTTGTTGGCATTGGAAGCAACATAACCATCAATATGCTACACAGTTTATTTTTATTGAATCTGTTGATTCAATATCTTTTGCTAATGACTAGGAGACTTGTAAGTTTCAGTTGCTTGATCTGCGAACCTATTGGTGAGTTTCTAATCAAATTCATCTATCCATGAGTACGAGTTTATTGTCACAAGGGTTTCTTCGACAAGATACAACGACATCAACCCTTATTGAGTGCATTCAATGCGGTTATACTGACAAGTATTTGGTTGTCAAGTTTTCAACCAATTAAAGGGTTGCTACCATGAGGGAAGATCCCTTGACATTATGAGAAAACTGGTCAATAATGGAGTTGTAGAGACTCATGAAGCCTGAGAAGCGAGAAGATGACCATGATATTATATATATTGCATCAAAAAGACCTTATGATCATCACTAGGTCCCATGATTTTTGCCTAAAATGTCTTCAAATAGTTCATTAGCTTACTATTAGAGATACAACAAGTATATTCTATTGCCTTGTTGAAAAATTATTCATTTCGTTTTGCATTGAATACGAAGGATACACTTGAGGGAATTTGATGTATGCCTTCCTTAAGCTGCATGCTGATCCAAACAGGTTCCAATAACCAAAGATTGCAAAACTTTTCATTTGAGCAACCCTAAGCAATCAAAGATGAGGTTCAAAAGTTGGTTTCATTAGGGAAATTTAAGATCTTACATCGCTATTAAATGCGCTTAGCTTAAAAAGGTCGATGAAAAATAGAAGATATACATTGACTATAAAAGGGCAAATGACATTTTCCCTAAAGGTTCTAATCCCTTGCTAACTATACCAAACATTGTGAACTCAACAGTTGGGTTCAATGTGTTTTGCTTGACACTTACTCTAGATGCATCAAATAAAGATAGATCCTTAGATGAGAAAAATAATTATGTTTATCACTTCATTTGGAACAGACTATTATAAAGTTGTCATTTGGATAAAAAAAAAGAGGAATGCCTCATGGATAAGTTATTCTACACTAAAATATAGAAGAAATGTCGAGGTTTGCAGATAGTGACATCTTCAATAGCTAAAATTTTGATATATATATATTTGCTAACTCTGAGAAAACATTTGTTTAATTATATAAAACAAGAAGCTTAGCCCCGAGAAATGTACATTTGTCGAGACTTCGGGGAAGCCTCTTCGTTAAATGATTAACACAAGTGGAATAAATGCAAACCCAAGCAATTTTAATGATTGTTCCCCACACATATATATATAATAAATGAGAAAGCTTGCTAGTTAAATTGCTAGTTTAAGATGATATATTTAAAAATTTAAAGAAGAGAATGCCACATTATTCGATGCTCTTAGAAATTGTAATGTCTTATGACAGATTGTGAATACACGTCTGCACTCGCACGCAAGTGTACGTGGTCTGAAGTAATAATTGGAAGATAAGTTCCGAGATTTATCGTACTTAGGGAACGGTGTATTTTGTTATTAAGATTTATCTACTTTTAATAATATTAGATAATGATATTTTTGGGTTTTTTTTATGGCTCATAGTTAATGATACCAAGATCTTAAATTGAAGATATCAAGAAAGGAGAGTTGGGTTTTAATCATGCAAATTGTTATGGGGCTAGTGTTGGTATTCATATTTATTCAACTTTTAATGAACTTGGTTTCATGCTAATTTCAATTAAGTGAATATAGCATTCCTTAGATTGATCCTCTAATTTCAACTATTTCATGTCTAGTGCACAAGATGTACACATATGGGTTCGATCTTGGCACATAGACCCTCATTCTCATGTGATCAAATTGAGTTAATTAAGACTCCCTATGTCTAAGTTATCAAAATAATTATTTTAATTCAACTATCACATAAGCTTAATTTCCACACAATTAGTGTCACATGCTATATGCGCAGTTTAGCTAAGGAAGTGAATTATCGAGCTACATGGACTATGTCACAATCATCCATAAGCACTCAATAATTCCTTTTCCTCCTTTAATGTCTGCTGAGCTACGGAGCTTGATTTGGTGGCTCTTAGCTCACTTGGTTTCATGCTAATTTCAATTAAGTGAATATAGCATTCCTTAGATTGATCCTCTAATTCCAACTATTTCATGTCTAGTGCACAAGATGTACACATATGGGTTCGATCTTGGCACATAGACCCTCATTCTCATGTGATCAAATTGAGTTAATTAAGACTCCTTATGTCTAAGTTATCAAAATAATTATTTTAATTCAACTGTCACATAAGCTTAATTTCCACACAATTAGTGTTACATGTTATATGCGCAGTTTAGCTAAGGAAGTGAATTATCGAGCTACATGGACTATGTCACAATCATCCATAAGCACTCAATAATTCCTTTTCCTCCTTTAATGTCTGCTAAGCTACGGAGCTTGATTGGTGGCTCTTAGCTCACATGCATCGACCTCTTAACTGAGCTCAAAGAATAGTACCATTAAGCTCAAGAGCTTGTCACTGGGCTCTAAGCACCCTAACACACATATTCCTAGATTTATGTCAATTGGTGAGCTATGGAGCTCAAAGAGATTAATATTTCATATCAATCTCGAGGTGTTTACACCGAGAATCCTCCCGCAACGAACATGTGTTCGCGGCGAGGACCTTTATGTGCATTCCCTTAAGCTAGAAATGACTAATTGGTTCGATATTGTTTTTGTTATAAACCATTTAGAAAATATGATAAGCATTCATTCAACAGCATGAAAACACATGAAACATATCTAATTAAATAAGAAAAATATTTTTATTCATTGAAGAAGATTCATACAAATACCATAAGTTCTTTTTTCTCATTACATGATTTAAACACAATCCTTCTCAAGGAGAGTTTAGCCTTTCATTACACAAGAAGTTCAAGAAATAACAATTAAGGACATGAACCTTTGCATAGTTCTACTAAAAGAAAATTAAAGAAGATTTCTTAGAGGAACATTAGAAACAACCCTTGGCGTTCTCTAGATCCCTCTTTGTTCTCGAACTTCTCCCCTTCCAGCTCCTTGATGTGTTCTTCTTTTCTCTCCTTGAACGATTCTCCTTTCCTTTTTCACAGCTTAAAGAGGGGAACTCTCTCTTAGTCTTGCATGCCAGCTTAAATAGAACAACCCTCAGCCTTCTTTACAATCAAAGCTGTCGAGTTTTCAACTCCCTTGCTTTAATGGCATGCACTAAAAAAAATTATGATATTCTCTTAAAAAAATATAAGGAATTAATGGAATTGGGGTTTCAAATAGCTGGGGAAGGCAAAAGATTTGAGTTTGTGGCCTTCCCTATGCTAACTTTAATGCTGATCTTGGCTTGAAAATACGGCGGGCGCTGCAGCGCGCTGTAGCAGGCCGTGGCACGCTGTAGCGCCTAGCTTTCGGTCTGATACCGTTGTGGCGCACTGTAGCGACTGCATTAAATTTCATTTCATTTATATAATATTTGATCCCCTTTTATTCAGCTGCGGCGCGTGGTAGCGGATACTTTTAGAATTCTTCCAAGTCAAACTCCGTTGCGGCGCGCGGTAGCGATGAGCTTTCGAATCGAGCCCGTCGCAGCGCGCGGTAGCGGATCAATTAATCCTTATTTCAATTTTCATTCCGTTGCGGCGCGCGGTAGCAGATCAATTTAATTTTCATTTGCTGAGTATGGGTTCCATAAATGTCTCTGCAGCGCGCGGTAGCGATGAGCTTTCGAATTCTGACTGCTTTGGCGTGCTGTGGCGGTTTTCTTCCAGATTTTGCTCAGCTTATCTTTGTCTGAAAACATAGAGAAAACTCATCAAAGTAAATCATTCTAACATGAAATTGCTTGTATTACTTCTTTTATTTTATTATAAACCTTGGACTTATCATCTTCTCATGAACACGTGGGGTAATAGGGCTTTTGAATATTTAAAGGCATTTTTGGTCCATCTGCTTTACTTAATCACTATTCCTTTACATAAGTTCTAATCAAAATGCAATGAGCTTGGAGTTGCTCAAAAAAAGTGATGTGCATGTGCTCATTCACTTTTATAGTTGTGTGGAGAAGAACCATTCTTTTATAAGAAAGATCATTTTTGCCTTGGTTATTGCAGGTCGGCATTACCTCAACCATTTCTTGGTCACCAAATGATGGTTGCCACCAACCTACATTAAAGTCATGCCCTTAAAGGTAGATAATGCAATAAGATTAACCAAATGGAGTATAAGATTTTTTGACACTGATCTTGTTTTTAAAAAGATATAAAAGCCTAAGTGTTGAGTGATTTATAGTCAACCATTATTATACAATCAAGGAAGTTTATTTAATCAAAATGTTAATTTGGTTGGAAAGCCCTGTATAATGTTTGTTGATTGAGCATTAGGAGCACAAAGTATTGTAGTCACCTTTCTTTCAACTCCTAATGATGTGGCACTCATATCATTCATCACACTTAAATTTCATGCAATTAATAACCAAGCAGAATATGAGGCCATGTTAAACAAACACAAGCTAGCTAATGATGTTTTGTATAATAGCTTGAAGATCTCTATTGATTCCCAATTTGTTGTAAACCAACTCACTGGAACCTACGAGGTCAAAGATAAGATCCTTTTATATTTGGGAGTCATTCAAACTGAGATTCATAAATCTAAAGAAGTCTCTATTGAATGTAGTTCTCAATATGTGCAAATAATTGACCTTATAGCCAAATATGGTAATTTATGCAATATTATTGTCAAACTGTTTGACCAACCAATAATTTGATCATGAGAATCTTGTATGAATGTTGCAAAGGAGGCGAAAAACAATTAGAAAAAGGAGATCCTCAATTTCCTTGAGCATAGTACCTTTTTATTAAATAAGAGCAAGGTTAGATCCATCATTAAGGCACTTCATTTGGAATATTGTTTTGTAAATGCTCATATGATGATATGAGTTTATGATTGTTAGTAAAAGATGTGGCTTTGGAAATCCTGAATGACTCACAATCACTTTATACAAAATTTATTACAATAAAAGCTTTAATCCATAGCCATATTTGTCCATCCATTAAGAGGGATGCCAAAATGGTTGCCCAAAAATGTAAAAGAGTAAAACATAAATAGATATTATTAGAAATTCAACTTATCCATTATAGTTAATTGTTCTCTACTAGCCTTCTTCCCTTTAGAGAATACAATTTATTGATCATTTTCTAAACATAAGGCCAAAGAAATATGTTTTGGTCATTGATGATTATTTTAGAAAATGGGTAGAGGTTGTACCTTGGCTAAAGCTATATTTGAGATTGTGAAGAAGTCTCTTTGTGAACAAGTATTCCTTATTTTGTTTACCCATTGAGCAATGTTCTCAAATTTACATCTAACAACTTGCAAAATTTATGAATAAAAGAAATGTGCAACTAAGGTATTATCCTAACCATCATGTAAGGATTGCATGGAGGATGAATCCCTTTGTATGGTGTTTGGTAGCTTGATTCCTAAAGCTATTGAAGCTCACATAATGAAGAGGTTGTACTAATGGGACATTTGGTCCATGGCCATCTAGCTATTGATGAGTATAATTTTCAAAGATGATTGCATGCTAGTTTTTACCAACCTGTTTCCACATTGATTTAATGGTCAATGCCATTATTTCACATCAAGGGTCATTAAGACACTTTATTATAATGAAATTTTGAAATAACTGGGCTTGATGCTTAGGTGCGCTTAAGCGTCCACAAGTTTGCAATATAAAGAATGAACAGAGCTTTGGGTGCCTGAGTGCGCCCAAACATTGAGCATTGTTCAGAAGAAACCACATGAGACAAAAAATGGGCTACTGGGCACCCCCAAGCGCACTAAATAACTCTGGAAATTGGCGAGAGACAAAGAGCCCATCACTTATATGCACCCTTGTGCCTGGCCCAATTTTTCCATATCGCCTGAGAGAGAGAGAGAGATAGAGAGAAAGAGAGAGCCTGATGCTTAAGCTCACACTAGCTTCAGGGTCCATATTGTTTTTTAAGCTACAGACAAAAAGCCTGACACGTAGGTGCACAAAAGTGCCAAGCAAAGCGTGTTACATGAAAGAAAGAATCCAAATGAGATTTTAGGACATGTTTTGTCTATTTAGGGCTAGTTTTCATAGGGATTTGATTTGGCATCTTTGCTGCTCCTTATGATATAAAGATAATGGATAAATATATGGAAAAGAATTGTGGGTAAGCTAAGTAAGAGATATCAAATTTTCTTGTAAGGCAAGGGCTATTGTAAGATGAGAAGAAGAAAAATACCATCTTTCTTTTTGGGAGCTGGACAAGCTCTAGTATGAATTATTTACAAGTCAATGTTTCATTCTTTTAAGTAGAATATTCTTCCTGGTAGTGGCTCTATTATTTTTCTTCATCTTGAGATTTTCTATGTAAAAGATATGTGTTTGGGTGCTTTTATTTATGTGTTGAGTTTGTGTTTTGATTATGCTTGAGCTTTCTCTTTGGTTTGCTATTACTTTCTATGTAATAAGGCCTGGATCCACGTTAAAAATGTTGCAAGATTAGTGATGTGGCTAGGACTTGATACCCCCTATATCACAACAATCGGTATTAGAATATTCCTGTTGCTAAGCTTTGTTCTAGTGAGAGCAATGGTGGAAGAAGCTAAATATAAGATTGACAAGTTCAACAGGACAAACTTTGTACTATGGATGCAAATAAAGGATCTCTTCTATTATAAGGTGCACCAACCTCTTGGAGGAATGGAGAAAAAGCCCATTGATATGAGCGAAGAAAAATGAAAATTTCTTGATATAACAACAACAACCCTCGATTTGATTCAATTATTTATTACATCTTATGTTGCTTTTAATAATGTGGACGAAAAGATCACAAATGATTTGATGAATGTGCTTCCAAGGATCTATGAGAAACCTTTAGCATCTAATAATGTTTTCTTGATGAAACAACTCTTCAACATGAAAATTGTGGACGACGGTTCAATGGAGACACACCTAAATAATTTAAATACCATGATGAATCAACTCAATTCGATGGGTATTACGTTTTAAGATGAAGTTAGAGCAATGTTACTACTTTCTTCATTGTAGAATAACTGGGATAAGTTTATCACCGCGTAAGTAGCTCCTCATGAAGTGTAATCTTAAAGTTTGATGATATTGTGGGCTTTATTCTAAGTGATGAAGTTTGAAGAACAATGAATAATGAAACACCAATTTTAGCTCAAGTATTGATAGTAGGGAAGAAACTTGAACTAGAATGCATATAGAAAATGATTCTAGTTCATAATGGGGAGATAAAAATCCAAGGGCCGCACCAAATTATGTAATTGTTGCAAAAAGGGGCATTGGAAGAAGGACTGTATGACTCCCAAGAAAGGTGCATATATGGGGGAAAGGGGGAGCAGTTAATGTGACATTAGATAGTCTCCCGGATGAAACGATCTTATCTTTGGATAACACCGAATCTTGGGTGGTTAATTTAGGTGCATCATTCCATTCCATACCCAATAAATCTATGATTAAGTTTAATATAGCAAGTGAATTTGGAGAGTCTACCTCAGAGGCTAAAATGCATGTGACATCTTTGGCAAAGGTGATGTTAAATCTCTCATTGTCGAATGACTCGATATGATAGTTTAAAGAAGTTTGACACAAACATTGAATAGGAATCAAGTCTCGGTGAGCCAATTTGCTCGAGCTGGGTATTACGCAGCATTCTCAAGGGATTCATGGAAGGTAAAGGGAACATTGATGGTATGCTTTACCTAATCAATAAACATTTTGTTGCTTCAACGTCATCAAGTGCGGAGGAGTCATGTCTATGGCACCGTATACTTGGGCATATGAGCGAGATGATTGAAATCACTCCTCTTGCGAGGTAAAATTCATGGGCTAAATTTAATTTAGCATTTATGAATATTGTGTAATTAGCAAAATAGAAAAAGGTTTGCTTTGTGAAAATTGATCGAGAGTCAAAGAAGCAAAAAAGTTAAACTGTAGCACACAAATGTTTGAGGTCCAGCTACAATTTCCTCCTTAGGTGGTTCCAACTATTTCATCACCTTCACTGATGACCACACAAGAAAGATATGTGTCTATTTTCTAAAAAATAAATCTGACATGTTTGAAACATTAAGGAGTTGGTCACCTACAGTTGAGACTAAGTTCAGACTCAAGCTGAAATACTTGAGGTTTGACAATGGCGGTATATATTATGATAAAGCGTTCAATGTATTTTCTATTAAGAAAGGGGTTAAAATGGTGTAGCCAAAGAATAAACCAAACAAACATAGAGTGCGGAAGTATGTGATTACATGCTGGTTTGCCCAAAGAATTTTGGGCTGATCTTATTAGCGCATCGATTCACTTGATTAACAGCGGGCCATTGGTGCTGCTAAATAAGGATTTGCTAGAAGATAAGTGACTGGTAAAGGGAAGTTATTTTCTTACCTTAAGACATTTAGATGCTTTGCATATGTTTATTTTAATGCAAGAGTGTGACGACCCCTTATTTACCATTGGGTTAGTACAATTGCTAATCTGCCGCCAAATAAGTAGTTGATCATTGAGTATGATTTATATGTAATTTGTTCAGTATATAAACATATAAATATAAATTCAACAGAGAGTGGAAGAACAATAAATCCATCCATACATCACATATATCAAAAAAGAATAGGAAATACATATTATGGAAGAAATATAAAAATAAATGCATTCAGAATTATTACAAACAAAATTCTAAGTACTGAAATAACTCTCTCTCATTGAAAGCAAATAAGAGAAATCTAAGCAGCACCAGGTTCATTCTCTTGCACATACTCCTATCATACAACTGGATCCATAAATAATTTCAAATCTGATATGTTAGTTTCATATGCCAGGGCCCCAGTTAAGAAAATAAAATTTTTGTGTTAGATAATTTGTCTAAGTATTTTATATTGATTTAATGATTTTCTACTTGTTTTAGGATATCACATCTGACTTAGTGCATACAATGAGAGCAATAAAGCTATAAATAAGGTTAAGCATAAATAAACATAAATAATCTATCATATGATTGGTAGATGAACTATCATAAATATTGACAGATGTAAAATACACGTCTATGCTAGCACGCAAATGTACGTGGTATGAAGTAATAAGTTGAAGGTTTCGAGATTTATCGTTCTTCGGGAACGGTGGTTTTTATACTAAGTTATATCTTTTTTCAATAATGTTTAGAATGTATATACTTAGTGAATGATTCCGCTGTATTATTCATGGCACATTCTTACTTATTAGTGGATTGGGTATTACACCTTAATCTAATAATAAGTGAGGGATTTTCCAAAGTGGCACACCACCCCTTAGCTTAATCCTGTGTATTAAGGGGTGGGGCGCCACAAATAAATTCCTCACTGGACACTTCTTCGAATTCTTCCCATAAAACTTTCTTGACTCAAACTTCAGAAAAGCAAGACTTCAGTTCATTGTCCCACCAAAATTTAGCTTTGTCTTGGAACAGGTGAGTGGTGAGATGGATCAATTCTCTTTCGGGATACTTAATGCTAGCTAAGTTCTTCTTGATGATCCTTAGCCAGTTTGCAGCTTTAATGAGAGAAGCTGAACCATTGAATGTTGGAGGGTTCAACCTTAAGAATGTGAGAAGATGGCTATCTACCACTGGTACAGTAGTTGGTTGCGAAGCAATATGAATCGCTTGAGGTGCAGGAGAATAAGTTAGTGGAGGAGTAGGAGTAGTCTGAGGTGAAGAACACAATAAAGCCATCCTATATGCAGCATGAGTCTGTGCCACGATCATGACTTTCATCCTCTTCATTAGAGTTTTAAGTTCCATAGTAGGAGATGAGGTAGTAGGAGCAACTTCCTTCGCCACATAAGGGAGAGGGGTATCAGGTTCAAGATCCATACCAAAGAAGAAAAGAGAAATACCATTCAGGAACAAGGAAGCAGAAACAATTCTCATTAAAACTGAAAGATTTATGGATACAAAATGGAAAGTACAAAAAAGAAATAAAAGATAAATGAAATATACTACTAAAGAATCTAATATAATCATCTACACAACTTAGCATAAAACATAATCTCAAAATTCTGATAATTTGGAGCACGATGAAAACGTCTGCTCTCATGAACTAATCTCTCAAAAGTAGGGTCCCGCCACTCCTCGACGTAGTCGTCGAAGAGCTGATTCATCACACTAAAATGGATGTGATATGGATAGCCAATTGCTTGAAAGGTATTAGTCACTCTGGACAGCCATTATCGAGCCAACTCAGGTATGCAATTGCCTTTAAGCACTGATGACTTGAGAATTTTGTTGAGGGCATCTCCACCTTGCGGTGATACTCCAATGTAGACTCAACCATACTTAAATTCATTTTGATAGTCTTCATCCCAGTACTGAAAGAACATGCTAGTATAATAATTTAGATCGGTCTCATAATCTACCATCTGTGAGTTTAATTAAAGGTTTAAGTTAAGTTAGATTAATTATTGAAGTAATAAGGCATTTTCTAACTTATGGTGACATTCTTTAATGCTTTTATTCTATTTTTTTGTGTTATTTGATTTGGATACGTGGATATTTACTTAACTTAATTTCTTTAACCTTGGCTCTGATACCAATTGTAACAGCCTTAATATTGGATCAAAAACCCAATCCAATACCCTGAGTATTACCATAGCACTTAATACTGAATTAGAAGAAAACTAACCCAACATTATGTGGCCAAGAATTTTTGTGAGGAGGTTGAGTTAATAGTAAAAATAAATAAGTATGAGTATGAAGCAACTAGATGCAACCAATCCACTATCCAAACTAAGCAAGTAAAATGAAAATAAATTCATCACAGAAATAAAGTAAAAATATCACAGAAATTAAATTATTACAAACTGAATTAAATGTATTTAAAGTAAATTTGCTCATCCTCACTTAAGAAGTAAAAGAATGTGAAAGTAGGATCTTCAATCTACAAGTGTCCAGTACTATTCCCAGCTCCACTATCCAAATGACGCTCCCAATATACCGTATTTGGTTTTTACTACGAGAGGGCATAGCTAACAAAAATGAAAACAAGTGATTAGACTAAAAAGTCTAAGTACATTTTAAGATTAAGCTAAATTTTAATAAAATTTTAATTAGATAACACATTTGTAATTTTACAATTAAAAGACTAATAGCGGTGCACTAAACATCAAAGTAGGGTAAGAAAAACTGTATAAAGGCAATAAGTAAAGTAAAAGAGTAAGAATTCATAAGTAGGTTTTCTCTAGCTTGCAACAATAAGTAAGGGAAAATATACATCCTAATAAGGCTAAAAACTACTAAAGTGCATATAAAAGTATGAAACGAATATATGAATATGTTCAATGAATATTATGCTAAGTACAATTGACTAAAGCAGTAAAGCATATAATGGATGTAAAAGAACATATACTACATAATTAAGACTGTAAAGTAAAGAAGTAAGTCTGAATGGTAAAGTCAAGTAAAGTAAAGTGCAAATAAGTCACATGGACTAAGTAAACATAGTTAAAGACTATGATAAGTAAGCATAGCCAAAAGGCTATGAAAAGTACACAATCAATAAAATTATTATAAAATGATGTTTAATTACTCAAGTTATTTTAAGTTATCCATTATGCAGGCATAAGTTATAGAATGAGTGAGGAATTAAGCACATCTTCCTAACTAAGTAGAAAAGTGGGGGTCCAAAATATTCATATTTCCCCCTCTAGGATATGTGAGGTCTCCTTATTACTCCATAGCCTACCATAGCTTGACATCCTACATTTGAAACCCTTAAATTTTATGTTTTGAATATTTTATTTATGCACAATATCCTTATGAATATTCAAGGTTGTAGTCTCAAAGCAAAGCAGCATTCAAGGAATTCAAGTAATTGTAAATTTTGTGATATCCATGGTTTTTTAAGATTTAGTTATCTAACATAGTGATTGGAGCTGATTAAGCTCCCAATTAAATTAGACATATTGATCTCAAATTTAATTGAAAGTAATATTATAAGTAAACAGAGTTTGGAAAAATAGTAATTTGATTTAGATTTAATTAAATGTTAAAATAATTTATATATATAATTATGCAACATAAGGCTAATCCTACACTATTCCTAAATTGTATAATCTTCATTAGCTACTAGATTCAAGGATTAAGGTACTAATGAGGAATGGTTAGGGTTTTAGAGTCACTACACTTAAAAGGTATAAGTTATAAGTTCACTATTACAATCTAACTAAGGCAACTTAGACTTGATGGCTTCTAGCTTAATAGCTCACAAAACTAGCTAAGTACACCTTTAGGAGGTCCTAAGTACATGGGAAAAGGAAAGATTTATGAACTCCAAGGCTTAAGTCATCTTATGAATATAAGGGTACTAATGCTTAAAGAGAGCCAAAACATCCTTAAAAAGTTAAAAGATACTAAAATGGGGATTAGAGAGTTTAGGGTGAGCTTTGGAGTAAAAATGGTAAGTTCATTAAGCCTACTTATAAGTGTTAGTAATTGATCATAATAGGTTTACAAACCTTAAGTGAAGGCATTATAATAGTTAAAATATACATAATGATAATGCTAGTGTAACAACCCAAAGTAAAAGCTGCAAGGTTTAAGAAAATGGTAAGTAGATTAGTCAGAAAACCTAATATGACTATATGCTATAAGGTTTAATAAAATGGTAAGCATGTAATAGGAAAAATACAATATGTTAAATAAAGTGCTTTTAATATATTAGCATAATAACAATTCATGTTTTGATATATGTATATGAAATTGTACTTGTTTATGAAATCTATTTAAAATGATATAGTATTGTAATTTTCTTAGGGTAGTGCTTGGCATATGCCCTAGCAATGCTAGTGCATAACTAGATAACGACAGTTTAGTCAGAAAACCTAATCTGACTATATGCTACAAGGTTTAATAAAATGGTCAACATGTAATAAGAAAAATACAATATGTTAAATAAAATGCTTTTAAATATTAGCACAATAACAATTCATGTCTTGATATATGTATATGAAATTGTACTTGTTTATGAAATTTATTGAAAATGATAAAGTAATGTAATTTTCTTAGGGTAGTGCTTGGATGCCCTAGCAATTCAACTCCAAAAATTTGCTAAGATGATACATTTGAGATAGATAAGGAAATTTTGAAACAAGTTATCGAGGGCTTTCATGCTGCATTACACTAATCCTTCCTCACACATTGGTTGCCAATATATCATAAAGTTTTTTGTAAGCTTTTATAAATAATGGAGCAAAGTTCTTTTTATTCAATTTTATCTCTATATAAGGTAAGTGCTTTTATTGTTTGTTAATTTGATTTGATTCTAAAAAATGTTGTTACTGTTAGAAATAAAAAAGTTGTCTTGAATATATTGGGAAGCCTAATAATGCTAATAGTTAGAAAAATTATATTGGGAGACCTAATTTCTGACTAATCTGTCATTATTACTACTGAAGTGGGTCTTTATAATCTCCCAAACTTAAGTAACTGACGTCCTCGTCAATATCCACACATGGATCCAAGAACCATCCAATAGGTAGATAGGACTGGAGGTGACCCCTACAGGCTCAAGGTACCCACTTAATCAGTAATAAGTAAAAGTCTTAAACATCGTGGCACCTTTTCAAATAATAGTGGAGTTCTTGATAAAAACTCCAAAGTTAAGCGTGCTCAGGTGGGAGCACTCTCAGGATGGGTGAACTACTGGAAGTTATCATATGAGGGCAAAATTATGAGTCCTTTAGGTCAAAGCAGATAACATCTTGGTGCTTAAGAGTTTGGGCTGTTACAAATGGTATCAGAGTAGGTTATCGAGTGTTAGATAGAAGCTAAGTGTCATATAGAGTAAAGTACCACTTCATGTGAGCAGCCTCTTGAACCCATGATGGTTAAAGTGCTAAATGGCTGTGGGTATCTCTTAAGCATGTAGGTGTCACCTCTATTTCTATCTACCTAAGGGTTGGTTCTTGGATCTGTTTGTGGTTACTGACAAGGACATCTGTTTGTGTGAGATTGTGAAGACCCACTTAAGTAGTAATAAGTGAAACTCTTAAATTTGAGACGCCTTTTTAGATAACGATGGAGTTCCTGATAAGAACTCCAAATTAAGCGTGTTCATGTTGGAACACTCCCAGGATGGGGGACCTACTGGAAAGTTATTTTCTAAGGGCAAAATCATGAGGCATTTCAGGTCAAAGCATATAATACCTTGGTGCTTAAGAGTTTGGACTGTTACAGCTAGCTACACATATAATGGCAATTGAATAGGCTAGAAATTCACATTCTACACTATCTCTCTTAATATTGAGTCTTAAAATCACTAGTTTACTAAGTTACACAAGGTATCTAACTGCACTAATCCAAGTTCAATCTCACAATTGAAAGTGACATGAAAGTCCAATTAAATAATCAAACTTACTGTCCTAAGGCATTAAGACATAAACATGCAAGTATTAAAGTTGCTAAAATCACAACACATGAAGAATTAAGGAGCCAAATACCCAGGTTATCCAATTTTTGTCCAATCACAAAAATAATAGTACATATATAATACTCATATCATAAGGAGAATAATGACACTAAGTAAGTTAAAATCGAACAACATTGAAACTTAGGGTTTTCAGAACTTCTAATTGTAATTAAAAAATGATTAAGAAAATTAAGCTTCAAATTCTAAATTAAATTTTATCATTACATTCTTATCATTTTTCTGAATAAAATGACTTATAATCTTGTATAATTTAGATAATTATTTTCCAAGTTATTGATAAATGAAATTTGCATTAATATTGATAAATTAATTATGCTTTATTAATTAAATCAATCCATTTAATTCAGGATAACCATCAGCACAGGAATCCACGGCGCTAAAAAAGGGACGACTGACGGCACAAAAAATGATAGGTGGTTGTTAGTGCGGAAAACTGAAGACTACGCTGACAACTATACCTGGCGCGGAACGTGGAGCGGGCGCGGAAAGACCAGTGCTGGCTCCGGATCACTTGACATGCGTCATCCCCTGTGGAAATCTTGTAGCGCAGTCTGAGGAGATGGACCAATTCGGTCCAGGGAAAGTTACGGGCGGACCGGACCCAGCTCGGATCTATGTCGTCTTCCTCGACAGAGCCCGATGGGGCGTGGCTAGGGTTAACCCTCCCGGTCGAACCTGAGAGTTCCACGGTGCGGCCCGCATGCTGGCTCCAAGCACTCGCCAAGGTCGCCCCATCAAGCCCAAAATTGGCGTCTGAGATGGGCTAGTCGGTCAATGGGGTGATGCCCTAGGTGAAGACCCATTAGCTAGGGTTCCACCTCGAGCTGGATTGAACCCCTCGATCAAATTGGGGTTGATTTGACCTTGACCGAGCTCAATCGACCCCTAACAATCGTTGCACATGAATAAAATTAAACATAAGCATCTTCAAATGGAGGAAAAACCAGAGGAGGAGCGTACTCGAAAGTCTCCTTCTTCGGCTTAGAGTTAGGGTTTCGGCGTATCTTCAGCGCGCTCGAGCTGACTCCACCACGAGTCCCTTCTCCAGCAAATTGCCTTAGAAGATGGGAATGAGGAGAGGAGTTGAGAAGATGACTCAATTAGGACTAGGACGGACGACTATCTAGAGAGTACGACGACAAAGTGTGGTGCAAGCACAGCCGAGCGGTCCCTTGACAGAGACATGCATGAAAGAATCTGGATCGTCGGATCGGGATCTCGATCCGACGGTTAGATCAACAGATTGTGTGAGAACTGCTAGATCTGATCCAAAGGAAGGCGCAATGGCCTATATTACGCTACACGACTGTCTCGTGTTCAGTCTACCTCAACTGATTTCTGTCGTTCATTAAATGCCGTTGGAATATATATATATATATATATATATATATATATATATATATATATATAATATAAATAATTAAATTTAAATACATTAATTAATTAATCAATTTAACACATTTAATTACTCAAAATTTAATAATCAAACGGGCTCCTAAAATCATAAAAATTTACCCTTAGCTAAATGAGGGGTGATAAATTCAAAAATGCAATTGAATTTTTGATCGGAGGTCAATTTAAATATTTTATTTTTCTAAGTATTTAAATATTATTAAAATATTTAGGAAAAATTCGGCAACTTCTAAACTTTCTAAAATACCATCCTTATCTAATTTGAGGGTGAATAGTCCAATGGCGAATTCCAAATTTGATTCTCAAGTCAAAATAAAATAGATATTTTTAGATATATTAAAATAATCAGGAATATTCGTCGATCGCGAACAATTTCCAAATCACACCAAATTTGAGATGAAGGCTCCTAATGCTATTATAAGAGCACTAGAAGTGAAGTGGAGCTAATTGGGATATCCAATAATTGATAACAATACTAGAATTATTACAGGAGTTGTTGGGAGAAAAAAAGGATCTTTAGAGAGTTAGTCTCTAAGTGTGAATAAAGTTTCAACCTTTTTATGCTTTAAATAAAAAAGCTAGAGTTTGATTTGTGTCTGAGATCGGGTTCCGTATGGACGACGATGACCATCCAGCTGCTCTCAAAGATGGAGATATACCCCCGTGTCCTAGTGACTTAGGGTTTGAATGAGGTACTTTGCGGGCGTGTGAAGATGCGTGGAACCATTTGGTGCCATAAGGAGGGAGTGGGCTTCACTAGAGCACTGGGATTCTATGTATCGTCAGCGATAAGGTTGAGTGGCGTCGGAGCGAAGCGAATGTAGAAGATGTACAATGCTTTTGGAATCGTGGCCATTGGATCAAAATGAATATTCAACCTAATGACGTTAGGGATCCCAAAATTATGAATTTACGACAACTGTTTTGTACGAGATTCTTCTCTCAGCAAAATTCTGAGTGCCTTCTTTTAATTTTTATACTTATTATTTAGAGAAGGAACAAATCATCAATTTTTTCAATATAAATTTGAAACTTTCTTATGAAACTCACAAGTTTATTATCATGTTTATTAGTTTTATTTTCTAGCTCAAACAAATCTTTGTTTATTCGACTTCACTGAATCTAAGTTCACCCAAAAAACTTTCTTCTTTTAAACCTTCTTTGTTTCACTTTTTAGTTGTTCTTATCCTCATTCAACTTAGACCATTTGGAGTTAATATGCCCTTCTCTTTACACTGATACTAGATTGGTCCATTACTATTCAATTATTCACTCTGTTTAAAAGCTTATATTTTACTTTATGTTGAGGTTGATAATAATCTTTATTTTTTCTTTTATTTATAAATTGAGCTTCCATGTCATGAAAGATATCCCATCTTCATCATCTTCAAGACTTTGTCTGCTACTAAAATTTCTTACATATCTCTTATTTTACAAATAAAAAGCCAAGTATTACTTAGGTTTAATGGTCAATAGTGCATTTATCTTGCTATTTTGAGGGTGTTCTCATATAGCTAGTTATTCATAATCTAGTTCATACAAATCAATGATTCTTAATTTTATCATCAATTGACCTGTCTTTGATTTAATGTCTAAACACATTATGTTGTGCATCTAGGTGCAGAATTTGAGAAATTTGTGTTTATGCACGCTTAATAGGTTTACGCACCAGGGCTAGTCCATGAATCTACTATGTTTAACTTTAAAAGTTTAATATTCTTATAGTCTTTTAACTTATTAGAATGAAATTTTAATTTAAATATATACAATGTTTATACTATTAGTAGCATATCCCATTATTTTATTTGATGATGTGACATGATTTGATTAAAAAAAAATTTATTAAAATAGAATTATCTTAAATTTATAACTTTTATTATTATTATTAAGAGAAAGAAGTAATATAAAAAAAATTACTTGAATTATTAGAAATTATCTCTATAATATGACTATTTAAACATTAAAGTTTAATTTATTGTTGAAATTCTTATTGCTATTAAAATTTTAAATTTGTGATTTAAAATAAATATATAGTTTTTGTATAATATATATTCACATTTTTATAATATATATTTATTTAAATATTAAAGTGGGTTTTTTGGTTATGTTGAGCTTTCGGCTGATGCCATCGCCTAGTCAATCCCAGTAGCTCGACACCGACTTCCAACTTTCCGTCTTCACGGCGATCCCCCAATTTCTGGATGCTGAAAAACAATGGCGAAACAGGTCGACAGGGAAGGGGATTGGGACTTCCACTTGCGATCCCTTTCTGCGAATGCGCGGGACTCAACCGCTGCCAATGATCCAGCTTCGGATCCTTATATTCTACAATCTGTAAGGCTTTGCGATCTCTCTAATCTCTATGTTTGTTTTCACAAGCTTTCTAGACATTCCATAATTTGGTATGCTTTCCATGAAGATTAAGAAGATTTACGACATCTGCAAGGAAGCTATGTCGGAGGATTTGGTTGCTCGTGCTTATCCACATATCAACAAACTCTTCCAGCGATCAGTGGCCGCCCTGCCTCACTCGCAGACCTCTAATGGGATTCTTTTATTGGTTCTCTTTCTATCTCTTTCACTTTCTCTTTCTCTGGTGCAAAATAAAGACATCTATTGAACCATATAGATAAAAATTTTCGCCATGTTTTTTGTCTTGTAGAGTTTGATTAGCCCAGTTTCTTATTTTGTATGGGCTGACCAGCTGTATTGACTGATGTTCATCTTATGGTAGCATGAATCATTTCTATATTTCTAAATTTTATATTTATTTTATGAAAGGGAGACTACACCGTCCCAAAAAAGAGAGTTTTATTTTGAAATAAAGTTCTCACGAATTTTGACAATTTTGTGTTATTTTATTTATATAAAGATATAAAATTGTCAATGTAGTCTATTATGCGTTTTTCTTTCTTTTTTCTTAGAAGTTGCGTTCAATTAAAATGATATGTTGATTCTTTCACTTTTTAGTAACACCTACTTAACAAGTCGCACATATTAATGAAATCTTTTTATCTGCATATGAAACATTAAAATTTATATATTCAAAGTAGCATTTAATTATCTATTTATGCATTTCAATTTTGATTTATCGATTAAAAATGCCTTAGTAGATTTTTAACATTTTTTTTGGTAATTTGTGTGTAGCTATTATAGTTTAATACTTAATGTGTAATTTGTAAGTATTTTGGCTATATAAAAGTATATGATTAACAACAACAACAACAAAAAATAATAATAATAATGATGATGATGATGATTATACTACTACTACTACTACTACTAATGTTTTTAAATTCATTTTAAAGGATTTTCATCTATCTATCTATATATATAATTATATTGTAGTTGTTGGATTTTATAGCCCAAATGGCACTACGAAGAGCAGGGGATGAGTTGAAAATGATTCATGAAAATAAAAAATTAAATTTCATTGGGATCTTTTGATAATTACTTAAAATTAATACAAATAAGAAAATAATCCTAACATTGTAAAGAAGAAAAAAGCAAGTCATACAAACACATAAAATTATAGTGGTTTAGGACCTCTTGTCCCTACTCCCACTCTTCGAAGATTCGTCCTCTGGAATCCACTCTACAAGTGTCTCTCCTTCATACACAAACTGATGGAGAAGCCTTTCCTTTGCAAAATTTGATCGCGGAGCAGCGGTACAAACCCTTATCCCAATTCTTTTCCTTGATGGATTTGTCTCAAAAATTTTTCTAGCACAAATCTAGCTAGAGTTGGAAAAGAAAGAAATTTCTAATAACAAAAAAAGTTTACAGAAAATGTCATGAAAGATGCTTCTAGAGAGCTTCCTAATCCTTACGATGAAGAGAGAGAGAGAGAGAGAGGGGGCTAAGAGTCATTATAACTCTTTTTTCCTTTTGAATATTTTGCCTTAAAGCCTCTTGAAGATTTGAGAAGATTTATTTAATGTGAGGTGCCTTGTAATGTTGGGCTTAGGTTCTAGTTGTAGTGGAGCAAGATGATTTAAAATAAGGTAACAAATGGTTTTAGGAAATAGACGCATGCTTGGGTGTGTGCCCTAGGTGCACTTGGGCGCATGGGCCTTATTTGTGGCCCAATAGTTACCTAAATGGGGCAATATGGGCGAGATCTTGCCTAGACGTGTATGGGCGCCTAATTTTGCACGTTTGAGGGCGTTGTGCCTAGACACACTAGTCCTTGTGTTTTGATGCAAGACCAATAAGTAATCTTATAATTTAATTTCCTCATTTAGCTCAAATGTTCTATCAGTCTCAGGGCTTAGCAATTTATATAAAGAAAAACCTAAGACTAAAATACATAATTAAAATATTATAGTATAAAGTAAAATTAAATCTTCTTTAATAAGCTTTTAAGTCTTCATTTGATAGCTTATTCGTTTAACTGCTGCTTTTAAGCATTGTAGTGCCATCCATGCTATTTTTAGGTGATTTTTTTTGTCTCCAAGTCTTCTTCTACTATTGTAGGACTTGAATACTAGATTTGAGATTGTAGAGTAATTAAATCCTATAGTTAACTCGTAACTTTAAATTTACTTGAAACTCATCATATTCATGTTAATATCAAAGTTATTTCTTATGTTTTGTTATCATCTTGAGTAATATACCCACTAAGCTGGATGTGATTAGACTTCTAGAATCAACAATCTTCCCTTTTTGAAGATGACAAAATAGTCGAATGCCTCTTGTGATTATATAAAATAAATATAGTAGAATAATTTTTGCAAAGTAAAAACAGTAGCTAAGGTGGATCAATTATTCTTAGTTCACATCTTAGCAGGAGAAATCTTTTTTGAGGTAATGACTATGTGAAAATAGTTGCTAGCTAGTGCTTGATGCTAGCGATCTCTAATGAAATGGTGCTTAAGCTCAAATGTATTTTGTGTGTGAATACCGTACAAGATTCCTAATGAGACTAATGACATTGGTGTTGTCTCACTTGGCATGAATCTTTTGTAATTTGACTCCAAAATATGGTAGTTTCTGCTTAAGCCATAAGACTTGAGCGACATAGTTTCTAGCGATTATATATTCTTCTTCATTAGTGAGCAAAACTATAGAATTTTTTTTCCTACTTGACCACGAAATTAATAAACTACTTAGAAATTGATATGTGCTAGATGTCCTTTTTCTATCAATTATTGATCTAACAAAGTTTAAATTAGAGAAACTAATATGATCAAATACATCCAATTGTGAGAATATTAATGTTTTAAAATTATAGTGCCATTACGATATCTGAAGTTCATTTAAACATCAACTATATAGGTTTCTTTAGGGTCAGCTTGGAACCTAGTGCACAAGCAAATTCTGAATATTTTATTAGGTCTACTTACTGCTAGATAAAGTATGATCCTATCATACTACACTAAATATTTTGATCTACAGGTTCATTACTAGGTGAGAAGTCTAAGTCAATGGTTGAACTCAACGGGATGTGTATGGGTATACTACAATCGAACTTGAACCACTTAAATAATGCTCTAGTGTATTTATTTGTGAGACAATGGCTCATGTGTCTTGTTTGATTTATAATCTTAGAAAGAAACTTAATTCTCCTATTAAGCTAATTTCAAATTATTTGCTTACGAGGGAACTAAATTTTTCCCAAAGTGTCGCTGATGAAATCAAAAAAGATATCATCTACATAAATTTGTACTACGTGAAGATTCGTTGGGGTTTTCCTTAGGAATAATATAGTGTCTACAGATCCTCTAATGAATTGTTTTGTATATAAATGGTGCTAAGCTTATTATACCATGTCTTAGGTGCTTATTTTAATCCATATAATGCCTTCATTAATTTATACACATAATCAAGATAATCTATGCTCTCAAATTTTGGAGTTTGATTAACATAAATATTTTGATTTATGTATCCATTGAGAAATGCATTTTTAACATCTATTTAGTATAAGCTTGAAGTTGCAATGAGATGCATATGCAAGCAATAACTTAATGGCTTCTAGTTGCGCCACTGGTGCAAAAATTAAAAAAAAATTTACACCTTCAACTTGCTTGAATTCTTAGCCATTGAGTGAGTCTTATTTCAAATGACTAGATCATCTTCATTGAGTTTATTTTTGAAGATCCGCTTATTTTAATCACACTAACAGAATAGAACATTAGTACTAAATCCCAAATAAGATTCTTTGGAATTGATTTCATTCATCTTGCATTGCAATCATTAATATTTTCTTAGTAGCTCTTCCTCACTTGTCTTATGTTCTATCAAAGTGATAAATGTTGCATGATTGATTTCATTCCTAACAGGTCTTCTAGTTTGAATGCCTTGGGAAGGATTTTCAATGACCAATTCTATAGGATGATTATGCCTATACCTCAATTCTCTTGGCAAATCATTTTTAAATCCGATATCTTTTTCTAACTTCATATTACTAAAATCATTTTCTACATCGTTATCATCTGAATATCTAATATGAGGTTCAATTTTTTATTCATCAAAGATAACATTTATTGATTCTTCAACATTCATTTTTTTCTTATTGAATACGTCATATGCTTTGCTAGAGGACGAGCATCTGACAAATATTATCTTGTCTTAGCACTAGTTAATTTTTCCTTCACCCTCCATAAGCACAAAACATCTACAACCAAATATGTGAAAATAAGAAACTTTAGTTTTTCATTCTTTAAATAACTCTAATAGTGTTTTTTTAAGAGTCTTTAATTATGCATTCTATTTAAGACATAGTACTCAATATGACTGTAGCCATCTCACACAGGGTCTAATTCCTACACTCTACGACTCTATTTTATTATGTTGTCTTGGGGGCAAAAAAATTATGTTGTTTTTCATTGGAAATATAGAATGATTCAAATGAATTATTTATAAATTCTCCTCTATGAACATAATGCATTTTAGAGATTATATATCCTAAATGGTTTTAAATCCAAATTGCAAACATTTCAAATTCGCCAAAGGTCTCGTTCATAGATTATAAGAATTTGATCCAAGTGAATTCGAATAATCATCTATAATTACAAAGCTAAATCTAGAGCCATCAAGGCTCGTAAGACTACCATGACCAAGTTGATCCATTTGTAGAATCTAAAGTGGCTATAACTCTATTTTAAAGATGCAAAACTAAATGCTAAAGCAATCATTTATCCATTAAGCATAAAGATGAATAGATTTTGATTTACTGTCAAATTTTGAGTTATCCCCAAAATGTTTTTCTTATAGCTCTCCCTTTTGGAAGTTCTTTCTTTATTTTTTGGGAGCTTGGACAGTTCGAGTGGATGTGACCCTTTTCTTTTCACTCATAATAGATAATGCCCTTGTCAAATCTAGATTACTTGTTAAAAAACTTGTATTTTTATTTTGGAGGGGCTTTCTTCTTTTGTCTCTTTCACACTTTCTTTTCATCTTGAACTTAAACTTTCTTGTGATGAAGGCAAGTTCCTTTTCATCAATATATTCACTGTTGCTTGTTTCTTCAATGTTGAAGGCGATACTTTATTCCTTCTTTCTTGATTCCTTTTTAATTTCTTCAGTTTGGCTAAAATTGTTTACAAGCAATTAATGGACCAAGTAATAAATCTAGCGAATACATTTTCAAGTCCTTTACTTCCATTGTGGCTTGTACCTTGGGGTTCTAGATTTTAGGAAGACTTTAGAGAACTTTGTTAACTTTATCTTGATTTTTAAAGATTTTTCCAAGAATGCATGATCATTAGGTCTTAATAAGTCTAGTATATATTTATGATATGGATGTTTCAGATCTCATCTAGAATTTTTTTTTTATTATGCATTAAAAAGTTAATTCTAGACTCACGAATATCATCCATGCCTTCATAAGTAGTTTTTTAATTATCTCAAATCTTAGTACTAGTTGTGCGCAAGGAAATGCACATGCAATCTTATTTCAATGCACATTGAAAACAAATGATTGCTTTAGCATTTAGTTTTGCATCTTTAAACTGTTCATCGATCCATTCACTATGTGGATATTGAGTTTTGGATAACCCTCATTAACTGACTAATATCCACATATGATAACTTTATAAGATTTTTCACTTTCATTTTCTAGAAATCAAAATTGATTCAGTCAAGCAATTGAGGACGAGTATAAGAAACATTCTTCATTGCTTGAACATTCTTTGCTCTGAATAGTGCCAATATAGAGCTTTATTCTACTAGATAGTAAACATGAAAGAAAGAAGAAGATGAAATAATTATAAATAATTTGAATGAAGCATTACATATGCATATATAGATACAATAGAGGCTAGTTTAGTATTATGTTAACAGGCTCACAAGCACTTAGGCATGCCTGGGCATCTAGCCTCTGGCTAGGCACAGGCGCCTGGGCGTTCAACCTCTGGCTAGCATTGGCCTGGGTGCCTGGGCACCTGTCATGTGTCTGTTCAGGCTAAACTTGCGCATGGGCGCACTTGGGCGCCCAAAGTTTTGTTTGGTGAAGATTGATACTATTATTACCCTCTCGCAAATGAATCATCTGGGTTGAGGTGGTGAGTTTGGGCCGGTGTTGATTGAAGCGAGTTGTAGAGAGCGGCTTAGTTAGGATGTCCGCTATTTGATCTTCCGTGGAGATGCACAATAGATTTATTTTTTATTGAATGTAGTTTTGAATGAAATGACACTACTTCGATGTGTTTCGTTCTAGCGGGGAATATTCGATCTTTGCGAGAGCTATGCCTGATAGGTTATCACAAAATAGTTGAGTCAACCTTCTTGATGGATGTGAAATTAATTTGCGAAGCCAGATGATATCGGTGGTAGCAGTGGCTAGCGCTCTGTATTTGGCTTTAGTGGATGAGTGGGAAACTGTATTTTATCTTATTGCGTTCCATGAGACTAGGGTGCCATCTAGGAAGATGTAGTCTTTTGGATCGGCGTATGCCCGAAGATGCATGTTTCTAGGGTTGATCGGTAGTCCAATGTGAAGAGAGCCTTTGACGTATTGAAGGATGCATTTTACTTGATCGAAGTAAGCTTGTGTGGGATCATTCATATGCTGGCATACCTTGTTGACTGCGAGGCTGACGTTGGGGCGACCGATGGTGAGGTATTGGAGGGATCTTGCTAGCTGTTTGCATAGTTTAGGGTGATTGAATTGGGGAGAGGACTTGGAGGAATGTTTGTTTGCACTTGGTGTGAGAACAAGATTGCATCGCTCCATGCCTAAGTATTTGAGGATGCTGGATGCATCATTTGTTTAAGTATGGGGCCGGTGGCGGTGTTGATAAATTACATGGAAAGTGGATGGGGTGCCAAGGTGTTTCACGCGAAACCGCTGGGTAAGGGTGTGAATTAGGGATGTAAGAGCGGCTTGGTGTGGGTCGCTGATGAGAATATCATCCACATAAATCAAGATGCAGATTCTTTCTAGGGTTGTGGCGTATGAGTAGGGATGAATTGGCTTTGCTGGTTATGAATTCTTGGAGTGCAAGATGTTGGTCAGTGTTGAGTACCATTGGAGAGAAGATTGTTTAAGGCCATAGATGACCTTGTTGACCTTGCACACGTAGGTATGACGTGTGGGATCAATGAATCCTTGTGGTTGCTTCATGAAGAAGTACGTGGAGTTTTCCATGAAGAAAAGCATTGGAGATGTCTAATTGTAGGATAGGCCATTTGTAGCGAGTAGCTATAATGAAGAGGATTCATATGGTTGGCATTTTTGCAACATGACTAAACGTTTCCATGTAATCGGTACCATAGTTTTGGTTGAACCCTTGAGCTATTAAACGAGCTTGAGCTACTAAACGAGCTTTGTGGCGAGCTATTGTTCCGTCATTCTTGTGTTTTGTACGAAATGCCCATTTGCATTCAAGGACATTTTAATGAGGTTGAGGAAACGATGTCGAATATAGTTTGTTGCGTCGGTTCGCCGATTATTTTTTTTTGTTTTATATTTATATTTTCATGTATGGGGCTGATGCTTAATGTTGCCATGATGCATTGGGTCGTCCTCCATCAAGGTTGAGGAGTGGAATAGTCATTTGGGAATACAAAGGGTGTTAAGGAGGGGTATTGTGATCATTTGATCAAGGGTTGGTCCTAGGATTTGCAAGGGCTATATTGTAATGTTTCTGAATTTTAATGTTTAATGAATATTTTCTTCTCCGAATTTTGGTTTAAGCTTTTAAGTTTTGGTGTAGACAACCAGAACAACCGCTGGTGTGCATAACCTACGAAGCTTCGAGGTGTGTACGACCTCGAAGAACAAGAGTGTGGATAATCCTGACAGTTATCCTTTGTTTTCCTTTTTGTTTTCTGTGATTTTCTAGTGTGTTTCGAAGTGGTCTCTATTAGCTTCGAAATACATCTTGTTTTTTTTTTTTTTTTTTTATTTTATTTTGACCCCGTTTGCCCATTCAATTGTCCACTTTGCGAGCATTGTATGAAATGTGGCGTTTAGACCCTCTACTCATCATATCTCTCTCAAACTTCGACTAGTTTCTTTGAAATCAACGCCTACAATTTTCCAGCATCCATTCACACAACATTCTAATATTGCATAACATTTCGATTTTGATTGGTTCTCCAAGCTGCTGTTTGAAGTCGAATAGTCGTTGTCCCGCACGCAAACCTCTTCACCACTTCATCCCCATTAATGGAGATGTGTGGGGCATTGAGAAAGGTGAAGTATCAGATTTTGTGGGGGGAAGAGGAGTGGGTTTGGTTGCTGATGGGTTTCCGGAGAATATTGGTGGACTTCAGGTTTTCTAGAAGTGTGGATGATGGAATGAGATTGAGAGAGGAAGAATGTGGGTGAGGGGTGTATGGGTGCTGGATTGGTGGTTTGTTAAGAGTTGGATATGGGAAAGTATGCTTGATAATTGTACATGACGTGAGATTAGATGGATGGACGTTTTTGGGTTAAAGCAGATATATCCTTTGTGATTTTGGGAGTAACGGAATAAGATGCAAGCTATTGTTTTGTGTCTGAGTTTAGTTTGTTTTGTTGGTGTTAGAAGGGGGAAAAAGAGATAGCCAAACACTCGTAGGTGTTGGTACTTGGGTGGGGATTTGTATAGAATGTGAAAGGATGAGATCTTTCTTGTGCAGGGAGAAGGTAACAGATTGATGAAATAGGTGGATGTGAGGGCTGCACGAGCCCATAATGTTTTGGGAATTTGATCTCTATGAAGTAGGGCACGGGTTGTTTCAGGTATACGACGATGTTTGCGCTCCGCTACCCTATTTTGTTGGGGAGTGTAGGGACATGACATTTGATGATGTATGCCGAGGATATTTTGGAAGGGAAGTCAGTTATATTCTCCCCTTCCATCGGATTAAAGTATTTTGATGCGTTTGTTAAATTCATTTTCAATGAGTTTTTGGAGGTAGATTAATTTATTAATTGTTTCATATTTATGTTTGAGTGAAAAAAATAAAGTAAATTTTGAACGATCATCAACAAAATGATATAAAATTTGAAACCTTCATTGGATATGGTGGCAGCTGGCCCCATACATCGTAGTGTTGAAATTCAAAAATATCATAACTTCTACTTGTTAATTTAGGAAACTATAATTTATGGTGTTTTGCCGTGATTCAAGAGATGCATGGTGATGGCGAGTTGCTGTTTTTGAGGCTGGGAAGATGCTTGAAGAGAAGTTGATGAACCTTATGGTTGGGATATCCTAGTCGGCGGTGTCAAGGAACCGTAGGAGTTGAGGTTGACCGCAAAATTTTCTTGGATGGAGAAGATGTAGGAGATGGAGTGATAGTGTAGAGTCCGTTGATGCAACGACCTTTAATGAGAGGAATACTCGTTTGGAGGTCTTTTATTGTAAAGCCATGTGGATCAAATAGGATATAGAGCAAGAGTTGTCTGATGTTAATTTGTGAACGATTGAAGATTATATTGGCATTGGGGCACATGAAGAAATTGGCTGAGATGAAACTTACTATTGAGTATTGGTAGTATGCTGGTGCCAATGTTGGAGATTGAAGGGTTGACCATTACTGATTGTTACTCTGCCATTTCCTTGGTAGTTTTTAGCAGCTGATAGGTTGTTGAGGTCATTGGTAACATGGTTAGAGACTCCTGAGTCCAGGTACCAGTTGGGATTTGTCATTCTTTCCATGCGCAGGGCTGTGGGTACTGCTGCTGTGAGTTGGAGTAGTCACGGTAGTTGGAGTTCATTCAGTGCAAGCAGTCTTTTTATGAATGGCTCGATTTACAGCTGATCTGGCATTCGGTGTAGGATGATTTAGCAATTTTCTGTGTGGATGAAGCTCCTTGGTTTGGAGGTGGTCCGTGTGTCCACGATACAATCTTCCTCTCACATAAAATTGGTTGGAGAATAGGGACAAAGGGGTGTTGCAGGTTGGGACGTGTTGGATAGCTGAATTTCTCTATGGAGATCTTGTTGGACATTAATTTCTTCACTGCATATCAGAGAATATAGGTCATTAGGATTGATAGGTGTGAGTTTAGTTCGAATGGCGACTTTGAGTGCCTGAATTGTAGATGGGAGGACGTTTAGTGTGTAAAGAATGATATCTTCTTTATCAATCTTGGATCTTGCAACGACAATATTTTCCACCCGTGATTTGATTTTCAATAGGTATTCTCCCATTGGCCGATCCTTGAGGGATACATGATGAAGTTTTCCTTGAGTTGAATAACTCGGGATCGATTGTAGGATTGGAGATGTTTTTTGAGGATGAACCAGGCTTCGACGTAAGAATTAGCTTCCAGGATATATGGGAGGATGGAAGGTGATATTATGGAATAGAGAGCAACACTTATATTGCTAACAACCATAGTGCGTGGTTTGTTGTATCGGTGGAGGGAATGGTGGAAATTCCATTTAGATGGCCATGTAAGTTGTTGGTTTTGAATAGTTTTGTTACCTTAGCTCACCACATAGGGTAGTTTTCAGTTGTCAAAGGATTGTTGACTAGGTTCTTGATGTTTGAGAGCAGAAATTTTAGATTATTAGACTCTGGATTGTAGATTAGGTGGCTCTATTAGGAGTTGTATTGGGGGTAGATTGGGAGTTGTTGTTAGCTGAAGCCATTCTTGGTTGATGTAGATGGGGGTGGTGGAGTCGGAGTTGATGTGAAGGCTATTTCTTTGGATTAAGAAAAAGAGAAGGAAGTTGAAAAAAGTAGAGTTTGCCAGTTTATTCGATGATGTGGTAAGGTCTTGGCTGTGAGAGGAAGAGGAAATGCAGTTTTTGAGGTGGAGATGAGAAGGTCGAGAGCTTAGATGAATTCTTGAAGGCTGAGAAGAGAATGGTGGGGTTCTTGATGAGGTGTAGAAGGAAGGTTCTTTGAAAATATTGGAGGAGAAGAGGAGGTTTAGGGTTTGTGAGCTAGAATTCTATGATACCATGAAAAAAGGTTAGAAGAAGAAATAATTCTTATTAATTTGAATGTAGCATTACATAGTTATATATAGATACAATAGAGGCTAGTTCAGTATTCTGTTAATAGGCTCATAGACGCCTTGGCGCCTGGGCTTCCAGCCTCTGGTTGGCGCTGGCTAATAGTAAATATAAAACTAAATACCTTACAAAAATATCTGGGAGGAATAAAATATATGACAAAATTACTCAATATTGTAATTATAGTTGATCAGAAGCATGGATTTAAAATTATTCGAGAATGTATCATCTTGTGTATTCCAACGATTTGTTTAATTGATACAAATTGTGACCCATATTATGCAGATCTTTATATTCCTTCCAACGATGATTCTATAGCGTCTTTTCATTTAATTGATACGCAGGCGCCTGGCTTGGGCGTCCAGCCTCTGGCTAATGTTGGCGAGGCTTTCACCTGGATGCCCGTTTTCTGTTTGTTTAGGCTGAGCTTGTGCCTGGGCGCCCATAGTTCTGTTTGGTGAAGATTGATACTGTTATTAAAATCTAAATACTGCAGAGACTTCGCTGCGATACAATTTGTTGGCTTTGTAGCCTAGATGACACTATCAAGAGGGGTGTGAATTAGAATTAAATTATGAATAATAGAAAATTAAATATTTTTAGATCCTTTGATAATTACTTAAATAAATAAAATTAAGAAAATAATCACAATACATAGTAATAGGAAGTAAAAACTTAAGTTATATGAACTCATAAAACTTCTAGTGGTTCAAGACTTTCTGTTCTTAAATCCACTATTCGGAGATTCATTTTCTCCGTGATTCACTCTCAAGTCTCTCATTTGCACACTTACATGCGGAAAAGCCTTTTCTTTTTTGCAAAACTTTTCCACGAAGCAGTGATATAAACCATTAAATTTCAAGTCTTTGCCTCGGTGGAGTTGCTTAATATTTTTTAGCACAATCTTTTAGCTTTAGTTGGGTAAGAAAGAAATTTGAAATAACAAAGAAAAAAGAACGCATAGAAATGTTATGGAAGATGCTTCAATAGAGCTTTCTAATCTTTGTGATAAAAGGAGACTAAGCTAAGAGCTGTTAGATCAATTTTTGCCTTTTGAATATTTTTCCTTAAAGATTTTTGAATACATGAGAAGATTTATTTCAATTTGAGGTGCATTAAACCGTTGAACTTAGGTTCTAGTTATTATGTGAAGGCTAGGCGATTCAAAGTAATACAACATATTGTTTTATGAAATAAGCATGCCCTTGGACACCTAGGCCCGATCCATGCCCCAATAGTTTCATAAATGGGTCAATTTGGGTGGGATCTAAAAGCGCGATTATGTCTAGACGCAGTTGGGCACCTGGCTTGTGGTTTGGGCGTGTTGTGCCCGAATGTGCTAGCCCTTGCGTCTGGACGCAAGATTAGTAAGTGATCATGAAAACCTAAGGCTGAAATGCATGATTCAAATATTATAATGTAAAGTAAAATTAAGCCTTATTTAACAAGTTGCTGAATCTTCATTTGATAACTCCTAGTTGTTGCTTCTAAGCATTGTAGTGCCATCCATGTTATCTCCAAGTCTTTTTCTTTTTCCCCAAACCTTCTACTGCTAGTAGAACTTGAATATTAGAAGAGGTTATTGAGTAGCTAAATCCTAGAGCTAACAAGTAACTTTAGCTTTATTTGAAACTCAACACATTCATTTTAATATCGAAAGCTATTTTTTATGTTTTGCTGTCATCAAAAGTAAGATATCTATTGAGTTGGATATGATTACACTGGTAAAGACAACAATAACTTATACATAAGAAATTAATCATTATTAAGTAAAGAATTTTTGAAATAAATTAAGCTTGTGTAAAGTATTTTTAGGTAAAATAAATGGAAATTAAATATTTTCTGAATGCTTAATACTTCAGCATATTTAGTTCTTAATGTTTGTTAGGGTGAATTGTAAATTCATGGAAATTTTAAAAAACAAAAAATTAATAGGGCTTATGATAAAGGTTAAAGAGAAGTTCTTTGAAGAGTTAAAGCAAAAATAATAGTGGCTTATTGATGTTTTTAAAGATATGCAGAATGGGGGTTGTTACATCTGTTCGATCGGAAGGTGGCTTTCAAATGATTTTCTAATTTCGATTGGATTGCATCAAGATTGTGCTTTGTCTATATATTTTTTTTTTCATAAGAGGAGGTTTCTTGGTGCACATCATTGCATTACATTCTCTTGAATTATAAGACTAAATATGAGGATATAGCAAACATAAGTTGGGAGGATTATTTTAGAATCTAAAGGATTTTTTTCCTAGCTGACCTAAAATGAAATCTATGAAGTGTAAGTTTTATTATAATAGAAGCTATAATGTTGTGGACATAACCATTGAGGATGTTGTGATCAACAAGAGTGAGAGGCTCAAACATCTTGGTTCAACCATTCAAAAGAATGGTGAAACTATGGAAGATTTGATTAATATGATAAAAGTTAGTTAGATGAAATGGAAGAACTTTGAAATGTTGTGTGATCTTAAAAGCCCACTCAAAATTTTAGGGAGTTTTTATAGAGTAGCTTTAAGGTCATCAATGTTTTATATGACTAAATGTTGGTCTACAAAAAAGAAACTTATTATTAAATTGAGTGTTTCACATATGAGGATAGTAAGGTAGCTGAGTTGGTGTGGTCAAAAGGGTATGATGGAAAATGAGTTCAATTCTAGCAAGGTTGAAATGGCTCCAATGGAGGATAAGATTAAAGAATGCCGTCTTAGATGGTTTGGGCATATCAAGTATAGACCATATGTTGTCGCTATTTAAAAACTTGAGTTTATGAAGTTGTCCATATTAAAAGAGGAATAAAAAGGCCAAAAATATATGAGAAGAAACTATTAGAAATGATATTCTTTATATGGAACTTAGGGAGTATCTTCTATTTGCTTATACACAATGGAGACAAAGGATTCATGTAGCCGACCCCACTTAGCGAGAGCAAGGCTTTGCGGCGTTGTTGATTATTTATACCTACCTTCTTAGAAAAAATATCATACATAAGGAATAACAATATTTGTAATTACATTTTTATTAATATTACTCCTATTTTTATTATTTTTATAATGCACCTTCACATCATTGAGTGTTTTGGCAAGCATGGTTTTGCGCATATTATTTTAAAAATTTGAAAGTTAATTTTATTGTTCATTCTCTTAAAAAAAGTAAAAACATACAATTTATTATATATGAAAAATGTGGCACTTTTGATATTAAAATCATAAATTTAGTGTCTTCTAGGATTAAAAATAATAAAATTTATAAAAAGCTCTATTTCCAAATGGTGCTCCTTTAATTTTTCATGTAGCTGACCCCACTTAGCGGGAGTAAAGCTTTGCAGTGTTGTTGATTATTTATACCTACCTTCTTAGAAAAAACATCATATATATGGAATAACAAAATTTGTAATTACATTATTATTATTACTATTATTTTTATTATTTTTATAATGCACTTTCACTTCACTGAGTGTTTTGGCAACATGGTTTTGCGCATATTATTTTAAAAATTTGAAAAAATTAATTTTATTATTCATTCTCTAAAAAAAAGTAAAAACATACAATTTATTATATGTGAGAGATGTGGCACTTTTGATATTAAAATCATAAATTTAGTGTCTTCTAGGATTAAAAATAATAAATTTTATAAAAAGTTCTATTTCAAAATGGTGCTCCAAATTAATTTTCTTTTGGAAGCATAAATTTACAGTGATTTGATTACTTTGTTTTTTTAAATCATAACTACGACCCTCAATAGTGTTGTTGTAGTTGTTACACTCGTTTGTTATTAGTAATTATCTGAAGTTCCATGAGTTTTAATTACATTCATTGCATGCTTTGGAGCTTTCATTCTCCATAATACATCGGCTATTTTTTGTCTCCCTTTGCAGACTATTCTTCAATTTTTTCTTGATTTTGGAGAAATGGTTCTGCACGATGCTGATCCTAGTCTGAGGACCTTTTTCCGCTCTTGCTTAAGCAGGCAAGTAACTTGGTAATCACATGTTTTAGCAACTGTTTGTTCTTTCTCATGAATTTAATTCACGGAGGTTAAGGGATTTGCACCATTGATTTCTTAAATTTATGAACAATTATTTTGGTTCTCAATTTTTAATTGCAGAAAATTGTCCGCATCTGCCTTTAACATTCAAAGTTATCATAATGCTACTAAGAATGAGCTAATGCTTAGCCTTTTCAGTTGATTATTTTTTTCTCTCTCACACACACCCATTGATGTTTTAGAGCTTCAAGATACAGATGACACCAAAACTCAAATTACTGGTTTAGAGTTTATGTTGTATTCCCATTTTCTCCTCACTGCCTACTATTATCAATCTATGATTTCTTACGTGTTGCATCTTTCCCTCATTTCATAAAATTTTAACTTGTAAAAAATTAAGTTTCATGAACTTGTACTTTAAGATATTTACATCAATCTACACTTTTATCATCTCTTCCTTGTTCATGAATTTTTTCACTTTGCAGTTCAAAGCCTCACTTTGTTCTCCTTTTGATCTTCTCCAAACAATTGCTTTTATTAGTCAAGTCATATTTCTCATCAGGATGGTGCGCCTGACTGGAAATGATATGCTCTTCCTTCTGTACACGTTTTGCAAAGTCAACTTCTTAAATATAATGCCACAGGTAGAGATCATTTTCTCTTGCAAATGAACTGAATCCTGGTTAGTGTACCACCAGCGGCCACCCTTTTTTTTCTACCGCTTGTGTGATTGTTTTAACTCTGAAATCGAGCATTGAACCATGTCTGAGGTATCTCTTTTTTGTTCCATGTTTGGTTTGCTTCAACAATCCAATTTTAGCTATTTTATAATTTTTTGTTTTTATTTCTCATATTATTTTCTTGGGATTGATTAAAGGAAATCCTGAACCCAGCTATTGCAAGGTTCCAAGTCTCGGATGAAAAAGGAAGACAGATGCATTAAGTAGTCGTTACGGGTGTAAAACTTTTGAATCTTTTTATGACGACTCTTCTTAGAGATTAAGCTAGAGTTAGGATGTCCACTGAAAAGTGAAACGTGACATTGCTTGAATGCATTGAAAATTGTGCAAAAAGGCTGCTAGATCGACGCCCGGGTGTAGTGCCAAGTAAGCGACGATTTCGTGATACTAAACTAAGATTAAATAGTTGGAATATTGGTATTATTATTGGCAATCATTTTTAGTTGGTAGATATTATAATTAATGTGAAAAACTATTTTATCGTTAAGAAACAACTTGGGTGGGAGAGAAAAACAAAATCTAATAGCTTAAGCTTTAAACTATAGTAGGTAAGAATTGTCAAATAGGTGGGTTTTATTTTGGATATGGATTTAAATGATAATGAAGTAAAAGCTAAAATGTTGGGAGATATAATTATATTTATAAAGATAATAATTGTTATAATAACTTTTAAATATTACAAGTATTTATGCACTCAAATAAGATTGGATTGAGTATAAAAGAAAAGTTTTTGCATGATTTGTAGAAGTTGCTTAAAAAATACATGGTGAGGAGATATTAGTTATAGTAAAAAATTTATATGGACATGTTGGAAATTGATTTAAAAATTTATTTGTATGCATAATAGTTTTGATTTTGGAGATATTAATAAAGAAAGTAGAATAATTTTGAAGCTTACTTTAGCTTGTGATCATATTTTAAAAAAAGAAGGGAACATATTTTTTATTATAAAATAGAACTTTTAAAACCCAAATTGATTATTTTTTCTTAAATAAAAAATATTATTTATCTTGCAAGGATTGCAAGATTATTTTAGATGATTGTTTGACAACAGTACATTGATGATTTGTTTTTATTTGAAAATATAGAGTAATAAAAGTAATATTAAATTTAAAATGTATTTAAAATTAATTGATGAATCTTAAAAAAGATATATAGATATTCTTAGGAGTGAAATTTTTAAACTTGACAGTGGATTATTAGGGTAAAGCCAATTTATATGAAATTTGGTTGCTATTTGTATTTACTAGGTAGATAAAAGTATGCTTAATGAATCAAAAGAGAGAGCATTAATTAATAAAGATATTTGGTATTGAAAATAAAATATTAAAGTAAAGATCAAATAAGAAAAATATGTTATAAAGAATTTTTTAAATGCAAGTATGGCTAAAATTTAAAGAAATATAAACTAGCTTATTGTGAATTTAAAATAATAGCTTATTATGCTAAGATTATAGCATTCAGGATTCATACAATAAATTATAAACATTTGATGGACAGCCAATGTAAAATATTATTGAATTATATTATGCTGTGGATCATTTAAATGATTGTGCTAGAGTTTGGTCATCCTCTGGAAACAATGCACTACATTGCCTGAATGTAGTTAAAATTGTGCAAAGACCGCTACATTAGCACCCTAGTTTTGAGTTCTGTATTTAAGTAATGGTTCACTCATTATGAATGAATGGGGTAAAGAAGCTAGCATATGATTTTAAATTATGATTTGATAGTTGAAATATTGGCATTCTTATTGGCAAGCATTGAGTTAGTGTATATTATAATAAATATGAAGATGAATATATTTTGTTCTTAATAAACTAAGTGGGCGAGAGAGAAAGCTAAAGAAATTGATAATTTAGGCTTTAAATTCTAGTACTTAGGTAAATATTGCCATTGGAATATCATGCACATCTTTAAAGCTTAAGAGGTTTATTTAGTGGACCGTGCAGTGAAAGTTAAGAGGCTAGAAAATAATTATATTCTTAAAGCTTTTAGTTAATGAAATAATTTATAATATTTTAAGTATTTTTGCCCATTAAATAGGATTGAATGTGTGTAAAAACATTTCTGCATGATTTGAATTGGTTGCTTTTTGTAGGAGATTTAATGGAATATGTTGGAAGAATATATAAATATTTTAATAGTATTTATGATAGTCTTGGCTTTGACGAAATTAATGAAGTGAATAATGATTTTAGAGTTTATTTTAGTTTATGATATTATTATTGTTAACACTTTAAAGAAAGATGGATATATTTAATTACTTATAAAAATAGGGTTTTCAAAACTCAAATTGATTATTTTCTCTTAAAGAAAAATGATTATTTATATTATGAGGATTGCAGATTATTTTTAGTGATTATTTGACAACTCAACTTTGTTTATTAGTTTTAGATATGAAAAGAATGATAATAAAAGTAATATTGAATCTAAAATATATTTTAAAATTAGGTGGTAAAATTTTAAGAATGGTAATATGGATATTATTAGAAGTGAAGCTATAAAACTTGGACAATGAGGTTTTGAGGGTGAAGCCAATCTTATATGGAATTTAATTGCTAGTTGTGTATACAATATAACAAAAGTTTATTTGCTATAGTACCCAATAATAAAGATGCATGTTGATGGAAATGAGATATTCAAGTTGAGATTAACGATTAAAAGACATGTTATAATGTATGATTTAAATATAATACTGAGGAGAATTGGAAGAAATATAAATTGATTTGTCATGAATTTAAAATAAATTCATGGTGCTAAGTGTGCATCATTTGAGGATTTATATAACAATTTAAAAATTACTGAGGGATAGAGACACATAAGTTGCTAACTTAAGTGATAAAAAATTAAAAAATTTGACTCATATAAAATATATTAAAGATTATCTTTTTTTTTTAGGATGATGCTATTCAATATATATGGATAAATTATATTACTAAGCTTCTTAAAGAAGGTTGTACTAATATAATAAATTTAAGTAAGTTTAATGGTTAAAAGAGTATTATCACTTACACTTTCTTTTAACGTGTTAGTAAAGCTAAGATTTATAATTTTTAAAGAGGATGGAGAGTATAAAAATGGTAGTATCAAATGAAGTCCTTATCGATGCATGGAAAAGTTTGGGCGAGGAAGGAATTTTTTACTTTTCAAGTTATTTAATTTTATTTTGAAGATTTTATAAATGTAAAATGAGTAGAGAAAGAGTATTGGTATACCTATTTATGAGAATAAAGGCAATGCTCCGGACTGTGCAAATTATTGAGAAATCAACTAAGTCTGTCATACATTGAAACTTTTGGAGGAAGTAATTGAATACAAATTATGAAGGGATAATTTTATTTTACAAAATTTGGTTATATGCTAGAAAGATCTATTATGGAATTCATATATATATATATATATATTAAGAGGTTTGATGAAAAAATTTAGAAAAAGAAAAAATCTTACTTTAATTTTATTGATCTTCAAATTGCTTATGATAAAATACCAAGAGAATTTGTTGGAGAGCTTTGGAAAGAAAATGAATCCGTGTTGCATATATTGATGTTATTAGAGATGTACAATGAGGCTATTTGATCGTAAGGTGGATTTTCTAATGATTTCTCTATTATTATTGGATCAGATAAAGGATCAACTCCCAATCCATATCGTTTTACTTTAATTATGGTATTCTTACTAAGCACATTCAAGAGGAGGTTCTTGTTGCAAATAATTTGAAAACAATATTCTATTAGTTGATAAGACTAGGGATTGAGTTAATGCAAAACTTGAGTTGTGGAGGACTACGTTCGAATCTAAAGGTTTTGTCTTTGTAGATCTAAAATAAAATATATTGAGCGTAAGTTCAATTGTATTAGAAGCACTAATTTTAAGGACATAACTTTTGAGGACTATGTGATCAAGAAGAGCAAGAGGTTTAAATACTTTGGCTCAATTATTTAAAATAATAGTGAAATAGAGGGTAATGTGATTTATATAATCCAAGCTAGTTGGATGAAATGGAGGAGCGCTTTTGGAGGGTTGTGCAATTGGAAAATCCTACACAAAAGTAAATGAAAGTTTTATAAAGCAGCTACACAACCAGCTATGTTATATGGGGTTGAATGTTGGACAACAAGAATAAATTTACTGATTAAATAAGTATTGTAGAGATGAGAATGCTTAAGTAGATGAGTGGCTATACTCGTAAGGATAAAATAAGAAATGATTTTATCCATAGTAAGGTTGGAGTGGCTCCAATAATCAATGAGATTAGAGAATTCTTCCTTAGATGATTTTGGCATATTAAGTATAGACCGTGCAACACTCTAGTTGGAAAATTGAGTTTAAGAATTTTACCCATATTATAAGAGGAGGAGAAAACCAAAAAAGACATGAGAAGAGCCATTAGAAAGGATCTTCTTTATTTGGAACTTAGGGAGGGGCTCTATTTGATTGCACTTAATGGAAACAAAGGATTCATGTAGCCGATCCCAACTAATGGGATTAATGCTTAGTGTTGTTGTTGTATAAACTTATGATGGATAGAGACACTTATAAGTTAAGCCAAACTAAGTGATAGAAGAATCAAAAACTTGACAAGTAAAATTTATCAAAGATGATCTTGAATTTTTTTTTGAGAATAATAATATTAATATAAGAAATTATATAGTTCCTCGACTTTTGTAAATTATTTTTTTAGCCCCTTGACTTATTTTTAAGTGATTTCTTTAGTCTATTCCATTTCTTGTCTGTAAAGTCCCGTCCAATCCATTCTAAAATTAAGGGTAAATGTATAATTCCAGCGGGTATATTCGAAACTTAGTTTTTTTTCTCACTCAGGTTTCAATTTATTCTCAAGCTAGAAATTCTTCATTGACAAGCTTGCAATTTCTTTGTGAACGTCTCTTCTCGTCTCTCTGTGTCGATGCGTCTCTCATCGATGCTCAAACGGTCCTTCATTGATTTTGCCATTATTTGAGAGTCAATGTCAACGATGAAACTTGCGTCTATCATCGATGAAGAAATCGACGTTGACGAAGGAATGTCTCAACGACGAAGAAATACACATCTCTCAACGACAAAGAAATCACAGTCAACGAACGACCGTCGATGTCGACGAAGTAACCTGCATCTCTCATCGACGAAGAATTCGATGTCGACGAAGGGCCGTCTAAGCATCGATGAGAGAAGCAGAGAGATGAAGAGACGTTGAGGAAGAAATAACAATCTGGTCGAGCGTCGATGAGAGACAGAGATGAGAAGAGACACTAGTGAATAATTCGCAAGCTCGCGATGAAGAATTTCCAGTTTGAGAATAAATTGCAACCTGTACTATAATGGAAGTCGCAACCTTCTTCGGATATACCCACATGAATTATGCCTTTACCCTTAATTTGCAAATGGGTTGTACGAGAGATTACAAACAAATAGCGACAGAGACTAAAACAATCACTTAAAAATAAAAGTTAGGGGACCAAAAAAAAATTTACAAGAGTTCAGGATTATTTTAATTATTTTGCAAGAATCAGGGGACTAATTCGATAATTTTCTCATATTAATATAAATAGATGGATTCTCTTGCTAAAGTTTTTAGTAAATATTGTTTCAACACATTTAATATGAGTGACTTTAATGTTTTGAAGAATAACATCATTTTTTCTTACTTTCACACAACAGATTAGTAAACTTGAAATATGAAATGTTTAAAAATAGATGCAGAGTGGAAATGCTATTGGATAGGATGACAATCTATCAATGTGTGGAAATATTTAGGCTAGGAAGGTAATTTTTGGCTTACTAAGTATTTAATATTATTTTGAAGACTAAAAAAGGCCAGAGGAGGAGATTAATATTGTTGTTCTTATTTACAAGAATAAAGATTATGCTCAAGATTGTGCAAATTATAGGGAAGTTCTGTTAATGGGTTATATAAATTGAAATTTTGGAAAAGAGTGATTGAATATAACTTTGAAGTTACCTTACAAAATCAGTTTAATTTTGTGTAGATAGATATACCATGGAAGCTATACAATTATTAAGATATATGATGGAGAAATTATGAGTAAGAAAAGAAGAACTTCATTTAATCTTTATTGATCTTGAAAAGGATTATGATAGAATTATGATAGAAGTTCTTTGAGATTTTTGAAGAGAAAATTATGGCATATATTAATGTTATTAAAGATAAATTTTATGGAGCTGTATTGTGTTCTATTACAAGGTAACTTATCTTATGATTTTTCCGTTATCATTGGATTATATTAAGTATCTGTTCTTTGTCTGTATATTTTTGCTTTAACAATGAATATTCTTACTCAACACATTCATGAGGTTCTTTAGTATCTATTATTTGCATATGACATTCTTTAGATTGATAAAATTAAAGATGGAGTTATATCAAAACTTAAGTTGTTGAGAATTACTTTAGGATCTAAAGACTTTTGCCATAATAAATCTAAAATAGTATATTTGCAGTGTAATTTTAATTGTAATATAAGGCATAATCTCAAGGACATATCAATTGAGGGCTTTGTGATCAAGATGGGCAAGAGGTTCAAAAACCATCATTTAATTATTCAAAAAATTGGTGAAATAGATAATGATGTGATTAATAAATCCAAGCTAGGAGCATTTATGAAGCATATCAAAATTAATGGAAAAATTTTATAGAATAATTATACGATTAACTATATTATATAGGTAGTTTGTTGGCCAATAAAAGAAAGACTTAGCGATTAAATAAGTGTTATAGAGATGAGAATTCTAAGTTGGATGTGTAGGTATATTCAAATGGATAAATGAGAAATGAATTCATTTGTAGCAATGTTGGAGCTGCTCCAATAGTGGATAAGATTAGAGAATATCATTTTATTAGATGATTCTAGCATATTATGCATAGATCATTTGATACCTCTGTTAAATTGAGTATGTGAATTTTGCTCATATTAAAAGAGAAAGAGGAAGACCAAAAAGATATGGAAATAAACTATTCAAAAGGATCTTTTATTTTTAGCGTAGGGAAGGCTTTTTGTCCTTGTTTAATGCAAACAAAGATTTCATATAGCAAACTTCACTAATGGGACTATGGCTTGGTAATGTTGTTACTGTTGATTAATGGCGTTCTTGCCTGGTTTTTGAGGTATAAATAAGGATATGCCATATGCACAAACTGAGCAATAAACATTTGAATAAATTTTTTAATTGAATTCTTTATTTTTGTTACTATCAGACATAGTTATTTAATCAAGTGAGAAACTTGAGGAAGCTTGAGAGAGTTTGTTTTTCTTATACAAGCAAGCAACTTGTTTCCTTTTATAGACTTCTTCACTTATTTTATGAAATTGATTTTTTTATATAGAAAACATGAGAAACAATACATTTTGCAATATTGTAGTTGCTATACTTATAATTCAATTTCATCCATTTTATAGTGTTTAAAACCTTAATCATTTATTTTAATTTATTAATATATAAGTTACGTTATTGCTGATACAATCAAGAACAACTACAAAGGATACTCTTATCTATTAAGTGGATTGGCTGGATGAGTTCTTTGTCTCCACGATGTTCTATTGTATATAAGATAATATCTCTAAGGAGTTATATTATCTTTATTAAAATTTTTTTATGCTGGTTGTCAATTATTTGACATAACCCTCCGCTTCTTACACCTGGCCTGACCACGGTAGTGTTTTTCATAAAGATAAGATATGATCTTTATATGTTTTATTTTTGATGGAATATACTTCATGAATAAGTGTAAAATTTATTACTTTTTTAGTATCAAAGAAATGAAATATTTTATATTTTAAGCCTTGCTATTTCAATGATTCAGAGTTTGCTTTACTTTTGCCATTTTTTGCTTACATTTATTAATAAACTCACAGTTTTCTGATATAAAAAGTCCACTTACATGCATTTTTTAAACATTTTATTATTAATAAGTTTAAAAATAATAGTTATTTGTTGATTTAAATTAATACTTTTTGCTTTACTTTTATGGCACATTTTAAATTTCAATGACGACGCTATAATTTTCACACATTAAATTTTGTATTATTCATAAATAAATTTAGATAACATATGTATGTGCGATCATGTGTACTTTATATTATTCAGAAATAGGTTCAATTATCAGTGTTATATTATGCTATTATTTGAAAAATTTTAGTGCCATTCCAAATTGATATTCATTTTATTGGTTACAATTGCTAGATCGACTTTATTGAAGTTGACTAGCCATCTAAGAACAACCTGCTAATCTGATTGGACAACTCATATTGTTTGATCATTGATCAGACTTATTAAAGAATTGGACAGTATGTGATGCCACAAAGTAAACACACTTTTTCATGCAACATATTTTAACCTTTTCATTTGACTAGAGTATTAATACTATATGAAATTGGTAAATTGAGTTAGATTTTCTTAAGACTATCAATTTGGATTGAGTGCTGTTTTGCAAAGCATAGGCTTATTAATAAATCAATTGTTGTGGAGATGTGGTTGCCAAGATGGATGGTAAGTATACACAAATGGATATTGTGAGAATTGAGTGCATTTGTGGCAAAGTTAGCTTAGCTCTTACTGGGTATGCACTTAGATTTAAGCATTGGCTCCCTAGGATTTAGTTTAAAGGCTTTTAGATGATTATTCAATGAGATCTAAGGCTGATTTGGAGTGTTTGCTGATTTCTAGGGTGGGCTGTAGCAAACGGCTTCTACAGGAAAACTACTGCTTGTTATACTGCAAAACGTTTTTCTAATCCAAAAAATTATTCTTTATCAGACATTATAGAGAAGAACAGGGAAAGCTGGATGAATAAATTGTTTATTGGATGCAGTACTACAGAACAATAACAGGGGACCTGTGGTTGAAATGTACTTCCTGGAATGCTTGGAGAGCAGGACTTGAAGGATTTAAAAGAAGTGAAGTATCAAGGATGGAAGGAAATAATAGGTGAGAAGAGTTAGAAAAAATATGGGGGTGTTGAGGAAGCGAATTTAGAGAATTTTTAGGAGGAAAGCAAGGAAGAAAAGTTAGAGGAAGACAAAAAATCATATAAAAATTGTAGGATAGCTGCAATATTACATAGGTTTAGAGCCTTTAGTGTTCTCATAAACAAATCAAGTTTGTAAGTAGTTAATAAGAGAACAAAAATAGAGATACCATGTTCATTATTTTAAAAAGGGGCAAGTATTGGCTAATTTTTAATTTATTTTTTAGCTTGTGTTGATTTTGATTTGATTTGAAATAGAATTGAATTTATTTATTAATTGATTCTTAATTTATTCTTGATTGAGGAATTTAAAAAAATTTCATAATTGGGTTTTTAAATATGGAATTAAATATTCTATGTTAATTCTTCATGGTACTTTAATCATGATGGCTTTCCTTAACTTGTTCACTTTGAAAACGTACAAACATAATTTTCTTTTATTATTAAATGTCAAACTTTCCAAAAATAAAGCTTTTTAAAATTGTTGTCTTTTTTGCATGATAGTATTGCAAATATGCCTGCTCACATAAAATTGCACAAAAGTTTTTCTATTTGTCTCACATCACTTTGCTATTTTGTAATATATATATATATATATATATATATTTTGTAATATATATATATATATATATATATATATATATATATATATGAGCCTAAAAATGTTATATATTTATTTAGGCTTAATTTACCATAAAATATTTACTAATTATTTAATTATATTTAAACAATTTAAAATATTATGAGTTTTAAAAATTAAATATTAATTTATTCAAAACTCTTACATGCTACATAATTAATTATAAAATTAGTCCATTAGTTATTTAATTTTTATTAACACCTAAAATAATAAAGGTTTGTCATTTTTTCGTCATTATTTCTTTACTACTAATGTTGTTAGTGTATTATTATTATTATTATTACTATATTTTGGGAATTACATTTGGAGCTAAAGGTGTTGTTATTTGATAGAGCACAATAAAGACAAATGATTCGTAATATCATGCTTATGTTCTAGTTGTTGTATATTTTAACTACTCATTTGGGTGTTAACTTTGTTTATGTATGGTTTGTTACAAACTTGACATACTCATTTTTTATTGAAGCTAGACGTAAATGAACTTCATTTGCCCATTAATATCATATGAAAATAATCTCTTTCTAAATGGATTGTTCTTTATCATTAAGTATATATTGTAAGCATTTGATTTTTCCATACTATTTAATATTTATATGTTGGTAAAATTGGCTAAGTTTTGGTATTCTTCGATTTTGCTATATCATGATATTTGCTATTATGACTTGTAATAATGCAAATATTATTTTATGAAATATCTTAATTTAATACTAAACCTTTTAAAATCATGATCATATCTCTATTTTAGATTTGCTAAAAAATAAATAATATTCACATTCTAGCTTTCTGTATTAAACATTTGTATTTTTATTGATAAGCTTATATTTTGATAGTTTATCCTTATTTGAAACAAAGATATATTTTATTTTAAAGGGCATGTTTAATTTTAATTTATTTTACTACTGTCATTTTTAGTTTACTATTTTCTTATAGTCAACAAGTTCAATAAGTATAACACTTTCACTATATTGGTTTTATAATTTTAAGCATATTTTTGGATTAATAAGTTTAATATTAAGAGAATTCAATTAAAAGAGCATTTTTACTTTTTAGGTCTATACTTAATTTTAATGATATGTCATTTATTATTCTTTATTTTTAGTTTTATATATTAAAAATAAAAGAGAAAATTACCAAAATTATCACTTGACTCTTGCAAAATATTCAAAATAGTTATTAACTCTTACAAATATTCTTTTTGGTCCTTTGACTTATGTTTAAGTATTTTTTTTGGTCTCTCCCGTTAACTCATCGGTTCTCTTCAATTAAATTTGAGTTTTCACTTATAAACGGCTTCCAGCGGGATTCAGTGGGCGATTTCCACTGGAATACAATGGCCAATTCCAGCCGTTGAATTGGTTTCCAACGGGAATCAGTGACCGATTCTCGATGGAATGGGCCGACTATTAGAAAACAACGACCGATTCTAGTGGGAATCGATCGTTGAATCCAACTGCCGATTCTAGCGGGAATCGACTGCTGGAATTGGCCGTTGGATTTTGCGACCATTTCCAACTAAATCTCGTTGAATCTAATTGCAACTGGAATCGACCGTTGGATTCAACGACCATTTACAGTAGCCGATTCTCGCTAGAATCTGTCGCTGGAATCCAATGACCGATTCAGGAATCGACCGCTAAATCCAGCGGTTGATTCCAGTTGCAAGCGGCCAGTTCCAGCAGCCGGAATCGGCTGCTTGCAGCTGGATTCAATGGCCAATTCCCGCTAGAATTGGCCGCTGGATTCCAATGCTGAATTCCGCTAGAAAGTCAATTTTGGCTGAAAAAATCAAATTTAATGGAAGGGATGGTTAGCGAGAGGGACTAAAAAAATATTTAAACAAAAGTCAAGGGATCAAAAAGAACATTTACAATAGTTAAAGATTATTTTGAATATTTTGCAAGAGTCAAGGAACTATTTTGATAATTTTCTCAAAAATAAAATGATAATCATGTGCACTTGAAGTCTAGAATACTTGAATTTTTATGGTTTATATTAGTTTTGGGGGTTATACCTATTTGGAATGACTCATTGATTGGCAATGTTTTGATTTGATTAACTAGCTTCTTCTCCCTACTTCTCTCAAGTTTTTTTTCTATATTTTTCTTATCCCAATTTTACTTTCTTCTTACTTGGTTTATCCTTAATTTCTTATTTCCTTATTTCCACATGCCATTATTTGTCTCATTCTTTTCTCATTTTTTTTAATCTTGAAATAATCTCCCAGATGTTAATTTTTCATTTACTTGGGGGTTTGATGGAGAGACTAAAAAAATTTTCCCATTTTACATTCATTGATTTAATAATGGTATATAATGTATTAAGAGATTTTCTTTGGGGAATTTTGGAAAGCAAAGTAATTTACATTGCTTATATAAAAATTGTTTAAGACATAATGGAGAAACTCTATGGATTCTATTGCAAGTGGATTTGCATAATGTTTTTGTTCATTCAATTTGCATCAGTATTCTCTTTTTTGTATGTATCTACTTGCATTAGTTATGAACATTTTTACTGAAGATATTCAAGGGAAGTGCCTCTGTGCATAATATTTGCAAATGATATTCTTGTTGATAAGATTAGAAGTGGGCTAATGCAAAACTTGAGTTTTGGAGTACTGACTTAAAATTTAAATAATTTATTTTATTAGATTTAAAATAAAATATATGGACTACACATGGACTAAGTTTAAGCATAATTGAAGCTATAATATTGCAAGTATAATAACTATGGATATCTTATCAGGCAGGTGAGAGGCTCAAATAGCTTGGTTTAATCATACAAATGATTGCAAAACAGAGGGTGTTGTGATTAACATTGTCTGAGTTGTTGGATGAAATGGAGTGCTTTTGGGGGAACTTTGCAATCAAAAAGTCCCACTCAAACTTGGAATGCTTGTAAAATTGTTATATTTAAGGCCAGCGATGTTATATGGTTAGAAGTTTTTTATCAGGTATGCACAAAATTAATGATGAGAATTGAATTTATTTGTATGTACAGGTTGCTGTGACCTTGGTTGAGAATAAATATAGAGAACACCATTTTAGAAGAATTAGATATATTCAGCATCGATTATTTGATGCCTCAATTAGAAATGCTTGATTTTATGAGTTTTACCCATGTTAAAAGTGAAAGAGCAGGACCAAAATGGCTTAGTAAGAAATTATTAGGAAATATCTTACATATTCAGAGCTTAGAGAGAGGTTGTTATTTGATTATGCACAATTGAGACAAAGGATTCATATCAGCAGGACTAAGGCTTAGTGGCACTATTGTTGTTTCAAGTTGCTTTGATGGAATTTTTTTCTAGCATACTTTAGTTATTAAAGATTATAAATTTATGATTCTGAATTTAATGCAACTTATATGATTTTCTGCACATCTTATTAGAGCTATTCTCCACATTCTCCATGAGTATTAAGGCCATTAAAGCTATTCTCCACATTTAAATCTTTCTTATTTACAGCTTGTTTCAAATTTTAAGACTATTTTATGGTTAATTTCTATTTTAGCTTCATCACTAGAATAAGAGGTTATATTTAATTTTATCCAATAGAGATTATATTATTATTTAGGCATTTAAGTTTCTTCCCTACAGTTATTTATTCCAATTTTTGTAGACTATCATCTAGCGAAATGTCGTATGATTGTAATATAACTTTTTTTTGTAAATTTTAATTTGAGCTTCACCACCTTGAGTAGGAGTTTATATTCAATTATTGTGCTATTTAAATAATTTTTTTTTGTGGTTTGCAGAGAGTTCGCTGATCCTTCTGTTGCAGATGCCGCCCTTGACTTCTTAAACTTGAACCAAAAAAAGTTTATTAATGCTTATCCTACTTTGCTACCACAGGTACAAGCATTTGTAATAATATATTGTTCAATGTTAATAATAATAATAATAATAATAATAATAATAATAATAAAATTCAAGTTTTGTAATGTCACTTAATTGTTTGAACTGATTATTTGAATGCTAAACGATATTTTAATCAACAAAAGTTTTGTATGGTTTGTTAATAATTGATAAAAGGATTTCAGTTTGTTCATTATGTTTAACATGCTTGTCACTGAAGTCAGGTACTTAAGCTTGCAATCTGATATGAGTTAGTTAATGTCAACTGTTAATGAAAACACTATTAATGTAAGAAGTTTGTGTGAGGTTGACAGTATGTATTTTATATAAAGAACATGTGATTAGCAACGTATAAATAATATTTTGGATCCACTAACGCTTCTATCAGCATTGATTTGGTTCTATGTGTATTTTTTTTGACTAAATGGCATCTATTAAATCTAATTTTTATCTATTTTCTTAAAAAGGCTGCCTGTACTTGAAATATAATGTGACCTCACATTTAATAATCATTATACTTGAATCTGCTGGACCGTATCTAATATCTATATATCTAAATAATTATATCTTTCTACTCACACGATACATAATTTGGAGTCCTAGCTGCTGCATGTTCAGAACTAGCTTTTACTGAACATATGTGATTAGTGACGTATAAACGATATTTTGGATCCACTAACGCTTCTATCAGCATAGATTTGGTTCTATAGGTGTATTTTTTTTGACTAAATGGCATCTATTAAATCTAATTTTTATCCATTTTCTTAAATAGCCTGCCTGTACCTGAAATATAATGCGACCTCAAATTTAATAATCATTATGCTTGAATCTGCTGGACCGTATCTATATATATATATATCTTTCTACTCACGATATATTATGGAGAGTCCTAGTTGCTGCATGTCAGAACTAGCGTCTATTCACACGATACATAATGTGGAGTCCTAGCTGCTGCATATTTTTACTCTAATCCACTGATCATTTGCAGGATCAAACATTGAATTTTGACTACGATTGTTGCTAAAAAATCTTGAATGGTTTACCATTTTTGCTCTCATATGGATCTTTTGGCCTATCGTTGCATTAAATTTTTGTTTCAATAAAATTTTACTGCATTATGCATATGTATGCATGCATATGTATATATGTATATGTATGTATGTGTATATATGACAAAGTATCATGAAAAATCATTCATTGTGCCTATGTAAGCAACAGTGTCCTGCTGATGCTTGCACTTTAGTCAAAGCTTTTCCCCAAAAGAAGCTGGAATGGAATTATTTAGAAATTAGCAAATCTAATTTCTTATGCTCAATTTACAATCTTCAGTTTGAACTTGACTTCCTGTCTCATGCTGTTTGATACTGCATCGCTGTGTGCCCGCAGCTTTTGGTTTCAAGTTACTTTTCTAAGAAACCCCGCAGCTAGTTGGGCTGCCCGCACTTTATTACCCAGTTCAGTGTAGTGCCATTATACAATGGAATAAAGCTATGCTTTTTATATTACGTGTGCTTTGGACGGTATCAATTGTTATAAGCATTTCCTTTCATACAATCTAAACACAATTTTACCAAATTGAAATTATGCACTGCGGTGATGCATACTTAGAAGGTGATTTATAATGCTGTTGGCAACAAGCTATATATTCATTTTAATTGCAACAGTGTTCATATTACTGCCTCGATGGGTGCAACTGATTTTTTATGCTTCATCTCATTTATTGTAGTAGATCAAATTGCTCAGTTTTGGGCACTTCACATATCAGGCTATATATATCGTTATAGTGCTCTGTTTTGCTGGTTGAATTTCAAGTATATTTTCATGGGCAATACCCTCTGTCGATCTGTTATTGGGTTTGAAAATTAACTAGGTAAAATCTCTAGTCTTTTCATCTTGTTCGTTAGCGTGAGTTCACTTATTTTTTAAGGGCAATGATGGAGCCAATTGTAATCCTGGGCACTGAAAAAAATCTTACGGGTGTTTGAAACGCCCTCGCGTAGACGATGACGCTAAACCTATCAATTCAGGAATTATGCGGTTTGAGCCCCTCGGTAGGTTCTTCCTATCAGGGTTATGCAGTTTGGCATTTGCTGGACTCACACGTGAGGATAGCTTCAGCTTGTGATCAGAAGAGAACAATCACAAGAGTTTCAAGGGAAAGTTTGAGGAAGGCCAATGATCTCAAAGAAACAAACGGAGGACAAATTTATCAATGACAATCAAGCGATGTAGTAATGATCATATATGCAACGTCTCACATGAAATGTTGTGGATTGATGTGTATCAAAAATTTATTGTGGACTTATTTTGGCTGGAGGAAATAATTAGCTAAAGATGTGGACTAATTAGATGCTTAGAAATCTTGAAGGAGGCTACCTCATTTTGCACATGAAATTCCTCAACATTTGACAGTTTTCAGAAATATTGCATGGAAGAACCCAACTACTTTGACATTCTCGAAAATGTTCCAAGGGTTTATGTTTGAACTCTTGCATGATGATGTACTAGCCTTGCTTTTTGTTTGTTTTTTATTGTTCTTTTGCTATTTCCTAGCCTTATATACTCTATTTTATTATTTGATTAGAGTATTTATTTTTATAAACAAATATATATCTGTATATATATATATATATATACACATATTTATGAGTGTTTGAATCTTTAATATGTTTTAGCAATAATTGCTAGAACCATTTAGCCAAGGCTCTTATAAGCTCATTGCACTGATTTTAAAGTTATTTTATAGTTCCCTTTAACACTGTATAATAGCAAATATGCTACAAGATCTGCAGGAAACTAGGCATTTATTTGCTTGCACCAGTTTTCTATTTTGTCCTTTATTTCTTAAAGCTACTACTGTTTTGGAGGTTTTTTTGTAGATCTTTTTTTCTTGAAATACTTAAACTAAGCAATTTTCACCTTTAAATAAACTTAAATTTATTAACATAATTCATGAATTATCTTTCTATTTTTTATTTTGATTAGCCTTGGTGGAAGTTTTTCCCAAGTTATCATGTCAATGCAATAATTTTCTTGACAACATATAATTACTTTCATCTTTGTATTTATTGTATGTTCTTTATCCGTTCACAAGGATGATCTTTCAAGATAATAAATTGACACAATACAATGCATCGTTTTTGAGTTATTATTAAATCATGTTTTGGGACAATCAACTAAGAATAGAACTATTTGTAGTAGCAGAATCAAGATCTCAAGTAAAAGGCAAGAGTTTTGTTGATAAATAATATTGTGGAGTTCTAATTTAATCGTACACAAAATTCTCGATAACATTAATAATCACAACTTGCATAAACATCAAGTGTAATGAACATTTATATTTTGCTTGTAGTTGAGCTTCTAAATTAACAAAGATGAAGATGCTTAGATGGATGAGTGAGTATTCTCGTAATGATAGTATGAGAAATGAGTTTATCCATTGCAAGGTTGAAGTGGACCCAATAGTGGATAAAATTAGAGATTGTCGCCTTCGATGTGGGCATGCTAAGTGTAGATTGTTCAATGCCCCTATTGGAAAAATTTAGCTTATGAATTTTGCACATTAAAATGTGAGAAGAGACCAAAACAGACATGGGAAGAAATCATTAGAAAGGATCTTCTCTATTTGGAATGTAGAGAGGGGCTTCTATTTTATCGTGCACAATGGAAACAAAGGATTCTTGTGGCCGACCCACCTGGTGGGATTATGGCTTGGTGTTGTTGCTATTGTTATAGTAAATAAAAGATAGTACTGTTCATCCTTGACTCTTCTAAACTCATTGATAAAGATTGAGTTAGGATTCTATGGCTATTTGTATCTTCCATTAACGCAGTATAATTGCAAATATATTGCTAAATCTGTAAGAAGCAAGGCATTTGATTTCATGCGCCTATTATTTAGCTTGCCTTTTTATCAAAAGTTGGTTTTGTCATGAAGGTATTATTTGGTTCAAAAAAATAATTTGAAATGCTTATAAAGCAATTTTCATTTTTGGATAAACTAAAATGTATACAAAAAATTCATGAATTATCTTTCTATTTTTTATTAACCTTAGTGGATGTTTTTGTCTCTAAAATTATCATTGTCCATCAAATATTTTGAGAGTTATGTAGTTTTACTTGCATATTTCAATATTTGTTGTATGTTCTTTATCAGTTCACCAACTCTTGATCATTCAAGATTTTAAATTGATGCAATATAATGCATCCTTTTTGAGTTATTATTAAAATATTCTCTTGGGTCATTCAGCAAAATATAGAAGTATAGAGCTATTTTTACTAGCAGAATCAAGTTCTTGTAATAGGGGACAGAAATTTTATTGATATTAATATTGTAAAGTTCTAAATTAATTTTTTCATTATTAAATTTAATAAACCTAAAAATCTCACCAACTTCAATGATCATATATTTCATAACATCAATTGTAATGAAATGATATTACATGGGGCCTTGGAGAGTTTTCATAATTTGAAACATTGCATAACCAACTTATTATCAACTGTCTCAAAATATGTGACAAAGCAATTACTCATCCAAATTTCACAAAACTTGTTTTGTTACTGATATTTTCACAATATCTCTGTTGTAAATTCTCTATTGATATAAATCTAATTGCTAAAAGAATTAATGCTATTTTCAAACTTTTGGTTAATTGACATTATTCTTTGTTTTTTCTAAATCGCCTTCATGATTATCAACTATCTTTGAAATAGTGAAATCAATGTTATTGTACTTTAAATTTTATTTTCCAATTGATTGTCAAGCATCAAAAGATTAATTGAATAATATTTTAATGGATAAAATTGTATAAGTTTAACTTTCTCTAAAGCCTAAGCTCTCTTCCAATATGTGTCATCACTTATAGCTACTCACAATTATTATCTTTTTTTTTGTAGTGCCATGAAAAATTCATTTGTACTTTATTTTTTTATTGTTAAGTGCTTGTGAATACAAATTAAAAAATCTATATGAAGGGTCTTTTTGATTTGAGAAATTATGTCGGTAAAATAAAATAATCCTCTTCAATTTGTTATTTTTTTGTTGGTTAGAGTGAAGTTGGGGATATTTGGGTGTAAAAAAACTTCCCTAATTAGTTGAAATTTAGGAATTCGGAATTTTCCTTGACCAAGCAAATTTTAAATCCATTGTCACGTATAATGGAAAAAAGATATCAAAAGGCACACACCATTGATGGACGCACATTGGATCTCGCCAATACATGGTCATGTCTTTGTCGTCATCACTTGCTTCTCCAAATGCAAAAATCCCTCGGTGTTTTAATGTTTTGCAGGATATGTCATTGTCCTTGTGCTACCCCATTAGCATTCGACATTAATCTAAGTGACTGCCAATATCACAACCAACTAAAATACTATGCTCTTTTTTGCATTTTTCTTATTTCTTAAGTTTACATATAATTATAAAAACCTCAACCAAATAAAAAATACATCATGGATTTATATTTTACTACAAATCAAATTAAACTTGAATTATATTACTTGAAAACACTTACCCTTCATTTATTTTTTGTGGAGAATTATTTCCAACCAAACAACCCTAAAATTTAAATAATTGACCAGTTGAACCTTTTGTTATGGAGTTGTTCCATCTTTTACCATAGAACATACAATTGAAAGCATCGATTATTGATGAAATAATAATGATATTTAGTGCATTTTAGTAGTCAGAACTCCAACTGATTCTTAAGATTTGTTATATAAATTAATTATTTTTGCCAAAATGGTTCACCGATTTTCTTATATTGTCCAGTATTGTCCTAGACTTTTTATAAGTGTCCAAAATAGTTCACAAGTCTTTTATTTTACTTCACGTTGGCCCAAATTTTACCTTTCCATAGTAAATGGGTGGATAAATGGCTTAGATAAATTTTTTGATGGGCATTTTGATTTGTTGTATTATTTTCTTAAGAAACATTGGACAACATTTTTGTTGGCCATCACATATATCAACCTTTTTTGCCTTTATCATATAAGTATTCTGCTTTGGATTACAAATCTAATTTTTTTCTTGCAAGATTACATTGACGTGGAGCTGCATGTTGAATTCTGATAAAGATGTTTGTATTTATTTTGTGAATGCTTAGTAGTTAAAGGGAAATATAATCTAAATGTAATCTACTAAGCATTCACAAAATAAATACAAACATATTAGAAAAAAAAAGTAGTCTTGCACAAAAAGAAAATGTACCTCTTTACATAAGTAGTCTTACGTAAAAAAAGTTAGCTAAAAATATTTTAAAAAATTGCAATTCAAAGAAATAAATATATGATCAAGATAAACATAACAAATATCAAACTTAATGTTGTTGATTGCCTGTAAAAATGTAGTTCAAAATATATAAGTTATACAATAGTTTATATATTTGACAAAAGATCAAAATGCACATTAGTCACTTTATCTAAATTCAGTTTTTTAAAATTTGGATGAAAAGTTAAAATATGACTTATTTCAAGGAAAAAAAATTTGGGGACTATTTAGCATATGTTTAAAATTTGGAACTATATTATATGGGGAGGGATCTTTTGGCAAAAAACTCTATTAAGACTTTTATTAAATTTAGAACTATAGAAATCCTATTTCTTCATTTTTAATGAACCTTGCACATTATTTTGGGGTTGTATTGTTTCCTGTTATTTTACTTGTAATGTTATATTATGTGAGGAACCGGTGCCGGGTTAGCGGGTGCTAATCCAGTACTGGTTGTTGGGGGCGATAACAACAAGTCCTCTAGCCGCAGGATCATGTTGATTGAGTGATTTATGAGACAAATATATAGATATAAAACTTAACTCATTTATTCATTAATTCACAAGTCTTGGATACAAAGATTAAAATAAAAGAAAAGTTACGAACTTCTTAAAAGTGTCAAAAAGAAAGTTGAAAATCAGCAGGAAGCAGTATCAGCACTACTTAGTTCTTAGCACATTTCTTCTAGGACAAACTCTTGATCTGGGCACATTTTAAAAGTGCGGGCATTCGAATACCAGTTAGTTGTGAAACTAAGTATTGATTGATGTCATCTTTACAAATGTTAAATAATAATCAAAATAATTAATAATTTGATAGGAAATAAAAGTTGTACGAACTTATCCCTGCAAACCTATTTCAATTGCACTTAAAACTTAGCATAAAAATAATTGCAGTCACAAATAAATACAGAATTTAGCATTTGATATCTGAGGCAAAATATGATTTTGTTGAGCAAGTACAAAATCGAGAAAAATGGGGTTCATTTTTGTGTTACATATCCTAACTTCCCTCTATACCAGCCCTTTAAAGGCTTATCAGTATAGGATCCTTATGACTCCCGATGTCAGACAGCCCCGCCTTAGCAATTGTCTGATCAGACTAAAAATATATCAACATGGAACTCTTGCTACTCACTTATCCAAACTTGTTCATATATCATTTTATGTGACTTTTAGAAGCACTTTTATCAAATTTGTGCAATGCTGAGTAAAAGCATATTTAAACAAGAGTAATAAAAGACATCTGGTGCCTTGTTCTTTAAGTTCGGATGAGTGACAGTTCGCTCACTCTGTAATTAGGTTTTTGATATTTTAAATTAGTCTTTTTAGCCAATATTATTATCTTCGTTTCTATTCTGTTTCTCTTTCGTTTTCTCAATTTGATAGAAGTCCGTATTTTTAACTTATTGATGTGGCAATAATATTTATAATAGCATTATTATTATCATTTTAATAATAATAATGATAATAATAATGTACAGAAGAAAAGACAGAATAGAAATGACTGTATAATTATAGAAAGTAATATTAATAATAGGTTTAATAAAGAAAAGGGAAATGACAAAATAAAATGCTTGAATTGAAATAATAGTCAATTTATAGTATTTGTACAGTTTTCATTATTGATTAATGAGAACCATAATAATGTGAATGACATAATTTTATCATTATTTCCTTCATAATAATGATTATTAAGAACGAAGAAATAGCAAAATCTTTTATCATTTTCCCTCTTTATTTTTCCTTCTCCTCTTACTTTGGTTAGAGTTGCCGAAAAAATGGAGGGAGGCCGAACATGTGGCTTGGCCGGGGCAGAGGGGCGGCGGCTGGCCAGGTTGTTGAGAGAGGGAGGAGGAGCTGAGGGGTGGCTGGCTGCTGGCAGGAGAGGGGGGGCTGCTGGTTGCTAGCAGGGGGAAGGCTGAATGGAGAGGGCTGCAAGACGGGAGAGGGAGGGCTATTGTGAGGGAGGAGGAGGAGAGCTGGGGGTTTTATAGAGAAGAGAGGGGGAGAGGGAGGCTGTTGTGAGGGCTGGTCGGCCAATTTGGCACACCATTCCTGCGCCAAAACGGCGCAGGAAAGGCCTTGTCGCGGGACCTTCTGCGCCTTATGGCGGAAGCAGTCCGGGGGAATAGAGAAAAAAAGAAATTTTCTTAAAGGAAAATTTAAATAATTACTTAAACTTAAATTATTCGCATTTTTCCGCTGTTTGGCGTCCAAAAATAATGAAACTTGACACCGATGTGTGTTACGATTAACGAACACCCTCACGTCAAAAATTTTCAATTCAGACAAATATTTTATTTTATATTATTTTCTTGAGGTTTAAATCTTCAAAAAATTTTCACGATCAAACCGGCGCTCAGAATTTGATGAAATTTTTCGAACAACTTTTAAATAATACTCTTAACATAATGACACTGAAACGACGAATTCAGACATGTATTTCAATGATATTGATTTATAGAATTTAAATACTTCTGAAAAATAAAGCGGGAGTTTTCGTTATCTGAATTCTCCCAAACTAGGGCACTTTGATCTAAAAATTATTTCTATCCAACGGAAATTTTGTTTGCCCTAATTTGAAATTCCCCGGGGTCCTGCGTTCTGAGGCAGGATTTGACCTAATTTACAAAGTAACGATATTGGGTCGTTGCAAACTTCCCTACTTAAGAATGATGTTGTTCTTGACATCAAGAATAGAATAAAGTCTTAAATGGAGTTTTTTAGGGTACCTTAATTCAAAAATAATTATGGATATTTTCTTCGCATATCAACTTCTCTTTCCCACGTGGCTTCCTTTACAGTATGATTATGCCATTGAACTTTGATTATCTGGATCGTTCTGCTTCTGAATTTTCGGCGGTCCTTCTCAATGATTTTAAGAGGTTTTTCGATATAAGTCAAATCAGGCTGAATTTCAATTGTTGAGTCTGAAATTTGCCGTGTGGATTCTTGGAGGCATCCGCGGAGTGTTGAAACGTGGAATACGTTGTGTACAACTGTGAATCTTTCAGGAAGTTTAAGTCTATAAGCCGAGCTTCCAAGTTTTGCAATTACTTCGAAGGGTCCAACATATCTGTGACCCAGCTATTCGGTCACTCCAAAGCAATGAATTCCTTTCATAGGGCTAACTTTTAGATAAACCCGATCGCCAATGTGAAATTTTTGCCTCCGGTGTTTTGCGTCGAAGTCTTTCTTTTGTCGGTCCTGGGCTGCCGCAATTCTGCTCTTAATTAGCTTTATTTTTTGTTTGTTTCTTCGATCAACTCAGATCCATAAATTTGTACATCTCCAACTTGTATCCAGGCTAGAGGAGTACTGCACTTTCTCCCATACAAAGCTTCATAAGGAGCCCTCCCAATGTTTGACTGATGGCTATTATTATAAGCAAATTTTACAAGTGAAAGGTGTTTCTCCCAATTTCCACCAAAGTCTAACAAGCATAAACACAAGAGATCCTCTAGTACTTGGTTGACTCTCTCTGTTTGTCCATCTGTTTGAGGGTGGAATGTCGTGCTTATGGCTAAAGTGGTTCCCAAATCTTTGTGTACTGCTTGCCAAAATCGAGAAGTAAACCTGCCATCCCGATCTGAAATTATGGTTTTAGGAATTCCATGTAATTTGACGATCTCCCTGATATATAATCTTGCCAATTTCTCCACCGAGTTTGTTTGCTTTATTGGGATAAAATGGGCTGACTTTGTTAATCTATCAATTATGACCCAAATGATATCTGCTCCTGATTTTTCTTTTGGCAAACCCATTACAAAATCCATGGAGATGTCTGACCATTTCCACTCTGGGATTTCTAGTGGGTGTAGAAGTCCATCAAGTCGTTGGTGCTTTGCTTTGACTAGGCTACAAATGTGGACGATATCAGCTATCTCTCTTTAGAGTCTAGGCCACCAGAAGGCTATCTTTAGATCTTGATACTTTTTGTTGCTTCCGGGGTGTACTGTATAGCCTGAGCTGTGGGCTTCATTTAATATCTGATTTTGAATGTGCGAATTATTTGGGACCCAGATTCTATTGCCATTATAAATATGAATTCCTTTTTGCAGTTGTAACTCTGTTATGCGACCATCTTCTATTTCTGCTTTCAGCTTGGGGTATTCCTCGTTGACTTTTTGAGCGTCCAATATGCTTTGTACGAAGGTAGGTCCTGTAGTATTAATATTAAGCAATTCATTCAACTGATCTTTAATAATGGGTCTTATATTAAGCTTCTGGAATTTTTCTTCAAATGAACTTGCTGAGATTAAAGTACTCAATATTTCCTTTCCACTCAAAGCATCTGCGACCAAGTTAGCTTTGCCAGGATGATATTGAATATCCATGTCATAGTCGCTGAGTAGTTCTAACCATCTCCTTTGGCGACAATTTATTTTTTTCTGCGTGAAGATGTTTTATAAACTCTGATGATTTGTAAAGATCTCGCTTTTTACTCCATAAAGATAGTGCCTCCAAATCTTTAAGGCAATGACTATTGCGGTTAGCTCTAAATCATGAACGGGGTAGTTCTTTTCGTGAGTCTTCAATTGCCTTGAAGCACAAACAATGGCGTGCTTCTCTTGCATGATAACACATCTTAGTCCTATTAATGAAGCATCCGTGTATACCTTGTAGCTCTTCCCTTCTTGAGGCAGGATCAGGATAGGTGCAATGGTAAGGGCTTGCTTTATTCTTAGAAATGATTCTTTGCAGTCTTGACTCCATACAAATGGTGTTGCCTTTTGAGTTAGTTGAGTTAATGGTTTGGCCAGATTTGAGAATCCTTTGACAAACTTTCGGTAGTATCCTGCCAATCCTAAGAAAGTTGTGAATCTCAGACACGGATGATGGTTGGGGCCATTCTTGTATGGTACTGATCTTTCTTTAGTCTACCTTGATTCCTTCAGCATTTACTACATGCTTTAAAAATGCTATTGAACCAAAACTCGCATTTTGAGTACTTGGCTCCAACGAAGGGTGTCCTTCATCCCTGACAGAAAACGATTGCACCTTACTTTCTCTATACTTATCAGGTTCTGAGCGTACCTTGACAATCTCGTGAACCGGCCTCATAGTTGGCCACTGAGATGCTACAATGAACCAATTTCATGAATTGGTTTTCCATGATGTTTTGGGCAGCTTGAGGTACGTATTTGGCTTGGAAAGCTTTTGAAAATGCTTCCCAACTTATATTCTCCAATTCTATGCCAATGAAATTAGTGTTGACGACGGATTCCCACCAACGGTCAGCTTCACCTTTAAATAGGTAGCGAGTCACTCGCACTGCGTTTTCGTTTGGACGCTCCATGCTTTCTAGTGCTTTTTCTTTCTCTCTCAACCAGTCTTCTGCCTCTATAGGACAAGTAGTCCCATGAAATACTGGTGGATTTAATTCGAGGAAAGATTGGAGGATCCCCTCTGTAATGACCCTAGGTCATTGATAAGGAAAAAATGTTAATGTCCCGCAACTTTTAGTTTCATTCCGTTAAAAATCTCCCGCTAAAATTCGTCTTTTTAAATCCAATTAATGCTAAATTGAATTAAATTAGAAGAAGAGAATAAGCGAAGGTTTAGAAACCGTCGACATTTAAGACCGATGGTTCTATCAAGAAAGAAGCAGGAACCTCTCAATTCCTTCAAAACGCGCCATTTCCATATTTGTTCACTGATTGTCGTAACCCACGCAATGCAGCCGAAGAAATCGGGGGTGCGTTACGCACGCACACCCTATTTAAATCAAGCGCTTACCCTCAATTCTTCACTACCTCCTCTCGCCTCTCTCTCTCTTTTTTTTTTTCGCTCGACGGTTCCGCTCGACTGGAAAAGTGCGTACCTGAGCCGACAGCAGGTGAGCAGGCATCGGTGACTCAATCCTTGCTGTCGACGACGGAAGCCGACACGAGTGCAGCCGACGACCTAGCGCACACGGTTCGGTCCTCCCGCCTCTGCGTCGAACCTTCTTCCGCTCGACCTCTTCCAGCGCCGATTCCTCTCTGCGTATCGCTCGATCTTCTGCGTGCGCTCGACTTCGCGCTCGATCGTAAGGTAAAAACTCTCTTATGTCGATTCTTTATATATATATGTATATAATAATTACGATTTAGGATTAAAATTTAGTATAATGAAATTGAGCATTTTTTTATTGGGATTAATCCTGAATTTTCTAGAATTCATTAATAAACTAAATTTTTAGTAAAAGAAATTATGTTCCGATCAATTGAAATATTGTCTTAGGGTTTTAAGCTGGACTTTAATAAGAAACGTATTCATGAAACTCATTACTTATAATACTCTATGTTTGGAAAATGTTCATTTGCTACTGTCTTAAGAGTATTATAATGGAATTTGGATGAGTTAAATGTGATTTGTATTGCTAGAAATAATGAATATTTAATTATGATATTGAAATACTGCGACATAATATTAGTAATGTTTTAAACTTTCTAAGTCAGCTTTAGAACTCTTAAGTGAAATTATGGTAACATACCTTCTAAATTATGAGATTTAAATCAAGGTTTGGGAAGGATATGAAAATGAAAAGATATGTAGTCTATCGAGCAAATAGGATTCGTTGAAAACATCACTTTCAAAGTATAATAGAATTCCAAATTTATAACTTTTGCAAATACATCAAGTTTGTGAGTGAATTGTTTTGTTAAGTCTACACAAAGGTACACTGGATATTACTTTATATGCTTTTACTTTCATTGCTGCTTAAACAACGCTTTGAGCCTGTTTTGCATTGTTACTTAATGCGTTATTCTTACTACTAATGATGTAAGAGAAATTGAATGAAGTTTATCTTGTGAATATTGCAAGAAGGGTTCCGAAACAGAGCATGAATAGGTTAGGGACGGGGCTAGTCCTCGGGAGCTATAAGGGTGCCATCTGGAGCCTTTGAGGGAGGCACAGGTGAAGGTTATGCTTAAATGCATGTTTATTGCCATCTGAGGCCCTTAATGGGGTCCAGGTGAAGGTTTATGCTTAAATGCATATGAACCCAGCCTCATGGTTCTGACTTTGCTCATCATAACTGCTATCATTGCTTCATAAACATAAACATGAATTTTTAAGTTATTATTGCTTTTCCATTTGAAAAATTGGCATGTGACAAAATGACATTTATGTTGCAGGAAATATTATCATTTTTTATTTGCAATAAATTTTATTTTCCCTGCAATTATTATCATTTTTGATTTTTGCTTTGCTTTAAGTATATTTTTAATATTCTTTGTATTTAGAATGTGCACTAAGACATTATTTTTATAATGTCAGATCAGATACAGCGGGATGAAGTTGGTATAGTTTAAAGACATGATGCGGCAAATTAGCGGATTCTAACTGCCCTTCAAGGGATAATTATTTTTGTATAATAAAAGCTATATAATAAATTCTGGATATTGTTTTACTTTAAATTGAATGAATACTATTTCTTACACTTGAATGGCTCTGGATGTGTTTAACTGCTATTTTACTTAACTGCTAATATGATCCTACGGAAAGATGCATCCGATGTTAGATTGGTTGTTACCAACCTAACATGGGTCATCACACCCTCAGAACGATGCTTTTGGGATGTTTGAACAGAGTTTGATAAAGCTGATTTCTTTTGGTTCGCAAGGAGTTCTAAGACAGCTTCTATGAAGCAGTCGTTGGTACTTCCTGAAACTTCTAATGATATTGGTGCTTTGATTTGGGTTTCTGATGGTGTACTCAAAAACCTTCATTTGAATCCATCTTTTTTGCCTAAAGGTTGAAAGCTTAAATTACATAGGTTTTTGTTATCCTTCACTCTTCTCAAAATAAATAATAATTTGACATTTATATATTATCTTCTAAATTTACACTCAATCCTGCTCTGATACCAACTGTGAGGACCCGGTGCCGGGTCAGCGAAAGCTAATCCAGCACCAGTTGTCAGGGGCGATAACAACAAGTCCTCTAGTCGCAGAATTATAGAGTGATTTATGAGACATATATAGATATCAAACATAATTCATTTATCATTAATTCACAAGTCTTGAATACAAAGATTAAAATAAAAGAAAAGTTACAAACTTTTAAAAATGTCAATAAGAAAGCGGAAAATTAGCAGGAACCAGTATCAGCACTGCTTAGTTCTTAGCACCTTTCTTCTAGGACGAACTCCTGATCTGGGCACATTTCAAAAGTGCGGGCATTCGAATACGAGTTAGTTGTGAAACTAAGTACTGATAGATGTCATCTTTATAAATATTAAATAATAAGCAAAATAATCATTAATTTGACAGGAAATAAAAGCTGTACGAACTTATCCCTGCAAACTTGTTTCAATTGCACTTGAAACTTAGCATAAAAATAATTGTAGTCACAAAAATAAATACAGAATTTAGCATTTGATATTTGAGGCAAAATATGATTTGATTGGGCAAGTACAAAATCGAGGAAAAGGGGATTCATTTTTGTGTTAATATCCCAACCTCCTTCTATACTTGCCCCCTCAAAGGCTTATCAGTATAGGCTCCTTATGACTCCATATATCGGACAACCCTGTCCTAGCAGTTGTTTGATTAGATTAAAAATATATCAACATGGAACCATTGCTACTCACTTATCCAAACTTATTCATATATCATTTTATGTGACTTTTAAAAGCACTTTTATCAAATTTGTGCGATGTTGAGAAAAACATATTTAAACAAGAGTAAAAGAAGACATCTGGTACCTTGTTCTTTAAGTTCGGATGGGTGACAGTTCGCTTAATCTGCAATTAGATTTTTGATATTTTAAATTAGTCTTTTTAGCCAATATTATTATCTTCGTTTCTATTCTGTTTGTCTTTCATTTTTTCAATTTGATAGAAGTTCGTATTTTTAAGTTACTGATGTGGCAATAATATTTATAATAGCATTATTATTATCATTTTAATAATAATAATGATAATAATAATGTACGAAAGAAAAGACAGAATGGAAACGACCGTATAAATTACAGAAAGTAATAATATTAATAGTAATAATAAAGAAAAGGAAAATGACAAAATAAAATGCTTGAATTGAAATAATAGTCAATTTATAACATTTGTACAATTTTCATTATTGATTAATGAGAATCATAATAATGTGAATGACGTAATTTTTTCATTATTTCCTTCATAATAATGATTATTATGAATGAAGAAATAGCAAAATCTGTTATTATTTTCCCTCCTTATTTTTCCTTCCTTACTTTGGTTAGAGTTGCCGAAAAAATGGAGGGAGGCCAAACGTGTGGGGCGGCCGGGGCAGAGGGGCTGGGCCGAAGGCTGGCTGCTGGCCGGGCTGTTGAGAGAGGGAGGAGGGGCTGAAGGGTGGTAGGCTGGAGGGCTGCTGGCAGGTGAGGGGGACTGTTGGTTGCTGGCAGGGGGGAAGGCTGAATGGAGAGGGCTGCAAGAGAGGGAGAGGGAGGGTTGTTGTGAAGGAGGAGGAGAGCTAGGGGGTTTTATAGAGAAGAGGAGGGGGAGAGGGAGGGCTGTTGTGAGGGCTGGTTGGCCAATTTGGCCGACCATTCCTGCGCCCAAACGGCGTAGGAAAGGCCCTGTCGCGGAACCTTCCGCGCCTTAAGGCGGAAGGAATTGGGGGAGGTTGCAGAAAAGGGGGAATAGAGAAAAAAAGAAATTTTTTAAAGGAAAATTTAAATAATTACTTAAACTTAAAGTATTCGCATTTTTTCGCTGTTTGGCATCCAAAAATAACGAAACTTGACACCGAGGTGTGTTACGATGTAACCAACACCCTCACGCCAAAAATTTTCAATTCAGACAAATATTTTATTTTATATTAATTTTTTTGAGGTTTAAAATTTCAAAAAATTTTCACGATTAAACCGGCACTCAGAATTTGATAAAACTTTTCGAGCAACTTTTAAATAATATTTTTAACATAATGACATTGAAAACGATGAATTCAGACACTATTTCAATGATATTGATTTATAAAATTTGAATAATTTTTAAAATAAAGCTGGAGTTTTCGTTATCCGAATTCTCCCAAAATAGTGCACTTTGATCTAAAAATTATTTATATCCAAAGGAAATTTTGTTTGCCCTAATTTTAAATTATCCGAGGTCCTGATTTTTGAGATAGAATCTGATCTAATTTGCAAAATAACGATGTTGGGTCGTTACATACTATCTCTTAGTAATATTAAGATAAAGTGCAAATAAAGACATGCTATGCTATCTTAGCTTCTATACTATTACTAAAATTTCAATAAACTGTGTTATCTCATAAACACTCAAAGCTATTCATTATCTAAATAACTCACAAATAATTCAATAACACTATCGTATGTTAAAATATTAACACTCAACAAAGAGCTATTGTATCTATATAATATTACTATTCATAAAATATTTCACATGACTTGCAACCAATCAATCCCTTAATAATATTGTAATTGAATTGTAAAATGGTGCTACTTATGTACTCTTTTTGAGAAAGACGGTCATAGCCTAAGCATAAATAAGTAAAAGCATCCGTACATCATTAGCTGGGATCAAACTCCACGGTGTCCTCAACGAGGAGATCTAAGAGCCTCCCGGGGAGCACATATCCCATAACAAAAGAAAAATCGTCCTGTCGGCTAACATAAGACAAAAGTTTGTCGCGCCATTGGCATCGCGCGAACGGTGAACAAAAATCATACGAAGAAAGTTCAGTAAGAAAGCAGATGATCAGTGTGGCGCTCTCCGCCTTGTGAACATAGAGTCCTCTCCAAGTGACGTTGGAGCCTCCGGATCGCTCTAAGACAGCTGTCCTTTATGATGACTCTCTCAGTGTCAACGTATTTGGGCAGGAGGGCTGTCACAGAATAGTAACCACCTGCATTTCAGCCTGAAGAGGAGATAGGGCCTGTAAACGAGCTCCAGCAGCAATGAGCAAGTGGCCTCCTGAGTCGCGGACCACAGCTCCCCCAAAAGTAGCAGGCTCCCCGTGTCTATAGGAAGCAATTGATGTGCTCTTCTTGTTATGATGATAAGTGTAAAGTGCAGTTTGTTAGCTAAACATGGACATATTATCCTAAAATAGATTCTCTTTTAAATTAAACTAGTGAACTCACTAATTTATTTCCCATCCTACATGTACTATTATAATTTTACCTTTGAAGCCAAGAAATACTAGGCTCATGTTAGGCCCAAAATTGCAAGATTGATGATTTCAAGCAATAAAGATGAAGTTTCATCAATATGTGTATTATTCCAACAAAAAGCTCTACGTTTTTGTTAATATTTAGTAAAACCATTGCCATTTGGTACTTTTTGATATTTCACATTACTAATTTATTATAATATATAACAATTTACTCCAAGTCTCTCGATAATGGCAGTAATTTTGACAAAGATGACAACAACAATATCTTTTTGAATATTTGAAGCAGTTCACTGATGATATCTCAGTGCATTATTATAGAAAATTTCTTCTTATAAAATTTCATTTTAATTTATGAAGAATTTCAAAAATTTATATTCTTATAGCAAGAAGCCGCATGCTCATCATGACAACAATAAACAAGACTTCGACAAAAGAAAAATTGAATACAATCAACGGTTACAATTAATCCACTCCGATATAAACATTGAGTTTTGTTTATTGTCTCAGTAGCTCTACTTGAATATGCTGATTGTCTTTTTCAAGTAAATTTATTTCTTTATCAAAATTCTTAAAAACTTTAAAGATTCTGCCTATTTACGTATTGGGTTAATGCCCGCAGGTTGAATTCTTTTTGAGAACTAGAATATTTGATCCATCCTTGAATGTTGTGATACGGTGATGCCACGACAATGCCTATTGAAGCTGCCAAGCTGTGCTGTCAATGAACACGATTTGTTGAAAGGATTAAAGAGGTTTGATGGATGGACAAGGGGTAAACAGCTTGTAGTATGCCTTTCAATGTTGATGCTTTTCAAGAGGTGGGGTCCAGTTTCAAGCTGCTGTAGTGTTGAGGAGGTGCAGTTAATTGAAATAAAGTAGAATCAATGCACCAAAAATTATCCATTCTGATGACTAAAATTTTTTTTTGAGTGCAGTTGCATTCAATCAGGTCATGTGGGTTTGTCCTGGCTATATTGCACAAATAAGCCCACATTTAAAATCTCCATTTCTTGTATTTACAGTAAAAAAAAGAATTGGCGAACAAAGAAGAAATATGGGAGTGTATCTTTATTCCTGCTCAGCTATTCTACCAGCGTCTCTATGCTTGCAAGCTACACCTCTACCCTTCTCTAGAAGCATTGGCATTCCCTCACGCCTGTGAATTGTTGAGCTTGCTGAACTGACCAAGCTTTATTTGTTCAAGTCTTTGACTACCTGTAAACTGTTGGTTTCTACTGCCTTTGTAACTATCATGATCTTTGTCACCCTTACCATTAGCATTGAGAAGTTCACGTAAAGGATGACTTTTGCAGTATCTGAGAAGACACAAACACACATGAAGAATATCCTATTGAGTGAACTGCTTGAAACTGTCTCAAACGAAGCCCTTGTTATCCGATACTGTCTACAGTTGTCCCTCTCCTATAAGTATCGAAACCCTCTCCTTTCTTCGGTTCACACAGGAATGCTCAGCAGTGAGGGACTCGAGACGAACGAAAAGGAATAAAAAGAAAGAAGAAAATAACATAAAAAAGAAGGCATAAGGTAAAAATGGGGAGAAAAATACCATAATTTTTTTGGATAAATACATGTAAAATTTACAAGCAACTTATAGGATCCCGCAAATCCTATGTACCGTTGTCTCATAGTGCCGCCCGGGATAATTACAAACTCCCCCTGTAGCTCTTGGATCTAGGTCCAATGAGCATTTTTTTTAATTGTAATTTGAGGTGTTTATTTATCGAAATTTTATTAAAACTATTGGTAGAACATAAACTATGTTATCATGTTGCTAAAATTTTATGGAGAATATTTCTCATCAAATCATTTAATTAATAATATTAATCAAACTAAATAATATTAATAAAATTAAATAATATTAAATTAATATTTATTATTAATTCTAATTAAATTATTAATTAATTAATAACATTAATCAAATTATTAGTTACAACAACAACAAGCTTTAATCATACTACGTAGAGTCAGCTACATGAATCATTTGTTTCCATTGTGCAAGTTCAAATAGAAGCCCTTCGCTAGGTTCCAAATAGAGAAGATTCTTTCTAATGATATCTTCTCATGTCTTTTTTGGTCTTCCTCTTTCTATTTTAATATGTGAAAAATTCATAAACTCAATTTTTTTTCTAACATTGGCATTGAGCGGTCTATGCCTAATATGCCCAAACCATATAAGGTGACATTTAATCTTATCCACTATTGGACCCACTTTAACCTTGCTATGAATAAACTCATTTCTCACTATTTTAATGAGTATACCCACTCATCCTCCTAAGCATCCCTATATTTGTAGCATTTTTTTTAGAATTAAATTTCTTCTTTGTTGGCCAATATGCAGCCCCATATAACATAGTTTGTTGTATAATTACTCTATAAAATTTTTCAATAATTTTTAAGTAGAATTTTTTGATCGCATAGCTGCCCAGAGCTACTCCATTTTATTCAACCAGTTTGGATCCTTTTAATGACATCATTTACTATTTCATCATTATTTTGAATAGTTGAACCAAGGTATCCTCTCGCTCTTCTTGATTAAATTATTAATTACTTAATAATATTTAAATTGATTAATTTTAATATAAATTGCTAAATAATAAATAAATTAATTATTTTATCAGATTAATTAATTGTATGGATTAGCTAATCAAGGCTTCTAAATGGAGCATTAAAGATGCAAATGCAAACTTAAGCTGTTACTCTATGTCTAAACCTTACCTCTAGATGAATGGTTACCACAGACATTTATACAACATAAGAAAAAGAAATGTTTACACTATTCTAATTTTATGCATGATCCAGTGTATTGCATCATTATGCTCATGTTTTCAAAATACAAGATGCATATCTCAAAACTCTTACTGTTTTGAGTATAAAATGTTATCTTCAGTGTGCTCATTTGCAAATCCTCAACAACATAAGCCCATTTGCATTGGTTTGTGCTATGATGTCAACATCCAAATTCTCCATTTGCTTTCTTTTATTTGCTACTTGCATGCGGACATGAAATTGTCAGTACCATATGCATAAAAAAGAAAAAATAAAATGTATATAACAAGGAGATCATAAATGGGAAGCAGTAAAAAGTATTTGTGTACTATTAAACAAACAATATAATTAAAAACATGAGAAAGCTGGGTACCTAACTCGTAGTAAGATCTAAATGTTCCTAGATAAATCATTCTAGGTTAAATTATAATATTTCTAATGAGTCTGTGATCCTAGAATGATGTCAATTTGAATTAAAATATAAGTCTGATGTATTAGACAATTGGTCAAGTTGATTATATCACTCTATGTCTAAAGCACAAGATTTATAGTCACAATTGAGTTTTTTCTATCTAAAATAATTAATTCATAGTAAATCTATCAAATCCTAGTCAAATCAAATCAAGTCAGAACAATCTAATATTTCATTAATTTGATCACAGTTGAAGAACGGTGGAGCATCTCTAAATAGATACATATGAAGATTTAAAGATTTGAAACATATGTTTGCTACTTTGCCTAATGATAAGGCCATGAGATTTACTATTTCAAGCATTCTAAATAGATATGTCTCATCATAATACAAATTTGGGCCACTTGTCAAAATGATAAGGCCATATGACCCACTATTTTGGGTATTTTAAATAGATGTAAGCCTCATTCCTAATACAAATTCATGTCATCTTGTCTTAATGATAAGGCCATCAAATCACCCATTTGGGTTATCTAAATAGATCTACACCCCATTCCTAATACAAATTCGGGCCTTGTTTAAATAATAAGGTCAAAAGCACTATTTTGATCACTCTAAATAGATGTAAGCCCATTCACAATGCAAATTTGGCCACCTTATTTAGATGATAAAGTTGTAAAACCATTAATATGAGCATTCTAAATAGATATAAGCTATGTTCGTAATACAAATTTGGGCCACCTTGTCTAAATGATAAGGATGTAAGAGTCACTGTTTTGGGCATTCTAAATAGACGCAAGTCCCATTTTAAATGCAATTTTGTGTGTTCCAAAAATTATAAGTCCCATCCTAAATTATTTTAGACATTCTAAATAGAAGCAAGCCCCCTTCTAAGCACAAATTTGGGCATTTCAATGAATGTAAGTTCCATCATTAACTTAAATTTGGGCATTTAAAAACTGAGTAAGCCCCATTCTTAACACTAACTTGAGAATTCTAACAGATATAAGCCCCATCTTAAAATCAATTCAAACATTCTAAATAGATGTAAACTCTATTCTTAATCTAAATTTGATCACTCTAAATAGATATAAGCCCCACAAAAAACTTAAACCTAGGTATTCTTAAATAGATGTAAGCCCCATCTCAAAGTTAACTTTGGGCATTCCAATAGATATAAGTCTCATTCTCAAGCCAATTTGGGCATTCTAAATAGATGTAAACTTAATTCTAAATCTAAATTTGGACATTTTAAAATTAACTTAAACCCATGCATTTCAAGGGATATAAGCCCCCACTATAAACTCAAGCTTGGGCAGTTCAACAATTTTAGCCCCAAACCTTAAGCACCTAAACTTAAAAATTAAGTCTAACAAATATCACAAATATGTTCAGATTTCTTGAGTTGATATAACTTTTGATTGCTAATCATAATTGTTGGACACTATGGATAAAAATTTCTTTAACATTGGCAGATTGAACCATAGTTCGACTTGGGATGACAAAATTATAGGATCTTGATTGAGTCTACTTCATTTACACTCATTTTACTACTTACTTATGTACAAATGATACTTCTTAATTAAGAGCTCTCCTAAATGACCATGAAGGGTAAGTAACTATATGGGTTTGCGTTTATAGAAAATCCTCGACCTAGATATAACTAAATCATGAATAATCCATTAGGAAAAATATGGTTAAAACTCAAATTTACTCATGAAGGATCTACTTTTAAAATCTAATTCAAAAGGTGGTGATAACTGCACTTTTTAGGGCTATCATTTTTTCTAGAAACTGGATTGTGGAAGATTTCTCTCTTCATCTTTAGAGTATTATGCATAAAATATATAAAATTGGCATCGTCATCAAGTGGGATACATCATAGGCTACATTTTGACACATTGCTTGAAGAAAAGACAAGTCATCCTTATATTTTGCCATGAAAGTCTAAGGTTTAATAATTTCATTGCAGTTTAATCGACCCTAGCTTTCACCATCAATGACATATAATTTTATTATAATAGATATCACCAATGGAGAAAATGCTGACTATCACACTTGGACAGTCTATAATCAAATTCCCTGACGTAGTTTTAAGCATTGTGGCAACGGGAGTAACACTACAATTTGGGACATTCGCTGAAATGGCATAATTCCTTTCTGCTCCTTAGCCATAAAGCGAGTTGATTGCAATGAAGGCTAATATCAAGGCTCTTAAACTAACTATTTATGCATGCTTGCCAATGCAGGGTAGATGCCCAAACACCATAATCCCAAATCTGCCCAGGTGTAGGAGAGCTAATGCTACTAAAAGTGTAGTTGTCAGTGCTCCCTCAAAGAGGGCGTTAGTTTTCTTTAGATTGTTTTGCGATCCTTCCTCGAAGAGGAAAGCTGTAAAGGCTGATGGTGATCTCAATACTAACAAAAGAGCTAATTGTTTTAATGTTTATTAGAGCGACTTCTCAATGAAGAAGCTTGTTGAAGGGGAGATGGATGCAACTCCATCACCTTTTATACTATCAAGAAGAGCTAGAGGGAAGGCTAATGGGCTTAGAATTTGAAAGCAGACATGGCTATTCAAGAAGGTAGAATTGCACAAGCAAGAATCTATATTTTTAACTGATACGATCCCTTGAGGTTGGTAGCTAACAGAAACCCAATTATAATTATCAAAAGATAGTTCAAGGGGGTGCAGCAACAAACACTTCTATCGAAGAAGGATCAATCCTTATCCTCAAGAATCTATAAGGTTTTGAAGGCAGTTAAAGAAAGGAGACTGGGGTGGAGGGAAATAGAACCTCATACCGAGACTAAAGCCAATTGACCCATCGAAGTATTTATAAAGCACAACCACTATATGGCTAATTTAGTAAACACAAGGTCGGCAAGTATTATCCATTGAGATAAATACTCGGTGAACATTTTCATGTAACATCCAAACATCATGGGGTCTAAAGATCCAACTCAAGAAGCTCCCAAATAAAAGATGTGACATCTAAGAAAAAAGTTTGGAGATGCACCACTCACCAAGTATAGATTCCAAAACAATTGAACAACAGATGGTGAACACCATGAATATCTACATGATGAGCATGAAAGCTATAACGACCCAACGTCGTCACTTTGCAAATTAGGTCAAATCCCAACTTAGAAATTAGGATCCCGGGGAACTTCAAATTAGGGCAAATCAAAATACCATTAGATAGAAATAGTTTTTAGATCAAAATACTCTAATTTGGGAGAAATCCGGACAACATGAACTCTTGCTTTAATTTCTGATTTTTTTTAAAATTCAATAAATAGAAAAAATTAAATTCAAGTTCAAATTTATCAATTTTTGTATCATTGGGCTAAGTATATTATTTAAAGGCTATGCTAAAATTTTCATCAAATTTGGAGCTTTGGTTCGATCGTGATTAATTTTTGAAATTTCAAATTTAAGTAATTTTTAAATAAAAAATTGTTCTGAATCAAAAATTTTGGCGCGAGAGTGTTCGTCTCATCGTAACTCACCTCTGTGTCAAGTTTCGTTATTTTTGGAAGTCGAATGACGGAAAAATGTGAAACATTTAATTGAAATTAGTTATTTAATTTTCCTCTGTTTCGTTTCCTGTTTCTTGTTCCCCCCCCGCCCCCTGACGTAGGCTCTATCGCTCGACAGAGCCTGCTAGACGTAGACGCAGACAGTCGCAGATCTTGCATGCGCGCCGCCCTGGTCGGCGCTCGGTCGACGGCCGACCAGTTGGCCGACTACCTCACCTTCCCTCCTCTCTATAATATCCCTCCTTTCCCTTCCTTCTTCCCAAAATAGCTAACCCTCAGCCCTCAGCGAGCCCGCCACCAGCCAACTGTCCGACCACTCCACTCCGGCCACCCCCTCCGGCCGTCTTCAGCCCCGTCCGGCCTCCCTTCGGCTCTCGGCAACCCTAATCCTAGGTGAGAGGAGGAAGAAAAAGGGGAAGAAAAGAGGAGAAAATTTGTATTTTTTATTATTATTTTATTTTCTTTATTTCTTTTTCATTTTTTCATAATAATAATTATTTTATCTCTAACATGTCATTAACATAATTATTGTTGTTATTAATCAACAATGATAATAGTACAAATATTATATTGTGATTGCTATTTCTATTTTGTCAATTTTATTTCAATCATTTTTTCTGTCTTTTTCTTTCTGTCTTTTCTTTCATATATTATGATTATTATTATTATTATTAAATAATGATAATAATAACACTATTATAAATATTATTGCTACTTTCAGCAATTTAAAATTCTGTTTTCTATCAAGAAGAGAGAGTGAAAGAAAAACAAAATAGAAAATAAAGTGAATATTCCTAATAAAAATATCATACTACTTTGTTTTCATAAATTTCCAAATATTGGCTATAAAGACTAATTTAAAATATCAAAAATTTATGCAGATTCAATCAATTGTTGCACTTTTGAAACTTAAAAAAAGGTATCAGATGTCTTTTATTACTCTTGTTTAATATATTTTTCGCTTAGCATCACACAAATTTGATAAAAGTACTTTTAAAAGTCACATAAAATGATATATGAAAAAGTTTGGATAACTGAGTAGTAGGATTCACTGTTGATCTATTTTTAGTCAGATTAGACAACTGCTAGGATGGAGCTATCCGATATCGGGAGTCATAAGGAGCCTATACAGATAAGCCTTTGAGGGGATAGATATAGAGGAAAGTTGGGATATGTAAAACAAAATAGAACCCCCTTTTTCTCAATTTTGTATTTGCCCAACAAAAATCATGTTTTGCGTTAGATATCAAACGTTAAAATTCTATATTTATTTTTGTGACAGCAATTATTTTTCTGCTAAAGTTTCAGTGTAATTGAAACATGTTTGCAGGGATAAATTTGTACAGCTACTTATTTTCTGTCAAATTATTAATTAGTTTACTTATTATTTAATAATTGTAAAGTTGACATCTATCAGTACTTAGTTTCACAACTATCTGATATTCAAATACCCGCACTTTTGAAACGTGCCCATATCAGGATCTCCTCCTAGAGGAAATGTGGTAAGAACCAAACAATATTGATATTGCTACCTGCTGATATACTGCTTTTTGACTCGTTTAAAGTTTGTGACTTTTATTTTGATCTTTGTAATCAGAACTTTTGAATTAATGAATAAATGAGTTATGTTTGATGTCTACATATTTTTATCTTTTAAAACATTCAATATGATCCTGCGGCTAGGGGACTACCCCAAAATTGATGTTGGATTAGCTCCAACTAACCTAGCATCGGGTCCCCACAGAAGGTCTCAGTTGGCACATGATGATAAAAAATCAGATCAGATGTCTGCAGTCAAGGCTTGCATCCTCGGTAATTCATTGGAAGAGGCGGTCTATTATCAGTCAAATAAATTATGTAGAGTCATCATTTGTGACATGAATACATGAATGAGAATAACTTGCTGATTAAAATAGTTCGCATGGTCGAACAAGGTACTCTTACTCGGAGGGTATATGAAAAGTCAAGGAGCTGAAATCTCAGCTAGAACTTTAACAAAAGATATGTTAAATGAAGACACTAATAATGACAAGAAAGGTCATGAGAGATTAACTTAATTTGTCCTGTAGCAGATGCCTCTTGCAGGTTAATACAACATTCACATTTTTTATCGATAAAAAAGGAAAACTAGCTCCCAACACTGTGGCAAAGCTAAATAAAGCAGGAAGCAAAGTGTAGAAAGTACCAACACTCCATGAAAAATTAAAATAGTGGCATTCATTTTTAAGGGATGTATTGTTAGAATATTTCGGCATGCGTTAAAGGCTGCAAAAGAAAAGTAGGTGGAGAGTAATTTTATAAGGAATGAGGATGGTGAAATAGACAGCTATGTGATTAATAGAATCCAAGGTGGTTGGATGAAATGGATGAGCACTTCTTGAGTGTTGTGCGATTGGAAATCCCACTCAATATTATATGAAAAATTTATAGAGCAGCTATACAACTATGTTATATGACATTGAATGTTGGCATAAGAAACTAATAAAATAAGTTTTGCGAAGATGAGGATGCTTAGGTGGATAAGTGGCTATACTCATAAGGTTATAAAGACAAATGAGTTTGTCCATACAAGGTTTGAGTGGCTCCAATAGTGGTTGTGATTAGAGAATGCCTCCTTAGATGGTTCAGGCATATTAAGTGTAGAATGTCCAGTACCCTTGTTTAAAAAATTAAGTTTATGATTTTCGTCGATATTAAAATAGGAAGAGGACCAAAAAAGACGATGGTAAGAAACCATTATAAAGGGTCTTCTATATTTGGAACTTTTAGAGGGACTTCTATTTGATCGTGCACAGTGTAAACAATAGATTCATATAGCTGTCCCCCTAGTGGGATTAAAACTTGGTGTTGTTGTTTGTTGTTGTTGTAATTTACTTCATAAACATCATAATAAATTCTATAATAACACTCATTAATATAATCTGCTTAATTAAATTAATTAAAAATTAAAATATTTTATCTTTTTTTATTATATTCTAATAACATAATTATCAAAATGGTCTATTGACTCTTGCAAAATATTCAAAATAGTTCTCGATTCTTGTAAATGTTTTTTTGTTCCTTGACTCTTATGTAAATATTTTTTTGTCTCATGCCATTAATTTTGATGGATAATATTAAATATGAATTGTGAATTTGTCCTTCAGGATTTAGCAAATAAAATTTTTGAAGTATGGATTAGGTTAATTTATATTCTACGTTTGATCTAGAGAACAAAATTTGATAACTAAAAAAACATTCTCTATATCTTAAGCCATTTTGATAAGGTAATGAGAATTTGAATTTTAAGTAAATATTTAATCGGTTATTAATTATGTATTATAGAGTAGGTGCATTTCCCACTCAAAATTAATAAAAAAATTTATAAAGCAGGTTTATTTGGTTGACTTTTTTTCTAAGACATTGCCTTTGACAATCCCTAATCCCATTTATCTTTCGACGTCGTATACGTAGGATGGGGTGTCGATGTCGGAAGCATTGACGTCGTATACATCGGTAGCGATGTCGACGTAGGAAGGGGTGTTGACGTCGGAAGTAGCGTGGATGTCGAAGTGTTTAGAAGGGGCGTTGACATTGTAGGTTGCGTGGATGTCGGAGTCGGCATCGACATTGGACGGGTGGATGTTGGAAGCGTCGTTGATGCAGAGCCGTTTATGCTCTACAATGTAGAGACCGTCATCGATGCAGACCATCAATTGCTCCATAGAGACATAGAGATGAAGAGATAAGCGCAAAGGAAAAGAAAATTAAAGCAGCATTCGCATAGAAAATTTTTTTTTCCTGGTTGTTGACGAAATCATAAAAGGGTTTGGCCCGCTGGAATTACGCCTTTATCCTTAATTTTTAATGGAAAATAATAGATGTTATAGAGATTAAAAAAATCACTTGAATAAAAGCCGAGGGACAAAAAAAATATTTATAAGAGTCAAGGGACTGCTTTGATAATTTTCTCAAATTTTTAATTGGTAAACAAAAATGATGACTCTTTTTTTAATTAATATAATATTTAAATAATTATAATTAGTTAAATAGAATAAGTAAATAATAAAAATAACTATCTAAAATTGATTATTAGTCTGTGGTCAACTACAGTAATAAATCAATTAATACTTTAGTCATTAATAAATATTTATGCTGTTAATTAAGTAATTTAGGTTAATTATTTTTAGTTCAGAATTAACCCAATCGCTAATTATTTGTTTATAGCTTTGATACTCAATTAACTAATTATTATTAATTTTTTAAATTAATAAATAGTTAGGTTAAATTTATTTATGTTTAGTTGTTACATAAAATAATTACATTTTTTATAATTATTTGATTCATTAACTCATGATATATTAATAATTTATTAATTGATATTAAATAAATTATTCAAATGGTGCTATAGCCCAACGATTGAGGCTTTTGTATTTGCACAACTTGCATTTTTACTTGTTAATGAGGTGTATCTTCTTAAAAACGACATTATTATTTATATTGATAATCAACATAGTAATTATAAGCTGATAACATATAGTTGGGACAAAAACACATCTCTCTTCTGAAGGCTGACAATGAAATGCGTATTTGTTTATTTTCATGTATGCCTAGTTACTTGAACGTTTTCATTTTAAAACAGCCTACCAGATTTGACAGTATTAGAGCTTGCTTTTCGAAAGAACTGTGAGAATCTGTCAGTAAATCGATAAACTGCAAATGTTTTATCATAAACACACCTCTTTGCTTTTTTTTATTGACTATTTTTTTATCTTTTAAATTAATCAAATTTTTTTCTGCAGTTCTTCCCTTTACTATTGAAGTTGATAGCATGGAATGGTGAGAAGTATGTTCTGCCTTTTCTAAGTTCTTAACTTCTTTCAATTGGTACATTGTTTTCTTTTAAAAGCATTTTAAAGTATAATGGGGTATGAGTTGCGTTTCGAACTATCAGAATTTAAATTTGTATGTATTATGAACTGCATTGTGATTGCAAGTTTTATTTCTATTTATTTGGTACTTTAAGCTTGGCTTCTACAAGCATTTTTTCTTAATGCTGAGTTTCTTTTATAAATTTCAGACTGGAGGAAAAGTTCAAGTCCGTTTTACCGGCAATGATGTCAAATGGATCTTTTCTTCCCCTTTTTCCATCGCTTGCAGACCTTCCAAGTATGTTTTTTCTTTCTTACTCTTGCTCTACATGAAAATTTAATAATGTATTGCATATCTTATGATATTTTATTTAAACATAAAAAGAACTTGTGCTATAACTTACTCAGTTCTATATCCCAAGGGTGAGGCTTCATCTGTTTCAAAAATTGTGTTTTTAGGAACTCTTGTTCATTTGTAGCTTTACGTGCCTCAGTTTAAGGGCATTTTCATTTGCTATTTTCACTTAACAAGATTTAATGCAATGGCAATTTCAAATGAATATGCATAAAAACCTTCATTTCTAAAATATTATAACGATTGGAAAAATAACAATCTCTTATACCAACATGTAAAGAAAATGTCTTGATTGTCCATATAGATATTGAGAGCTGTATGAATGCAGGGCCAAAGTCTACACTAGATTGCATGAATCTTACAATTGAACTACACTACTTCTCTACAAGATAGTCTAGTTGACAAAATTACAATATCTATGACCCAATGATGTTTAGTACCCATCTTAGATGCAAATTCTAAGAAGGTAAGTAGTGATGACTTACCCATGGATGTAGCTAACATCATCCTAGGTCAATCTTCAGGATAGAACATTATGGTTGAGTAAATATTTGCTCTTATCACCAAAAATTAGAGGAAAGTTTTTAAGCATTTACTTTTCAAGGATTCAAAGCACACCCTAAAGGTCAAGCTGCCTCAATGAAGTAAATATCTTCTACACAATCCAAATGAACACAGTTTTAAGATAGAATATAAAACAAAAGAGTTTATCAATGTTCTACTAGCCATCAAGTTAGGAACAAAGTGAGGAGATATTCATACTGGATGATGTGAATGCCATAGTTGAGGATTATAAGGAGATTTCTCTAGAAGAATTGCATCTTTAGAACATTTTCCCCATCATACATTTAGTTCTTGGATTGTTCTTTCCAATCTTGCTAACACATCTCAAACATTAGCATGTTGACTTGAAGCATCATGTAGATGAGATGTTGAGAAAAAGGCTTGTTAAAAAAAGTATGAGTCATTGTGCAACAGCTAGGCTGTTGATGTCATAACCCATCCCTGTAAGGTCAGGAATCCTATTAAAAAATTCCGACTAAGGTTCTGCAATTATACTGTGAGGTTCTTTCTTTTCTTATTTAATACAATAGAGAGTCAAATGCTAAAAGGAAAACATCAAAATTATAATAGATAGAGCCACTAAAAATTTTCAATAATTTTTTCCTCATTGTTTTGTTCATTATTACAAGAATTCATCAAACAAAATAAAATATAAAAAGGATACTAATCCATAGTAAACATGTGGCAGCATCTATAAATCTGATAAACTCTTCTATTTGCCATATAATCTTGTTATAACTAATCTATCAAAATAAAAAAAATTACAATATCTTAGAATTGATAATTATGATATTATAAAATAGTAAATTTTAAATGAAAAAACTTCACGTATGGTCTAAACATCCAAAGACATGCTTCAACTAGTAAAAGTGATTAACTGAAACTTGGCAAATCATGCCAAGCAGGGAAAAATTTTAGAAAGAAAAAAGATAGAACACAGCAGCAAGTTTAAAATAAGATATATTTTTAATTCATTGTCATTTGACATTATATATTTTTTACTTTTCTTTGATGGAATACCCCTAGGAAACATCAAATGAATTTACTACAGAAGACCTGTGGCATGAACTCCTTTGTTGCTAGGGAAGATTCTATTCCTGGGAAAGATTATCTTGAAGTTATATGGGATTGAGTTTCTAATGCATACACTTTATTAAAGTACACACGATATCACATAGAATATTAGTGTCTTTATTTTTCATATTTGTAGTATTGATTTCTTAGGGAGGGGCTTCTAATTAAAAAATTAAGTTTATGAATTTCTCCTCTATTAAAAGAGGTAGATGAGGATCCCAAAAAACATGGTAAGAGACTATTATGAATGATCTTCTCTATTTGGAACTTAGAGAGGGGCTTCTATTTGATCATGCATAATGGAAACTAAGTATTCATGTAGCCGACCTCACCTAGTGGAATTAAGGCTTGGTATTTTTGTTGTTGTTGTTGTTGTTGTATTATATTGATTTCTTGTAGTTCTTACTTTTCTTTAAATTCATATTGAACATATTAAGGCAAAGGTCATCTATCTATGAAATAGATTGTGCTTCATTATGTAACATGATTTTCATGAATTAGGTTATTTATTTTTTAATATAACAATCAAGTTCATTAATTCTTAGTTAAGTTTGTCAAGGCTAGGCTATTTAATTTTAAACATATTAATACTTTTTAGTTGTTCATTGTTTGCTAGAAAATACTTAAGAAATATGGGCGCAGCTTTGAAATGTTTCACTGTTTGGTGGTAAATTAAAGTAGTTAATAGAAGCTTAGAGGTTTGTTATAATTCCTTCTTTATAATCACACTTTCAAGCGATTTTTTTGCTCAAGGCCAAGTTTTTCTAAAATTCGTTTATTAGTAGATCTACAAGCAAGAGTTCATTTGAACTTCTGATCGGTTGTTAGTCTAGGAAAATTTTTGTTATTGTAATGTTTAGGCCTAACAAACTTGGCTATTTATTTGCCCATCATGTATAAACTGCATAAGAAATTCGCATGAAATTGCATTGACTTTTGATCATTATAAACTTTCTACCATTTAAATAGAAGACTTGTGAATTTTAATATTGAGATAAGGTAATTATGTGCGTTGTTTTAGAAAGATTGCATCTTTATATCTGAAGGAATTCAATGTTTTAGAAAGATTGCATCTTTATACTTGGTATTTTGGTAAGAATGCTTGCATTCTTGAAGTTTTAGGGAATACTCAATGTAGCTGATATAATGAATTCTCTCTTTCCACCCTTTCTTAGTTAACATCACATCTAGCTCCTTGCAGATTATCGTATTGTTATAAAAGGCATTTTAGATGACAATATAATATATGCTATTTTGCTGGTAGAGATATTTGATACATTAGAAAGAAAATTAGTGCTTGGCAATGCTTGGATTATCTTGCAAGAAGTTTAATAATTTACCATAATTTACTTTCATCAAATTCAATTTCTAAACTTTGAAGAATTGATTAAAATCATATCTGCACACAATGCAAGCATCATTTATATTATATTTGAGAAACTCAGAGGAAAAATGGGAAGAAACTACTAGGAAGGATCTTCTCTATTTGGAACTTAGTGAGGCTTCTATTTGGACATGAACAATGGAAACAAAGAATTCATGTAGCCGACACCGCCTAGTAGTATTAAGGCTTGATTGTTGTTGTTGTAAACTTAGATAAAAAATATTTTGTATTTTCTTTTATAATTATATATTGTTTTATTATCTTTAACATGCATTATGCATGGCCAAAAGATTATAAACTTTTAGTAGGGAGGACTCTTGGATTGATGCTTATAATGTAGGTGCATATTCTTTTTGTAACCACATGCTAACTTAGGCTTCATGCCTAGCTACTTGTATATTGGGCCTTCCTCCCACTTTTCTGGAACATGAGTGCCCGCAGTTAGCCATAGTTGCCACAATATTGCTATTGTGTTACAATCACTTCCTTGGGCATATTCATGTGACACTACTTTGAGGAATCTCTACCTTTGGTTTTTCGTGGCATACAATGTCAATAGGCGCTTGCCTTTTCATGAAGAATTAATTTGTGTATTAACTCCTGCATGTACGCATGGTTGTTGTTCAGGACTTGGATTGGATGACAAAGATAGTGGTGTCACACCCATTTACATGGTTGTCTTCTCTTAACAATGCCCTTGGACCACCCTTTCCTAGCAGTGGAGTTTACTTTTCATCATTCTTTTGTTGAGTTTGTATTCAGAATGTTAGGATGATTTATTAGTGTTGATACATTATAATTTATTATCAAGGGATTACTTTTAATTAGAGAATAATAAAATATTTTTCTTCTCAAATATATGCACTTCGTATTTTGAGTCTAGAGCGGGCAATAATCTTTTTAAGGATTTTTTCACTTGTTCCAATGTGAGGCTTGGATTACATTTTTCAATAATATTTATTCATTTTTTATTATATGTCTGTTCTCTTATTTTTTATTTGTTGGCTTTGTATGGAATTGAACTTTTTTGAAAAAGTCATCAGTAGAAAAATCGTTTAGGTGTTGCACTTTTTATTCAAATCATCGTAAATATGCATGCCAAAACTGAAGTTTTTTGCAAGTGATTTTAGGTGTTATGCATGCCAAAACTTAAAAGTTAATTTTAAACCTTTCAATTTTTTATATACTTACAAAATGAGTTTTCTTAGGATTTTTTTTTTTTGAATTTTTTATGGTTTTGCAAACATTTCTATATATTCTTACATCTGCATTTCTTTTAATTTTTTGGTATTTGTCTCAAGCATTTAAGAAGGCATTTCAAAGCATGTAGTTAACTCAAACCTAGCTTGGTCAGTTCTATACCAAATAGCAATATATTGTTGTACATAAACTAAATAGGTTTGCTTTCATATAAATATTTGATATTGTCTCTGGCCTATGATCTTCTCAAATTTGGCCTGCCTAACTTCAGATTAGATTCTATTGGTTTAACAATTTCCTGACATCTTAACAATCTTATTTGATATAGTAAAATAATAACATTCCTTCAACATAGATTATTCTCTGCTTTGCCTATGATCTTCTCTAATTTGGCCTGCCTAACTTCAGATTTGATTCTATTTGCTTAACAATTTCCTGACATCTTAACAATCTTATTTGATATAGTAAAATAATAACATTCCGTCAACATAGATTATTCTCTGCTTTACAGATAATAAGCATCTTTGCTTACCTTTAGTAAAGTTGGAACATAATTGTATTAATTGACTAAATTTCTTTAATCTTGCAAACTCTGTTATGCAAGGTTCTTTTTTTTTTTTTTTTGCTTACTTATGCCTATTTTGCCTTACATTATATTATTATAATGCGACTGAAATGGTGACCTTTTGTCACACGGCAACAGCTTTTACCACTAGGCCCAGGCTCGCCTTGAAGTTTTAAACTAAACAAGATCATCTCCAATCATAGTTACATCACCATTATATTACCAAAATAGTAACTTGAACATCGAAGAGATAATTGTTAAACATGTTATTACTGCTTGGTTTTTTCAAATTTATGATCTATAAAATTTAAAAATTGTTTAAACCATTGGAGAGTGTTTGCGGATAAACACAGTTTTTATTTTCATATTTCATCACTTTCAAATCACCCTTCAAATTTTTGTGGTGCGTTCATATACGTTTCCAGTAAATATCATTCCAAAAGGCAGTTTTAATGTCAATGATGTAGTTACCAATTGGTGTTTATTGTTAATGAAAGTAGAGTTTTTATAATTTTTTTTTTTGAAAGAGAAGGTATCTGGTAGTCTAGGCTATAGATTTGTGTAATAATTTTGCTAAAAAACATTGGCTTATGTGCTTTCACGCTCGTTACTTTCTTACAGTCGATCGATTTTTATTTATGCAGTTTCAATCTCTGAAGTACCATTCTTTTAAGAGAATTCATCTTTTATTTCTTGACAATTTCCAATTTGAATCACCTTGTTGAATACACATGTTAAAAATATTTGAAAGAAAGTTTTTTAAAATTTTTTGGACAATGTATGATGTGTCAAAAAATATGAATTACTATGATTTGTACAAGACAGTCTTCCTTTCTATGGAAATTGAAGCATTAAAGTTGAACTCGAGTTTTGATTTATTATATTAGAACTAGAAATACACATTTTGAAATATTTTAAGTGGAGAAGTTGTTATTTGAAGATTCCAGCTACTTGTGGATGGAGATATATCTAGATCATTAGTATTATCTGAAACTTTTTCTTTGCAGAAACATTTAGGTTTCAGATTGCTTTGGTTTGCCTATAATGCTTTTTTTGTTTCATGTCCATCTTTATTTTAGATTTGGTAAGGTAGTATCCAATACTATTTTGATGGGAAATTTCCCATGTTAATTGGTGTTAAATGTTCTCTACTAATTCTCTAAATACTTATTAAAGTGTCCGGTTTCATTATTTTATTAAAAATGCAGATTTTTTAATTTATATTTTGTGACAATCATGCAAAAAATTTCTTGAATTTCTTAGTTAATAAATCCAATATAACAAAATATTACAAACAGCTATATTTTATGTAAAGTGATATTATTAGAAGCTCCTAAGGTTATCATGTATCAATTGTAAAAACATTGAATGTTTGATAGTTTCATGACATATTTAGCATGACCATTAGCCAAATAATAACTCTTACATTAATCTGTAGCAATACTTTTCAATGCACTCATCCATTATTGAGAAAAAAAAGCTAAGTAGGAATTTTTTGGATGGTGTAATTTAAATGTTCTTTAATCTCTTAGAAATTGAAATTGAACTAATACTTTTCTTTCTTGAGCTTTTATTTCTTATGGAATTTTCATTTAGAGTGTATAATATGTCTCCATGTCTTTAGAACTTTCCTTCAATCTTTAGTCTAAAAAGTTGCATTCATAATTGAAGAAAATTCTACATTTTTGAATCATTGAGAGGTTGCTGACTAATGCCAAATTACTTGCATGTTTAGTCATGTTCATATGCTATTGATCTTGTGAACTGTGCTCAAGAGTGGTCAAATATAAAAGGATTAAGAGTAGATGTTTGTTTCTGTGTCTAGATGCATACTGCTGTAGATGGATGTTGCTTCACAAACTGTGCTCAAGCATCACCATGCTCTTCAGGAAGCTCAATCTTAGGTTCTTATGATGAACTTGACCTTTTAACCCATCTTGAATTGCAGCATATCTGGCTCCCATCATGAAACTTGATTGAGTTGGTAAATGACAAACTCCAGAGTTAATTGACATTATTGGAGAATGAGCAATAGGAATCCCTCTTTAATGTGTTGTTGAACAAGAGAGTTGTTTAAAGGGAATAATACATTATATTCTTGTGCATTTGGCTTGAATTTCAACCAGAATTTACAAGAAAAAATAAACAACATAAACAGTATATAAAATGTAATCAATCTTCTAATTCTTGAAAATTATACTCTAAAGGGCCTAATGCTCCAAATTTGAGTCATGATTTATCCTGCTGGACAGCATTGATCCATAAAGATTAAAAAGGTAAACAAGAGGTGCGTTGTAGCACCCAACTTTCTGATTGATGGGAGCTTTGGTGCACTGTAGCGCCTAACTCTTTATCTGATGGACGCTACGATGCGCTGTAGCGCATAGCTTTCTGTTTAATTTGTGTTGTGGCTCGCTGTAGCACTGAGCTTTCTGTTTTAAATCCGCTGTGGCGCGCTGTAGCGCCAAGTCTTCTGTTTTATACCCGTTACAGCGCGCTGTAGCGCCTTGCTCTCGAGAACAAGGCATTGTGGTGATTGATTTTAACTGCAAGATTTGAAAATATAAAATTAATTGGCAGTTAACTAACAAACTTTGATTTTACTTTGTCATATGTGAGTGGGATATATTCAACGGATAATGTAGTTTGTGCTTTTCCTTTCAGGTTTAGTAATTAACTATGATTTAAATAGTTTATTTGGTTTTATTGTAAAGGTGATGCTTGAAAAACTCTGTAAAATCTGTTAAAACTTGTTTTGTTGCCATGTTCATGGAATTTAAGTTATGTTCACTTGAATTTTTTTTCTTATTGTGAATATTAACTTTGCTGAACAACTGCTCATTTTTTCCTTACTCAACATTTCTCCAAAACAGTATTAGTGGTAGCCTTGGAAAAAGCAGAAAAGGGCTCAGGAACACTTTTGGGAAGCAGCATCGCATCTATCCAGAAGAGTGCTGCTCCTGAGGTTTATTTTCAGATTTGCAAACAGACACTTTAAATTTCTTACATTGAAAATTTACTTGGTGTGCATGAATATTTGTTTTTGTGTTTCTATGGCTCTCTGACATTTTAAATATTTATATGGTATTATTGAAAATGATCAATTAAGTCTCTAGAATTTGATATTTTGAACTTATTTTTTGCCATTGCTGTCCCTTCATTTAAAATTTAACTATAAAAGGAAAAAATGGTAATTCTTCAGCAGATTTGAAAAGAGTTGAGTATAATAGTGCTCTCATCATTAACATTTTCATCTTGGGAATTAGTTGAACCCAAAATTGCATTATTACAATCCGCTGAGCAGCCCTATTGGACCCAAAATCAACTCCACTAAATTCACTACCTTCCACGTCTTGAGTACAAATCAAATTGAGAGCCTTAAATTTATTAGGGGGCAGAGTTATACTAAACATTTCCAGCAAAGCAGGTAGACATTCGATTCTTCTTTGTACCAAGCGTCTCCACCAAGTTCAGAGGTATTGCTTCTGTGGAAAGATGCGTAGGGATACAAGAATCAGCATAAAGCACCTCCAGCATAAAGCTTTTATGATTCTTTTCGCACTTTGTACACTGATGTGAGATGATGTGAGGCGAGTCATTTCTCCCGTCACGTCTGCACTTCATGCTAACTGAAAATCACTGTTTCCCATGCAATACATGAGGATGAGGCAAAGGAGCAGCCCCTCTCTAACCCTAGAGGGGGGCTGTCGGTGGCTCGAGAGGTAGGGGCTGCGGATGGCGTGGCTGTCCCTTTGGCGGCCGAAGGCTCAAGCATGAAGCCGCCCGAGCTGCTCACTGGCCTGATGGAGTAGGAGCATGCGCATAGACGGAAGATTGACGACGCCTTTGCGTGTGATGACCCATGTTAGGTTGGTAATAACCAAACTAACATCGGATGCATCTTTCCGCCGGATCATATTGGCAGTTAGGTAAAATAGTAATTAACAAACATCCATAGCCATTCAAATATGAGAATCAACATTCATTCAATTTAAAATAAACAATATCCAGAAATTTATTACATGGCTTTCACTTTACAAAAATAAATATCCCTTGAAGGGGGCAGTTATTTTCTATTAATTTGTCGCGCCACGTCTTTAAACTATCTCAGCTTCCTCCAACTGTATCTGATCTGGCATTATAAAAATAATGCCTTAGTGCACATTCTAACTACAAAGGATATTAAAAATATACTTAAAGCATAGCGGAAGGCAAAGAAAAATGAGATAACATTTGCAGAAAATATAATGTGTTTCAAATAAAAGATAATCAAGTCACCTGCAACAATAAATATTTTGTTCACATGCCAAATATCAAAAGGAAAAGCAATAATTGCGTAAAAATCTATGTTTATGTTTGTCTATAATATCATGAAGAAATAATAGTAGTTCTGTTGGGCAAAGCCAGAACCATGAGGCTGGGTTCATATGCATTTAAGCATAAACCTTCACCTGGACCCCCTTAAGGGCCTCAGATGACAACGTGCATTTAAGCAACCTTCACCTGTGCCTCCCTCAAAGGCTCCAGATGGCACCCTTATAGCTCCCGAGGACTAGCCCCATCCCTAACCTATTCATGCTCCGTTTTGGAACCCTTCTTGCAACATTCACAAGACACATAAACATCATTCAATTTCTCTTACATCATTAGTAGTAAGAATAATATATCAAGTAGCAATAGGCTCAAAGCGATGCATAAGCAGCAAATGAAAATAAAAGCATATAAAGTAATATCCAGTGTATCTTTTATGTTTGACTTAACTAGATGAATCACTCACAACGTGTTGTGTCTGCAAAAATTATAATTGAGATCCTATTAAACTTTTGCAATGATCTGCTTATAAGATTTAAAACTTATATTTTGATTCTTAAACTTAATTTTAAAATCTCAAAGTCGTAGGGAGGTATGCTAAACAATGCTTTCCTAAAATTCTTAATTTTGTTCTCAATTGCAAATATTTATAGGTCAGAAAAATGTATCAATTTCCATTGAATAGAGGTTAATATATCGTATAGATTTTGAGTTTAAGTTGTATGTGATATCTACAATAGCTAAGCATTCACTTAAGCATATACGTGTTTAACCTCATCAAATTTTATTTCTTAAATTTTCTAATAGCATAATTTGATAATTAAACTAATGTTGGAATTAGACATCTAGGGTTTGCTTCTAATGCATGCTAAAAGACTAACTGAATTATACTACTCATAACAATTGCAACATAAAACTTGAAATCAAATGAATTTATTCTATTCTAATTTCATTATTAATATTATTATTATGATTATTATTGTTTATTATATATATACCTATACCAATATATATACATATATATATAAATATATAGTGTTATATATATATATATTTATACATATATATATATACATATATATATATATATATATTACTATATATAGACACGTATGCGTTTTCTTTCCCTAAGAGACTCGACAGAGCTCTTACCTTAGCCGAGCAGATGCGTCGAGCGGAAGGAGGAGATCGGCGCAAAGAGGAGGTTGACTGTCCGTCTCTCGGCGCTGCACCGGAAGGAGAATCGAGCGCAGGGAAGAGGAGACGATCGGCTCGGGATGCAGTCCGTCGGCTCAGGTAAGCTTCTTACGAAAGAGATGGAGAGCCGAGTGGAGATTGTGAGGAGTCGAGGGCCTTCTGGTGCTTAAGTAGGGCGTGCATATGTAACGCACGCCCGCTCCTTGCGGCGTGGGTTACGGACCGGCTCGCGTGTCCTTCCAAAACCGTCGGTTCCTTTCAATCGTTACTCGCAGGCGGGGAGGTAACCTTCGGTCGGTCATTACTACCGACGATTTTCTTAAAAGATTTGTCAATTGCAATTGATTCTGGACTTAATGAGGTAAGTTAATGCTTAACTAAATTGAGTATAGCCTTAATTCCTATTCCAGCTTTTAATTTTGAAAAACTTCTTAAAAAGCTATTTTAGCGGGAGATTTTAACGGTAAACTGAAATTGTGGAAGATTTTAGCGAATCGGGAATTCAACATTTACCTAATAATGACCTAGGGTCATTACATTGCGTCTTCGGGTGCTGATGCGAGCGGGCAGATCCCGCCAACCAACGTACCGATGGCTGTAGCGCCTCGGCGCGATCTGTATGGTAGGTTCGTGAAATCAAATACTAGCGCCAGTTCCTCTTCATTTGCCGAAACGAGCATGGGCTCAGTCTCGGCCTTGACTGAGCCGTTTGAAGGCTCGGCCCCGAGCGCTACTTTTGCAGCCTCGATGCCTGCACGCCGGGTGGTTTTGACCTGCTCGGATAAGAAAGGTGGGGAGGTTGAGGCCTGCTTGGGTGAAGTGGTGCATTTAGGAGAGGATGCAACGACGCATAATAGGTCAAGCGAAATGTCCTTGAGTGCTGCTGCAAGAGGATCAGATGGGTTTGGAATCGGGCTTGGAAGTTTTGTCCAATTGATTTTTGAGGGATAGATGGAAATCTGCCTCGTCGATGTGAATGCCAACTGCTTGGTAATTGCAGTTCCTCGAAGCTTGACTTTGGAGTTTCGGCAAGTAGGAGACCTTCTCTGATCCATGGAAATAGCTAAGGCTGCTGGTTCCTTAGCCCCACCGACGCCGAGCCATTTAATCATGAACCAGGGCCGAAATTTTCGACTGCTCAACCTTGTATGATTGTAGATGCTGGAAATGAATCTATGATGGCTGCCCTTCTTGGGAGCACATCCAATTTACAAGGAAATGCTCTCAAAGAAAACTTTGAAATGTGCTCACAAACCGTTTGTGATAATGCTCCAAAGGCAACTGTAAAAACTGCAAGCAGAATTTCTACCCAAGAAAAATCTGCAGCTGCGGAAACTATTGAAACTGTTGCAACTGTTTGTGAAAATGCCTCAAGTGAGGTCGCAGGAAGTTCAAATAAAATTGCGATGGGAAAAGTTTGGCAAATTCTCCTTTCATCTTCTTTGTGCTGATTGTCTACTTATGAAATTTGTAAATGCAAAAGCGAAGGCCGAAGTGACGGCAAACGGCCCATGGTTTGTTGGTGGCCAAGCCCTTGGTCTTGCAAATTGGGCTCCAAACTTTACTCCCAATATAAGGTGGGTTACACCACACCTTTGTGGATTAGATTGCCTGAACTCCCACTCAATTTTTGGCATGAGAAAAACCTTGCATGAATTGTGGTGGAAATTGGAGCGCCGCTCTAACGACAGCCCAACATCGAAATGTAAGCGCTTTGAATTTGCAAGATTGTGTGTCCAAGTAATCTCTCATCCCCCCCCCCACCCCCCAAACACACCATCATGATTCATTCAAAGGAAGGTATGATCTCTCAACAAGTCTTATATGAAGAACTTTCTATTTTTTACAACATTTGCACTATGGTGGGACATAAAGATGAGCATTGTCCCACCAAAAACCCCACCCCTACCATTACCTCCATCCAACCCACCTCCACCTCCGCCCCTACCCCAACCCCCGTACCCACCTCCTCTACCCCCATTCTCACCCCCACCCCTACTAGTGCCTAGGATACCGATTAGATATTTGTCCAGCACCGCAAACCACCACAAACCAAGAAGCCTCGACCACCCATGAGGGGAAGGGGCCACCCCACCGCAACGCAAGCCTTCTCGTCAGCCACGCTCCATGGTGGAGGGACCGATCCGTGAGGATGATCGATTCTAGACTACAGCTAGCCCAACTCATCGATGGGAGGTCATTTTCTGACTCCCCTGCTCGACCTCAGATCGGCACACTGTCCTCCAACCCTATACAGATTGTCTTCTCCAGACCACCAGGATTGCAGTTAGACTCTTGCGCGGCCGGAGTCTAATGACTGACATACTTACATGGAACCGTAGCGGTGTGCGGAAGTCGACGACATGACACCACCTTCCGCCGCCTATCTCGGAGTGTAAGTCGGGTTTGATAGCACTTTTGGAGACTCGTGTGTAGTCGTTTACACGTAGAGACGATGACCGTCTCTTTGGGAGGCACCGAAGCTTCACTGTTCAACCTTCCTTTCTTAGGTCGCTCAGGAGGTATTATTTTTGCATGGTAGGCCAACTTCTTGCAATGCGAGGTCCACCATTCCTGCAGCTAGCTGATCATCGCCACCATCACTTTGAGATCCGGGATCTGCTTTCAATTCGGTGCTACCTATGCGTCCACTGATCTTTATATGTGGAGGGAACTTTGGAGGATGATCCTTGTTGTGCGGGTGGAGGATTGCCCGCTTGTACTCGATGGAGATTTCAACTGCATTCTTTCCCAGCAGGAGAAACGTGGTGGGAAGCCGTTCCGAGTACCGATGCACGGTACAAGTTTGATGGTACGTGGCTTCAGTATCCGGAGACCTTATATGCGATGGAGAGGACTGGGGGCGGCCATCCCATGGCTTGCCGTTCTTAGTCCTCAACCACAAGTTGGCACGCACTCTCCAGGAGCTGTGTAAATGGGGACGGATACGCTTCCTGACTTGCAAAGGAGGGAAGCAGACAACTCCAAGCGAATGACATGGAAACGGATAGGGGCGGTGACCCGGAGTTTGTTCAACAGCTGCGGGTCACCATGCAGGAGCTCACTCAGGTGGCAGCAACGCGCCAAGGCATGATAACTCTCTCAGGGTGACCGGTGCACTGCGGTGTTATTGCGGCTTGTGACGCAATGTCGTAAGTCAAACACCATGCTCACACTCCAGGAGGAGTTTGGGGGAGTTCTCTTTTGACCTGCTATGGATTCGCTAGGTATTCTTCGAGTTCTTCCAGGGGAAGTGGGGCACCTCTAGTATAATAAGGGATTGCCCAAATGATCTGATTCCTGATCGTATCTTTGGAGACGTAGATTCTGCCTCTCTCCAAGGTGCGGTCACGGACGCAGAGATCTGGGCAGCCTTGAGGGACTTTGGCCCCAACAGCTCCTCCTGGGATTGATGGTATCACCCCCCTCTTTCTTACTGGTTACACTGGAGGATTACCCAGACTGACACTCTAATAGCCGTTCACCATTCCTTCGATGGTGCGCGTATGTCACAATGTTGGTGTGATACCCTAGTAGTTCTCATACCGAAGGAGGAGGGGGCCTCCACTCCAAAGCAGTTCCGCCCCATTAACTTGTGCAGCACTGTTTATAAGGTGGTAGCCAAGATCTTGGTCATGCACCTTAAGGCAGTACTGCCTTCTCTGATTTTCCGAGAACATGGTGCCTTTGTTCCCTTGAGAGTTATCATTGAGAACTGTCTCACGGTCCAGGAGATCATCACGTGGCTTTTATACTCTATTTAGACGGCAGGCCACATGGCCATCACGGTGGATATGGAGCAGGCTTATGACCGGATGGGGTGAGGGTGCTTACGGTTAGGTTCTGGAGAGATTTGGTTCCCCGCAGTGTTGGACGAACTGTGCCATGCAGTGAATGGAGTCTCCCAAATTCTCTGTCTTGGTTGGTGAGCACATGCTTCCTTGGATAGTAAGGAGGAGAGGCTTCAGGCAGGGATGCTTGCTGTCTCCTTACATATTCATTCTGTGTTCGGAGCTCTTCTCCCTTTTCGTCAGGCGACAACAACAGATTGGTCGCCTGATTGACATCAGGTTGGATCGGCGTGGGTCCAACTTCTCCCACTTCATGCATGCAGATGCTTGATTTTTGTTCGCCCCAACTTCTGAGGTGGCTTGTCGAGAGTTACAACGGATCTTAGTAGATTATGGAGCTGGATCGGGTAGTCTGTGAACTCACGTAAGTCACATTATTTTTAGCCGTCCAACCCCTGCCTACCGTCAGCGTAGGATCACGATTCAGTTGGGCTTTCAGAGAGGATCTTCATTTAGATACTTGGGTGTCACGGTTACAGGCCGACTTTCGCGGAGAGCATACTTCTCAACGGTCACTGAGCAGGTATGAGGCAAGATTGGTTTTTGGAGCAGTCGCCATTTTTCTCTCAGTGGCAGATTATTTGATTAGATCAGTGCTCGCCACGATCCCCATCTACTAGATGCTGGTGGCCCCGATACCGAACTCCTGCCTCTCGAACATTGAGGCTATCCTCCGTAAGTTCCTTTTGGGGAGGAGTGGATGGTAGGAGTCCTACACTACGTGAGGTGGCAGGAGAATCTGTCGACCGCTTGAGTCTGTGGGACTCGAGATTAGAGATTTGTGGCTATAGAGGACAGTTTTAGTTGTTCGCCACACTTCAGCTATGTCAATAGAGATGATCTCCTCTAGGTGAGAGTCATGGAGTTCCGCTAACCGTCGTTGGGGTGAGGACTTTGTCGTTTAGTGAGCTGACTCTGCAGTCTGGAAGTTATTGTAATACGATTGGCCGATTGTCCAGCGACATACTCTACTTGAGGAGGGGAGCCGACAGTGGCAGATTGACGACTTCATTGAGAGAATGGCTAGCCAGATCTACAGAGTAGAGAGGGGTGGTCGGCCGTGACAGTTTGCGGCCATGTGGGAGATGGCTCCGAGCCCTAGGGAGGCTTGTTTTCTGTAGAGGTAGCTTAATGTGCTATCCCAACAAGTTGTTGGTTATTCAGGAGAGGACTCACTCAGTTTACAGCTTGTGTCTGGGGTTGCCATACAGAGGAGGACAGTGAGAACTTTGTGGTACCCTGCAGTTATTCGAGGGCCATTCTGGAGACTTTTGTGCATTGGGGCTTGCTTCCAGCCACTTTGGCCCTCTTGGGACCAGTTCACTGCATTGTTCTCGACTGCTACTGTGTCTCGCCGCCACCCGCTTCAGCTATCAGATTGCGGCCTACTCCCTTTATCAGACTTGGAGGAGCAGGACTGAGCATTCCCATGATCGTCAGCATCTGACTCCGTTGGTTTGTGCGGGTTCGATTCCCTCTGCATTAGTCAGTGCCGGACTGCATGACGGGTCTGACTCTTTGGGTTCCATGGACCACCAAGGCCCCTCTACCTCCTTCAGATGGTGCCTCTTCGACTCGTTTGCTGAATGCTAACATTGACGCCTCCTACAATTATGGAGAGCCTGTTGCTTTTGGTGTGCTGTGGTTTGTAACTAACGAGGACATTTGCTCGCTACTGCTGGAGCTCATCTTCAGGCCTCGTATCCCCTTCAGGCGGAGATATTGGCGATTACCATTCTCTGTCGGGCTCTCGTGACCAGAGATACTGATACTGATGGACTTATCATTGAGAGCAATTGCTTTGGAGTGCTTAGGAGGCTCCAAGGTCAGTGGGAGAGGACCCTTCGTTCATATGAGGCGGAGAGCGTCATGCCGATCACCTTGCTTTCTTGTTGTGTCTTCCTTGTGTTATTTTTGTCCACCGATCGCTCGATGCGAATTGGGTAGCTGATTTCTGTGCGATGTATGCCCGATAAGGCAATTTTTTCTTTGTTAGGGGAGATGTGCTCCCTAGGAGGCTTTTGAACTTCCTTGCCGCAGAGACCGTAGAGTTTGATCCCGATTGATTTGGTACTGATGCTTTTATATATATATATATATATATATATATATATGCCTAGGCTATGACCGCATTTCACGAAGAGACAATCTTTCCCTCTTTGAGGATTATTGTGGCTTTTTCTATAAATCAATATTGAACAATGATTGAAACAATAATAAAAGTAACATATCACAAGTAAGTCATACTATATCAAAAATTGATATCTCTATATCGAAAATGAATAAATAATATAACATTGTTCGAGTGGGCAATTCTCGAATTTGAGGAATCAAGCACATCTGCTTTATTATCAGAATTTGGGTTCTAACGTAATATATATATATATATATATATATATATATTCAAATATGTTAGCCTCATCGTAAGCATAGTCATAATATTCCAAAGCAGGATGATAGCGAACTAGCTCCGTTCTAAACATAAATACATTATGTATAAATTATAAATAACTTCAGGCGAAATCTCATTTTTACTTAATCGAAGATCTATTATCTATTTTGATAGTATCTCAAATAGTAACAGTATATTTAAATGATGAAATTTGCACGTTTAAATTAGTATATAATTAATAAATGAAATTTATGAGTTTCAAAGCGGAGCAAAGAGCATAGTAATTAAATTAACATATATAAATATACTTCATGATATCTGGGGTACTTGTTTATCTTGCTAAGTTGATCTATTGTAAATTCGTGTATAAAATTTTTGATTACCAAAGTGATGAAGGATTTTTCATTAATTTCTCTCTTTGTTTCTTTGTTAGTAAGAAGAATAAATATAAAAAAGGGAAAGAAGATGATGATTGAAATTGCAAAGAAGCAGGGTAACATAAATAGTAATAAGGATAATGACGGCGAACAATTGTGATAATAATAATAATAATAATAATAATATCAATATTATTATTATTATTATTTATATCTAAAATATAAGAATATTATATAAAAATAGGAATCTTATTATTATTTAGAGAGAGAATAATACATATATATATACTTGCTTAAAAAAGTTGAGATAATAATCAGGAATAATAATGATAATAATAATATTATATTATTATTATTATCGTATCATTTATATGATAATTTACACAAAGAGTATTTATTCTTATTTTTCCTAGTGAGAGATGATAATTGGGAATGAAATAATGTTGTTGATTTTTATGATAATTTATGCACATATATATTTTAGAGAGAGAATATTAGGATAATAATAATAATTATTATTATCATTATTATTTATAAGATGATATTAATAATAATAAGTATAATAGTATACTTATTATTATTATTATTATTATTTTCATTAATGAAAAATAGAGAGAATATTATCATAATATTATTAATATTATGATTATAATTAGATGATAATAATAATAATAATAATAATAAGATAATATATTTATTATTATTATTATTGTTAGATGATGATAGTAGAGAGGAGATAATATATTAATATTAATAAGAGATACTTATAATAGTATTTGATAATAATATATAATAATAATAATAATAATAATATGCTATTTTTATTTTTTATACATATAATAATAAGTATAATGATTTATATACTTATTATTAATTATTGATTTATTATTATCCTTAGTGATAATGATAAGTAAAATTTATTATTATTCTGCTAATGATATAACAAATATATTTATGAATTATATTATTATCTTTATTTTTTTCAATAACAAAATTAATGTTAGTATTATTTTATTATTAACATAATATAGTTATAATTATATATTATACTATACTACAATATATATATATATATATTAATAAATTAACACAATAAAAGGATAGTAAAATTGCAGAAAAATGCATAAAAAATATTAGGGACATAAAATAAGTTAGGAGTAGAAATAACTGTTAGTAGCAAAATAAAAGTTAGGAGCAAATATAAATATTAGTGGTTAGTAGATTATTGATATTAGGAGTCAAAATTAATATTTAATTATTTGTATCTCTTATTTAAAATTTTAATCTTTCAATTTGCCTATAAAGTTTTTCTCAATCTTTTTTTTTGTCTTTGTGATCCTTCTTCCCGTTCAAAGGGGTTCACCGTGGGGAGGCGGTGACTGCCGAGGAGGAGGGGAATAATTTGGGAGGAGTTTGGCAGGGTGTCGGCAAGGTGTCGCACGGCGGCAGGTGGTCGGCCAGGGAAGGAGAAGAAAAGAGGAAGAGGTGTGGGGAAGGCTTTGGCGTTGTCGAGAGGGGAGGGAGAGGGAGGTTTGGAGTCACCGGCGAGGTAGGGAGGAGGAGGAAGCTCGGCGGCCTACTGGAGGTGAAGGAGGAGGTGGCTTGAGTGGGAGAGGAGGGGGGTTTATATAGAAGGAGTGGGGGGAGGCTGCCCGTCGGCCAGGTGGCAGGGGGGTCGGCCTTCTTGCAGCCTAGCTAGGGCACGTGTAAGAGGAGGGGGTTGATGGGAGGAAAGGGGGAGGAGGGAGGAGAGAGAAAAAGGCGGGAAATTAAATAGAAAATTAAATGTATTTTTCATCGTTGATTTCCAAATTTGACAAAATTTGACTGCAAGGTCCGTCTTGATGAGACGAATGTCCTCTATAAAAAATTTCTTAATTAGGAGCTAAATTTCAATAATTAATTATGGATAATCCGACATTTAAAATTCGACGAAAATTTTTGTGTAGCTTTCTTTTATTATTACGAACCTAACGGCACTAGAATTTTTTAATTTGGACATATATTTTATCTTTCTAATTTTCTGTATTTAAAAATTCAAAATTTAATGTCGGAGTGTCCGTTGGTTAGATTGTCTTAAAACTTGGGCATTACGATCACAAAAATAAACTCTTTTCAACGGTGTATTTGGTTCGGCCTTACTTTGAACTTACCCGAGATTTGATTTTGCTCTAATTGAATCAACAATTTGACCATAATTGCTTTAATCAGGATTTGAGTTGTTACACCAACCGCTATGACTGCAAGAAGTTTTGCATTTGTCTACAAGTTAATTTGAAGTTAAATGGCATTTTTTGAAGTTAAAAATTAATTTGAAGTTAAATTGGCATTTTTTGTTAAAATAAATATTATCCTTCTGTCTACAAGTTAATTTATTGGAGAGTGCTGTTCGTCTGAAATACGACTTAAAATCAATGTTTGTTAGCTAATGGTTTTTTATATTTGTTATTGAGCATTATTACCTTCTCTAGCATTGCTTGATCATATAAGTTTGCTAGTCCAAAAGCAGTGGGCATGGGTATATAAAACGCATGCATGGAGATTGCAGTTCTCTGAGCTGACGTCACTTTATTTTTATTATTGTTTTCTTGCATGTTGAAGTGACTATAATTTCTTGGAGCACATTGTATGTTTTAATTGCTTAAATTCATTAGAAATCATTTGCAAATGTTTATGATGACATTAACAATGAAAATTTTATCAAATACAGATATTTATACGTCCAAATCAAAATGGGATTAACGTTTTCAAATATACAAAATATATATTTTCAGTTCTCAAATAATACAGTACATGATATTATGAATTAAAATATTAACTATTTTTATTGCATCCCTACTCTTTCTCAATTAATGAATATTGAATACAAATATATTCACCTTGAAGAAAATCATTAAAAAGTTCATATCATATATTTATTATTTTGGGAAAAAATAAACAAATGTCATATTAAGAAAATTACTTTTTGTAATAAAAACTTATTGCAAGAAACAAAAAAAACATTTTTTTTTTGATATATATGTTGATATTGTACCAGTTATTAGTTGTTGTTAGCTATGATATTAGTTAATTTGAGATTTTGACATTTGTCTACTCATAAAAAATCATCAAAATGTGAAAATATATAAATAGCAAAATTATCAAAAATATTATTAAAATTAAATAGATAAAAATAAAAATAAAAACTAATCTATCCGAGTTCCGGTAGCTTAATATCCTATCAAATCACCTTTTTAATTTAAAATGGATAGAAAAGTGATCTTACGACTAAATTGATCCTAATAAATTTAGCTGTAAGACTAAATTAATTCAAAAAGATATTAGTTGAGGGACTAAATTGATTATCATCTAGAAATTGGAGTGCCATTGTGGTTATTAAAATCCATTTAATTTTTCTCGTAATTTTTCTGATTGCAGATGCTACTTGCATTGATGGATGAAGCTTATACTGGATCCACTATAGAAGATCGTTCTGGTGATTCTGGCTCTGATTGCAGCAACAGTATAGATGTTGCCGATCCTGTGTTTCTTGACTTTCTAAAGGATGAAAATGATGGCCTTGTTGTATGTCCTCACCAATGTAGCAGTCTTTTGTGCCTTTTTGTAATATCATCTATGTTTCAGTATGACTTTTATAATAGTTGTGTTGTGGTTTAGGTATCTAGAGAATTCAGGTTGTGGATAGTTCTTGAATCAATATAAAAAACTACAATTTTAACCATCTTTTAGCTTTGTTCTCAACTTCATCCCAAGATGAAATTTTTTTAGTAAATATTTTGCATAGTTCTTAAGGAGTATCACTTGAATTTCTTTTTTAATTGGGTTTTTAATTCAGGAACGGCATTGGACATCACCTGGGATGACTGCAACCCTTCAGGCTGCAATAAATCACTATTGTCTGATCGACTGAAACAAGCTCTTAAGATGACACCGAGGTTTCTTTCTCTGTATTTTGCAGTAGCCTTGCGAGATATCAATGATTGTATGTTCCTTACTTTAAGATGCATCTCTGGGATTTAATCTATTTTGTCTACTGGTAGGCTTAGTAGGCAACATATTCATTTGTTAGTGAATAATATTTGTTTTATTAAAAAATATTTTATTTGTTGCAGCATTGGTATGCTCATTAATTCCGATCATTATGTCAAGGAACTCTACTTTATTTCCAGATAAGATTTTTGCTTTTGAGGTTGGTTAATTTTAGATGTAAATTGTAATCATTGCTGTTTGGACTAGTTTATTCTTTTTAATTGGAGTTTAAATTTTGAGCTTTGCGTTTAAGATGTGGAACGTATCTCTTTCATTCAATAAATTTGTAATGGTTTTCATAGTAATTAAATATTTGATTTTTAAAATAGTCTCAATGGCATTAAAATGTGGTGTTTGTATGAATGCAAATCCTTTCTATTTTCTTATATATATATATATATTAAAAGGTAGGAAAAGAAGAAGAAAGAAGTGGATCTGAGTCCCATTATAAGCACATATGTCGAAGAAGAAGCCATCTCTGGTGTCACTTTTGGGACCTAAAGTTCATGTGGGAATGCAGTTATCGTTTTACTCTAGCTTTAGTTCCTATAATGGAATCTCTTATATGAGATTCTTTGGGATGGTAGTTACTGTTTTTATTCTTTGTTAAAATTTTCTTTCTTTTTTTTCTTTTATTTCATTTTTGATTTGAGGTCACCATCCATATTTGCTGTACTATTTTTGATCATATAAAAAGCCAGCAGATGTTCCCCCTTAATATATATATATATATATATATATATATATATATATATATATTGTTGTATGAGCACATTAAAGAATCTTGATTTTAAGTATTAGTGCAAGTATTGTTTTTTCCTTGACTTGTGCTACTTTTAGGTACGGAAGAGATTTTTAGATTTCATTCTAGCCGCATTCCAAGAATCTCCACATTTTATTGCGCTACTGAAGGTAATAAATATTAAAATGCATTATAAGTATTACCATGAAGGTATTGTTAAGCAAATATATAAAGTAAACTTATTCCATATATAAGGATTATTTTTCTGTTTTTGATATACTGAAAAAGCAACACTTGAACTTATATATATACTATTATGCATTCTTTATGATTCTGTTGGAAATTAATTCTTTTGATGTCACATTTTCCTTAGAAGAAATTTATAGTAACACAAATACCATCATCATTTTCACTTCTTATATTAGCCGTTAGTTCTCTGCATTATGAATGCTCCTCAATCTGTTCATTCATATATTAATGCTACTTCAGATTTCAATTTATTTTTCTTACTGAAATAGTTTTCTTACTAGTCACCAATATCTATTTTGTTTGCATATTAATTTAGTGACGCCTATGCCAGTTGTGTTATAAAAGTAATTATTTCTCATTTTATTCATTCAAGTTTTTCCACAATTTCTTAACCCTTTTTTGTGCCACCCATCATACTGTGAGGTTAAATCTTTGTTAACCACAGCCCGACTCCAGCAATGAACTCAGCTTCTATATGTTTCTAGCATTTCATTTTTTTATTCTTTGATGCCATTATGGACACTGATGATTGCGACAATTCTCAATGAAAGTTGCTTATGACATGCATTGATGATTTGCATGAGCATAAAGCACTTTTAATTTTACATCTAAGAGAAGCTTGAACACTTTTCAGATGAATAAACATTATTCCGCTTGTTTGACTGGATTAAAATTTTTGCATTATTTTCTTTTATATGCAGAAACCTATTGTTGATAGGCTGGGCGAAGCATATGATAGTCCTATAAAGGTAAGGAATTATGTTATATCCTGCTTTCTAAGAAATTAAACCTCAGCAAGGGAGACTGATATTTTGTATTTATTCTTTTTTAAATTCTTTTTTGTGTAGACAGAGTTAGCTTTAAATTTATGCTGGGCAATTGGGGAGCATGGAGCTGGGGGAGTTTCCTACAAGGATGTTGCAAGGGAACTCTTTGAGAGCTTGGAGTTACTTCTTTATGAAAATCTCTCATCCAAGTAGGTGTTAAGAGAGGAGAGAATTTTAGTGTTTGTGTGGTAATGATAGATCTCTCATTTCATCCGTCCTACTTCAGCCGCTTGGGCTTCAGCCAAGAATTAGGAGCTGAATCAAATGGCACAAGTTCTGGAAGAACGTCACAAGTCAGGCTTTTATGTTTTGTCATAACAGCCATTGCAAAGCTTGCAACATGCCATACGGAATTGCTTCCTCGGGCTCAAGTAGCTTTAGCAAAGGTATTGTATAATTCTCTTGCATAATTTTATGATAACCAATCCTTGCTTTGGAAATGATTGCAGTCAAACAGTTCTTAAATTTAATGGGGCTAGGTTGCCCGAACCCGTGCATCAGACAGGAGAGTATGGCAGCGAGCTTGTGACTTTTTAGGATTATTGAATGAACCTGCAATAAGTTTGTCTATTTTGGGGTCTTCAGTAGGAAAGGTTCAGAGTCCTGGAACTGTTAATTGGAGTGAAGGGGTTTATAAAATGGTTGCTCATGTTCCATTTTATATTCTTTCTCAACAAGAAGGTACATTCATATATCAACCTTTGCTATATTATCCTTGGAAATTTTAGCTTAAATTAAATAACATTTATTAAAGGTAATATAGATCCTCTAAGAACCTGCCTATGCTGTTGAGTAGGTAGTATATTTGCTAATTCTTTTGACTGAAGAGCTCATATATATATATATATATATATATATACATACATATATAGATATATATATATATATCTATGCATGCATGTATGCAAATTCTGCTGAAAAGGCTTGACATTAAAGTAGGAATATTCCCAATTATGATATATATATATATATATATATATATATATATATATATATATTTCAAAAACTTATAAATTTTATTGATAAGCAAAATGAAGAACAGAGAGGGTTGGGAGGTTACAAAGCTCCTAAAAAACTAAAAGCTTAAAACCAATTTCAAAAGAATGGATCCAGGATATATTCTAAAAGATCCTTTCAAATGATAAAACTAAAATAAAATGAACAAGCAAACTAGAAAAACTCAACTAAAAATTAAACATTATATAGCAAGGTACAGGCATAAACAAGAGGAAGTTCAAACAGCCTACATCAAGATTAAAGACAAACAAACACTTGCATAGGAAAAAGGCCCGTGCAATAACAATTCCAGTAGCACTAACAAAACAACCCTGCAACACCTGTATTAAACAACATATTCAGAAACACCTGCAATAACAAACATCTCTAGCAGCACAGAAGTTAGATAGTATAGAAATTAGACACTATAACCATTGATAAAATCCCAACAACACTGCCAGAATGACAACAGAAGCAACCACAACACGGCCCACCAGGCTAACAAACAATCCAACAACACCAACAAATGAAGTCAGAAACACCTGCAGAAACAAACATCTCTAGCAACACTGAAGTTAGCCCCAATAACAATTCTAGAAAGACAAGGAAACAATATCAACAACAACACAACCCACCAGGTTAACCAAAACAAAAACACCAACAGCTAGATAGCAACAACATCAACATAGCCTGCCAGGCAAAAAACAGCCTAGATGCACATTAAACCATCGAAGCAACCATACATCAAAACCAAAGCAGAAAGCCAACCACCCTTAGGGTGGTTTAAATTTTCTTAACAATTCAGCGATAATTTCCCTCAAATTGGCTCAATTAAAATTTTTATCAGTATAAGCAGTTATAGTATATTGAATATTCGACAGAATGGTTATGATTATTTGGGATGAACAAATTGGCATATTCGCATATTTTTTATTTATTTCTAGCTTTCCAAATGTGCCAAAGCGTATAAGCATCAAACAACTAACCCATGTGCAACTTTTTTTTAGTTTGATTAACGTTGGGCCACCTCTCCATTAATGACGGGATACTGGAATAATTGAAAATATTTGTGTTTAAATTCAAAGTGTTCCAAACAGTGAAACTATGACAGTTGTCAATGAAAACATGATTGAGAGTTTTTATTTCAAAACAACTCTGACATTTCAAGGCAAGTTGTAGCCCAAAGATTGCATTTTTTTTGTCAATGCTTATAAATTTATTATAGATCCTCCATAGGAAAAGACAGATACAGAGGGGAGAGATTTGTGCCATATCCAATTAGGATAAGTAGGGGAGCGTGGTGGCGGAAAATGGTCCAAAGCTTGGACAACTTAAATTTGTTATGCTCACGAAGGTTGGAGTTAGCCTGTTTGATCAATGAGGAGGGGTTGAGAGAGAATTTGATTAGCCATCTCATTAGGAAGAATTTTTTGAATTACATCAGAGTCCCAGCCTTGAGAATTATTAAAGCAATCAACCAGAGCTAACTTAGGGAGAATGACATTATGTAAGGTTCCTATTCGAATCATTCCATCTATCAAACCAAAATGAGATGGAAGGATCTAGATGGTCCCAAATCAGGAGTTCATCAATGATTTCTCTATGATCAAGCATCTTTCTCCAAGTTTGAGAAACAGTAATTTTACTTTTATCTTGAGCTGATGATATTTTGTATAGTATTTAACATTCATAATAGAAACCCAAATGGAATTTGAAGTTCTTAGATTCCACCAAAGTTTTATGGAGAAAACCTTGTGAAGGGAGTCAAGGCATCTCAGCCCAAGCCCACCATCCTTAGTAGGAAGAGTAATGTGATTCCAAGAACACCAAATGATTTTTGAACTTTTAGTATGAACCCAAAGAAATTTATTAAATATAATCTTAAGTTTTTTCATGACATGACTGGTGGGGGAAGTGACTTCAAGATAGTACAATGGGATTGTGTTTAGAACAAATTTAAGAAGAACAAGCCTACCACCTTGAGAGAGATAATTATGTTCCCACCCACAAGTTTTTGAATATGGCATCGAGAAGATCTTTGTAGTGGGCATTTTTATTGTACCCCATAAATATAGGTATGTCAAGGTAATTGAAGGGGAATTTTCCTTGTTTAAAACCTAAAAAGATTAGTGATAATATTGTTATTGTGCATTAAAATTTTAACACTAGTAAAGAATTGAGATTTAGAAGGGTTGACTTTCAACCCAGAATCATGTTCAAGGATGTTTAGGAGATTTTCTTAATTTTTGTAATCAAACTTATGTCACCATAGTAAAAATGATAAGATCGTCAGAATAAGCAAGGTGACAAACCATAACTTTGTCCCCCACATTAAATTGAAGTTTAGGATCACTCTTAAAAGTAGAATCGATATTGTAAGATTAGTAATTCATAGCTAAAATAAATAGAATGAGAGATAGAGGATTGCCTTGCTTAAGACCTCTTTTTGATTTAAAAAAGCCTTGAGGATGACTATTAATGGATAGAAAACCAGTTATTGTTGATGGAATAGAAGAAATGATCTTTTATAGTGCGCACTTATCAGTTATTATATATATATATATATATATTAATTAGTACGTGCTCATCTAAAATTTATTGTCTCTTAGTTTCATCACTTTTTATCAAGTTCGAGGTATGTATTAGCTCAATCTATGTTGTTTTATAGTTTAACAACTTGAATTCATTGACTTTGTTTTTAGTAAATATATTTACCGGTTTTGAGCTGAGAGCATGAGGTATAGGACCTGAGATATGATCTTTTATAGTACCGGTTTTGAAGAAATTGACTATTTAGTTCCTCATGAAACATAATTGACTAATTGTATAACCAGTTTTCTGGAACAGGCTCTTAACTAACTTCTCACACCTGATTCGATGCAAACACTTGATTTTACCATCCATTTTTGTTTCTTGCCTGATCATATAAACAAATTAACTTTTACAAAATACAATTTTCAAATATAAAGTTTTTATTATAAGCAGTGTAATACTTAAACTTTATGATTAGGACAGAAAATGTGGCCTGCATGACTTCTTGATTAAAAGACTATAAAAAGCAGTGCACTTGGAGTTGGGACTTGTCTAGACTACTCAACATATCTATGATAAATCTCCATCAGCAAGACTTTGTAGCACTTATTTTATATGTATGCTTCTACTTTATAGGACAATATTTTGTCATATAATATTATTTTTTATTGTTATACTATTAAACTATCTCTTAAGTTTGAGAGGGATTTTTTTGATCACGCAGCACCTTGAAACTACATCTTCCTTTTATCCTACTAGCTTGGATCCTATTAATCATTTTTTCTTCTATTTCATCATTATTTTATATGCTGAACTAAGAGATATGAACCTTTCTCACTCTTCTTGATTACATAATCTTTAATTGCTATATCTTCATATATATATATATATTTTATTACTAAACTACAATTTATATTTTATTTAAAATATCTTAAGATGATTTTTTTCAAATTCTAAGGTGATTCAACTATAGACAAATCAGTAGATAGTTTATCATTGTCATATTTAATGTGTTAAATAATGATGTTTGTAATTAAAGCAAAGAGATATAGAATAATTATTGAACATTTATGGAATTACATTAAGATTGAAAATTCCTTGTCAAACTCCAATCATTTGAACACATGTAACCTATGTGTACGATTTTAAATTTATATGTATCATATATATATATATATATATATATATGTCATATATGTGATTATTTCATCGTGCTTGTGAGTATGATCCGCAATCTTTGCACCTTGACCACTATGGCCAGGGCTTTGATTGTCGGCTTTTTGCTCCATATTTTCATATTTTGGTTAGGTTTGAGGTTTCTTATCTGCCATTGGGTCTAATCTAGTCGTCTGATTTCATGATCGGTTGCGACGTCTTATGTTAAACTCGTCAATGTCGTTCTTCTTCAGCATTTGATCTTGTTCAAACTCTTTGATCAATGTTACTTTTTGGGTGGAAACTTCCTTTGTCATTTTACCGGCTCTAATGGGTGTTGTGGCTATTTTTTCTCCTCATCTTTGTTGCATGGATCACCATCATGGTCGTGGAAGAGGCCAAGATAGAGCGCCCTTTTTGCTGGCTATCACCATCGCCCTCCTCCCGTAGATCCCCTTTGCTAGAAGTTGCCATCTCACATGGTGTGAGGACCTCTCTTGATCCATCCTCTCCAACCATGGTTGCTTGTTTTCCTCTGCTTGATTGATTTCAGATAGACCTGTCCTTTCATAATTATATGCTTTCTCCTTCACTTTTGGGCATCCTCTTGCCTGGTGAGTCGTGGTTTCCCTTCGCTTGGGGTGGGGGGTGGCCAATTTCTTACTCTCATGAGGATTCAATAATTATGTATGTTTGTTCTACGTCCTACTATGGAGAGTAAAGCTGCACTTGTATTTAGAGGAGGAAGCTCTCGTGATTGCTCGCCCTCTTGAATTTTCTTTCATTGGAAAATTCTTGGCAAATCGGTCATCCTAGGATAATAATATATGAAACTATCATGTATCATAAAGTTTGACAAGTAGGAGATCAGTTGGCTTGATTGATCATAGGCATGTCTTCATTAAGTGTAATAACTTTGAAGATTCTATGTATTGTTAGTGGAGTTTGTTTGATCTTTATGCTGAGTTCTCAATTACATTTGTTTGTGTGGCTTTCCCCAAGGCTTTGGATTCACTTTTGTAATACGGGTCCTTCGGCTCAGTATTTAATAAACTTTTGAAAATTTGTGTGGCAACGAAGAGTTTTATTCGACCCTCGGTATCCCGCATTCTTGTGGAGCTAGACATCACCTAGGAATATTTAGACATGTTTTGATTGGTTTTGGTGCCTCTAGTTTTGGCATCTAGTTACTTTTGAAAATTTGTTGAAGTATTGCTCTGACTATCACGCAGTGGGCAAATTTGTTGAAGTATTGCTCTGACTATCACACAGTGGGCTATGCAACTGATACTTGTTTCAAGCTTCTTCTAAAGCGTAGGCCTCTGTGTAGTTAATCTATTTATATGGATCTAGTTGAGATGAGGATACTATTCGAACCATCTTTAGGTTTTGAGGGTTTATATTGTTCCGCCTTTGAAATCCAAGGAGTGTAAATACATGGACTACTTTCCTACATATCAAACATGACGCAGTTGTTAGGATTAATGAAGACAATTATTGAACTGTGTATGTATCTAACTCTTAAACTTTAATTTGGATCCACATTTTTTTTCTGCCTTCTTGTTTTTCAGAACTGTTTTCAATACCAACATATTCTTTTTCTGACAATGAAGAGTTCACCTCAGCATCTGGGAACCTCCACTCCAATTGTTTCGTCTTTTGAAGGAGTGAATTCTTCGGCAAAAGGATTGAGGTTCAAAGTATGCTTTAAATCTCTCTTGTAACACCTCAGAAAAATTTCATAAGCCATTTCTGAAGCATGGCCAAAGGGGTGTTTAGCAAATTCAAATCCGATTTAGCCAATGTATCCCCAAATGCCCGCGCAACTATCCATGGGTGAGAGTGGCCACGACCTCATCTAGGGCACCAACTGTTTCAGCTCTTATTTAAAATTCTTGCATTGACTTAAGCTTGGTTGTTAGTCTCTCTGAAGAAAAGTAATCGAATATCTCTTTTGTTTCTTCCTCTAGGGAACATAAATGGGGTTGACAGGGTCATTGGCTAACGCAGACCCAATGGCCGCCCCGGACTCAATCAACAACTAACTCAAAAACTGGAGCGACCACATGCTGCCCCACATCCGCATCCAGGCATCAATGATGACTTCAAAATCCGCCATCGCCACAACTTCATTTCCAAGGAGCAGGCCCGGACCTGAGACCCTTGCCGAGCTAGCCTCACTGGAGAGCACATCCTACCCCCATGGTTCAACTGCCGTATATTCAGTTCTTTTTTCAACGTAAATCAATTTTTGTTTCTTCTTCGAACGTTTGGGAGCAAATGCCTCTGCTGACCTAGAACTCTTTCTCAACTGAGGATTGAGTTTGAAGCATTGCGAGTTGTTATGACCGATGATTAAACAATGAGGACAATGGATTGGTCGGTTTTCGATCACGCACTCTTGGAAGTATCCTTCTTCTTCGTCCCCGATCCAGATTTTGGATTCAAAATTCTCAGTTAAATCTAATTCAATTAAAACTCTTGCCACATAAGGCCTTGTCAAATTCTCCATTGCGTAATCAATTCTCAAAGATTTCCCAAAGATACAGAGCAAAGAGGATCGAATTTGTGACCAGGTGAACCTTCAGAAGAGGAAAATTGATCCAAACTGACGCAATAAGAGGTTCACATGAAGGGTGAATGGACATTCATTTTAGGATTTTCATGGTGTAATTCTCAGTGAAGTAGATTTATCGAGCAAAAATCCGTGAATAGTTTGCTTCATTGGAGAATTTGAGGAGCACGTGCCGAGAGTCAATTAGGCCGGCTTGTAACTCATTGGATAAACCCAAGCTATTAAGGTCACCATAGGCTGTCAGCCATTCGAAAATTTTCCAACCAAAGTGAATTCAAATGGAATTGCAAGATTAATCCCTTCATCTGTTGTTATTATCAATGCGTGTTTACCTTGGAAAATTACAATATGCTTGATTTCGATCAATCCTTTTGCAGAAGAGGCGAGCGTCAGCACCTCTCGAAAGGATTTGAATACTGAAGGTTTCGCAGGCCGCCGAAGATGAATACCAGGTAGCGTACCCGAACCCTCTGGCATCAACGCGACATCCATCGTTCGAAGTCGAGAGCTTTAGCGACGCCATCACTAATATCCCGCCATCTGTGATGCTTGGAATCTACTCGTGTTCTTGCTCTCGCATCCGTGAACCATCGCGTAAAAAACTGTTGAATTTTATTAATATATATATATATATATATATATATATATTAAATAACCTATTGAATTTTATTAATATATCATGAAAGAGTGCAACAGGAATGGAATTTGTGACCTTAGCTAAAATTAAGGAAAATAAACAAAACAAGAAATAAGAAATAAGAAAACAACAATCACCAAATTCCACTAGATTTGAGATCCCAACAAAAGCAAGAAAACTTTATGCTAGAGAAGCCATCCTACTAGAGAATGTGTCTTTGCCTTAGGTTTAAACTTATTTTCTGAGTGGATTTGGAGCTTTTACCCCTTTTATGTTTCTTTTTTTTTCTTCCTAGCAAGGAAATCATATAAGACCTCCGAGTCCAATTAGCTATCATTAAGTTCCTCATTTAAGTCCTCAGAATTTTTTTAAAGACTAGTTTCAACTTCCAGAGAAGAAACATATTGATTTTTCTAGGTATTGATGGATGAAACTCTTGAGGGAATGTTTGATAGATCTGAATCATCTTCTTCAAGAGTTCCCTCTACCACAATACAACGGTCTAAAGCGTTTGTGAGGGAAAATCTGCATAAGTTTCCTTCATCACCAAAATGATCCAACGATAGAGCAACCAAATTACCCTCTGTCACCTTTACCAACATCTGGCTGGAAGCATCAGCCTAAGGTGAAGTAGCATTCGGACAATCACCATCATTAGCAAGAACGATCTCAGCACCAGTCTCAGTTTCCAACCCACAACCATCATCAACCTTCTCCAAAGGTGGAACATCAGATTCCCCCAAATGGCTCATTGAGGAGGGAGTAGCCTCTATCTCCCTGGACCTAACAGGTTGATCACAACAACCATCCTTGCTTGGATCCTCCTCCAACACACCAGCAGTTTGAGCTTCCAAATTTAAAGAAGTTACCTGTGAATCCCCTCCCGAGGAAACGTGATCTCCCATAGCAACCACAAGGGGCTATTTTGGGACATAAACTTGCGTTTCCTAAGGGGACTTTGGGAGTAAGAGCGTCTATATTGAATGTGGAACTGGTTTTAAGATGAGGTTGGTGTTTGAAACAACTTGAAATATCATGTTCAATCATTCTATATTGGGAACAAAATAGCAGCATGTTTTCAAAGATTACTTAAAAATAGCTCATTTTTTCATCTCCAATTCACATTTCACTCTCAAAAGAAGCATTCGTGCAACAAAGGGGCAGGTAAGGTTAGCAATTACAAAGTCCACTTTAAAAGGTATACCATAATAGGATCCCAAAAATAATAGGATGGAACAAGTGACCAAGTGGATTTTGAGGAGTGGAAAATATATCCAAACAGTAATAACTGGAGTTTCGCAGGTTGGATCAAAATCAGTTGTCTATTTCAGCACTTTTGTATGGCAATTTTTAATAAAATAGGATCCTTTGGCAGAAATTCTAATATAACACTTTTCTTGGAAAGTTGTAAAGGGATGTGTCAAGTTTTAACCAGCCCAGCAGTGAAAGATCCCGTAAGACCAAGATTGTTGAGAAATTTCCGGAAAGCAACCAACGGCGATGGCTTACCATTAGGAAATTTTCTTACTAAGGTATATTCAAACGGCTGAACTTGGATTCCAACTTCATCTTTAGATAAGAAAGCGCAGGCTTACCTCGCAGTTTTGAAATAGGTTTGATACTAACCGGAGGTCTTTGAGAAGAAACATTCGTTAAAGCTTCGTGAAATGAAATAGGGAACGAAGGGGTTGAGCTGGACTTGAATGGAGATTAGGAAGAACCTCTATTCTGCTCATCTTCTGCACCTCCATGCATCTTCCTTACAAGCACCCGAATAGCAGGTCTCCCCGCCATTCATGGTTCGACAACCCTAAATTACAGAGGGAGTAAGAAACGACGGACACTTTGTCAAACGTGCGATATGTCCTCGTCCGAGAGGAGGCGTAAACCGAGAGCGAGCGACGACCTTCGAGAGGTAGTGAGCAGCCACCAAAGGAAACCCTAAGACACCACCGCCCGAGAACTTAAAAATGAGAGCGTGTGCATCATATATATATATATATCCGTGTGCGTGTGCGTGTGCGTGCGCGTGCGCACGCCCCTCTCAGAACAGTTCTTTTTCAAATTATGTTCAATATTTTTACAGTTACTGTTCAGTTTTTAGGACAGTTTTTTCATGTTTATTTGGCCTATTTTCAATGTGCTTAATGTTCAGTTTCGATTTACAGTTTTTTTTTTCTTTTTGGACAATTTTTTTCTTGTTCAAAGACAGGTTTTTTCTTTATTTCCTATGTCACCACATTGTAAACTGGTCTTCTGGCATGGTATCAGAGCGGTAATCTGATGAGATCGAGAGTACAAGATCCGAATATAATCTTTATTTGTCTTATTTCAACGGCGGTCTCTTTTCTCTTGCCCGCATTGAGTACAAGCAGATGATACTAATTCTGACACAATATTCAACCCTCTTCATTCAATTTTTTTTTCTTTTCTTTCTTGTAATCTACCATGGCTAATCTCTCCCCTTCAAACTCTTCCGCACAAATTCAACCCTTTTCAAACCCTAATCCTGAGCCAAACCACATAACCATCAATATTCACCATCATTGTCCTGTTCAAGCTCGACAAGAACAACTATATCCTTTGATGATCCCAATTTGTACTAATCTTTCTTGACACGGTTGATGGGCTATATTGATGGCAGCTATTTGCCTCCCTTTACAATACTACCAACCTCCCAAACCCCATTACACCACCTGGTTTTAACAAGATCAGTTAATCTTATGCTGTATTATATCAACTTTGTCCAAGCATACTTTTACACAAGTCTTTGGGTGTGATGGTGCTGCATCTATGTGGAAATCGCTCGCCTCCATTTTTGCCTCTACTTCTAAAGTCCATCTACAACTTAAGTTTTAGTTGCGCAGTATGAAGAAAGGATCTCTTTTTATGGCAGAATTCATCCAAAATGCAAAGAATATAACCCATCTAATATCTGCTGTGGGGTCATCGATTACAGATCAGCAACTAATCTTCAGCATCCTCACATCCAGACTACGCATCACTGGTTGCTGCTATAACCGCTCGCCTAGTTCCTATTCCTCTAGAAGAATTTACTGGTATTCTTCTTGATCATGATATGATGTTTTCTAACTTGTCCGCTCAACAAAATTCCAGCTCTATATCCAATCTTTTGGAACAACAGACACAACAACTTATGTTGTCATATTCAACACATTATTTAGGGAATCAAGTCAAGTATCGTGGCAGCTCTAAACTTCATGGACAAGACTGATTTCCTTCAAGATGGCGAAACTCCATTATCTGTCAACTTTGTGATCGACTGGGACATAGTGCCATTAACTGCTTCCAACACCATCAGAATCAATAAGTGCCGCAGCATTTGGATGTTCCACCGAGATACACCTCCTACCAGTTCCATGACCAAAATCTTATGCTGTCACCAATGCCAATGAACCGCAGTTAATGGGCATGTAGTAAAACCGGTATAAAGTAAATTTTCTTTAAATGATTTAGGAATACTAGCGTTTGGCATGCAGTAAAATGGGTAAAAAAAATTTGTACAATAATTCAATTTTACGCAACTACATACCAAACTTGTAAAACAATATTCAGCCAAATCGGCCGAAATCACGCTTCACGTGAAGGAAAGCAGAGCGATGCAGAGCTTTGTTCATGTCTCCTACATCTCCTCGTCTTCAATCTCTCAGCTCAAAGGAGCTCCTTCTCCGTGCCTTCGTTCACGGCTTCGTTCAAACGATTTCATTCAAAGAATTGAACAATTTCGAAATCGAACGATTTTGATTTCAAAATCGTTCGAACTGCGATTTTGTAGAACGACATCAAAATTGAGCGTAATAGAAATCGTTCGAATTGAACGATTTGTCAAATGATTTCATTGAACGATTTCTAAATCGAACAAAATCGAAATCGTTCTAATTAAACGGCTTTGTCGAACAACTTCGAAATCGAATGAAATTTAAATTGTTTGATTTGAACGAAAGCCATAAAAATAGTTAGGGGGGATATATTTACCTCTCAATATTACACGAAATACAACACTATCATATTAGTTCATTACAAAGAGAAAATCTTAAGTTTCTTGAGAAACTACCAAACAACAATAAATAATCTCATTATACTGTAATCTGAACATATGTCTCGGCTGAGCCACTCATGTATCCACATCATTGTTTGTTTTTCATGTTCATCCCAAGGAATGAGAAATCCATGCAATGCTACTCCCGTACTAATGTACCATTACATTGGTAAATAATTCTTCTCGTGTTGCCGAGTATTAGGTACTGAACCTCTAAACTATACTTTTTACTGATTGATATAGTACTTGTAATCCAAAATAAATTCCTTCAACCATAATGAACTTGCACATAACATTGAGTAATAAATATAAGGATTTTCTAGAACAGTGCTCTAAAACAATTGATTTGTTATACATTATCTTTGGAGGAGCAAGTTTTGCTACATCTCAAATGCCCTCCAAAACAATGCTCTAAAACAATTGATATGTTTTACATTTTCTTTGGAGGAGAAAGTTTTACTGGGCTGTTTCGAAGTTTAAAAGAATTTTTTTTTCAATTATCAAATTTATTTTTCAAAACATTGTTCGAGCTTGAACTGGGCTTGTTTAATTTTCTCTGAGCTCAAACTCGAGTTCAATATGTCAATAAAATGAGTTTTGTGTGATGATTTATAAAGATATCTTTGAATTTTTTTTTATTGTTCTATATGTATATATATATATATAAATTTTGAACTCTCACAGGCCCACCTTTCCATGATTTCTCTGTCTCGGACATCTTTCCCCAGTCCTGAAGATTCCATGCCATGAAAAATTGCAGGCATTTGCAGACAAATGAGTTCAGTGCGAAAATAGTTTTTTTTTTTTTTTTTGCATTGTTTAGGTTTTTGAAAATACTGTTTTCTAAAAAATCCTGCAAATTGGACTACTCATTTATGTGCTTTGAAATTTTTAATTGAATTGGGCACCAATAATTTTGGGCTATTTTGATTTTAAATTTATTTTTGAGATATGTATATGGGTTATACTATTAACATTAGTAAGATGTTTATTTTTGTTTTGAAATTTTGTTATGTGGCTTCTATGTCTGAAAATAAATTTTTGGGTATGTGAATAGTGTTATGATTCAATAGTGGAGCCATTGTGTTTGAATTATTGACCCTCTCCACATGCTTTTAATTGAACGTCTATTTATTTAAAAATAAGCATCTTCCTTAAATTGTGTTTGGGGTTTACAGGCCAACTTTGAATGAAAAAAACTATTTTTAATACATGTGTATATATATTGAGAGTATATGAAAATATAAAATCACATAATGATGGGAAAAAAGAGAATTGAAACTTGATCAACAAAAATGAAAAAATATGACTCTAGGATTGAAACTCCAGCAGGAGTGTAATAATCAATATTAGATTAATAATTATGATACTAATTATGATGATTGTGAGTTTTATTAAGGTATTTATGCAAAATACAATGATGGAAAACCCATGCACAATTGTATTCATTACATAAAATATTAAGAGTTTCACAACATTCTTTAAGTAGAGTCACAAGTTTAATATTATAAACTCTTAACATTGAATAAAAGACTATTAAGTTAAATAATTAAAAAATTGGCTAGCAACGCTAGTCCTCGCCTCACAGGGTTTCCTTGGTCTTTACTCCTTGAGTCCAATATGTGCCTAACCTTCTTGGCATAAGGGTTTTGACAAATTTTAAGATTATGGCAAAAACAAGTAATGTATGATTATGTCGAGATGATTGTTTTTTAATTTTAAAAGTTTGAATGTTTTTCAATTTTGAAAGTTTGAATACATTTGTGCTTCTATTTTCTTATAAAGTTTGAATGGCATAAAAATCTTAATGCATCTAAATTTTAATTGTGGTTTGAAGTATTAATATTTTGTATGCTAATAAATGTTTATTAGCTTATTCTGTTAGGTTCATTTTGCTCTTTCATTAATCAAGCTCTTATTGCTTCCCATTTATGTGGCTTCTATGCATTCATCGAGCATAAGTGCTTACCTACATTAAAATGAGCTTAACAGCACAAGAAATACATAAAACAAGTCTCTTTATTCATCACCTAAGTGCTAGTCTACTCATGGAGTGAAATGATCTTTCTAGTTTAAGCGAGCTTGTTGGTGAACTTGTATTCAATTGGCATTATTAGATATTAATTATCATAAAAATAGTGGTTGTTACTGCCTATTATAGTCTAGTTCCATGCTTACCCATACATCCAATTTTCTAGAAATATCTCCAAAACACTTATATGAACATCATTAGACTGGGTTTGGTATTTGAGTCAACATATATGTGAAGCCACCCCCCCCCCATAAGTATAGCTAAGCTGAACTCTTAAAAATCAAGATGCTTTTAAGATAACAGTGAAATTTATGATTAAAAACTCAAAGTTTAGCATGCTTAAGTGAGAGCACTCTTAGGATGGGTGATCTGCTGGAATGTTATCTTCATATGACAAAATCGTAGGGCCATTAATGTCAAAGTAAACAATAACTTAATGTTTAAAGATACATGTTAATATAAATAATATCTAAGCATAACATTGGGTGTTAGATGAGAGCTAAGTTCTATACAAAGGAAAGTACTTATTGATGGGAGTGACCACTTGAACCCATTATGGAATAAGGTGCTACATGATGGGGGTATCTCATGAGCCTATAAGGGCCACCTCTAGTCTTATCTACATGATGGATGATTCTTGGGTTTTTGTGTGAATATTGATAAGGACATTAGTTGCTTAAGTTGAGGAGATTTTAAAGGCCCCCCATGTATAATTAAGATGAACTCTTAAATACAAAGGACATTTTCAGATAATGATGTAGTTTTTGATAAAAAATTTAATATTAAATGTGCCCAAGTGAAAGCACTCCCGAGATCTATGTAGCAATGACATGTGGCTTATGCAGCATACTTCATATTATAGTTTCATATTATGTCACATTCTAATGAACTCATTTGATCCATCAAATAATAACATAGCAATAATATGTGGCATATACTGACTACTCTGTATTATATGCATGTGCTAGCCTAGAACTAGGTAGAGAGTAAAGCACCTGACCCATGCATAATGTTCTATATATCAATTTCAAAATGACGTATTTTTTTTTAAAACATTCTCTTGAACATATATGATCAATATTTGGGATGATTTTCACATGGCACAATGGTTATCATGCAAGGATATTATTTGTTTCTTTAAGCACTATAAGTTGGACAATGTGGGTATCTAAGACCCCATCATGGAATAAAGTGATTTAAGACCAAATTCAAGTTAAGGATGAGTTAATTGCACTTCCTTAATTACTCTGAAGCCTTAGTTTGATCTTAGATAGGTTTAGGTCAACCTCTTCAAGTCATGGTTGACCCAAATCAAAGAGGTATTTAAGAGGGAGTCCCATGGGGGAATCCTTAGATATCCACTTGCTTAGCTCTAAGGATTGATTAATATGGTCCATTACTATCATAATAATAACATTATACTACTTAATACCAAGATTAAGAGAATATTAGTGTAACAACCTACCTAGTTTGTTAGCAGTTAATCTAGGACAAATCAAGTCAAAAAAATCTTTCGATTTGACTTGTTTTGTCATTAGAACATAACTCTAAAAATTTTGGGTCAATCGAACCTCAAATGGGTTAATTAGCAATTTTGTCAATTTTAGGACTCAGAAAATTAGCTAAATTAATTTGATCTCCAAATCAAAATTTGACTTTATATTTGATTTCCTTACACCTAAATTAATTAAGGGTGAATTTTTGAGAATTTTTGGAGGTCATTTGGTTCTAAATTGGATTTAAATAACATTTATATTAATTAAGTTTATTAATTTATTATTTAAATTCCTTTTATTCAATGACCAGCTTATTTGAAAAGGCAGTGTGAATCTCAGTCGTTGGATCGCTTCCTTACCATAGATCTGAAGCATCTAGACCGTCGCGCCTTCTCATTCAATCAATCGAACGACCTATATTGCTCCCGCTCATATTGATCTTCTACTTCGCTTGAACGGCCCCGACAGCACATATCTGTTTGTACCAATGGCTATCAGAGGTTGTCGCCACTCCCAACGCCATGTTAAGTAGGTCGTTAGCCCTCTCCCAAGTAAGTTAGGCAGCTCCCACCGGGCCACAAGGCCCGGTTTGCCCCCCATTGGAAAGGGGAGAGTTGAGCTTCCAACCCGAACTCAGGACTCGGCTCGACCACCCAGTCTCCTCCCCATGCTATAAATATATCTTGTGCTTCTCAGTAAGTCTCTTTGTTCATTGAGAACACTCAGATTCTCCCAAACTCACTCAACTCCTCTATTGAAGTTCCACTCGCATACCTGCAGACTCCCAGCTTCCCTCCCAGGCGATCTGTGGGTGCGGTCTGGTATTCAGACCCCCATTGTAGTTAAGTCGACCCTGAAGATCATGTCAGCTCTTGATCATCTCAAATCTTTTTGTCCAGGCACATATCTTTTCCCATTGAGCCGCATGGGCTCAATGCTGATTAATTCATGCTCGAGGTTAGCTCTGTGATTTGCTGTGAGCTTCCTTTAGTATTTAGCAATCAAATAGGATGGATCTGGATTGTTGGGCTCAGTTCAGACAATGAGGACATGTTGTACGGGCAGAGCATCTTTCCAGTGGAGGTAAAGTCACTCCACCAGAATTGAGAGGCTCAATTCAGCTCAATTGCATTCCTAATTGCATGCCTTAAGCTATCAAAGTTTTGGCTGGACCCCATTGGCTCGGGCTGAGCTCCGATTGAGTGATCGTACTACAACACTGAATATTGCTAGAGTTCGAGTAAGGATCCAGCAACCCGATCACTTCTATGCCGATCCAGTTTAGGGCTTTGATTCGCTTTGATACCCTGATGGTGTCGTGATCAAGCGCTGGCCATGGTTTAGCCTATGTGGGGAGAATTTGCTCCCCACTTTAAACCCTAGTAATAGGGCTCCGTTGAATAAGGGTAACTCAGCTCTTGGCGTATCCGGCTACTTCGATTAGGGCTTCTTAGTGCAAACAATGTGTCTTAATCGTGGGGAGGAGTAGCGATCAAATCGAAGTCGTGACATGGACTGAGCGTTCAGAATTCGGCGTTTAAAAGATGCTCTAATTCATGTTTGTCAGGAGGAAGTCGAATGTAAGAGGAATAGTGTTGGGTCGGCCAGATGGTATGATTTAATATACCATGTTGATTAGAAAATTACAAGAAATAATAAAATGTAAGAATATTTTAGTTTATGTAATTAGATTTTTTGATTTTGCCTAATTACTATATAAACCTGATTCATAAATATTAATCTTATTTCTTAGCCAAATTGTATGGTTAAAGTCTCTAAATCTTTTTTAGACAGAAGAGAACTTAATTATGGAGTCAGAAATATTTTTTTTTGTGATTAATTTCACTAATTACTTCTTAATTATCCTAAAACTTGATTAGTAAATAATTAGCCTAATTAAGCTCTATTTTTAATTATTTTAGTATCCATAGACTCCTTAAGTAACATAGAACCTATTAGTATGTTCAAAACCCATTTTCATAGAATAATTTGGTTAATCATCTTTTAATGACCTAAATCTTAACCAGTGCTCTTTAAGATTAATTCTAGTTCAAATTAGAGGTTTAAGGTATCCATCTTCTTCTTAGATAGTAAGGAATCAATTGAAATTGAGTAAATTCAATTTAGAACTCTAGAATTCAAAATCTCATTTTTGACCTTTAAGGAGGGGTATTTTAGTCATTTTGGCCAAAGGTTGCTTTAAAGTGCAATTAAGATCTAGAAATATGTTCATTCCCTTAAAATCAGTAAATTAAATGTTTAAAATCAATTTAAGATCATTTAGACTTGTGAAATTAGGTTTAAAGGCTAAACCTTAGATTTCCCCAAGTTTAATTAAGAGAAATAATAAGATTCCTAATGTAGATTTAGAACCCATATTGTAACCTCTTTAAATGCATTCCAATGCAAGTAAAATTAATTATAGCTAATTTTGACTTTCATTGGAATTTTCCCAATATCTTCCTAAGTCAATCTTTAGGTAGATTCATAAGTAAAACCTATAAAAAATCCTAAGTATTGTAATTTTAGAATTTTATTTCTAACTTTAGTGAATTCAATTCTATTTAGTAATGAAATTACTCAATAGATTAAATCTTGGTTAAGTATAATTCTATAGATAGGTGTTATAAGTCTAATTATTCTATCTTTTGACTTTAAAGTATTTGCAGCCTCTTCATAAGATTAATAATTTTTCCATTAAAGAATTAGATTTATTCCTTAAGATTCTTAAAGCCTTAATGATGATTTGTGAGAAAATTTAGAACCTTAAAATGTTAGTACCTTGGATTTAGAGATTAAACCTCAACTTTGGAGTTTGACTTTAAATTCCTAAATCTTGATTATTTTAATCAAGATTGGTTACGAGTTAATGAAATACATCAATTAAGTCAATTGATTGATTATGCAACTTCAATAGGTGATATTATCTGATGTTGAATAAGAACTTGTTAAGTTCTAAAGTTTAACCTTTTAAGGTTGTAAATTTGAGATTTTACTTGATAGCAGAATATTAAAAATTCTGAAATTGTATTCTCTCAGAATAGATATAAAAAATTAATTAGATAATAACATATATAAAATATGTTTTTATAGTCTTATTTACTTTTGACTTTGTTGCTTTGCACTTCTTATTTTTGAGCCTTTTAGCCTTGAACATATCATATTAGATGAATTTGATGCATAAAATGAAAACATAGAAAATTAGGATAACATTTGTATCGAGTTCATTATCAGGATAGGTGATTGTGTATACACATTACTGTCAATGGACAAGTGGTAAGGAGAAATGTGAATACTTGACATGTACTCATTGGGGAGAGTTGTGTCTAGTTCAGGAACCCGCTTTAGTCTTGCAGACGTGCTAGACTACTCAGCTTAATATTAACTGCATACAGATTTTTAACCTCTTTAGTACAGCAGCTTTTCAACTTTAACTTTGAGAAGATAATGACTTGCATGACATGACAATTATAGTTCTAGTACAAATACAATGGCTTTATTAATTAGGCTTATAATATGACAGTTTTACATGACATTTTATATTTTTGCACACTCTTACTTCTGTTTCAATTTTATTGTCTTTTATCGTTACTTATATACAGATTAGGATGCTAGTTTTGATTGAATTTTTGGCTTGGCCTACTTATATGTATCACAGCCCCATTTTACTTTTGGTTTAATTGGCCTATATTCAAATGATCATGTGCATGCTATGATGTTTTTTTCAGTAGTTACAGTTACTTTACAATCTATACATATATTACATAATCTTGTTGTAGCTTCTAGTTTGAGCTATGTTATAGCTTTCCATTCTTTTTGTGGGATTTTACTCCTTTAGTTGTTGTTGTTGTTTGATTTAAATGTGATATCTTAAAAATATAGAATACATTAAACTAGCATAAAATGTACATAGACAATTATCTAATGCAAGATTTTTTTTTCTTGGCTGGGCCCTAGCATGTAAAAACCAACATGCCAGATTCAGAGTTGCTTGTGGAAATAGCTTCAAGCGAGGAGCTTAGTCAGGAGGAGGAACTTCATATTGCTACTGAGGCTTAGATAGCTTTTATTTCTATTTATGAGGATGAGTGTTTCATTTGAGTTGAACCTTATTCAATGTTGTAATTAATTAATATATGGATGCATTTACTTTTCTACACTTACTTTGAGTTGAGTTATGTTCTCTTACTTATGCATTATGGATATGGATGTTGTATACTTTTCTTTTGCACTCTGCTACTTAAGTATGCATATTTGATAAATAAATTATAGAAATAAGTGGCAAATTCTGCAATTATCGTCAGATTAGTCAAAAAATTTAATCTGACTATAATTGAGGATTAGTCATGGTGAACACTCTACCGTAATCATATTAATATAAATTTTATCATGACCACGGAAGGGCTGGGACTCTATAATTAGGGTTCTTAAAGTTGAGTTAAGTGTCTTTCAACTTAGGTTAGACCAGTGCATGGAATCTAAGACACAATGTCCTCAATTTTTTAAATTTAGATCAAATGAGGCTAAAGGTGTAGCACCCCGCCCGGTCGCCGTGCGCAAATGAAATAGTCATAATTAAGTTCGGCGATGGAATACACCACTCGGGGAGGAATAACCCGTCTCCCTGAATAGCTGAAAACCAAGCCCATCTAAAGGGCTGCTGACTCAACCTCAAAGAGGGTTGAGAGCTAATACTTAAGATAAGAGTAGTATCCTTATCCTAAGTATTAGACCAATACATATATTGGATGTAAGCACATGAGGAATCCAATATATGTATAAAATATCAGCATTTCTAATATACTGATCATATCACAATACTAAGTATAAGTAGCATATAAATAGAGTGCGGAAGCTAAAATAAAATATCCAGAAACATTCATCACAGAAGCTGTATGAAAACATTCGTCTCAGAAAAGAAAAGAAGATACATCCAGAATTATTATAAACATTTACTGAATCTAGGGTTCGGTCGGCCGAACCCTAGAATCTAGGGTTTAAGATTGTCGGCGATCCTGACCACCTCCGGCGAGGGCCCGCCAACCGGTGTGTAGCCCCCGTCGAGGGCTACCGTCGGCCGTGCGGGCCGAGGTGGTCCGGCGCCGGGAAGGCCGGCAAAAGCCATGCCCTAGCCCGGCACCCTCGGGTCGTCTCCGCGAGGGAGACGAAGTCCGGGTAGGGCCGGGTCGACCCGAGCCCGACCCGCCCGAGCCGGGTCCGCGTCAGCCGGGTGGGGCCCACCAGTGCCATATGGCGCCTTCTGGGCCTGCCACGTGTCCAGTGGGACCCATCAGCTGAAGCCGCGACCCTTCGGCTTCGGTCGTGGGGCCCACAGTGCCACGTGGCAGCCAGCCGGCACGCCACGTGTCACCTGGGGGCCCACAGCCCAAGCCCGCACAGCGGTTCGGCTTCCCAGTGGGGCCCATAGCGCCACGTGGCCGCCTCTGGGCCCACCACGTGGCAAGTGGGACCCACTGACTGGTCAACCGCGGCGGTCCGGCTCCCCGTGGGGCCCACAGTGCCACGTGGCAGCCTCTGGCAGTGCCACGTGGCAGCCTCTGGCAGTGCCACATGTCAGTGGGGCCCACTGTCCAGTCACCCGAGCTGACTCAGCCCCTGTGAGGCCCACAGTGCCACATGGCAGCCTCTGGCAGTGCCACGTGTCTAGTGGGGCACACTGTCTGTTAATTAAATTAATAATGTAATTGCTGTTTGTGTTAATTAATTACTGTTAATGATTAATTAATTACAGTTAGTGGTTAATTAAGTTAGAATTAGTATTAATTATTTTTGAACAGTAACCTTAATTAATTAGGAATAATTAGAGATTAATTAGGATTAATTAAAGATTAATTAAACCTTAAACATTATTTAAGATAATTAATTATTATTAAACAGTAAAGTATAATTTACTATTCATAATTAGATATTAATAAGTAATTAAAACTAATTAAATAGTGATTAGCACTAATTACTTTGCTACAGTAAAATATTAATAAATATAATTTAATTAATTAAATAATAAATTAATTAATGATAATTAGTAATTAAGCCTAATTAATCACAGATTAATTAAGGGTTAATAATTTCAGAAATTCTATATAAAAACTTTAAGAATGAACAGTAAAATAATACAATTTGAATAAATGAATAGTAAAATAATTCAAATTATATTTTTGAATAGTAAATCTTAAAAGTTTAATAACTTTTTATAGGATGATTCAAACATAGCCAATATAGGTTTTAAAATACTCAGAAAAATGTAAGGATTCAAATAACATAATGTAAAAATTTATTTCGGGGTACGTATAACGAGGTAGCATTTTATGACCTATTTAGAGCCTCATAACTTTTTACCCGGTTATCGAAACATAATCAATATGGGTTTTAAAATGCTCAGGAGAGCGGCCCCATCACCGTAGAAGTATTAGTTTTCTCATTTGGACATCAGGACAAAAAGTCAACCCTAGAATTCTCAGTGAAAATGACTAAAATTCCCCTAGACTTCAAACAGTCATAACTTAGTCAAATCAACTCCAAATTGAAAAATTCAAGATGCTAACTAGCCTAGAATTTCAATGTCATCAATATAATAAAATAATATTTAGGATCTGAACCCTGGAAAATTAGGTAAATGACCAAATTACCCCTAGCCTTATTTTAGTCATAACTTGACCGTTTCTCGCCCGATTTAGGCGTACTTACTGTCTATCTTCAAGTTAGACAGTAAGGAATCAATTGGATCTAAGAGAAATCAATTTTGACCCCTAAGTCAAAAGTTGACTTTTTGACCCTTAAAGTAGGGGCAAAATGGTCATTTTGCCCTAAGATTGGATTAAGTACCCTTACCCTTTGGATAATATCCCAGAATGCCAAGGCTAATATTATGATCATCTAAGTAACAATCAAGTAAGTAAAACCAATCTCTAAGTCAAATTCTAAGAATTTTGCTAAGTCTTAGCACTACACCTTAAGGACATTTCTTGAGACTAGGAATAGATCATAAGTTAGAGTTCATTCATTAGGTAAATGGGTTACTCAATGGGTGAAACCTTGGTTTTATTAGTTTCTAGACTTTCTTTTATTTTATAACTCGTTCTGATTATTTTGTCTTTTAACCTTAGATTTAAGGTAGGAGATTCATCTTATTAAGTTTAATTACTTAATAGGATTTGCCATAACTAGTAGATCACTAATAGAATAAAACCTAGAACTTAGGTCTTAACCTCTTTGGATTATGTGATTAAACCTAAATCTCGTAGTGTTTAATCCATAATCTATAGGTTTATAAGATCTTGATCAGATCTTAGTTAGAATGTCTAAATTCACAAAACTAGGATGTATGATTATTTGATTTAACTCGTAGTCGTCTATCTGATTGAACTAGATTAGAACCTGGTCAGTTCTAATCCTTTTTAACTTATAAGAACAAGTTTCTGAGTTACACTGGATAGTAAGAAAATGATGATCATAAACTTGTGTAACTTGGAATAGTTAGTATAGTTAAGTAGAAAACAAATGATATCACCATGTTTAGTAGAGTCCCTTACTTCTATTTGATATTTTGTTGCTTACGCATTCCTTGATTTTTGTGCCATATTTTCTTGAGCATATCATACAAGATTTTTGATGCATAAATAAACTGTTAGGAAAATATGGAGACTCCTTAGATTCTTTGTGAAAATATTAAAGTAATTAATGAGAAGATAATGATTTGATGTGTTTGAGCTGTCTTTCAGTGTTCTTTTGCTCATACCGATTATTGCCCTAGCCGTATCGTGCTAGGAACCACCCTAGCTGTACTGGTGCTAGGATCTATCCGGTATGTGGGTGACCTAACCGTATCGTGCTATGAACCACCCTAGCCGTACTGTGTTAGGGCCTTTTTCGTTGACTGATGTTGCCTTAGTCGTATCGTGCTAGGAACCGCCCTAGCCATACTGGTGCTAAGATCTTCAGCCCTTTTTGGTGAGCTAAGTAGCTCTTTTCTATATGGCAGATTGTACACGTATGGTTTTATATGCAGTTGTTGTTGTTTACTTATTAGTATTCTTATTTAGTCAGCTATTTCCTTGTACTGCTTTTATATATATTTAGGATGTTAGAATCTTGCTGCTATTTATATGTACCACTGCTGAGTTAACTTATTTTAATTAGCATATTTTCTGTTGATCACTAGCATATTTAGGATATAGAATTTTTCTTACAGCACTTATTTGGTTATGTATATTTATATGCCCCACCTTGCTTAGCTTGTATGTGAGGCATGTCTTAGCCTCTTTCATTTTCTTTGCTTAAGTTATAAAATGATAATTTATAGCTTTCCCTTTCTTTTGTATTGCTTACTGCTCCTTTATACACATTATTGCTTAGAAGTAGTAAAATGGTGATATTACATAACATCTATAAAAATTTATCAGCTTAAAATGTACTTAGATAATTGTCTAACCAGATTTTTCTTTTCTTTGGCTAGGGCCCTACATTGTGAAACCGACAATGGCAGACTCCTTTCAGTTAGACAAGCAGGAGTTAGGTGTGGAGCCTTACCTAGAGGAGGAGCCCGTGGAAGAAGCTGCCGTCTAGTTCCTTTATACTTCGAGTGAGGATGAGTGGTTTTCATGTAATATTTGACCTTAATTACTTATTATTTTAATCAATGTGATATTTTTATATTTTAATAATAGTATGATTCATGTTAGAAACCTTATACATTATTTGGACACTTAAATAATTGATTTGGCATTAATTAACCTTAACCTTAAAGATTTTTAAGAAATGATTAAGCTAAACAATAATTGATCAAATCCTCATTTTGTCATTAATAATGTGCAATAAACTCTCTGATTTTATCATTGACCAATAACCAAGCAAATGATCTTGGTTTGGTCAAGTTAGGAGTTAAACCCTAACTTATCTAGATTAAGATTTAAATAAACTACTATATTCAAATCCTTAAGGAACTTGCATGATTCCAACAATGCTCCTTGATTTGATATTGATCTTAAACTATTAAATTAGAAGTATTAAGGTTCAATAAATTCATATGATTGATTATCTAAATCTAACTTTTAGATCTTTGATTTTCTCTTAAGAAAGACTATTAGTACAAGCTAGATTGTAAAATGATGATGATTTGTAAATGATCAATTCCTAATAAATTATGTGATTATACCCCATAATTGTAGTATAAGTTGAGATCAGATGGGTTTTACCCATCTAATTTATATAATCAAAGTCAATGTATTAAGGCTTATAGGTTTAATATAATTTTTTTAGCTTGAATTATTATATATTCCATGCTTAGATCTTAAGGCAAAAATCTAGTGTTTTAAATTAATAACTACTAAGCCTTTAAGTAGTCATACTTTCGAGGCAGGAACTTAGATGCACCTTCTTAGCCTTAAATATTTAATCTTAGATTCTTGTGGTACAGCAATCCTAAAGATTTTGACTAAGATTATTTCCTTGTGGTAGCATCCTAAAGTGAGTGACTTCGAAGTCACATCCTTAAAATCCTTGAATAGGACTCACCACAATGGAATGTGGATTCATTAGTATGTTATCCCTTGATTGTTAAATAGAATTGCTTGAATCAGTAGAACTATTAGTTGGAGGTGATAGTGTATATCCATAGAACTTATTTATTTCAATAAAAAACAGAGTTGGTTGATTTACCTTGAATAGAATTGTAGAGTCTCGATCTTATCTTGAGGTAATTATATAAGTACAGTTCAGTTCAAAATAAACATCTCGTCCAAGAATATTATAAGTAGGGGATTAAATACTTAGTTTGAGAGAATAAACTATGATCGGGTTCTGCCCCTTATCGTCATGCATTTCTATAAGTGCAGTTAAACAAACTAAGTGTTTCAAGTTACCTTCCTTAGGACACTATACGTATGCTTTTAACTAAGGTAGTTAATAACTTAGTTTGAGAGAAATAACAGTGACCAGAATCTGCCCCTTATCATCATGTGTTTCGATAAGTGTAGTTAAACAAACTAAGTATTAAATCCACCTTTCTTATAAATATACAAACTATTTATATGCAACCCCTTCAGTTGATAAGCTTACGAATAATCTTAGTGATATCATTCAGTGGATTAGAATTATGAGTCAAAATTTATTTAGGTAAATTCTGCATAATAGAGATAAATGGAATTAGTATTTGATAAAATAATTAGCATAATTGCATAAGCATAAGCTTGAAAGTATTGTGGAATATAGGATGCTGTATGCATCAATATTGGTAGGACATACAGGATGCAGTATACATCATGGATATTAGGATTCTTTAGGGTGCATGAGGCACCAAATATATAATGATAGCATAAATCAGTGACATAATCAAATGCATATTCAGTAATATACAGCATAGTCTTATTTTAGCTTTTATCCAGTTTCAACTTCTTTACTATTTTCTATTTTCAGTACTTAGTCTTTCAGCTATCATCTCACCTTATTTTCAATTTCATACAGTTTCACACTTTTTAACTATTTTAGTGCTTTTCTACTATTTATTTAAATTTCTAAAATGTTAAACCTTAGATAATTATAACTATTTATAGTAGTTTTGAATGTGTTAGACTCATTGTCAAACACATGGTACTTTTAGGATCCAATAATTTACTAGATTTAGAGCAGTCTGTGGAGCTAGTTCAGGAGGCATCATAGGAAATCTAGGAGAAGTTCGTGGAGCACTAGAGGACTCTATATTAGCATTTACCTTTTTATATTAGTTTACTTCTAGTTCTATCACTAGACTATTTGCTATATTTTTATTTAAGTAAATTATTTGTAATAACTCTGGATGTTTTTTTTTTTTTGAGATTATGCTTTACTTAGCTTCTGTGATGCATGTTTTTAGATGTATGCTTTAGCTTTCACACTCTGTGTTTACTACTACTTATATTTAGTATTGTGATGTAATCAGTATATTAGAAATATTGTTATACTTATATATATTGGATTCTTCATATTTCACTCATAATCCAATATATATACTATACTTAAGAAAAGGTTTTACGCTTATCTTAAATATTAGTCTAGTGCCTCTCCTTCCCAAGTAGTGCACCGTTTCGCTGCCGATTGTTCTCATTTGCGCACAGCAACGGGACGGGGCGCTACACTGCAAGACTAGAGGGAGGAGGAGGAGGGCTTTGTGGATAGCAGAATATTTAGGGTTCCTTTTATATGGGTGGGAAGGGGGAGGTTGGAAGTCACCGGCAAGGTGGGGAGGAGGGAGAGATGGTTGTCGGATGGAGGAGGATTAGAGGAGGGGTTGTGGAGAGAAGAAGGTTTATGGCTCCTTTTATAAAGAAGGGAAGGAGGAATAGGTAAGAAAGAGGAGAAGCTAACTAGTTATTGAGGAGGGGATGATGAGGTCAAGGGCAGTGGCTGGAGGCTGGAGAGGTGGCTGTCAGAGGTGGGAGGAGAAGAAGGGAAGCAACTTGAGGTAAGGATGATGAAGATATTTTGCATGTAAAGAAGTGAGGGGTTTGGGGTTTTATTTATAGGGAAAAAAGAGTTACTTTACTTAAGGAGTAAGTAGCTTACTAAAGAAGTTGCTAAATAAAAGATAACTTAGTGAGAAAGTAATTTGCTAAAAAGTAACATAACTTAACAAAACTGGACCAGGTGGCGCATCTAGATGAGGCAAACACACGCACACTAAATTTTCTCTATTTAGAGCTATATTTTATTTTATATTAATTTTTGAATAATAAAATTTCATAATTTAATTATGGTGAATCTAGAGCTCTAAATTTGATGAAATTTTTTATATAGTCATAAAGTAATTTTCTTATTCCAACAACACTAAAATTATTGAATTTGGACTTATATTTAATTTTCTAAATGTTTCTAAATTTAAAAATTAAGAAAAAAATTATTTAAGTGCATTTGTTATCTAAATTGCTCTCAAATTTAGGTATTATGATTATAAAATATATATTCAATCCAATGATATTTTTGGTTAAACCTAGTTTTATACTAGCCCATGATCTTGATTTTTGCATAATCATATATTTTAATTATCTTGGCTATCACAGTAATAAACGATTCTATTTGGATATTTTTCATTTCTTTTTTGAGACACATGTATTTCATTTTAGTTATTCTAGATATATGAAGTTATGGATGATGTGATGTATGTTTTCCTTCTTGACTTTATCATTGTGTTACACCTTGATAAGAACCATGGCAAATGTGACCCCTTATGTTGGATTAACACCTTTAATCCATGGTAATGAGTCACAATAACACCTAATATTGGTTTAGTTACATCGATTCAGCATCGAGGCATTACACTATCGCTTGATATAAAGTGAGACGAAGTAAAACATTATTGACTTTAGGAATACTCATCATTAGTTGAATTATAGCGCAAGAGAAAAATAAATGGGGTTTTTGATTCCACATACCAAAAAGTACATAGTGAACTTTTTTTATCCTACAGTTGTGATCTAGAAAACATGAGAAAATGTTATTAATATTTTTGATGACCATAGAAGGAAGATGTAGAGAATGAAGCCAATATAGTTGTATAAGCCAAATAGAACATCAGCCTCTTCAAATTCTAAATGATGAGAACTTAAGAAGCTGCAAGCACCTGCTAAAGAGAAATTTATGAGCGTAACCCTCAATCAAGTTCCTAATTTTATCAATTAGACGAGTATACCTTGTAGCTTTAGTAGCTATATAGGAGACATGTATACCAAGATATTTTATAAGCAATTGACTTATATTTTAGCTTAAACTCTAGGTCAACTCTACGACATTAGGGACATTATTTGATAATAAGATAGTCGATTTTTCAAGATTGCAATTCAGGCCCGAAGCCTCAAAAATTGAGATAAATAATTTTTAAGGCCATTGATGCTTTTGGTAGTAGCTTCTCCAAATAGTAAGATATCATCTACAAAAAATAGTGAAAGCAGTTGAAGTTCCCCATTTTAAAAAGGAAAAATAATTATTTCTATTGGCCTCTTCTAACATATTTGCAATAATATTAGTATTCATTTTAATGATGAAAAAGGGAGGAGAAAGGGAGCAACCTTTCCTTAGGGCCACTACAAGAGAAAAAACTTGAGGAAGCTCTAAGAATATTATTAGAGAAATGCATAGTCATAGTGTTATCTCAAATTCAAGAGATCATCATTGCTAGGAGATTTATTCTATTTAAGAAAATTATAATGAAGTCTTTATTGATACTAACAAATACTTTCATCAGGTCAATTTTGGTGTATAAGTAATTGCCAGAGTTTGAATTGAATTTTTTGAAGAGTTCATTATCCAAAATCACATTTTGTGAGGATTGTTTGATACGATCAAAAATAGGTTGAGTATTGTTAGTAGTGTAGGAAGGAGAGGTGCAATAATCTTAAATATAATTTTATAAATTATACTACATAAAGAGATTGGCTTGAAGTCAACAAGCAAATTCATATTCTTATTTTTTGGATTAAGTGTGATCAAAGTATAATTAAACCACCTTGCCATTCTACTTTTATTAAAAAAAATGAATGATACAATCATAAATCTAGTTTTCAATGATAACCCAAATTTTCTTATAGAAAAAGAGAGGGAGAATTATTTTGCCTCGAAGAAGCATTGTCTTTAATGGAGAACATAAATGGAGAATTTTATGCATAAGTTATGATGGACAACATTAGAGAGATTGTGGAAATAGGAGAGATTGAATTTATACCAGATCCAAATGAGTTAAGAAGATTTGAAAAGAAATTGACAGGTCTAACTTCTAAAAAATGAAGGTCCATGAGGTCTAAGCAATGATTCCAAATTTTTTTATGACAAATAGACATTGAGTATAAAAAACTCCACAAAAGCTTATGACACAAGGAAATTAAGTGTGGGAAAAAATAAGGCTCGTATTAAAAATAATGAATGATTGACTAAATCGGGGGAATATGTTAGGGAATTCATGAATGTAATGTATGAGAATGAGATGAAAAAAAAAATATCTCCCGTGGAACATTTAAAAAATCAAAAGAAGGAAATGTGGAATAAAAATATCTCTCATAGGAAACATTGAAAAGAAAATGAAGGGATGAAGAAAAATATATCTCCTCAAATTGAATATGCATTATATTTCATAAGAAAAAATACACATGACATAAAATAATTTCCAAAGACATCATCATTCAATACACATAATACAGAACCTAAGAAATCCCCCAAACTGAAATTTTTTAACCATCAACAAATATTAGGAGAAGAGTCAAGAATAGTGGAAAGGGCAGAAAATATTGAACTAAGACAATTTAAGATTACCCTCAATCGACCATAAACATTGTTTAAACTACTTTAAGTTATAAGGATAGTTTCAAATCTGCTTCAACGCAGGGAAAAATTATTTAAAAACTTTCCTATTCCAAAAAGTCATAGATTGCTTACTTTGAGGACGAGCAAAAAAATAAGTATGGGGTGTGATGAACAAAATAAGTATAGAGAACTTTTTATTAGAATTTATGTTTTTCTTAGGATTATTGTACTTTAAGTGTGATTTCAGAAAAGAAGCGCAATTTGAGATGAAAAGAAAATTTTATTGAAGATGGTGCTACAGTGCACTACAACACGCCATAGCGCCCTTGTTCCCGAGAGCAAGGCACTACAGTGCGCCGTCGCAGCCAAATTCTCGAGAGCCATGCGCCACAGCGCACCGTAGCGGCCAAATTACTGAGAGCAATGCGCTACAGTGTGTTGCAGTGGCCAAAGTCTCAAGAGCTAGATGCCACAGTCGTCGTATCGGCCAAAATCCTGAGAGCTAGGCCCCACAGTGCGACATATCGGCCAAAATCCCGAGTGCTATGCGCTACAGCTGTAGTGCCCAAATTTCTGAGAGACAGGCGCTGCATGACGCAGTATCGGCCAAAGTCCTGAGAGCCTTATGCCACAGCGTGCCGCAAATGTCATATTCCTAAGAATAAGGTGCTACAATGAGTCGTAGTTGCCAAAGTCCCAAGAGCTAGGACCTATAGCGCACCATAGCGGCTAAATTCCCAAGAGCTAGGTGCTACAGCGCGCCGTAGCGCCCATCGAACAAAAAGCTAGGCGTTACTGCATGTTGTAGTGCTCGCCGTCAAATTGCCTTGGAAACCTGCTCCAAGTTAGTATTAGGAAAACCAAAATACTTAATGCTCTTCATTTCCCCATAGCAAGGATTAATAGCAAGCATTAAAACATCTTATTTTTAAGAGAATAAAAAGAAAATTATTGATTTATTTTCATGATAAAGAATAATGGCAGCTTGGGAGAGAGGAAAGGGTTGAAGTTAGATTATAAAATCAAGAATTAAAGACTAAAAGGAGGTTCCAAATTTTTGTTCTGATTACTATTTTGGGAGAAGAAATATTGAGGAGAGTTTCCCACCCCAAGGAGGAAAAGAAGGCTGTAGCCATTGAGAAGGACTATTACATGGAGTAAGGAGCAATGAAGGAAATAGAGTCGGAGAAGAACACAGAGAACGCCAAGGGCTATTCCTGAGTATTGCATTCCTAACTTATCTGCCTTGTTATTTCTTTGTAAGAGCAATGTTAATGCTCATTATCTCTTGTAGCTTCCATTGATTGTTATTTTTAATGGCAGCCTAAACCCTCCCCCACTTTGGGCGGGGTGAGCAAGAGCATATAGGACTCATGATGCAATTTAATGTAACTCTTCTATCAATGCAATATCATTTAGATCTAGAAGTGCCTGAATGTTTATTATGTGAGCATATTGGAAAATAATAAACCTTACTCTACACAAATCTTTTACTATATATGTAAATGAAATCCTTATTGAGCTTGATGAATGCTCGAATCAAACTCGATTCCAAACCAGCTCTAATTACATATATAATTTGAAATCAAACTTGACTAACGTTAAATCAAATTAGAATCATATTTCAAGTTGACTCGAAGTCTAATCATTCGAGTCGGTTTGAAATGATATGATTTCCATAACTACCAGCATTAAAACTTATGAGAACCAAGTAAATGTGATTCAAATCGAAAGAAATTTGTAGGCTCAATTTCAAGGCTTTGGTCGCTTCTTCAATAACTATTTGTAGATCTGCCATTTAGATAGTTTTATCATTGATGTAACTGCAATATAATTTATTATATTAGACTTCAAAGGTTAAGTCCTCATATAGGGAGAGCACAGAATATTAGGGAGCATTAACCTTTCTCGAATCCAATAAAAAAGACCCTTTTCCTTTATCAATTACATATATTCTTAATTTATGCTCTGATTAAGGATTTGGGAAATAATTACATTCAGTTTTTAATTAGTGAAAATAAACTATGTAAAATACACAATCAGTATTTTAATACGTCATTAATTGTAATAAATTGCTCAATTATCTTAGTCCCCGAAATCAATGGCGGACACCGCCCCTTGCCTACTACGTTGCCTTTGCAGGTTTCGGCCGCGACACTTGTTGTCCTGTGCAGAAGGGGACGTTTGTTCCCCTGCAGATTTTATGCGCGGCGCTTTCCATTATCGGCGGCGTGCAGCAGCAAGCTGCGGCAGCCCACCACTCCCCGAATGCCATTGCTCCCACCTGTAGCCCGCCTCGCTATGGCCGCCCAACGCCATTGTTTCTCTTACCAGGAATAAAGTGATTTTTTTTTTTAAATTATAGGGAGTAATTAAAATATATAAGAATTTTTCCATTATATTTTTAGATGCATCATGCACAATTTACAGAAATCTGCTCGAACTTGGTCACAAGTTGATATTTAAATGCCAGGATATTGAATATTGTTGTCACCTTATCAGACTTTGAGTATGCACTGAAAATATAAAATGCGTCATGAATGTGTAAGAATTTAATATTTTCATGAAAATGAAAGAAAATGGCTAAGCTGATGTTAGATTTGTTGTGGTTGGATTATTAAATGGCGTGGAAACCGCCATGGGTTGTTCTTTGCAATTGAGCATCCTCGTGGTTGAGAGAATGCCGGCTGCACAGTAGAACAATCTTGATATTGTGAAGTAGAGAGCTGCTGATATTATAGATTTTTATCGACTGATAGCCACTCTGCATATCATGAGTTTGTTGTTGAGTTACCGTTGTAGAAGTGATTTTCGAGGGCATTGCCTGAGAGTACACCTCAAGGTTTGGTTGTGGATTATGTATTTTAATGTTGCTCATAATTAGAGCTTCAGATTTTGCTAGATTGAAGGAAGCCCCCCATGGAGGAGGTGCTTAATCTAAAAAAGAATGTTGGATATCTCAACGAATAAATCATATAAATATAACACACCAATCTATATCTATCTATATACATCACATCATTTAAAAGAAAATTTAGTAAACGGCAGAATATTATCTAAAACACAAATGTCTTCAAGCAGGCTCATGAATGACTAAGCTTGAATTTGACGCACTTAATTATATAATTAAACGAGTCTTATAGAAAGGGATTCAAGAAATACAGCAACTAAGTGCAATAACAAGGAACGTGGAAAGTTCTAATGTCCTTTATAAGGGTGCAAAATTACAAAGAGAGGGAAAATGAGGAGGGCGAGATTAAAGGAGAGAGTCAATACCCGAACCAACTCTTCATGTTTAGGCTTGATTGATCCCAAGTAACACAGACAGACACATGATGCTGCTAGGAGAGTCAGAGGTGCGTTCTTGACTATCTTCCCATATGTTTTCCAAAAACAAATTTTCTTAATCCATTTCCCCCCCTCGAGCCTCTAAATTCCGCTGTAGTCTCTGCATGTAAATGAGATCATACTGTTATTGCATGCAAAAGCAATTCAAATTTGAGTTTCAAATATGTGATGAGCTATCAAATAATGAGCATATTATTTACATGATTGCTTACCTTGCTTGTATAGGCAATTGTCATTTCCTTTCATAAAAAAATATGATCAAAATTTGAAAAAGGCAAAATTTTATCCTTGCAAGTCAGTACTCACCAAACTAAAAGGGCAAATAAGTTCTCACTGAGGAGCACTCTCTCCGGTGACTGCAGCCTTGATCCTTTCCACAGTACAGTCTATGAGATTGTTAACCGTTGCGACCGACCCGAGAGAAAGCTTCGCCGTCGGCACCGAATCAACTAATATCTGAAAAGCCACTGTGAGAAGCGACCCACCCAATGCCATATTCTCTTTTCCGCACCCCTCGACTCGTTCGGACCCATCCGGCAGGATTGCGAAGCCTGATGTTAGAAAATAAACCACTATATTTATTTGTAGTTTTTATTTCTTTTGACATAAATATTATAAGAGTTTAAAATTCAGTAATTAATGCTTCTTCGAGATGATTCATAGACTGGTACAAATAAATTACGAGTCTCTCATGTTACCTGAAGGCAGGAGGGCGACGTAATCTGGATCGCCGCCATTGAGCACAACGTTCATGGCGATGACGTCGACGGGAGCGTAAATAACATAAGAGCCGGTGAGGTCTGTGCAGCTCTCTTGAAGTATCAGCATGTTGCTCTGGTTTGAATTTGCGCTCTGGATTTGGAAAGGAATACATTAGAGTTTAAATTTTATAATATAAGTTCTTTAGTTAGACTTTTTTACATTTACTCTGAGGAGGGAGACACAGTTTCCATGGTCTCTACCATTGGCTATATGAGCCATCTCTTGAACTACACCACCATTAGAGAGGATATCCCACTGCATGCAGTATGGTGAGCACCTTAAAATATGATTAATAACAATAGAAATCTACAGTATGTTCCACTGACATGTAATCCAAGTTCAACTCATGCATTTCTGTTGGCCAGGTAGGTGGCGCTGGGCCACCTAAGTTGCCCAAGAAGGGCTCGACTTCACCCACTTGGCCAAAAAAATATACGAGTGGAGGAGGTATGCACATTAATAATAAATGAAATAATAGTAAAATTATGATACCTCGCTCCGAGAAGTCTCGTCACGGAGAAAATCAAATACCCTTTTGGGCGCGACAGGCAGCCAGAATGATGTGGCCGCATTAAGAACTATACCGGGAGGTCTGCCTGGATCGTCGACGCTTTTTCGCGTCATCACCCTGACATCTTCGGCTCCGCTTCCGGATAGTGTAGTCCATTGATGAGTTGTGGAGGCACTCACACCTCCACAAAAGCTTATGACCATCCTCTCAGCTAACTTCAGCATGCTCTTTCTCCCTTCTGCTGATGTTATCACTGTTGCATCAATTCAATTGCTAGAACCATTATATTTAGTCTACTTAATATATTAAACATATTTAGAGTTTTTTTAAGAGATCTATTATTCTACAATTTACTTGATTTATCTTTGCATTTTCTTAACGTAGAGTCCAGAATGTACTAATATATTTAGGATAGAAATCTTTATATTGTAGAAGCAATTCAGTTAACTCTTCTTAAAGTGTACTCTAAGTTTATACCTCCAATATCTCCTGTCGGAATGCCGGTAGCCATAGCACTCGCAAGCCGTTCGCACTGGCGATCGAGAGCGGAGACCCATCTTTTTGCCCCGAAGGCTAGGCCGGAGTTCACCAGCGACTTATAAAGATTGTGCACGGATCTGTCATCGGCCTCCACGTGTTCGACCCAAACCACCTAAATATTTTAGAGAATTTGGCAAGTTGTAATCATCAAAGCTAACAATACTAACTTCATCTGTGCACATATGTAGTTTCACCTTTGAGTAGCCATTAGGCATTTCTTGGATGAGGCAGCCAGACGGCCTCCGTAGGCATCTCGCGACAGGGCCGGGGCGAAGGCTGTCCAAAGAGACATCGACGACAGCCCAAGTTCCGTCGGGATGCTGCTTACAGTATCGAACGAAGTAACATTCTCGGGTTGGCACAAGAGGGGATGGAACTTGGAATTCACTCGTCATCTGATAAAACAATAATCAATGCAAGCTTTATTGTAGAACAATATGTAACATAAATTTGTGATGATTTTGATGCTATAAACCGGTTGAGAGGGCATACAACTTGCAAGGCACCATTGTAGTTTCCTGCCACTCCACTAGACAGCACCTCTAGCGTAGTTCCCCTGGATACAATGCTTGAGAACAATGTTGACCACTGATTCTGAAAACAAAACAAGTAAATATAGTAAAATATTCACTTTACGTGCAACTTTTATAAAGCTGCATAAACCTATGCAAATCTAGACACGATACCACAACACGACCTGAATTCGATTAAAAAAAATTGCACTCGGGACTACCCGGATTCTTAACCGGTCGGGTAAAAGTTGATAACCGGAAATGCTGTTTACATCCGTTGACGTGTTGTGGTATAATACCCAAAAAAATCCGTCGACTCATACGTGAACAGCCTAATGGCGTGCCTGCCTCGCAGTGGACGCCATGAAAGGAAATGGAAGCTCAAGCTGAATGACAGTAAAACAGTTTTCTTTCTTCATTTTCTTGGTCTTTATCTGTGATCCAACTACTTGCTAGTCGAGCTTTGTAGGGTGGTTTCAGTGTTTCACTGCATTGGTAAGAGCTAGTTTGGTACGTTTAGAAATAATGTTGATTAAAGTATAATTTTCTGCATTTGTATTTAATAGTATGTATCAACGCACTTTACTATTTTTAGTGTTATTTTGTATTTCATAATACAGTTTTCATCCTTTTGAACATATTTGGAGACAAGGTTTGCATTTATTCGTATATGGGACGAGTTGTGTCTTTGATTCTATAGCTCTAAGCTGCTCGTCGGGTTGACATGGGTTGTGTCCGAGTCAACCCATTTACATTCGGCTGGTTAGGGTTTTGGAAATTGACCCATTAGCATTCAGGTCGAGTAGGGTTGGTCTATTTAGTATCAAGTTAATTTTGAGTGAAACTGGGCCCAGCAACGAGCGAACCACTTTTGTATATGCATACTACAATATTTATTTTTCCTCAAAAATTTCATAAAATGGGAGCTTATCTTTGAAGACATGAACTTTAAATATAAGATCACAAGACATACATTTTATATTCATTTTTTTTCATCTTTTTCCACTCATAATTATTATCTGATTTTAGAGATGAAGGAATTCTAAGTTTCTTCTTCGTTAGACCTCTAGATTGATCGGGCTTGACTGGTTATCATTCTTCAACAAGAGCATTGTCAGACTCAGTCTCCGGCCAGACAGGGCCAGCTTGGTAAATCATCTGAAACCATCTGACTGAGCCTTTCCACATGACCTTTAAGCTTCTTCACACGGGTCCATAGTTTGAAACAAAATAGCATTCTCAAGACTGGATACTTGAAATGGGCTCTGTGCACCGTCCCATGTCCAGTAATTAGAAAGCTCCAAGTGATAAACCACAAGTAGGAGCTTAGTAATCAAAGAAAAAACTTGTATGGATGTGACATGATTGCCGGCTCATACCACACACTAAGTATTTTATTTATAATAGTTGGGATGATGTGTAAGCAAGCTTTGTGGATACTATTGTGGAAGAAAAGGCAAAATTAACTACAAAACAATGCAATGCAATAAGGAAAAAAAGAAATAAGAACTCCTAATTTAATGTGCTTGCAATAGAATCACCCCTTAGAATGGGTGATTTTTCAAATAATTAACATATAAGAACAAAATTATGAGGCCAATATGACTAAGTGGACAATATCTTGATAGTAATGTTTTGAGTTGGTTACATACTCAAAATAACAACTAGAATGAAGATCAAGATGAGGGAATGAGCATAGCATCTTTATATGGAAAACATATCATCCACTTGGTATTTAAAGAAATGATATCATTCTTCACATGTGAAGTAAGATAAAATATTGTATCGACATGTGTATGATATAACTTGTGGTTCAGAAATCTTATATCTTGTAGTCAGCATGCAAATTAAGATGGCCATCGATGTCAGTAAAAAATTAATAAGTAAATTACCAATGTATTCAATACATTATGAGAGAAGTAAATTTATCAATACAATGCAACATTTATTTTGAGGAAAAATAAAAAAAGAAAGGTGTGAGATTAGAATGCATAAATATACATAATCACATAAATATTATATTTACAAAATCTTTAAAAACAAAGTTTTAAAAACTTTAGAGAACAAAATTGGAAGACGAATATCAAAGATTTGAACTCAAGGTTAAATAGCACAAACTTTTAAGCACAAACGTATTGCTTGGTTTAGCATTTTATGGCTCGCACATATTTATCAATCGAAGATAACTTCCCATGAGGTTACTCATTCTAGGAATGCTCCCAGTATGAGCATACTTAGCTATAAAATTTGAATAATATCCTCCAATAATTATCTTAGAAAGTATTTCAAATTTTAAGAGTTTTGCTTAACTATATTTAATGGATTTCACAATATTCATAACTTAAAAAATTGAAGTCCGCATCAAAATCCATACACAGAAGAACTATCCCACAAATAGAGAGGCTTAGAGGTGTCTACTACATGCTCAAAAAGAATCCCCATCATGTAACAGTATTGTCCCATCAATTGTTCAAGAGGTGGCTCTTATGGCATGGAGCTTTGCTTTGCAAATCCCTTATATCTTATCTTACACCTCATATCTTGCTCTGATACTATTTATAATAGTCCAAACTTTTAAGCGCCAAAATTTTATAAAGTTTTATGGGTATTATCAAATGATAATAACTAAGTAGTAACAAGACGTTTCATGCAAAAGAAAGGTTGAATTTAATTAACAAATATCACAACCCCTTCATGTGACTGAATGTATTATATTTATATGCGATTGAATGTCAATCAACAAAAAAAAAAATAGAGCAAAGTGTTCTATTATATTTATATGTGATAGAATGTTGGTCAACAAAAAATAATACTGATAAAATATTTTTACATAAACCAGAATGTTAAAGTGGATAAGTGAGTCTACTTATTAGAAGAGAAATGAGAAATGAGTTTATTCATAGCAAGATTGAAATGGCTCTTACAAACAATAATAATAGATAATGTTGTCTTAGATGGTATTTGAGTATGTACATAATAATGTATAAGTGTGAATTGTTCATTGCTTCTGTTAGAAAATTAGAGTAAAGAATTTTTGGGTACACCGGTCACTGATTTTGGGCTCACCAAACCGCTCGACATATTATACATAGGCATTTGGGGCATCGTAAACCCGAGAGGTGGGTGCTTAGGCGCGCCGGGGTATGCAAACATATTTTTTCACTCCGAGTTATTTTGGGTGATTTAGGGTTAAGTTAAGACCAAAATTCATATTCCAAAAAAATCTTAAGAGGTCTTGGTGTGTGTTGTTTCAAGAGAATTTTATGTTCCAAGATGAACAGTGGGACAATTGGGTGAGATCAATCAGAAGAGTTTGAATCAGGTTGAAGGAAAATAAGTATCACATAACGGTAATCACAGAACATAATCTTGCTTCAATCCTATATTGAATTCTAAAACTATGAGCTATCCTGTTCAAGTTCAAGCTCAAATTGAGAATAATAATGATATAGAAAATGAATTGAGATAGGATGCATGTCCTCAGTTTTATACAGAATCTTCATTTTAGGAGTTGCTATAGCTTTGTTTTGAAGCAGACATTGGTAAAGATAAAGAGCCCTAAGAAGCTTACATCAACTTCTTGTACCTCTTCCATTTAGTAAAATCTTATTCTCTTCCCCTCATGAACGTAATTTTCTATCACAAAATCGTATGAATATTTATGTTTTGTGTCGTGCTTATGAGATTCTACTTATGTTATTCGACATTAACAAACTCAACAGTCTTCATGACAACTGTTCCCGCTTGCTCTCTATTTTGCTTTAATTTCTACTATTCATGGATGCTATTAGATTAAGTACTTATCTCTATATGTGGAGGCTTTCAGTTGTTTATTTTGAATGGAGTATATTTTGTGTTGATATTCTTGCTGTTTTTCATGCAATTGATACTTTGTCATGCTTCAATAAAGAAAAAGGAAAGGGCAGCATCATACATACCGCATCCATGAGAATCTCGACAAGATTAACGTGATTCATGATGACCACCGCAGTCTCCCTTGTGGCCTCGGATTTGAAGCCGAACGGTTTGGGCCCAATCCCTCTCGGAAAAATTCTAACGTACTCCTCCTCATTCAAGAACTCCGAAGCCCCATCAGAACCCACGCTCCAAAGGGGCTCTCCGAGGTGAGCCATCCTGAGGAGCTCCTCCATGGCTGCCACTGCAAGCTCGATCACCGTGGGCTTGTCGATGGCTTCCGGCTGTACGGTGGATCTCAGCAGCTCACCTCCAAACCCCATCTGGACTGCCCCGAGCTCTAAAGGAGAGCGCACGAGCGGGTAAGACAGCGCCGGCTTTCCTACGTACTTGGCTGCAATGCCTGAGATCCTCTCTATCTGCATTCATGCATGCATGCAAAAGTATGCTATATTTAGAATTAAAATTACTAAATGCATTTTAAAATAATATATATATATATATATATATATATATATATAATTATAATTTTATATTAAGAAATGCTATTTAGATTAACTTATTTATATATTATTTCAATACAAATTTTAAAAATAATATATAATATTTGTATTATTTTAATATAAATAAATAAATAATAATAAAATAATATTCAAATTTTATTAAATAAATTTTTTTAGATGTCACATATTTAGATAATGCATTTTAAAATATTCCAACATTTTATGTCTATTTACTCTATCTATTTTTATTTTTTATTTTGAGATAAAATTTATGAAATAATTTTTGTTCACACATTATTTCACAATAATTATTTATAATCTATGATAATAATGCATGACTTATTCTAAGCAAATTATTATTAAGTTAAATATCAAAACTTTCATATTCATAAATTAATAAAAAAATAAGAAAGCAATACGCTTATAATTTCTAAATGATAAATTATTCATTAAAATCATAATATTAATTATTTTAGTTTTTCAAAATGTTTTGTATTCTTATAAATAAATTAAAATTAGACACAATGCTAATTATTTATTAAAAGGGAGAGAGAAAAACAATTATAGAACACAAAAACAAATTTGCATAGTATTGTTTACTCATTGATTTTAGGAGTAAAACTTAAAATATTAATATGCTTATAAATAGAAAATGCTATTTAATTTTGTAGTATTCATCATTGAAATAATATTCAAATCTTATTGAATTAGTTTTTTAGGATGTTACGTTAACGAGTCTAAATAATAATTTCTCTTAGGAGAATTTGTATAATTTTGTTGAACTCTCAAATTAATACTCAAAATTTTTAAATTATTAAATAAGTCCTATAATTTATAAATTTTATTATATTTCTCTTATAAATATTTTTTAATTTAATCTGTATAACAACTTATTTGATAAAAAAATAATAACTCTCTCTTTCTATAATATATATATATATATATATATATATATATATATATATATATATATATATTATATTTGAGTAATGGTAAGGGTATGATGATGTAGAACTAAAAAAATCTGTTCAATGAGATATTTAATAAGGTATGAGCAATATTATATTATATTTTTATTAGATATTTATCTTGAGTTAACGTGGCACCCCATACTACTCACACCTCATATTTATTTTTTAGGTGTCCGAGTTTAAAAACATTTTCCTATATATATATAAAAGAATAAATTAAGAGAAGAAGAGCAATGGATTAATAAAATGTTACCTCCTCTCTCAGCCTGAGATTCTCAATCCTAAGGTGGTGCTCGTCAAAGGACATATCTCCGATGGTGGCCGGACCGCCGCAGCTTGGGCAAGTGACACTGCTAAGAACCTCCTTATATCGAAGATTCTCTGTACGGAGCCTCTCGTTCTCAGCCCTCAACTGTCCATTCTCCTGCCTCTCGTGCTGCGTCTGAGTATCCATACAGAAGAACAAAGAAGAAGACAATGATCATCATGATCAAGCATTCATTTCAACAGCTTTTTGCACACTAAAACATATACCACAACAGTGCAGAAACAACTGAATATAACACTGTGCCAATACAGTGGTACCATAATAAATGTACTAAGGACGACTATTAGACTAAGTATGAAGGGCAACAGTATTTTTAGGCTACCGACTAAGATAGTCACATTTTAATTATGTACGCAGCACGTCACACACTGCATGGCTCTAATCTACGCTTATTCAGCACTTAAACTATACAAAAAAAATTTCTTTTTTTCATATTTATATGTCGAAATCTGTTAGGCTATCGTAAATCACATAATTACACATAATTGTCCCTCTAATTTGGCAGTTTAATCGTTATTTGTAGATTATTTATGAATAATATATAGCAAAATTTATTGGAAATATATATTTTTTATTTAAGAGATGAACTTCGGATAAAGATCACTTTAATTATATTTGATGTTTATTTATTTAAAAAAATAAAAATTCGAGATATTATTTTAGCAACAAGCTTTATTTGCTATGGCTACATAAATATGCTGATTTGCCTAAAGTGTATAATTATAAATGTTATATATTGTCTTGAAGTGCTCTCCCATTTGTTACTGTTTAGCTAGAGAAAGTAATTACGCACCTAAACATTGTTTCGAATAAATGTTAAGTTTAATTATCTATTATTTTATATACATAAGAATGACATTGATGAAATAATCTTTTTGCTTATAAATTCATGAATATTTTTCATATAATTTAATTAGAACTCTTAACTTATTTTTGTTAGTACATCCAACATTTATTATAAATTTTAACCTAAATCAAATACATATTGTCAATGTAAATGATATGAGTATCTGTTCACTCTCGTTGGCAAAGCAGGTGGAGTTGGGTCTCGCTAGGCTAAAAGTTGTCCAAGTAAGTCCCGACCCCACCCGCTTGACCGACCAGAGTGCATCCATAGAGTGCAAGCGCCCGAATGGTAGACGGTCTTTGATTTAGTGGTTGAGAGTTTCAGTTTTTGTGAACGATATTGTAGCTGAATAGGTGAGGCCAAAAATTTAAATCCCACTACTCATATATACTTGGCTTTTAAGAATAAAGTATTTATAAAGTGTTAAAGAATTATTAAAGATTGTCTAGGGTGTTTGAGACCTTCATTTGGGTGCGCTTGTTCTGAAACCAGAACTTGACTTGCAAAGGCTCTAAGCCCAACTCCCTGCTGAGCTCCTTCCTCTGCTTGTCATCAGGATGAGGGCATTCCTTGAAAAACCTGCAGCAGCACAAAGTAAGGCACAAAACTCTGAAGAAACCACTGAAAAGAAGAAGTAGAAGAAGAAGAAAAAGATGTCTCACGCTTCCATTTCCTGAATCTGGTGCTGGGTGTGCCTGTGATACCGCTTCTTCCTCGGCCTCTCGTTAGGGTCCGCTTCATCGCCAGACGCTCCCTCAACATTTTCGCTCTCCGACTTGCTCTCGAACCCGTCTTCTCGACTCCTCGCCGCCTCGCTCTCTGCCGTGCATGTCGGCATCTGCATCTCCATTACCTGCTCATTCTCCAACGCTTTGTTCTGCATCACCAAAGATTCTTAATTAAATCTAACTAATCATAGCCTAAATCCCTCTAGCTGGGGTCCCTCACATGAATCCTTTGCTTCCATTGGATACTAACAAATAGAAACAATCCAAATCTTCATTCTCTAACAATTCAATATTAATTTTTTTTTGAACATTTTGAAAAGAACTTCGCTTGAATGTTCTCTAATTGCAGCTTTGGTTTCTAGCTCAATGTCAAACATGAATTTTTTTATTGCAGTTCTTCAGGAATGTTGCAGTTTTCATTGGTTTTATTGGACTCTTCAGGAAAAGAATTCTTCGCTCGTCTCCCACTTGCTTTCCGGCAGCAACAAGCTTCTCCTACTCAGCATAGCTGTTCGACGTCCGGCTAAACCTAATGATGCTGAAAAGATTGTAATTTTGGCATATATTGAAGATTTAGCAGTGAGTGGCTAAATTTAAGAAATCAAGTGTGCAAATTTAAGAAATTAAGTGTTTAATGAGTTAATATTTAAATATTTGATGGCCAAAGATTCACCAGGACTAGGAAGAGGCCAACAGAAGAGGAGAAAGGAACAGATCTACGGCAGAATTATTGAAAATAATCTCTTTTATCTCTTCTCTCTCTTCTGCTAGGGTTTGACAGAGAGGAGCATTTACTCGTAATAAAAACTTATCAATTGGATCACACAAACCGAGGAACATCAGAATAAATAAAGAAGTCAAAGGCACTGGTAAAACACACTAAACAGTATATTAAGCGAGATTAGTGAACTTAAGAGCTTTCTTTCCGTGCTATAATATTTTTTCTTCCTTACCTGCCCGAGAGTCAGCGCCGAGGAGTTTCCATAGCCCATGGCGGAGTTCCTTCCAGCCAACGACGACATGTTCCTGGCAGGAATCATGATGCCTCCGGCCATACTTGAGCTAAGAGCTAATATATATACATATACATAAAGACCGGGAAAGAGCGAAGCGAAAATAAAGCATGGATCACAGGAAGAGAGTCATGGGAGACGAGAGGAAAGGTTGGAAAAGAGAAAGGGAGAGAGGAGGAGCAGATTTGGAAGGAGGAGGAGTTATTGCGAAGCGTATTGAGAAGGTGCAATTGCATTTATTGAGAGGGTGGTGCTGTGTTATTGCATGAGAGAGAGAAATACTAATAAAAAGGATGGTCAGTCGTAATAATAATATGCAAAATGGATTAGCCCGCGAGCTCACTCTTTTAGGTTTCAAGAAGCCATTCTGCGCGTTCAAGATAACCTTTTTTTAACGTTGCTTTTTATTATAGATTATCAGAAAACGGATAGAGAAATGCTCTGCGTCTATTATATTATGCGTATCAATTTAGTCTCTCTCGTTTGCATATATTAAAACTAACATAATATTGAATTATGAGGTTTAGGGTTTATTGTAGGATATTATGAGTTCAATTCTCATCAATTTCATATTTACTATTTACTTAAATCTCATTTTCTCATTAAATAATTATATTATATTATAGAGAAATATTGTTTAGACCCTCCTACGTGGAACATGGCGCTTGCATGGCTTACGCGGCGGGGATTTAGGGTCAATGTTGACGTGTACGAGAGGGACGGGGCGGAGGCAGATGAGAAGGGGGAGCTCGGTACCACACCGGAAGCGATTTGTGCTTGATGATTGGGGTTGCGTTGATGATTACCAACAAACGACAAAATCACAAGCACAGCAAAATTTATATCACGACACATGCACATGCATCCACACATAAGCATCCAAACAACAAGGATTTTACGTGGAAACCACAAGGATGAGAAAACTACGGAGCCACACTACACAGAAATTCCACTATGTATGAAGAAGGTTTACAGAGTTACAAAAAACATCACCTTCATAAGAGAGAAAGATCTACCACTGACAAAGCCTTTTGACTAATTTCTTCTCTAACAGGGAACACCAAAGGAGAGCAACAACCACCATCCTTAGGGTTCTCTCTAATAGCAACCAAAGCCCTTAGCTTGCTCTTGCCAACTTTGGAAATTTCTCCAATAAGTTCCCTTAAGTACTAGTAAACATTTGGACCCATATAGTTCAAAATATCCCCCAATTGCTTAGGGCGTAACCTAGACCGAAGCAAAATTTTGCCTATCACTACGGTGCGCCATAGCGCCCAGGCCTCGGGTAGCCAGCCGCTAGGGCGCACTTTAATGCCCTAGTCTTTGTCGCTCTAGAAATGGGGCACACTATGGTGCGTCATAGCGCGCATAGCACCCCAGTCCTTGAACTCCACATGCCAGGGCACCTTATAGTGTCCTGGTATTTGTCTGATGGCCACTGGGGCGCACTATAGCGTGCTATAGTACTTTGGTCTCTATTTGCTGGGCGTTATGGTGCGCTGTGGCGCCTTGCTATAGCTGAATATTCCAACTTTGTTTTATATGGCATCAGAACCTCCCAGAAGCTAAGAGTTCCATTAGTATTTCTACGATGATCTGAATGGTCTCCACATCCTAAAAATCTCCCTTGGAGACCATTTGGAATCATCCCTCTTCTAGCATTGATTCTTCATTGTCTTCTTCAATTTCTGTCAAGAGCGTGGTGTGGCTCACCCCGCTCTTTTATCATGTGCCGAGGCCAACTGAAGCAGTACATAGCTTCAGTTTCTCTACTGTTACTGCTTTTGTAAGCTTATCAATGAGATTCTTTGAAGTATGATTCTTCTCCAATCAAAGTAGTCCTTCTTCCAACAGTGTACAGATAAAATGGTATCGAAGCTGTATGTGCTTCATCCTGATATGAAATGTTGCATTCTTCACAAGATGAATAGAGCTAATATTATCATTGTAGAGCTTCACATCCTCCCGCTCCTTGCCCAATTCTACCATAAATGTTTTTAGCTAAATCATCTTCTTACTCTCTTTAGTAATGGTGACTCACATCGTCTCTATGGTAGATAGAGCAATAATTTTTTGTAGCTTGGAGATCCAGCTCAATATTGTACTTCCCAATGTGAACACATATCCAGTGGTGCTTCTCCAACTATCAATATCTCTTATAAGATCTGAATCTACATAGGACTGTAGAGAAATGTCAGATCTACCAAAGCAAAATGCTTTGCCCATTGCACCTTTCAAATGCCTCAATATCTACTTGATCACATCCCAATGGTGCATTCTTGTATTTCCCATGAATCTGCTGACCAGTTCCACGGCATGTGCAATAGCCGATCTCGTGCAAATCATCGCGTACATCAAGCTCCCAGCTACTGAAGCATAAGGAACTTTTAGCATGTGGTCTCCTCTCCAAACTTTGGCATCTGATCCATTGATAAATTGAAGTGACTTGCTAGGAGAGTGATTATTGTCTTTACCTCGCTCATGTTGAATCTTTTCAGCACCTTTTCAATATAGTCCTTCTGAGATAACTTCAGAATTCTCACATTTCTCTTCCTTTTGATTCTTATCCTAAGAATCTGCTTGGATGGCCCCAAGTCCTTCATGTCAAACTCTCTTGACATCTGTTCTTTTAGTATTCTTATCTCCTTCATGTCCAATCATGCGATCAACATATCATCCACATATAACAATAGAATACTATGAGAGGACTTACACTATTTCATGTAATAATAGTAATCCACCTAGAATTTCTTGTACCCAAGTTCTGACATGAATATGTCAAAACTCTTGTACTATTACTTAGGTGCTTGTTTCATGCCGTAGATATTATTCTTGAGCTTGCACAATATCTTAACTTTTTTTTCTCTTGAGCCTTATACCCCTCTGGTTGTTACATGTACAACTCATCCAGCTCTCCATGATGAAACACAATTTTAATATCTATTTGCTCCATAAGATAATCTTCAATGAAAACTATATTTGACACAACCCAGATGGTTGTCATCTTCACAACTAGGGTGAATATCTCACTTAACTCCATGCTGCTGCTGGAAGCTGTTTACTACAAGCCTCACCGCTTGCTCCCATTCGTTTCTTCCTTTACCTGTTGAACCCATTTTTTCTGAAGAGGTTTCTTTCCAGTTGGTAGAGCTGCCAACTCCCATGTCCCATTTGACATGAGTAATGTCATTTCATCATTCATGGCAGCCTCCCATTTGATTGAATCATCCACCTGAAGTGCCTCTTCAAAGCTTTATGATTTACCACCATCCATTAGAAACATGTAAAATAAGGAAGGAGAGTACCTTTGTGGAGATCTTGTGACTCTTGTGGATCTCCATAATATGGGTGTTTGCAGTTCAACTTCAACACCCTCTTGAGTATCTTCCTACACACGCTCATCTGGCTCAATGATGTCATCAATTTCTATGTGTCGGAGCTCACCATTTGAAGCAAATTTGGAATCAATCCTGACTCCAATACAATCCTTGTACATCTCACTTTAATTGAAGTGACATCCCTATTCCTGATAACTTTTTGGTTCTAATTGTCCTAGAATTTGTAAACAAACTCTCCTATACCACATTTAATAAATATGAACTTGATCGCCTTTGCATCAAGCTTACTCCTGGATCCTGCATCAATATGCACATAAGATGAACATCCTAATACCTTGAGGTGGTTTAGTTTTATCTCATTTTTGCTCCAGGCCTTCTCAGGAATGCCTTCATTTAGGGGTACGAAAGGCACCATATTAATCAGATATATGACTGTGTTAATGACCTCTATCCAGAACTGCTTTGGGAGACCTGCATATAATCTCATGCTCCTGGCCCTTTCTATGATCATTCTAGTCATCTGCTTTGCAATACTATTTTGTTGTGGTGTTCCTAGAATTGTAAATTCCCTCTTGATCCTTTTTAATGTATTGAACTTCTTGAACTCATCATAATACTTGCCACCATTATCGAATCTCAAGCACTTAAGCTTCAACCCTGTCTCATTATCTACCAAAGCCAACTACTTTCCAAACACATCAAATACGTCAAATTTGTGCTTTAGAAAATAAACTCATACATTCCTTGTATGGTCATCAATTAAGGTGACAAAATATGTGACTCCTCCTATGGAAAAAGTAGGAGTTGGCCCCCATATATTTGTATGCACCAACTCAAGTTTTTTGCTTTTTAGTTATCTTCTAACTTTGCAGAATATGACATTATTTTGTCACATAAATCTAAGTCCATTAACATTAGTCCTAGAAGCTTTCCCCTTAATTGTAGATATTTCAAACCCCTCTCGCTCATATGGCCAATCCATTTGTGCCATATACTCACGTCTATATGTTATGCAGATGCAATGGATACATATACTTTATTGATAAGGTAAATTGTACCTTCCATATTGCCTCGTGCAACAATGGGTGCACCATTAATGACCTTCCATGAGTCCCTTGTAAAGCATATGACGTAGCCCTCCCTACCTAACTAACTAACTGAAATAAGGTTCCTCTTTAGACATGAAACATGTCTAACTCCTCTGAGCTTCCAAACTGCACTACTTGGTAATTAGATATCAACATCACCATTCCCTATGATATTGCAAGCCTTGTCATCTCCAAGGTATACTTTCCCCAAGTCACCTTTGGTGTAATTCTTGAAAGCACTTCTCATATGAGTGGCATGAAAGGATGTGCCTGAGTTCATGTGGCGGCTCGCCCCTTAACCGCCAACAATCGAGGCTAAGGAGAGGTGTGCCACTTCGACAAATCTCTCACTTATCATTAGATTAAGGTGTAATTCCTCAATCTACTAATAAGGGAAGGATGTGCCATGGATAATACAGCAAAATCATTCACTAAGTATATACGTTCATCAGAGTGTGAAAGCTAGATAATAAAATATGATGCATCCATCCACCATAATACAAGTAAGAAGTAAACATGCAGCTCATAATAAAATAGTACAATAAATATACATAAATATTTGAATTATTATAAATATTATATATGTCTTAATGAAAATGATAAAGCCTCATCCTCACAAAAATAAAAGAGAAGCTAGGCTAAGGATCTCCAGCAGCAGAACACTCCTCCTCCTGAATATGACCTTCAGAAGGCTCGACTACCTCAAATAGCTCGGAATCTACCACTGTCGGTTTCACAATAATAGGGCCCCAGCCAAAGAAAAGAAAATTTTGGTTAGACATATTGTCTCAGTACATTTTAGGCTGTCATATTTCATGAATTTAATAATATCACCATTTTACTTAGACTATAAAATAACCAAAGTGTAAGGGTACAATAAGCATACAAAGGGATATGAAAAGTTATAAATACAACATTTATAACTAAGCAACATATGTGGCAAAAGAACATATCTCAATACTAAACTATGACAAGGTTAGATATATACATATATATATATATATATATATATATATATATATATAAAGTAAGAAAAGGCCTAAAAGAAAGACTGATCCTAAACATGTTGATGATCATATGACAATACAGGTCTAAAAGCAAGTAATCATTCTATGATAAGTATAAGTAAACAATAAGAAATATAGCATCATATAGGTAAATAAGCAGGTAAAGTAAAGCTGACTGAAGTAAAATGTAATAGTAAATGGTAAATAATAGATAATAAAAGTAAATAGTAAATATATATGTAATGACCACCATATCAAAAGAGGGCTGATCTAGCCTGCTACAACAAGTATATGTATATTCCTAGCGTCATCTGAGGCTAGGCCAAAATAACAGAACAGAAACTGAACTGAAGAAGTAGTCACAAATATAATAAATTTTAGTTATTTTACTTTATTTATGTGGACATATTTAGAAGTAGCTGAGAAGTTGAGCACATCTGTAAGACTATTTAGGTTCCAACTTAACACAACACTCCTCAATGAGTAATATTAAGTAATCTTTATTTCTCCTTACTCCTATCCAGTAAGGTAAAATGTGCAAGATTAACAAGTAACTGAACTATATGCAAATGTTATCCTAATTATTTTATATTTTCATTTCATGCAACAATGATATCTTGTATGACATGTTCAAGGAATAAGGCACATAATACAAAGAAGGCCAAAGCACAAGTAAAATAATAGTGAGCAAGGGACTCTACTATATAAGGTGACATCAGATGTTATCTGTTAAACTATTCTAACTATTCCAAGTTACACAAATTCAGGATCTTTAATTCATACTATCGAGTGTAACTTAGAAGCATGGCCTTATAAGTTAAAATTAATTAGAACTGATCATGTTCTAATTTAATTCAATCAATAATGACTATAAGTTAAATAAGAAATCATTACATCTTAATTAGTGAATTTAGATATTCTAAGCTAAGATCTGATTAATATATACTTGTAATAATCCTAAGTTATTACTTAGCTTAATTTTAGCTTAATCACATCCTAATTATTATTTCATTATATTTATTTAGTCATTAGAACCAATCATAGGAGATTTGGAGCGATTCTGAGCTCAATCAAATAATTAGAATATTTAATAATATTTAATTAATTATAAAATTGAGATATTTAGTTTGACCTTGAAATTTAAATTTGACTTTGCCATTGCGCTCGTCACCTCCAAATTAGCTAGGGGTGATGTTTTGGACGTGTTTGGAAGTCGTCGGATTTTATCGAATATTTTAATTTAATTAAATACCCAAAAAAAGGGAATCGAATTCCGACTTCACCGTTGAATTCCTCACCCTCGAATTACCTTAAAGTGAATTTTTGAGCTTTTTTGGAGCACATTTACAAAATTTGATTTGTTTAAAAAGTAATGATAAATTAAATAAGATGATTATTTTAATCCATTTTGTCTTCTTTCCCTCCTTCTTCTTTGGCTGGCTGGGACCCATAAGCCTTCATCTCACTCTGCAGCAGCCTGCATGCTCAGCCTGCCCTCCCCTCTTTTTTTTTTCTCTGCTCCTACCATCCTTGTTCCCCCTCCCCTCTCAACCTCTTGCCACCCCCCCATATCTCCACAACTCAGATGGGACAACTCATGCCCATCCCATCTAATGGCAGGCTTTCCCTCCATTTTTTTTGCCCAGTTGAATACCCCATTGATGTGTTTGCTGAAGGAAGGATCTCTCAAGCCTCTCAAGCTTCTTCCCTCAAGTTCTTAGGGTCGCAGGACTCTATCTCCTCCAACCAAAGGTACCTCTCTTTCCCTATTGAATGGATTTAGTGGCTACTTCATTTCACTCTTATGCTTAGTTTGCATCTTTAGAAATTTGTAATTAGAATATAGAGTTCATTAGAGCTTATTAGGTTTGTGATTTTAGGAAGATGAAGCTGCTCTGTATTTCCTCCTTTCTACATACCTGAACCTTTAATTCCATTGTTTGTATAGTTATAATAATTGCTTCATGTCGATTTTGGTATTGATGGAAAGATCTCAAAAATACCTTTCCATTGGTATATGGAATTATATGTGAAGTACTCTAGGTTAAGAGTAATTGAGCCCAAAAGATAACTCATTGCGATTTTCACATAGGCGAAATCACCGTCGGGCACTGCAGCACGCCGTAGCGCCCATAACTATCCGAAATTGTCCAGAACCGACTGAAATGGTCAAAATTTCACAGTTTTCAAATTTTAAGGATCCTAGGACCCTAGTGGGGCCAAATTATATTAAATTTGAACTTAGTTTAAGTAAAAAAAAACTCCAGTATAAAATTGTATGTGAGTTTTAAATATAGAAAATATTGAGTTTTGATCCCCCTTTAAGAAAATAGACCCTAGTGTTGAAATGACTATATCTTGGTCATTTGGACTCCAAATTAAAAAATTCAAAATGCTAATTAGGTTAGAAATTTAGTGCCAACAGTAAATTGAAATAAGATTTGGGTTTTGACTCCTAAAACCTCTAGGTTGACCAAAATACCCCAAACCCTAATTAGGTCACAATTTGGCCAAATGAGGTCTAATTTGGGTCTACTCCCAGTTAAAGTATTCACTATGATATAGGAAAGCTATATCCACTGAGCTTATTAAATTTGGATCTCAAATGGAAAATTAGGTTTTTGACCCATCTTAACCATAGAAATGATACATTTACCCTTAAACTTAGAATGCTCATTAATAATCCAATAGACCTCAAAATTTAGTATTCTTAGACTCTAAGGAATCCTTGAATAACAAGCAATAATAAATTGCAAAAATATTTAGATTATATCAAGAGAAAATTACCAGATTGCCCATTGGGTCAAATTTCTTAGTTTGGACTTATATGACCCATTTTTTGTTAAAATTTAGTGTACTTACTGTCTATCTTCATGTTAGACAGTAAGGAATCATTTGGCAGTAAGAAAATCCAATTTGGAGCCATAAATCAAAAAGTAACATTTTAGAACCTTAAATAAGGGCAAAATGGTAATTTTGCCCAAATTTAAGTTAAGTGTTCTTAACCTTTAAAATATCTTTTAATCATTAAAAATAGTAATAAAACTAATTTAGGATCAATTTAAGTCTTAAATCCTATAATTTGAATAATTTGTCAAACATTCTAATTTAGGCTTGAAAATCTCTAAGTAAAGATAATATGCTTTACTTAGCTAAAATTCGTTCTAAACGTCTCTAATTAAATAAAAACAACAAATTAATTTAAATTAAAATAAAGTCTATCAATTATTATAATCACTCTAATTGAACTCGAAATCCTTATCAATGGTTGGCCGGAACCCTACATCCCTATTTATAATCGGGTGACCGAAGAGAAACCCTGTGGAGGGCAAATACCACCTCCAAAACTCCCCAAACGCGCCCGTGCTGAACCCTACACCATCCCCAAGCCAAAGGAAGACAAAACCCCATGCTAATTTAGTCTGAGTAGGGCTAGTATGGTGTGACCTTACTCAGACTAGGATCAAGTTGGTCCGAGCAAAGAAGGTTCGAGCTGAGGGTGTTTTAGACTACTAAGACCGTATCGATCAACTGGGGTTCGATAGGGGATGCAAAAACACAGAGATGGGCCGCCAGTGAGGCTATTTAAGCGAGGAGAAAATTTTGGAATTGTCCCTGAGCGGTGATTCCAGCTCGGCAATGTTCAGCATTGTCGGACCATCACCATTTTTGGACGTTTCCTCGAATCCCATTCTAAACACTTCCTAATTTCCCAAGTCTCTAGTAAGATTGGAAATTAATGGTGCAAGTAAGACAGTGAGCTTACACAGCTCACTAAGAAACGAAAGGTACCTTGACACGCGAATGAAGAATCGAGCGGAGGTTGGAGCTGATACGGACAAGCTTCATGGACACAAACGAAGCCTTAGGGGACTTGAACACCAAGCCTACCCTCAGATTCACCTAGAATGGAGGACTGGATCACCGACTAGATATAGAGATTACAGAGACTAGGAGAATTGGAGCTCCAGAAAGATGTAGGATGAGCAAAGGAAGCTCCAGGTGAGCTCTCTGGCTATTTATAGCCAAAGAGGAGAAGTAGTGAGCTCGAATCTCCCAGATAGCTGGCTCGAGACTCAGAGGTTTGGGTTGGGCAAGGAAGGGGAAAACCCAGAAGATCGAAGTGGCTTGCGATTGGGATTTGGTCAAGAGAAGGAGACATGGAGAATTTACAGCTCAGCCACCGAGCAGGATCTTGTCGGACGCGCTGAAGATCGCTCAAGATGAAGATGAACAGGGATGGGTGATTAGGAGCCATCTAATGCAATGATAATTGATTATAGATGGTTTAGATGCTATCTATTTAATAGATAAGTGTAGTGAGGATGATAGTCGTCCGATTTTGGGAGAGATCCAACATCGCATCGGTTATCCAGAGACACGGAATCTACACCACATGATTTGCGACGCCATGATTCATGTGGCACCATCCATGAGTCACTAAGGCTGATCCGTGATCGGGGTCCCGCCACAAATCCACCACGGTCCCGATAGTGAATCCCGACCGTTGGAGGGCAGCTTTGCAAAATTAAAATAATGGGATCCCTTAAGTGCAAATTTCTCTAATTAATTTAAATTGAATTATTGTCCAAATGACCTCCAAAAATTTCCAAAATTTCACCCCTAGCTAATTTTGGGGTGAAGAACTCAAAAATGCAATCAGAATTTAATTTTGAGATTAAAATATTTTTGCTAATATTCAAAGTTGGCTTAACTTGATATTTCAAATACAATAAGATTAAAGTTAATATTTGATTAAGTTGAGAATTATCAGGATAACGGCCTAGGGTTATTACAGACTCCCCTACTTAAGAATGATATCATCCTCGACATCATCTCAAGAGAGAAAATAATAACGCTGAAATATTAAGAATAAAAATTACAATTCAGAATTTAGTGGATACCTAGATTTCCAAAGAGACTTGGATACTTTCTTTGCATATCAGCCTCTTTCTCCCATGTAAATTCTTGTAGAAAGTGATTCCCCACCATTGGAATTGAGCGATTTCTCATCTACTTTTGATCATGAGCTAAGATCTTAATCGACTCCTCCTCATAAGAAAGATCTGGCTGAATAGGAATTGCTGGAATTTGAACTAGATGAGACGGATGACGAAGACATCTTCGCAAAGAGGAGATATGAAAACATTATGCAATGCAGAGATACCTTCAGGGAGTTTCAAGCGATAAGCTGCAGCACCAACCTTTTCTAAGATTTCAAAAGGTCCGACAAAGTGAGGGCTGAGCTTCCTACTACAGTGAAATGATATACTCATTTCATAGGACTGACCTTGGGGTATGCAAAATCTCCAACATTAAACTCCAAAGTACGGTGATAAATCCATAATTTATATCCTAATAAAGGAAAACTCACATTCATTTTTATATTGAAACTGCTTCCTTTATCAAATTCTGTCAATTTTTCAGGAAAAATGCCTCTCCTACAATTTCTGGACAATTATGGGAAGTTTTTATAATTTCCCAGAAGAAAGCTGTTGCAGCGTGCTCTGGAGCGCTGCAGTGGGTGTACTCGTGAGACTCAGGTGCTATAGCATGCCACAACAGAAGGATTTGCAGGACTCTGGCGCTACAGTACACGATAGTAGGAGAACTTGCAGACTCTGGCGCTACAGCATGCGACAGCGAGAGAATTTGCGGACTCTGGCACTACAGTGCGCGACAGTGGAGAACTTGCAGACTCTGGCGCTACAGGGCTCCACAGTGAGAGAACTTGCGGACTCTGGTGCTACAGTGCGCGACAGTGGGAGAACTTGTGGACTCTGGCGCTACAGCGCACCACAGTGGGAGAACTTACAGGACTCTGGCGCCACAATGCGCAACAGTGGGAGAACTTGCAGACTCTGACGCTACAGTGCGCGACAGTGGGAGAACTTGCGGGACTCTGGCGCTATAGCGCGCTTTAGCGGACCATCCGAGAAAATGCCCAGAATGCCATAGCATGTCGCCGCGAACCACTTTACGAAAATAATCGCTGTAGCGCACCACAGTGCGCTACAATGCGCTGCAGCGGTATGCCGAAAATTTGTCTGGACATGACATTTATTGTTGCTGGGACATGATCCCCAATTTGCTCCTTGTCTCCCATCCATCATTCCTTCTGCAGCAGATTTAATTTTAATGGAGAAATGATATCTTGAAGTGATGTGAAGATTAAAGAATGGAAAAGTAGAGGTCACTTCACCCCTCAAGTTGCATTTGAAATGATCACAGCAAATTTTTAAGAGGAAAATGCAGAATTTAAAAGAAATGGAGAGGAATGCAGCCCCTCTATAAATACATCTCTTCTTGACTTAAGAGTGGTTCCCAACTTGGTTCACTAACATTCTAAGTAAGGATAGGGCTGCATAGAAGAGAAGGAGAACTCTCAAAGGGTGGAAGAACTCCTATTGCTTAAGAGAAGAAGGAAGAAAGGCAGCACTACGGACCTAGGAGAAGCAACCAAGAACAAGAAGAAGAGAAAATTCGGAGAACTTCATCAAGGAATGTTCCTAGTACTCTCTAACTCTTATCTTTTGTTTTTTCTTAGTTGATCATAAAAAGGTCTTTATCCATATATGTGTTCTTATTTATGTCTAGTGTAATGGAGAGCTAAACTTTCCTTGGAGAGGGTTAGGACAATCCTATATAAATTGAAAGAGACTTTTGTGTATGAAAATTTACTCAAGTTTTAATGAAATTTGTGAACTAATGACTTATTAAAGAAATTAAAAGGACTATTGTGGACTTAAATATGGACCAAATGATAAAGGAACTAAATAACTTCAAGACTAAAAAGTCTTGTGCTCCATATTACCCTTAGTTTTGATGCTGGAATCATGAGTGCATAAGAGCTTAGAACTATGTAGAAAGTTCTTGAGCCTAGTGCACCTTGAACCATGCCCAACTCAAGAGTTGAAGCATGTGAGCTAAGACTCACTAAAGAAGCTCTATTTCTTAGTATACGTGAATGGACGGAATGAATTCTTTGAGAGCTCATGAACGAGGTGACAGTCATTGAGCCCAAATGAAATCACTCTCTCATCTGAGCTACGCATGACGTGCGTGATGCTTCTAGTGGAATCAATGCTTATAAGATCTTAAATAAAGAATAACTCTCATACTTATAATCTAGGAATGAGAGGAAAACCAATAATCTAAAATCTTATAAGGGTCTTTGTGCAGAAATAGAACCGACTGTGTGTTCATTTTGTGTACGAGATTTGAACTTGTAAGATCTTGGAGTTAAACTCTAAGGAGGACAATGCTCACTTGATTTAAACATTAAGTAAGGAGAAAAGGAATTGCTTGAGAGACCATCATACATAAGTCTTCTAACATATATTGTGGGAGAGACCCAACTCTCCTCTTCTTTTTATCATAGTTATCTTCTACTAAGACTTGTTGTGCTTGTTTAGGAATCATTTACACAAAATACGTATAGTTTAAACATTATTGAATGCAAATATATCTTAGTAACAAAACACCTAATTCCTTGAGGACAATAAATCTCGAAACTCATATTCTAAATTATTACTTCAGACCATGTACACTTGTGTTCAAGCGTAGACGTGTAATTCACAGTCTGTCAAGTTCTTGGAGCCATTGTCGAGGAATCAGCAATTATTTCGTATTAAGGAAAATCTATCATTAAATAGTGATTTAAACAAATTCTTTTTTGCTTTGTGTTTATATGAACTAACTTGTAGTTAGACTATTAATCTTTTCTTTTTGTTATCTTTCTGAATCCTTGATCATTATCATTATAACTGTTCTTAATAGCTAAATTTCTGACTTTTATGAGCAGAAGAATTTGCACTGAATATCTTTTTGATTCAGAAATCAAAAGAACCTATTTATAAGCTATGAGATAATGAAACATTCAAAGGAACCAACAAGCTATTATGGAAAGCTTTAATGAAAATCTTGGAGAGCCGAGGGGAAGAGCACTGAGAGACTATGCACTACCCACAGTTAGGGGAATCCCCCATGCTATTGTAAGGCCTAACATTGAAGCTAACAACTTTGAGATCAAACCTTTCACGTTGAGTATGGTTCAAAATAACCAGTTTGGTGGATTAGCCACTGAAGATCCTAACTCACATATTTCAACCTTCCTTGAAATTTGTGACACCTTCAGATTTAACATCGTCTCTAAATATGTAGTTAAACTAAGGCTCTTTCCATTCTCATTAAGGGATAGAACCAAAAGTTGGCTCAGCTCTCTTCTGAGCAATTCCATCCACACTTGGGATGATCTAGCTAAGATATTCTTAGCGAAGTACTTCCCTCCTATGAAGACCGCTCAACTGAGAATTGAGATAACCAACTTCACTCAATTAGAAGGGGAGACACTTTACGATGGATGGGATCATTTTAAAGAGTGCTTAAGGTGATGCCCACATCATGGGTTTCTTTTATGGATGCAAGTTCAAACTTTTTATAATAGTTTGAATGCTCCAACAAGGACTCTCATTAATACGGTCACTGGAGGCTCAATTAGCAGCAAAACCCAAGAAGAGGCTTATGACCTCTTAAAAGAAATGGCAAATAATGCCTATCAATGGCCTCTTCAGAGGAATTATCACATTGATAAAAATGAATGTAACTCGCTCAAAAATTCACAACAAATTCTCGAGCTCCAAAACTAAATCTCTCAACTCAATAAAAAGATTGAATGTGGGTATTTGAATTCTTATTAGGAGGGAGATTGCGAGTTAAGAAATGTCAATGTAATCCTGAATCATGGCAAAAACAGAGAAAGATTAGAAAACTCAATTATTGAATTTAGAACCACCACTACTAAATTTATGAATAAAATTGACGCCATGCTAAACAGGCACGAACATACTCTTTTAAGGCAAAGGAGTCAGTGAAATGAATAGAACGCAAGCTAAAAGAAATCATGAAACAGTTAGAGAAACCAGCGTTAGTAGGAGTCATCGGCGAGTATGAAAATGAGTCGGAAAACTCTATAACCCTAAGAAGTGGGAAAATGACAAGGCCAGTTGTGAGTAAGGAGAATCATAGAAACATAGCAACAACTAGAGAGGGATAGGGAGAGGAAGAAGTAATGTTCAGAAATGAGAGGAATGATATAAGGGATTTAGAGAAGGTCCAACTTAATGACCAACTTAAAGTGACCCCTAACATCCCATATCCTCAGTGAATGGCTAAAGAGAAACTTGATGCCCAATTCCAAAAATTTCTAGACACTTTTAAAACTCTTCATATAAATATCCCTTTCGTAGAAGCTTTAGCGCAAATGTCGAGATATGCTAAGTTTATGAAAGATATCCTATCTAAGAAAAGAAGGATTGATGAAAAGGAGACTGTTGTATTAACAGAAGAATATAGTGCTATCCTTCAGAGAAAGATTCCCATTAAAAAGAAGAATCCTGGTATCTTCACTATCCCTTATACTATAGGAAGCCAATCTTTTCCAAAAGCCTTGTGCGACCTAAGAGCATCCATAAATTTGATGCCTTTTTACATATTCAAGAAGTTAGAAATTGATCATTTAAAACCCACCTCTGTTCTTCTCCAATTCACTAATAGATCTGTAAAAAACCCTTTAGGAATCGTGGAAAATATGCTTGTAAAGGTTGATAAATTCATCTTCCCAACTGATTTTATAATCTTAGATATGGAGGATGAAAACCAAGAAATTCTCATCATTCTTGGTAGACCATTCTTAGCTACCAGAAGAACTTTGATTAATGTCGATAAAGGGGAATTGAGTTTGCGATATGGGGTTGAGGAGGTGAAATTTCATGTAAATGATTCTATGAGGCACCCATCTATGCCCACTAAGGATTGTTGGAGGATCAATTTAATCAAAGAAGCTTGGTTAATGGGAGATGCGGAAGAAGATGGAATGCTAGCGAAGAAGGAGGATGAGGATCTCAATGATGAAGGATTGATTGAGGATCTGATTGTGGAGAGGAAAATAATTTAGCCTTCTATAGTTTGCTCTCCAGAATTAGAATTAAAAACTCTTCCCTCGCACTTAAAATACACTTATCTAGGGGAGAAGGAATCTCTTCTAGTAATAATCTCTTCCTTATTAACTCAGCATCAAGAGAATCTTTTATGTAAGGTTTTAAAAGAGCATAAGAGAGCAATTGAATAGAGTATAGCTGATCTGAAGGGGGTTAGCCCAACTCTGTGTATGCACCGTATCATTTTAAAAAGCAACTATACTCCATTAATTGAGCCTCAACGGCGCTTAAACTCTAACATAAAAGAAGTGGTCCACAAAGAAACTATTAAACTCTTAGATGTTGGAATCATTTTTCCCATCTTTGATAGTCCGTGGGTAAGCCATATTTATGTAGTTCCCAAAAAGAGTGGGATGATAGTTGTTCTCAATGACAATAATGAACTGATCCCTACTAGAACGGTGACTAGATGGAGAGTGTGCATTGATTATAGGAGATTAAATAAAGCCACTCTTAAGGATCATTATTCCCTCCCATTTATTTACTAAATGCTAGATAGATTGGCAAGAAATCCCTATTTCTATTTTCTTGATGGGTATTCAGGATATAATCAAATATTAATTTCACCTGAAGACTAGGAGAAAACAACTTTCACCTACCCCTTTGGGACATTTGCCTTTAGAAGAATGCCCTTTGGATTGTGCAATACCCCAGCTACTTTCCAATGCTGTATGATGGCTATATTTTCTAATATGATAGAGGATTTTTTAGAAATTATTATGGATGATTTTTTTGTTGTCGGGAGCTCTTTTGATAATTGCTTAATCAATCTGGAAAAGGTTCTAAAAAGGTGTGAAGAATCAAATTTAATCTTAAATTGGGAAAAATGTCATTTTATGGTGGAAGAAGGTATTGTCCTTGGTCATTTGATCTCTAGGAGAGGAATAGAAGTTGATAATGCCAAGGTTGAGGTAATTGAAAAACTCCCCCCTCCCATCAATGTGAAAGGAATTAGAAGCTTCCTTGAGCATGCGGGGTTTTACAGAAGATTTATTAAAGACTTCTCCAATAAAAGTTTGTCGCTCTGTAGATTACTAGGGAAGGATGTTGAGTTTAAATTTGATGAAATTTGTTTAAGAGGTTGCAACGCCATTAAAACTGCTTTGATCTCTGCTCCAATAATTTTTACTCCAAATTGGGACACCCCATTTGAAATTATGTGTGATGCAAGCAATCTTGCAGTTGGTGCCATCCTTAGGAAGCAAAAGAAGCGGACCTTCTATTCAATTTACTATGCTAATAAACTTCTTGACGACACTCAAAGAAATTACGCTACCACGGAAAAAGAACTCCTAGTTGTCATCTTTGCTTTCACTAAATTCAGGTCTTATCTCATTGGGTCTAAACTTATTGTTTACACTAATCATGCAGCTATTAAGAATCTCCTTCAAAAGAAAGAAGCAAAACCTCGCTTGATACGTTGGGTGCTGCTCTTGCAAGAATTTGATCTAGAAATCTGGGATAAGAAGGGAAGTGAGAATATGCTAGTAGATCATCTATCTAGATTGACCCACCTTAGTAGTGACAATTTAACCGAAATTAGTAAATCATTCCCCGATGAGAAGCTATACGCTATTGCTTCAAATCACTCTTCTTGGTTTGCTGACTTTGCAAATTATCTTGCAGGAGGAGTCATACCAAAAGACATGAACTACCGACAAAGAAAGAAATTCTTTGCTGATATTAAAAATTCCTTTTGGTATGATCCCTTTTTGTATAAATGTTGCAATGATCAACTTCTAAGGAGATGTGTTCCTGACTCCATAATTAGAAATATTCTCTATCATTGCCACACATCTCCTTATAGAGGACACCATGGGATTGAGCGAACAGCGGCAAAGGTACTTCAATCTAGATTCTTTTGGTCCCACCTATTCAAAAATGCTACTGACTTTATCAAAAGTTGTGATAAGTGCCAAAGAATCGAAAACTTAAGCAAAAGGGATGAGCTCCCTTTGAATGGAATTTTTAAAGTGGAGTTATTTGATGTGTGGGAAATTGACTTCATGGACCTATTTCCCTTATCCCAAACCAATATGTATATTCTTGTTGCGGTGGAGTATGTGTCCAAGTGGGCTGAGACATTAGCATGTGTGAATAATAATGCTAAAATTATTATCAAATTTCTCAAGGAGCACGTGCTAGCTAGATTTGGGACACCCAGATTCCTAATTAGTGATGGGGGAAACACTTCTGCAATAGGCAGCTAGAGAATATTTTAAGAAGCTATGGGATAAGACACAAGGTGGGAACCCCTTACCACCCCCAAACTAGCGGGCAAGTTGAAGTCTCAAACAGGGAACTTAAGCAAATCTTCGAGAAAACTGTAAATCAAAATAGAAAGGAAGTTACAAAAAAATGGCATGATAAGCTGATCAAGCCAAAATATTTTCAATCTGGAATGAAAGTACTACTTTTTAACTCAAAATTAAGATTATTCCCAAGAAAATTGAAGTCAAGATGGACATGACCATATTTTGTCACTAAGGTTTTACCTCATGGAGCTGTTGAAGTCACTTCAAATGATGGCACCTTTAAGGTAAATAGAAATCGTCTAAAGGTTTACTTGAAAGAAGGTATTTTAAAGGAGAAGGGAGGATGGACCCTTCAAGATCTCCTGGATGAAGGGATCACATAAGAGTTCTTACATGTGTCAGGCTAAGACGTTAAAATAAGCGCTTACTGGGAGGCAACCCAATAATAAATAGGTTGTATCTTTTCTTATTTGCATTGCTAGTATTTGTACTTTTCTTTTAGTGTTTTTTTTTTTTTGAAATAAATTATGGATTATCATAGTTTCAAAATCTTTCTATGAATTGCAAATGTCAAATTTTTATGAATTTTTCAAATTTATGGAAGTTATAAGAATGTCATTATAGAAATTGATTATCAACCAACATTTACTTAAGAAAAAGTGACTAAATGCATGGACACCATTAAATCATCTAAGCAAAGTTATGATTTCAGGTTGAAGTCTAATCTCCCAAAAAAAAAAAAAAAATTACTAAGGACTAAGTGTGGGGAAAGCCTTGGAATAAAAATTAGTGAAAAATGTGAGTAAACTAAGGAGTATGCTAGGCTCCCGTAGGACTTCATGATCATAAAGATTGGAAATTGGGATGAAGAAAAATATATCTTCCTAAAAAAGATAATAAAAATAAGGGATAAAGAAAAATATATCTCTCAAAGGAAAGAAATGAAAAAGGATGATAAAAAATATCTCTCATCAAATTTTAAATATCTTTGTAATACGTAAGAAGGATCACATATGTCACAAGCAACTCTTGAATACTGACTACAATCCTAGTTCAGCAATTCCAAAGAACCCTCCCCATTACCTAGCACCAAGCATAAATACTTATAATTGGAGATTAGTCGATTAACCTCGGTTCATAACCAAGATTAGAGAAATTTAAAATAATGCCAATTGCTCTTGTCATTTCAGTTAATCACGAGCTTTGAATTGCAAATCAAATTCTTATTGATATTACTTGTTGACTCTCATACATTAGAAACAGAAAAAATATCTTTTGAGCTTACTCGAGGATGAGCAAGAGTTCAAGTGTGGGGGTATGATAAATCTATAATTTATATCCTAAATAAAGGAAAAATCTCTTTCATTATTTATATTGAAATTACTTTCTTGATCAAATTCTGCCTATTTTTTAGGAAAAATGCCTCTCCTACAATTTTCTGGATAATTCTGGGAAGTTTTAATAATTTCCCAGAAGAAAGCCACTGCAACATGCTATAGCGCGCTGCAGCAGGTGTACTCGCGAAACTCAGGCACTATAGCGCGCCACAGTGGAAGGATTTGCGAGACTCTAGCGCTACAGCACGTGACAATGATAGAACTTGCAGACTCTAGCACTACATCGTGCCACTGCGGGAGAACTTGCGGACTCTAGCTCTACAGTACGCGATACCGGGAGAACTTGCGGAATCTGGCGCTACAGTGTGCCATAGCGGGAGAACTTGCGGGACTCTGGCGCTACAGCGCACGACAACGGAAGAACTTGCGGACTCTGGCGATACAGCATGCCACAGCGGGAGAACTTACGGGACTCTGGCGCTACAGCGTGCTACAGCGCGCTCTAGCGCACTATAGTGAACCATCCGGGAAAATGCCCAGAATGCCACAGCGCGTCACCCCGGACTACTTTATGAAAATAGATTGTTGTAGCACGCCACAGCACACTACAGCACACCACAATGTGCTACAGTACGCCACAGTGTGCTACAGCACGCTGCAGTGGTGCGCCAAAGTTTTTTCTGGACAAGCAATTTATTGTGGCTAGGACATGACCCCCAACCTGCTCCTTGTCTTCTAGCCATCATTCCTTCTGCAGCAAATTTAATTTTAATGGAGAAATGATATCTTGAAGTGATGTGAAGATTAAAGAATGGAAAATTAGAGGTCACTTCACCCCTCAAGTTGCATTTGAAATGATCGTAATAGATTTTTAAGAGGGAAATGTAGAATTTAAAAGAAATGGAGAGGAATGCAGCCCCTCTATAAATGCATCTCTTCTTGACTTAAGAATGGTTCCAACTTGGCTCACTAACATCTGAAGTAAGGAGAGGGCTACATAAAAGAGAAGGAGAACTCTCCAAGGGTGGAAGAACTCTTATTGCTAAAGAGAAGATGGAAGAAAGGCAGCACTACGGACATAGGAGAAGCAACTAAGAACAAGAAGAAGAGAAAATATAGAGAATTTCATCAAAGAACATTCCTAGTACTCTCTAACTCTTGTCTTTTTGTTTTTTCTTAGTTGATCATGAAAAGGTCTTTATCCATGTATGTGTTCTTCTTTATCTCTAGTGTAATGGAGAGCTAAACTTCCCTTGTGGAGGGTTGGGGCAATCCTATATGAATTGAAGAGACTTTTATGTATGAAAATTTCCTCAAGCTTTAACGAAATTTATGAACTAATGACTTGTTAAAGAAATTAAAAGGACTATTGTGGATTTGAATGTGGACCAAATGATAAAGGAACTAAATAACTTCAAGACTAAAAAGTTTTGTGCTCCATAGCTCAACCTTAGTTTTGATGCTGGAATCATGAGTGCATAAGAGCTTAGAACTATATGAGAAAGTTCTTGAGCCTAGTGCACCTTGAACCATGCCCAACTTAAGAGTTGAAGCATGTGAGCTAAGACCCACTAAAGAAGCTCCGTTGCTCAGCATACGTGAAGGGAGGGAATGAATTTTTTGAGAGCTCATGAATGAGGTAACATAGTCATTAAGCTCAAATGAAATCACTCTCTCATTTGAGCTGCGCATAACGTGCGTGATGCTTCTAGTGGAATCAATGCTTGTAAGATCTTAAATAAAGAACAACTCTCATATCTATAATCTAGGAATGAGAGGAAAACTAATAATCTAAAATCTTATAAGGGTCTTTGTGTAGAAATAGAATCAACTTTGTGTTTATTTTGTGTACAAGATTTGAAATTGTAAAATCTTGGAGTTAAACTCTAAGGAGGACAATGTGCACTTGATTTAAACATTAATTAAAGAGAAAATGAATTGCTTGAGGGACCATCATACATAAGTCTTCTAACATATCTTGTGGGACAGACCCAACTCTCCTCTTCTTTTTATCATAGTTATCTTCTACCGAGACATGTTGTGCTTGTTTAGGAACCATTTACACAAAATACGCATACTTTAAACATTATTGTATGTAGATATACCTTAGTAACAAAACACCCAATTCCCTAAGGATGATAAATCTCAGAACTCACATTCCAAATTATTACTTCAGACCACATACACTTGGATGCAAGCGCAGTTGTGTAATTCACAGTCTTTCACATGGTGATGAGCATCATGATAATTACTCTAGCGTTCTTGAGCTATTTTGATTTGCTATTGGATCTACTGCACCTTTCTGTTGGTTTCATGAACAAGATCTGAACCATATAACTGAACACTGCCAATTTTAGATCATACTAATGGAGTACTACATTTTTTGCCATATAATGCTTCATACAGAGCCATGCCAATACTTGCCTGAAAAATGTTGCTATATGCAAATTCTACCAACGAAATATGATCTTCCCAGAAGCCTCCGAAATCTAGATTACAGAGAAAAAAGATCCTCCAAAACTTGATTAACTCTTTTTGTTTGACCATCTATCTGAGGGTGGAAAGCGGTACTCATGGCTAGGGTAGTCCCCAAGTCTTGATGTACTGCTTGCCAAAACTTAAAAGTAAAATGGTTGTCTCAATCAGATACAATAGATCTTTGAATTCCATGGAGCCTAATGATTTCCCTAATATATAGCTTTGCCAACTTATCTACAAAATTGTTTTGACGTATAGGAATAAAATGTACCAATTTTGTCAGTCGATCAATAATGACCTAGATTGAATCGGCACCAGACCTAGATTTTGGAAAACCCATAATGAAATCCATACAAATATAAAACCATTTCCATTCAAGAATTGCCAGAGGATAGAGAAGTCCTCCAGGCCTTTGGTGTTATGCTTTGACTAGGTTACATGCATGACACTTTGCTATAAATTCGGCCACACTCTTTTTTATTCCAAGCCACTAGAATGATTTCTTTAGATTTTGATACATCTTAGTGCTACCAGGATGCACTTGATAACCTGAATTATGATCTTCTACTAAAATTTCCTGATGCATGGATTTGGGAATCCATAAACAATCATCTTGATAAATTACATTTCCTCGCAGCTACAGGTCGAATTTGCGACCACTTTTGATTTCCATTTTAAATTTCAGATAGTCCTCATCCTTTTTTTGAGAGATGGAGACATCATGATGAAGCATTTGCTTGACTGTACTCATAGATATTAGCTCGCTTAACATGGCACCATGCACTAGCCTAATCTTGAGCTTTTTAAGCTCTTCTTCCAATGAGCTTGATGATATCATGGAAGATAGTGTAGCATGATGACTGGGAACATCAACCACAACATTTGCTTTTCCAGGATAGTATTGGATACTCAAATCATAATTGCTTATTAATTCGAGCCATCTTTGCTGTCAACAATTAAGCTCACACTGGGTGAAGATGTACATTAAACTATGATGGTCCGTGAATATAGAACACTGGATACCATACAGAAAATGATGCCAGCTCTTCAAGGCAAGAATTACGGCAGCTAATTCAAGGTCATGGACATGATAATTCTTTTCATGCGATTTTAACTAACGAGACACATAGGAGATAACTTTTTCTTCCTGCATTATACACACCAAGCCTATTCCAAATGCATCAGTATAGACTTGGTAGTTAAGACCTTCTTTTGGTAAGGCCAATACCAGGGCAGAAGAAAGAGCATCTTTTAACTACTGAAACACATTCTCACACACTGGACTCCAGATAAAAGGTATTGCTTTCTGCGTCAATTTTGTGATATGAGACACAATTTATGAGAAGCCCTTAACAAAATTTCTGTAACAATCTGCTAGTCCCAGAAAACTTCTGATATCAGTCACAGATTTTAGTTGTGACTAATCTTGAACTGTGCTTACTTTATTTTGATCGACTTTGATTCCTTGTGCATCGACGACATGACCCAAGAAAGCGACTGAGTGAAGCCAGAATTCACACTTAGAATACTTAGCATATAATTCATGACTTTGAAGTTCTTCCAATACTAACCACAGGTGGTTCTCATGTTCCACTTCACTTTTTGAATAAATCAAGATATCGTTGCTGAAGACGATGACAAATTTATCTAAATATGCTTTCAATACGCGCTGCATCAAATCCATAAAAATGGACGGCGCATTTGTTAGGCCGAAAGACATTACCAAAAATTCAAAATGTTCATAGCGAGTTCTAAATACAGTCTTTTCGACATCTAAATCTTTAACTCGTAGTTGGTGGTAACCTGATTGCAGGTCTATTTTTGAGAAAACTTTAGCCCTAGAAAATTGATCAAATAGATCATCGATACATGGTAGAGGGTATTTATTCTTGATGGTTACTTTATTCAGTTCTCTATAATCGATGCATATTCTCATCGATCCATCTTTCTTTTTCACGAACAATACTGGCGCTCCCCAAGGAGATGAACTTGGATGGATGAGACCTTTCTCGAGCAACTCTTGAAACTGCTTGTTCAGTTCTTAAAGCTCCCTAAGCGCCATATGATATGGAACCTTTGACAGCGGTTGAGTTCCAGGAATTAATTCAATTGTGAACTATACTTCTCTAACTAGAGGAAGACCGGGTAGGTCTTTAGGAAAGATGTCGGGAAACTAATGAACGATTCAATTCTCTGAAATGGGCACAGCTTCTTTCTTTTCTCCCAACATTAATATGAGATATGCATCACAACCCTTTTTGACTAACTTTTTTGCTTTTATTGTATTTATTAACGATGCTTTGGTACTAAATCTTTTGACGAAGGTTTCCGACTGACTTCCATTACCCAAAGCGAGTCTCTTCTTTTGGGAATTTATTGAAGCACCATGCTTGCTTAACTACTTCATATCCAAGATTACATATTTTTTATTGGCAATATAACTAATTTAGCTCCATATGTGTATTTACCGATAGGAATATCTATATTTCAAAATTGTTGGGATTGCATATGGTCTCCAGAAGGTAACTTAACACTTAGTGAATTTGCTAAATGATAGGATGGTTGCTTAAGAATTTTAGCCCAACTTTTCGATACGAAGAAATGACTCACTCCAGTATCGAAAAGAATAAGATTTGCCATCTTTCATTAAGGTGCCTAAAAATTATAAAAATTTTGATAAGAGATTGCTATTCAATTATTTTAAAATACTGAAGCAGAAAAATTAAACACTGAAACGAAAAAGGTTGAATAAGAATTAGTTTAAGGCGTAACTGAGACCACATCATTATCTTCAAGAGTAGAGGCAGGGGTTAACATTTATACCCTTGCTGGTGCTAAAAGTCGTTTGTTTTAAAGATGTTGACCCTGGCGATTATAGGTCGGCTTCTGTGCAGGTACAATTGCTTTAGCATTCAAAGTAGGGGCTACCAATACCGCAGGAGCAGGTTCTCGGCTATTTCTTGGCTGTACGAAATACTTGCTTATGACGGGAGTAGTCGATAATCACTCCATTGATTGTTGTCTTAGCATCACAGTCAAAATAGCGGTGGTCGCTTCGACCACATGTAAAATATACACCACCAAAGTGGTAGCATTTTCCATATGGATGGAACTATTTGCATTCAAAATTCTGAGGTTGGGATTGTTCAGCTTCAATATTATAGACTTTTGCCATCTGATGATGACCAAAATGCTCCTTTCTTGGTTACATGACTATTGCCTTCCGCTTTCAGTTCAGTTGAACTTGAAATCCTTCCTACATATGAGCAGCTTTGATCAACTCTGCCAAATTTTTGATCTGACGGGAGACTAGATGAACTTTAATTAAATCTCGCAATCCCTATAGGAACCTATGGCATTTGGCCACTTCTATTCTCACCAACTCGGGAACAAAGCGTGATAGTTTACGAAACTCTTGTTCGTAATCGAACACCAATTTATTTCCTTGTGTGAGGTGGAGGAGCTCATCCTCAAGTATTGCTTGAGCTGACGCAGAAATAAATGCCTCGCGAAAAGCCTCCAGGAACATATCCCAAAGGATATCCTCTAGTTCATATTCGGTGAATTTATTATTTCTCTTGATTTCTCACCAGTACTCAGCCTCTTCTTGGAATAAGTGGGTAATCAAACATATCACTTTGGAATTGGGGCATTTGATGCTGGCAAGATTCTTCTTAGCAGCCTTAAGCTAGTTGACCATATCGATTGGGTTCAAAGCTCTATTAAAAGTAGGGGTATGAAGAAGAAGGAAACTATGCAAAATTCCATCCCCGGTGTAGTGAGAAGAGTATGCAAATCCTAACTGAGGTATCAGTTGCTGTCGGACAGATAAGATTAAGGCTCGAGTCTCTTGCATCGGCTGCACATTACTTTCAATCAACGCTTTCACTAAACTAGCCATCGCATTTGATTCATCTGATCCACCAAATGATGGGACCGCATTTTTGATCTGGGTAGTAGTAGAAGCATAACTGGGATTCATAACTATAAATGAAAGTATGAATTCAGCAAAATAAAACATCACTATCATTTCATTCATTTCCTTATCAAAAGAGAAGATACATGGATCCACAAAATACATAATTGAGATGAAAGAAATGGCATAATAAGATCTCTATAATCCTAATTACAACACTCTACCCAAAAGGCAACACAAAAGTCATCAAAAGTGACTATACGACTCCTTTAAGCTAATCCCCCATAAACCCAAAAGCACCAACAACTCGCTGATCGCCTCAGTAGGATCCTTACGATCTGAAGGTGATACTCCTCGGGACAAACCATCTCTCAAATTGCGGTGGTTGTACGATCCAACCACTCCCTGATGAGTGCTGAAAGACTGGTACCTCCAAAGGATGAATGGACAAGGATATTGTCCAGCACTTCAACTCCGTGAGCTAATAATCCCTCAATGATCCTACCATAGATTTGATCGTCTGGAAGATCATCCGACCAGCAGTCTTCATACCTCCTAAGGTAGAGCCAAAATGCTGACTGCGTGTATTCCATTCCTAAAAGTAACTCAACTTATAAGTACTTTATTCATATCTTATTATTTTTTTGAAGTTTGTTCAAATCCTAGGATGTCCAATTAATATTTAATAATTTATTATTTCAATGATGTTATTATGTGCATTCATTTCCTAAGATATCCTCATTCTAAATATAATCAAATTTTCATTTCTAACATAACTTGATGAACTTTTGGATATTGCTCTTCCTACACTTAGTAATTTGTGATCTTGACTTGATACAGAGAACATATCATAAAGTAGATAAGAATAAGCTCATTATTTGACACTTCTCAGATACCAACTATAGTGCCCCGCCCCGTCGCTACTCACAATAATAGTAATAATAATAAATTGGTGGGAGAGCAGCGCACTACTCGGGAAGAAAGAGTACAACCCAACTTCCCATATAAGGCTAAGGAACTAGCCACACTGAAGGCTGCTGACTCAACCCAAAAAGAGGGTTAAGAGTTAATACTTAAGATAAGAGCAAGTTGCTTATCCTAAGTATTAAACCAATATATGCATTAGGTTATAAAAGTAAGGAACCCACTATATGTTCATAAATATCATCATTTCCAGTATGCTGATCACATCACAATACTATATATAGCAATAGATTAATAGAGTATAGAAGCTAAAGTAAAATATCCAGAATACATTCATCACAGAATAATAATAAACATTCATCTCAGAAAAAAAAGTAAAATACATCTATAATTATTACAAACTATTTCAAAATAATGCAAAAGTAAAGTTCAACTAAAGTACTAAAATAAAATAGAAAGTGATAAGGTTGAAGGCGAGTCCACTAAGGCTCCACGTACTCTTCCTGGACCTCTTGCAAGTCCTCTTGTCCTAGCTCGATAAACTGCTCAGGATCTAGCAAATTGCCAGATCCCAAAAATACCCCGTGTTAGACAAGAAGTCTAACACATTGAAATTAAACTAAACAATTTTAAAATATTTACAATATAACAATAAAGTAAATAAGATTGTAAAAAGCTGTAAAGATAGTGAATAATTGAAACAGTATAAAACTAAACTATAAAGTGAATGCTGAAAACATATGAAAACAACAAATAATCTGAAACTGATGTAAAAACATCCAACACTGTACTATATGCCATTAAAATCATGCATTCAAATATGTCATAATACTGTATGCCACTGATATGCAACAAAACTATCACTGAACTACTATGAGTTATACGGTCCAATGCATATATACATTTAGTTGGGAATACAGTTTACTGTGATGCCGAAGCATCCTGAAATTCCCCGGTCAATGTATGCAATATTCCGTAACACATAAATCATCACTGATACTCTTACATCATGCTTATGCTCATACTCATGCTCATGCTTATATACAATATGAGTTCAATCTAGAAATCTAGAATGCCTTAAAATCAAATAATGAATCCAAGATCTCCATTGTGCAAAATCCTACTAAAGGATTCTGACTCCTAGATTCTAGGTTCGGTAATTGGTTATAATTGAGATTTTACTTAAAAATTATTAGATGGGAAGGTTGCATACACATATTTAGCATGTTTCCAAGAATGATAGTTTTTAATACTTAGTTTGATAAGCCACACCTATCAAAGTGAGCTTCCGCTAAAAGGCATCACCCGAAGGCAAATTGTATCTCAAGCTAAGCCATTAAAATATCTTAATAACAAGCACACTTAGTATTTTAAAGAGGGTGACTTGAATCACATAGTTTACTTGAAGCACACCTATGGAAGCGATCGTTGATAGGAGGTATCACCCGATGGTAAATTTTATTCAAATAAACTAATGATCTAAGTCCCTAATCATAACTCTTAAGATTGGATGATTTATTATAAGTGGGACTATATCTAACTAAACTTGCAGGATAAAACATAGACATAATCCTACACTAAGATGAATCAACCAATCCTGAATACTACTGAAATAATCCAGCACTATGGGTATACCTTACTATACCCAATTAATAATCTGGGTTCAGACGATTCTATTTAATCAATAAGAATTTATCAAAGCTATCAATCCTTACTATAAATGGGTTAGTCCTACACAAGGCTCCTAGGATGTGACCAAAAGATCACTCAATATAGATATCTACCACAAGAGTGAAGTTCCATTCTAAGTGCTTTAGGTGATTCCTACCATGAGGTATTAAGATCAACTTCTAATGTTAAGAAGGATCATCTAGGCTTTTACCATAAGATAACACGATAAATCTTCCTATCTTATTGGTTTAAGGATTATTAATTCTAGATTTATTAACATACAGAGCCTAATGTAGGATCATCAAGACCTCTCATATTTATATACTAAATACCTTCATATAAGATTATTTATTGAGTTTGATTAACTAAATTAGACAGGTGACCCCATGTAACCAAGTTATATACTATAATTATGAGATGATATCAAGTATCTTATTAGGATCTGATTTTGTAAAGAATCATTGTAGATTTTACATTTAGTTTATATGTTAATAGTTTTAATTAAGAGAAAATCAAAGATCTTAAGTTTCAAGTTCAGATATTTTAATCAAATAGATTTTATAGTTAACTTGATACTTCTAAATTTCAATGAATAAGGATTAATGTCAAATAAAGTATATTATTAGAATTATGAGAGTCCAATTATTTTAAAATCAAATGGATTGATTAAGTGATTAAGAGTTTGGATTTTAATCAGATTAACTAGGGTTTGACCCCTAATTTTATCCAATTAAGATTAATTATTTCTTTATAGATTAATGGCAAATCAAATAGATTAGAGGCATATTATTGATGGCAATCCAAGATCCAGATCAAGTACTAACCACTTAATTAAGATCTTAAGATTTAATAAGATTAAATGGTTTAATTATCATTTCATGAAATTAAGAATTGAAGTTGCATAAGAGAGTTTATTTACTTTCATGCTATTGTTATAGAAGCATAATAATAGAAATTTATAGAAATTAGAGGGTAATTAGTGCTAATCAAACCCTAAATCAAGATATATGGATTAGCACCTAATTATAAATCCAACCATTAAAACATTATAAGACTTAGCATTTACATTTCATATGTTCATTTTATTACTCAGAGACCAAGTTTACTAAGATCCAATGATTAGAAACTTTAATTTTCACAAATCATAGTTTTACAAGATTAGGGTATAATTAAAAATATAATGATCATAAAATTAAATTACCTAGTACATGCATTCTACAAGGTATAAGAACCACAATGGCACCCTAAACATGCAGTTTGGCTAAGTGTATATGCTAATCAACTCTAATTAAGTTTGACATAATTAAGCAAAATCAGAAGATCCAACCATTAAAATTATGTTTTTATTTCATATTTAGATTCCTTACATTTTTTTGATTAAAATAGTATATAATATAATAGGGTTTGAAGGATTATAAGTTATTTAATTAGTTCATTTTGTATTAATTTAATTAATCACTTACATTTTTACTAGGGAAAATAAATATTTAAATCAATATTAATTAAACAATTGGGTGTCAGCTCGACTCAAAATGTGCAGGCTGGTCGAGCTTGCAAACTCCACACTGTTAGACAGTGCGGGTCACGCGTCAACCCGACCCGTGATGTCGTCTCCTTCCCTGCTACTGGATTTGCGCCAATGCGATTAAGGTAAACCCTAATTCATGAAATTCATCGCCTCCGAGCCGAACCAACGACCAAGAAGTATGAACACTCACTGCTGGGTTCAAGACCAATCCATTGAACTTAAAATCTCTATTAGTGGTTGGCCAGAACCCTACATCCCTATTTTTAATCGGACGACCGAAGAGAAACCCTGTTGAGGGAAAATACCACCTCCACAACTCCCCAAATGCGCTCTAGCTGAACCTTACACCATCCCCGAGCCAAGTGAATATGAAACCCCATACTAATTCAGCATGGGTAGAGCTAGGATGATGAGACCTTAATCGGACTAGGATTGAGTCGGTCCGAGCAAAGAAGGTTCGAGCTGAGGGTGTTTTAGACTACTAAGACCGTATCGATCTACTAGGGTTTAATAGGGGATGTAATAACACAGAGATGGGCCACTCACTGAGGCCAATTAGGAGAGGAGAAAATTTTGAAATCATCCCGAGCGGTGATTCCAGCTCGTCAATGCTCAGTATTGTCGGACCATCACCATTCGCAGACGTTTCCTCGAATCCCATTCTAAACACTTCCTAATTTCACAAGTCTCTAAGAATCTTGAAAATCAATGGTGCAAGTAAGACAGTGAGCTTATACAGCTCACTGAGAAACGAAAGGTACCTGGATGAGAATGGAGGAGTCGAACGGAGGTTGGAGCAGGTATGGACAAGCTTCACTGACACAGACGAAGCTTTAGGGGACTTGAACACCAAGCCTACCCTCAGATTCACCTGGAATGGAGGACTGGATCACCGACTGGATGCAAAGGTTATAAAGACTAGGAGAATTAAAATTTGAGCTCCAGAAAGATGTAGAATGAGCAAAGGAAGCTCTAGGTGAGCTCTCTATCTATTTATACCCATATAAGAGAAGTAGTGAGCTTGGGTCTTCCAGATAGCTAGCTTGAGACTCAAAGTTTTGGGCTAGGCTAGGCAAAGGCAAACCCAGAAGATCGAAGCGGCTTGCAGTTGGGATTTGGTTAAGTGAAGGAGACACAAAGAATTTCTTACTCAGCCACGATCGCTCCCGGGCAGGATCTTGTCGGACGCGCTGAAGATCGCTCAGAACAAAGATGAATAGGGAAGGGAGATTAGGAGCCATCTGATGCAATGGTAGTCGATGATAGACAGTTCAGATGCTACCTATTTAACAGATAGGCACAGTGAGGACGATAGCGATTCGATTTTGGTAGAGACCCAACGGCGCATCAGCTATCCAGAGATGCAGAATCTACACCACATAATTTATGATGCCAAGATTCGTGCGACGCCATCCATGTGTCACTAAGGCTGATCCGCGATCGAGGTCCCGCAGCGGATCCACCGCGGTCCCGACATCGGATCCCGACCGTTAAAGGGCAGATTTACAAAATTGAAATAATGGATCCCTTAAGTGCAATTTTCCTTAATTAATTTAAATTGAATTATGGTCCAAATGACCTCCAAAAATTTCCCAAATTTCACCCATAGCTAATTTGGGGGTGAGGAATTCAAAAATGCAATCAGAATTTACTTTTGAGGTCAAAATATTTTTGCTAATATTCAAGGTTAGCTTAACTTAATATTTTAGATCCAATAGGATTAAAGTTAATATTTGATTAAGCTGAGAATTAATAGGGTAACAACCTTGGTTTGTTACACTTCCCTCCCTCAATTTAAACTTTATTTAAGTTTAGTTTGAGTTGCTTAGATCTTAGATGCTTAGAATCTTAAGTTAAGAAACTTAAACCCTATATTTTGGAGTTTAATCTCTTAACTTTTAAATCTTGATAAGGATAATCAATGTTAGTTTGAGCTAGTGAAAATATCAAAATTAGGATGATTGAATTATCATTCAACTTCTGTAGGTGATACTGTCTGATTTTTAAATAGAACTTGTGAAGTTAGAATTTTTAAACTTATACGATCGTGAATATGGGATTATACTGGATTATAGGATATTGGAGATCCTAAATTTGTATATTCTCAGAATAGTTAGAATGAATAAATCAGATAATAAAAGATATTACAAATTTTACTATAGAATTTTACTGAATCCTTGATTTGATGCATTGCTTTGCCTTAATTTGAGCATGTAAACCTTGTTCATGTTAAAATTAGAGTGACATTGTGTATTTGATGAATTCACAATAGTAATTTTGCAAAGTCATATCACATCAGTAAGTAAAATAGTAAATTAAATAATAACTCGGTGAAATATATTCTAGTTAATTTGCCTACTTAGTTCTAGTTGTGTAGAATCGTCTCAAATCTAACCATTAGTCTTGTTAGATGATATATGTACGATTATGTAATTTGGCTTGGATCAAGCCCAACGAGTGGCTAGATGATACATATGGGATTTCTTGTTCAGTGGCTATGATTAGCCAATTATTATTTTGGTAGATTATTCCAAACATATTTTTAGTAAATTATGTTTTCAGTTCAGTTATGTATTTTAGTTCCTTTTTCTTGTCTTTTCAATTATTTTTTGCAACTTTCAATACTTTTTTGCTTCAACAAATTTCCTAACACTTCGTATGTATGCATGTCATAATGTTAGATTGCAAATTTTTATCTTTTACAATATTTATTTGATTATCAATATACTCATCATGTTCAATTTGATCATATTTATTTATGAATTTTTCTAGTATTTTAGTAGTATTAATATTAATACACCTAATCCTTTTTGCAACTTTTGGAATAATGTATGTTTTCTCTTGCTTATCTCATGTTGTTAAGCTATAAATATCTCATTTATAGTTTTCTTGCCTTTATTTGTTGCTTGGTTGCACCTACACTTTCTTAGATAAATTTTATATATCTTAAAATGCTAATAATAAAATATTTATCATAAAATATACTTAGACAATTAATTTATTTAATTAAGATTTCTTTTACTTTTTTTGTTAGGGCCCTGGCATGTCAAACCAATATGTCAGATCTAGTATTGTTTGTGGAGTCAATCCTTGGTAAAGAGCAAGAGCGTGGGAATGATCCTTCTGCGCCTACTTAGTTTAGTCGGCACTTTATTTGGAAAAGAGTGATTTTTAACTTTTTATTCTCTTTATTTTCTTTGAACTTTGTCTTGTAATAATTAAGAATTATATGTCTTACTTTCAACATTTTTATTTTGAGTTGTACGTAATTTCTATTCTTTTACTACTGCATGGATGAAAGGAATGGTTGTATTCTTATATTACTGCTTCCACACTCTGAGATGAATGTTCTAGTATTTACTCTATTTTACTTAGTACTCCAAATTATCATTTAAGATTGTATTAGAGATATTCAAGTACTTAGTTACTTAGATATCCTAGAAAAATCAGTGTTGATAACATAAATATCTTAGTAAGCGTTTCTACCATTAACACTAATCAGATTTGCAAGTGATGACCTATCTCGTCGCTAATAGAGTTTCTTGTTGAGCAAGTGTTTATACCATTAACACTAATACACTTATGTACAGCTTAACTTAGCTTGTATTATGTCATAGTAGCTTTTTCCAAGTTTATGATAATTGATTTCTTAGAAAAAATAATTTAGCTAATTTTGGAATACAAGTTCTTGATTTCATAGAAGTAAATAATTAGCTAATCTTGGAATACAAGTTAGTTCGAAACAAAATAAGCCTCAAGTGTTATTTAGGCTACCCCAAACTGACCTCTTCGTATGCTAACTACAAATCCCTCATGACTATGTCTTATGAATTTTAGTATTTCTTTGATAAAAGCTCATTTGATATCTTAAAAAATTTATTAATTAAATCCCAATGTTAGAAACCTTCAGAAGTCGCCCAAGTTTCACTCTAAAACTTAGATTCTTAGATTTATATAAATTTAGCTTAGTTCCACGGTACAAAAAAACCATATAGATATATAATTACTTAAAAGACTAATTTTACTAAATTAGTTATTAAATCATATTTTTTTAATAAAATTATAAAAGCTTGATAAAATATTCTTTTGTTTAATATATATAAATGATATTGTAGCTAGTGGTTGAGGCTCAGAAATTTAAAAGAATTTATTAATTCAGATCATGGGTTCAAATCCCATAAATCGCACAAAAGAAAAAAATAATATATATATATTTATGTAAAAAAGCTCTCGTTTATGGTTCCCATTTTTGCGATTCTGTGGCTCTCTGCGGCTTCCCCTGGCTGGCAGCCGAGCCCTGGCTCTGGCCCATTCAGTGAGGGGTGAATCTTTTCCTTCTCCCCTTCCTTGTAACCTGCTTTCAGTTTTTGTTTTTGACTTTGGTCTGTGGGCTTGATGGTGGCACCGATTCCGGCTTCTATCCGCTCCTTTCGAGATGTGGTTGATTCTACGTTTCAGTTTTCTGCTAAGCCGATTGAAAGTTTTAAGAATGTTCCTGCTTTACTTTTCTCGGATGTGGAGGTTCGTTCCCTTGCTTCCCCTCTTATGCTTACTTTGGTTGATGGTGGCACCGATTTCGGCTTCTATCCGCTCCTTTCGAGATGTGGTTGATTCTACGTCTCAGTTTTCTGCTAAGCCGATTGAAAGTTTTAAGAATGTTCCTGCTTTACTTTTCTCGGATGCGGAGGTTCGTTCCCTTGCTTCCCCTCTTATGCTTACTTTGGTTGGTAAATTTGCTCGTCTCAAACCTAATTTTGGTTTGATAGATGGCTTTATCAAAGGTCTAAAATTAGTATCCTCAGTCATCATTAGATCATTAGATGCACACCGTGTCTTTTTTACTTTCGATTCTGATTTATATTATGCTAGATTGTTTGCGAAAGGTTGTTTTGATCTTAAAGGTAATACTCTGAGATTTTGTAAATGGGACCCTTTTTCTAACATCTCACATGATGTTCCTATAGCCCCGGTTTGGATTAACCTTCTTGGGCTAAGTTTGCACTTTATTACAAAGGATATCCTTCTTAATATTGGAAATGCAATTGGCAAGCCCCTTCAATTAGATAAAAACACGGCTCTCCAAAGAAATGTGGCTGCTCCAAGAATGCTTTTAGAGCCCCCCCCCCTTGTGCCATATGGTTGGGTTCAAAGGAAAAGGGATATCTCCAAGATATTGTGCATGAAAATTTACCTTTATTTTGCAATTGGAGTTGCTCCTTTGGACACAACACTAAAACCTATTCTTTCCGTCAACGTAATCCCATGCTTCACAAGGCTGCGGCCCCTATTGTTTCCGAAAATATCGAGGGTGTCCAGATGGTTTTAAATTTGAATGCTAATCAAATGGCCCAAGAAATAATTGATAATGTTGGTTCTGGGGACATTACTGCTATCACGCTTGTGAACGTGATGGATGTCCCATCCAGTTTGCAAAGTACCGGGAGGGATGTGATGCCCCCTTTGCCGGTGCCCTCTGGCCCAAATGTAAGTGTTTTAGAAGATATTCACCTTGAGTCGGGTAACACAGTTCCCCTAACCAATGAGTATGAATACCCTGAACCTATCAACATTTGCGCTGCAATGGGTTCTCTTCAAATGCCTAAGGAAGTGGCTACTGTTAGGGACTTGATAATGGATTCTCGGGAGGTTCCCTCCTCCTCCCCAACTGAAATTAACTGCAATGTGCTGGATTCTGGAAATCAAAATGTTGTTTTGTTAAATAGGGAAGGTGTTGAGCTGAGTGCTAACAATGTTGTTGCTATAACTATTTCTAATTTATTGCCTCAAGTTTTACAGCTAGAGCCGGTCGATGTTTCTGCCAACTGTGCTGCTCCATCCACAGGTAAGGATGATTCATCTGTCTCCCTTTGTATAACTCATTCAGTTTCTCAGGTGAAGCCTGAACAACAAGACAAATTTAAAGCCCCTAAAAGTCCATTAAAGAACACGAACTGCAGATCCTCCTCGGCCATAAATCTGACTACAACCACCGCTAACAGGTTCAAATCCCTATCCACTTTAGCTGATATAGGAAATGATGATAATCCTGTTTGCCAAACAATCGCTATAGCTTATGCAAATAAAAGCATCCAGAAGTCCCCTTGTGGAACTTCCATTGTTAACCAATGAATATTTTTTGTTGGAAAATTAGAGGCATAGGCAATGTCTCCTCCTTAAACAGATTTAAACACCTAACTTATCAAAATAAAATTAATATTGCAGCCATTCTTGAACCAAAGCTGCCAACTGGAAAAATAGACAATATAAGTTATTTCGCTAAATTTGAAAATGTTGTTGCGTCTTCCTCCAACAAAATCTGGGTCATGTGGACCAATCTTTGGAATGCTGAAATCCTCTCCCAAGGCGAGCAAGCCATACACCTCAGATTTTTTAACGATGAGTATAACTTTACTATTACCTTTGTTCATGCTCACAACCTTAGAACTAAAAGGTTCGTTTTGTGGTCTTTCCTTAAAAATTGTGCTTCTTCCTCTATTCCTTGGGCGGTTGGAGGAGACTTCAATGCTGTCATGAATTCCAGTGAATACAAGGGTTATTCTATTGATTACTCAAAATCTACTTTTGATTTCAATTCGGCCATGTTAGATTATGGTTTGGAGGATTTCAAGTATTCGGGTGCTCCTTTCACTTGGAATTCTGGCCATAAATTTGCTCGCCTTGACAGATTCCTTATTAACAATAACTGGTGTAACACGTTTTCCAATTATTTAAACGCATCTCTTAATTCTATTGCCTCTGAACATAAACCAATCACTCTCGCCTCCTGGAATATAAAAAATAAGATACCTAAATCTTTTCGCTTCCAATTTTTTTGGTTCCAAAAAGAGGAGTGCATGGACATTGTAAAGACTATTTGGAATCAACCTTGTAACTCCTTTGGGATGTACAGGTTGGTTGAAAAATTCAAATCTCTAAGGAAAGCCCTGGGAATATGGAAAAAATCCTCCATTGGTAATATTTTCTCAAACTTGTTCCGCCAGGAAAAATTAGTCTCCACTATTGAATCTATTTTTGTTGCTGACCCTTCGGATCTCAACAGGATGGCTGTCAATAAAGCTAAAGTGACTCTTATCTCCAACCATAATGATCTGGAGTCTTTTTGGAAACAAAAGTGCGCTATTAGATGGAAATTAGAAGGCAAACGAAACATGGCTTTCTACCATAATTGGGTAAAGAAAAGACGACATATGAATCACATTAATGAGATTCTTTCTTCGGAGGGTCATTCCATCTCTTCTCTCCTGGAGTTGCAGAGATCTGCCACCATTTACTTCCAAGACTCAGCAGGGAAGAAACTAGTAGGGCTGCCATTCAACATGATGGAGAACCAATTGTGCTGCGTAAGATTTTTGATTTTTGATGTGAAACTTTCATTGAAACCGTAGGCTTTGAGAGAATTAATGAGAAAATTCCAGTTCAATTTATCAAAAGCCTTTTCAAGGTCTAGCTTAAGAATTAGGTTTTGTCCCCAGCATTTCTTTTTCAAGCTATGAAAAAGCTTCTGAGAGGCAAGGATGTTGTCTTGGATTTACCAACCCAGGACAAACGCGGATTGATTGAGATCAATGATAGAAGGAAGGATATTATGAAGGCGTTTTGCTACCATTTTGGAGAGAATTTTGTTCATAGTGGTGCATAGACTGATCGGTCTAAAATTGTTCCACCAGGCCGCTTTGTCAGATTTTGGGATAAGCGTGATCATGGTGTGCGTGAAAAATTTGGGAATTTTAGCTTCACAAAAAATTCTTTTACCCCATTACAAACGTCCTGTTTTATCACCTCCCAAAACTTTTTGAAAAATTCCCCGGGGAAACCATCCGGACAAGGCAGGAGTTGTCCTTAAGATTTTTGATGGTGTCCCAAATCTCTTCATCAGTCGGCACTTGATTTAAAAATATATTTATGTCTGAAGATATTTGGGACTCAGGGTAGATAATCCTGCCACTACACCTGGGAGGAGTGGGCATAGCTGAGTGTTTGAAAATATCAGAGGGCTGAGACAAGGTGACCCTCTTTCCCCCCTCTTGTTTATATTAGCCATGAATATTTGGTCTCAAAATATCAACATGCTTTTCCAGCACAACCCAAAGCTACACTTCAACATTGGAGGAAAAATGTGGATCTCCCATCTTGCCTATGCTGATGATCTAATTATCTTCTTAAACGGCAATACCTATTCTCTTAATAAGTTGGCAGCCTTGCTTTCTAACCTTGAAGTGGAATCGGGTCTCAACATTAATATAAGCAAATCAAACTACTTTGTGTACCCTACTCACTCTCAAAGGGTCTGTTCCAAAATTGAAAACATCTTTAAATTTAAGAAAGGAAAATTTCCCTTTAAGTACCTTGGAATCCCTATTCACATTGGTCACAACAAACATATTATTTATTAGGATCTAATTGAAAATATCTTTAAAAAGCTCCAAGGATGGGAAAACAAATATCTCTCTCAAGGTGGTAGGCTTACATTAATCAAGCATGTTCTTAATACAATTCCTCCTTATTGGCTTGAAGTTTGCTTCCCCACAACTCTTGGCTTGAAGTTTGCTTCCCCACAACTCTTGTCATGAAAAAGCTTGACACCATTTTCAATAAATTCCTATGGATCCATCTTAAGGGTAGTAAAATCTTATGGTGCTCCTGGAGTCAAATCACTAGTCCTTATGCTGAAGGAGGATTTGGTATCAGAAATCTTGCGGATATTCATATAGCTTTATCCCTAAAGTTGTGGTAGAAGTTTAGGACCTCCTCCTCCTTATGGTCCAAAATTTTGCTTGCAAAGTATTGTGCTAACTCGCACCCAGTGGTGGTTAAAAATAAAATCACTGATTCAAGCACTTGGAAAAGGATGCTTATGGTTAGAGACTTGGTTGAGGAAACTTTAGTTTGGGATAGCCTCGATTCCTCTTCGTCCTTCTGGTACGACTGCTGGATTAACAACAAAGCTTTTTTCTCTAACCATCCTCTCATCTCTTCCCCAAGCTTAAGGTCGCTAATATATTCTCCCAAAATAGTGGTTGGAATCTGCCCCTCCTACAAGAAATCTGCTATGAAGAGGAGTTAAACAACATTATTCCCTTTCGGCCAAAATTTGTTAAATCCAAATCTGCAAACTCCATTTTCAGCAGCAACAGGAAAATTAGCCTTTCCATCCTTTGGAACTTCTGCAGATCTCATGAGCCCCCTACATTTCCCATCTGGATATGGCACAGAAGTATTCCCAACCTTATATGTATATTTCTTTGGAGGCTATATAATAACTTCATTACTGTATACATTAAAATGCAAAGTTTAGGTTATTTCCTTGCGTCTCATTGTCAATGCTGTAATGTTTCGGAATCCTTAAATCATGTGTTTATGGATAGCCCATTCAGCAAATCCATCTGGTATATCCTTAATTTGGCCCCTGGCCAGCAGCTTGTAAACACCGAAGATCTTTTTTTTCATTGGCCCAAAACTAAGAAAAGTAAAATTCATATTGGCAATCTCGTGGACGCTCTCACTCTTTGGTTCATATGGGGTGCTAGAAACCAAGCAAAATATGTTAATACTAAGCTTAACGCTGAAGTTACTACTCTAAAAATTATTGTTGAGGTTAACACTTATCTCAAAATAAATGAAAAGAAGTTATTTAGTTGGAAAGGTCTTAATGCAGTCTTAATGAAAAGGTTTTCGGTCCTGCTTTGTGGGTGCGTGTAGTTGGGAGTGGTCTCTCGTTGGGGCTGCCTAACTGCATACCCATCTCTGTTAGGATTGGTTTCTACCGCTTCCACTGGCTGGATATAATTGCGATGGTAGAGTTTTTTTTTCAATTTTTCAGTCCTGGTCTAGTTTGAAGGCTGGTAGTTTGGAGGCTAAGATCAATTGTTATCTATTTTTATTGTTCATTTTTGCTAGAAGGCTCGTGCCCTCCTGTAGGAAGTCTCGACTTCCTCCCAATTGTTTGCTGCTGGTTTGTCACAATAATGTTGATACATATATTATTTTGGCTATGATGGAGAATGCTATGATAAAGTGGTTTGGTATCATTTTGCTGCGGTTGTATCATGGTAGGCCTTGCAAAAAGCTTTAGTGTATAAATTGCGAGGTCGCTGGGTCTGTTTCTTTATGTTTGGAATATTTCAACATCGATTTGTTCGGCCGTTTAGCCAATTGGGTTGGAGGTTTGACTCGTGTTTCCTGCTGCGCCATGTGGGGTCTTTCTATCGATTACACACACACATATATATATATATATATATATATATATATATATATATATATATATATATATATATAATCGTGGCTTTTTCCCTTGGTTTGTGCTGTTGGCCGATGGTTTGTGCCATGCTGCTTGTATGGATTTTGGTTTAGTTATCTTAGCATATTATAAAACAATGCTTCATTTGGTTCCCAGAAATCGTTTGATAGTCAAGAAGATCCTGCTTTACAGATTTTTTGGTGTTTAATTAGTTTTGCTTGAGATGATCATGTGGGTTTGCTTTTGGGAAGGCTGGGTAAGTGGCATTCGGGTGATCCTGAATGCTAGTTCTCAGGTTTCATTTTGGAATGTTTATCTTTCTACTTATATTAACTCCAATCTACTGAAAGTCTCGTTGGTCTATCTAATGTTGAGTGGGCTTCTTTTGATGTCGTTTTGCTGGTTGTTCGGCGTTTGGGTCGTGGGAGGGATTTTATGAAATCATGTTGTTTCGGTCTGCTCTCCTGTGAGGGTTGAGGGGATGTTGGGGGCCATTTCTCCCAAGTATCTAGGTTTTGTTTTTGGTGGGTGGTTGTATTCACTCGAATGTGGATTTTTTTGCTCTATCTTGTCAGGCCCATCCTTATCGTACCGCTGTGTTGAGCTCCATTTCTCAGGTTTTGCTTATTCCTATAACTCCTTGCTTCAATGTTTTGTGCTTGTTGAAAATGTTGGGGTTTAGATCCTATTCTCAAATTGCATGGAGAAAATTTTGTTGTGGGCTGTTGTCTCAGCTAGGCTTAATCTTCTGGTGATTGCCCAGCTGCTCCGAAGGCTGTGTTGTTCTATTTATTTGCAGGTGGGATTCTCTTTTTATTCGATCTTCAGACGTTCAATACCCTGCTCAGTTGCACTGGTGTGTTTCCCTCAGTCAATATCAATCTTTATATTTTTTGTGTAAGTTTTCTACAGGCCCTCACTCTGGATAGGAAGGTTTTGAATGCTGGTCGTTTTTTGTTTTCACTTGGGTTGAAAGCAAATGTATATCTTTTTATTTTTGGGTTTGACCTTTTAGGATATTCCCTGGGTCTTCTTTTTTGGGGTTGGCTTTTGGCTTTGTAGATCTAGGCTCGATGTGTAACCACCCAACCCCGCTCTGTATCTTTTCTTTGGATGGAATAAAAAGTTTAGGTTTTTTTTAATATATATATATATATATGTGTGTGTGTCTTTTTGCTATTAAGATTGTTTCTATCTTTAACCTTTTTTTGATTAGCTAATGGCAGATCTGCCTATGGTAAATGTGAGATCCTTTAGGGATGTGGTTGATTCCACCCGTTATGCTGCTAAACCGGTTGAACAGTTTAAGGGGGTTCCGACAATTCACTTCTCGGATGCTGAGGTATGTAATCTTGCCTCACCACTTATGTTAACTCTTGTTGGTAAGTTTGCTCGCCCTAAACCACATTATGGTTTGATTGACGGTTTCATTAAAGGTTTGAAATTGGTTGCCACTGTTAATGTTAGATCTTTAGATTCTCATCGCGTTTTCTTTACATTCGAATCAAATTTGGATTATACGCGTCTTTTTGCAAAAGGGTCGTTTGACCTAAAAAGGTAACACGTTAAGATTTTGCAAGTGGGATCCATTTTCGGATGTAGCTCATGATGTTCCTATTGATCCCGTTTGGACCAATTTTTCGGGCCTTAGGCTCCATTTTATTTCAAAAGATATTTTGTTTAACATAGGGCACACTATAGGGAAACCCCTCCAATTAGATAAAAGTACTGCTTTATTGAGGAATGTTGCTGCCCCTCGAATGCTTATAGAATTAAACATTGAGTCCCCGCCTCCGAGCTCAAAGGAAAAAGGATATCTTCAAGAAATATCCTATGAAAATCTTCCTTTATTTTGCAATTGGTGTTGCGCTTTTGGGCATAATACTGATTTCTGCTCATTCCGCCATAGTCCTGTGTCTAGGCAGGCGGCCCCTTGTGATCCCGTGCTGGTAAGAGACATTTCTGCAAATTTAAATTTTACTGATAACATAAATATAGCAGTTCCTTGTGTAGAGGAAACCATTGGTGCTAGGGATTTACCTATGGTTAATTTAGAAATTATGAATGCTCCTTCTTTTACTGTTGAAACTTTGGTTGAAAAAAATTTGCATATATCAGAGATTGCTGGCTCACACACTAATTTGGTTACACCTCAAACTGAATTGGCTATTGAGAATTCGTGCGAATTGGTGACCGGCTTGCCTACTGTTTTAAATGATGCTTTGGCCCCGGATGATAACACTCAAAACTTTGAGGCATCTCTCCCTCGGGTTATGAGTGGCTCATTTGTGGGATCGGATATTGAATGAAATGATAGGCAAGTGGGAGTCGTCTTTGATTTAAATTCAAAAAACTTAGCAGCTTCTCAAATCACTAACATGAATCCTCAAGCTGTGCAGCTCAAAATTTCTAATGTTAGAGATTCAGATGCTTTGGCTGAAAGGCCATTGGAGATTCCTCCGGGAGAAGGTATGGAAAGTTCATTAAATTATCAACCTGCTTCTCAACCCTTTTTGCAGGAAAATTCAGCACAGATAAGACAATTCCAGAACCCAAAAAGTCCAGCAAAGAACTTTTCATGCAGAACTTCTAAAGAAAAAAATCCTACCACTTCAACAGCTAATAGGTACAAATCCTTGTCCTCTTTAGCGAACATAGACTCGGTTAATATGATGGAAGCTTCTTCTTTTGCTATAACATATTCAAACAAAAGCATTCAGAAGTCCCCACGGGGTACTTCTTCGATCTCTCGATGAATGCTCTTTGTTGGAATATTCGGGGTATTGGTAATACCTCTTCTTTGAATAGATTTAAACATCTTATGTATGATAATAAAATTAATATAGCGGCGATTATTGAACCTAAGTTGCCTGCTGGAAAAATTGTTTCAACGAGTCGTGCCATTAAGTTTGAGAATGCGGTGGCTTCCAATTCTAATAAAATATGGGTCATGTGGACAAACTATTGGTCAGCTGAAATTATTGCTCAATGTGAACAAGCTATACATATTATATTCTTTAATGCTGATTACAATTTAAATATCACTTTTGTCCATGCGCATAATATTTGTACAGAACGTGGCTATTTATGGTTCTTCCTTAAAAATTGTGCCTCTCACTCCGCTCCTTGGGCTGTGGGAGGGGACTTTAATGCAGTGATGAACTCTAAGGAATATAAGGGCTATTCTACGGATTATTCCAACTCTACCTTTGATTTTAATACGGTAATGATAGTATGTGGTTTGGATGATTTCAAGTACTCGAGTGCCCCTTTCACTTGGAATGTCGGCAGGAAATTCTCTAGGTTGGATCATTTTTTGATTAATAATATGTGGTGTAACACCTTTTCCAACCACCTAAATTCCTCCCTCAATTCCATAGTCTCTGATCATAAACTGATCATTCTTTCCTCTTGGAATAGTAAAATTCAAATCCCAAAATCTTTTCACTTCCAAATGTTTTGGCTCCAAAAAGAAGAGTGCAAGGAAATTGTCCAGTCTATATGGCAGCAACCATGTCATTCTTATGGTATGTATAGACTTGTTAAAAAATTCAAAGCCCTTAGGAAAGCGTTGGGAGTTTGGAATAAAACCTCCATAGGGAATATCTTTTCGAATTTAACCCGTCAGGAAAGGCTAGTAACTAACCTTGAATCCATCTTTGAAACCCACCCTTCTAATCAAAATAGGTCGGAGGTTAATAAAGCAAAGGCTATGCTTATCTCCAGCCATTATGACGTTGAGTCTTTTTGGAAACAAAAATGTTCGATTAGATGGAGTCTAGAAGGTGAGCGAAATACAGCTTTTTTCCATAATTGGATTAAGAAGAGGAGGCACATTAATTATATTGAAAAAATTAGCACCCCGGGTGGCACTTGCTTCTCTACTCTTCAGGAAATTCAAAATTCGGCGACTAATTATTACCAAGAGATCTTCAAGCTCTCTAGCTCGGGCTCTCTTAGTAGTAGGATTGTTTCCCCCCAAACCCAAATTAATTCAGAAATAAATGACATGTTAAATCAATTACCGAGTGATGCTGAAAGTTGGGATACTGTAAAGAACCTGAAGGACAACACCTGCCCCGATCTGGACGGCTTCCCGGGGGAATTTTTCAAAACATTTTGGGAGATTATCAAATTGGACGTTTGTAATGGGATAAAAGAATTTTTTTGTGAGGCAAGAATTCCAAAGTTTTTTACGCATACTATGATATCTCTTATCCCAAAAACTGAAAAAGCTACTTGGTGGAATAATTTTAGACCAATTAGCTTATGTACCACTATAAATAAAATTCTTTCAAAAATAATTGCAAAACGTCTTCAAAACATTATTCTAGAAATTATAGACCTAAATCATACTGCTTTTGTTCCTGGTAGACTCATTCAGGATATGATCCTTGCCACTTAGGAGCTTTTCCACAGTCTGAAAAGAAAATGCTGGGGGCAAAACCTCATCCTTAAGCTTGACCTTGAAAAGGCCTTTGATAAATTAAATTGGAATTTCCTCATCCGTGCTCTTAAAGCCTGTGGGTTCAATGATAGATTCATCTCAAAAATCAAAAGTCTCACTCAACATAATTGGTTCTCAATTATGGTTAATGGTAGCCCTACAGGTTTCTTCCCTTCCGAGAGAGGGTTGAGACAAGGTGACCCTCTTTCCCGCTTCTTTTTATTTTGGCGATGAATATTTGGTCCCAAAACATTAATGCGCTTTTTTAGCAAAATCCAAAGATGCAATTCAGTTTTGGGGGTGAAATGTTTTTCTCCCATATGGCTTATGCAGATGATTTGATTATATTCACAAATTGCAGCTCTTATGCTCTCAAAAAACTCTCAAATTCACTCTCTAACCTTGAAGCTGAATCGGGGATTAATATTAACATAAGTAAATCAAACTTCTATGTTCACCCCAAGCACCCCCAAAGAATAAGCTCAAAGATTGAAAATATTTTTAAATTAAAAAAAGGTAAACTACCTTTTAATTACCTTGGCATTCCTATACAGATAGGGCATTACAAACATGCGATTTATAAAGGTCTTATTGATAATATCTTTGAAAGGCTCCAAGGTTGGGAAAACAAATATCTTTCTCAAGGCGGTAGACTTATTCTAATCAAGCATGTCCTAAATGTGATCCCTCTTTATTGGCTTGAAGTTTGCTCTCCTACTTCCCTTGTAATAAAGAAAATTTTCACAATCCTCAATAAATTTTTATGGGTCCATCCAAAGGGAAGCAAAATAATTTGGTGTTCTTGGAATAAAATTACTAAACCTTTTGCTGAAGGTGAGTTGGGAATAAGAAACCTTGAGGATATCCATAAGGCTCTCTCCCTAAAGTTATGGTGGAGGTTTAGAACCTCCTCCTCCATGTGGTCTAAATTATTGAATGCAAAATATTGTGCTAACTCTGTGACGCCCTAGGCCTTAATCCACAAGAATTAAGTTAAGGGGTGGTGTGTCACTCTAGCTAACCTTTTACTTATAATTGGATTAGGATGAAATTCACAATCCACCTAATAAGGGAAGGAGTAAGCATAGAATCAAATATTCAGTCACTATCTAAGTAAACATACAGAGTGCGGAAGTGATTTTCAATATACATAACATCCAAGTATCATAATATGAGTATAAAGAAAAGTGTCTCAGAATATAAGTATGAAATCTAAATACGCAGTCATCAGTACCTGTATTATTACATCATTTAAGAGTTTTAATAATAGAAATAAAAAGGGCAGTCATCCTCACTTAGAATAAATGGCTAAACAGCGGCTTCTTCCACGGGCTCCTCCCCCGGATATGGCTCCTCACCAAGATCCTGATCGTCCAACTGAAGAGGATCTGCCATTGTCGGTTTCACAATGTAGGGCCCTAGCCAAAAAAAAAGAAAAATCTGGTTAGACAATTATCTAAGTACATTTTAAGCTGATAATTTTTATACGTGTTAAGTAATATCACCATTCTATAACATCTAGGCAACAAATGTATAAGGGAGCAGTAAGCAATACAAAGGAAAAGGAAAAGCTATAAATCATTATTTATAACTTAAGCAAAAAGAGATGCTAAGAGATGCCTCATATACAGACTAAAAAAGGTAAGGCATAAATATAGCTAATCAAGCAAGTGCTGTAAGAAAAATACTACATCCTAAACATGCTGATGATCAAAAGAAATATGCCAATTAAAATAAAGTAACTCAGCAGTGGTACATATAAATAGCAGCAAGGTTCTAACATCCTAAAATATATAAGTAGTACAAAGAAATAGCTGACTGGATAAAAATACTATAAAGTAACCAAGACATCAAACTACATATAAATATCATTGTACAATCTGCCATACAGAAAAGAGCTAATCTAGCTCACCAGAAAGGCTGAAGGATCTTAGCACCAATATGGCTAAGGCAGCAATAGTATAATCGAAGGATCCCAGCACCAGTATGGCTAGGGCACCAATGGTGTATCCCTAGTGTCAATAAGGAGACTAAGCAAACAACACACAACAAAACAGAGGCCTTCCCCTAGTGTCAACAAGGAGACTAGGCAATCAGAAGGCAATACTGAGAGGCAGCTCAAACACATCCAATTATTTATCTTCTCATTAATCACTTTAATATTTTACGAGGAATCTAAGGAGTCTCCATATTTTCTTAACATTTCATTTATGCATCAAAAATCTTATATGATATGCTCAAGAAAATATGGCACAAAAATACAAGGAATGTGTAGCACAAATATCAAAGTAAGCAAGTGACTCTACTAAACATGGTGATATCATTTGTTTTCTACTTAACCATTCTAACTATTCTAAGTTACACAAGTTCAAGATCACCATTTTCCTACTATCGAGTGTAACTCAGAAACTCGTCATTATAAGTTAAAAAGGATTAGAACTGATTAGGTTCTAATCTAGCTCAATTAGATAGACAACTACGAGTTAAATCAATAAATCATACGTCCTAATTTTGTGAATTTAGATGTTCTAACTAAGATCTGATCAAGATCTTCTAAACCTATAGATTATGGATTAAACACTATGAGATTTAGATTTAATCACATAATCCAAAGATGTTAAGACCTAAGTTCTAGGTTTTATTATATAAGTGATCTACTAATTAAGGCCAATCCTATTAAGTAATCAAATTTAATAGGATGAATTTACTATCCTAAATCTAAGGTTAAAAGGCAAAATAATCAAAACAAGTTGTAAAATAAAAGAAAAGTCTAAAAGCTAACAAAAAATAAGGTTTCACCCATTGGGTAACCCAATTTACCCAGTAAATGAACTCTAACCTATGATCTAGTCCTAGTCTCAGGAAAGGTCCTTAAGGTGTAGTGTTAAGACTTAGAGAGATTACTGGAATTTGACTTAAGGGTTGATTTCACTCACTTAAATATCACTAAGATGATTATAACATTAGTTTTGGTATTTTGAAATATTAATTAAGGGTTAGGGGTACTTAGTCCAATCTTAAGACAAAATGACCATTTTGCCCCTACTTTAAGGGTCAAAAAGTCAATTTTTAACTTAAAGGTCAGAATTGGATTCTCTTAGTCCCAACTGATTCATTATTGTCTAACTTGAAGATAGATAATAAGTACATCCAAATTGGACTCCAAACAGTCAAGTTATGACCAAAATAAGGCCAGGGGTAATTTGTACATTTACCTAAATTTTTAGGGTTCATATCTTAAATTTTATTTTATTTTATTGATGACATTAAAATTCTAAATTAGTTAGCATCTTGAATTTTTAAATTTTTTGATTTGATTATGTTATGGCTATTTGAAGTCTAGTGGAATTTTGGTCATTTTTCACTAAGAATCCTAGGTTTGACTTTTTATCCTGATGTCTAAATGAGAAAACTAATACTTCTACAGTGATGGGGCCGCTCTCCTGAGCATTTTAAGACCCATATTGACTATATTCTGGTAATTGGGTAAAAAGTTATGAGACTCTAAAGAGGTCCTAAAATATTACCTCGCTATACGTACCCCGAATTTTATTTTTAAATTACGCTATTTAATCCCTTGTATTTTTCTGAGTATTTTGAGACCTATATTGGCTATGTTTGGATCATCCTATAAAAAGTTATTAAAATTTTAAGATTTACTATTCAAAAATATAATTTGTATTATTTTACTATTCATTTTTTCAAATTAAATGAATTTACTGTTTATTCCTAAAGTTTATATATATAGTTTCTGAATTTATTAATCTTTAATTAATCTATGATTAATTAGGCTTAATTATTAAATAATTAATCCATTAATTAATCAATTAAATTATATTTATTATTATTATTACTGTTGAAAAGTCATTAGCACTAATTATTGTTTAATTAACCTTAATCACTTGTTAATATCTAATTAAGAATAATTAATTATAATTAACTGTTTAATAATAATTAATTATTCTAATTACTGTTAAGATTTAATTAATATTAAAATAATCCTAATTAATCTCTTAATTACTAATTACAGTTAATTAATTATAAAATTACTATTCCAAAGTCATTAATACTAATCCTAATTTAATTAACTACTAATTGTAATTAATTAGGCTAACAATAATTAACTTAATTTAATTAACAGACAGTGGGCCCCACCAGACACGTGGCACTGCCAGAGGCTGTCACGTGGCCCTGTGGGCCCCACGGGAAAGTTTAGTCGGCTCGGGTGACTGGGTAGTGGGCCCCCCCCCCACCTGACACGTGGCACTGCCAGAGGCTGCCGCGTGGCACTGTGGGCCCCACGCGAAAGTTTAGTCGGCTCGGGTGACTGGGTAGTGGGTCCCCACCTGACACATGGCACTACCAGAGGCTGCCACATGGCACTGTGGCCTCACAGGGGAGCCGAGTAGGCTCGGGTGACTGGGCAGTGGGCCCCACCTGACACATGACACTGCCAGAGGCTGCCACGTGGCACTGCCAGAGGCTGCCACGTGGCACCGTGGCCCCATAAGGGAGCCGAAACGCCGCGGGTGCTCGGCGTGTGGGCCCCACGGGACACGTGGTGGGCCCGAAGGCTGTCACGTGGCGCAGTGGGCCCCACGGCCGAAGCCGAAAAGCCGCGGGCTCAGGAAGTGGGCCCCACAGGCCATGTGGCGCACCCAGTGGCTGCCACGTGGCGCAGTGGGCCCCACGGCCGAAGCTGAGGGGTTGTGGGCTCGGCGTGTGGGCCCCACATGACACGTGGCAGGCCCGGAGGCTGCCATGTGGCGTAGTGGGCCCCACCCGGGGCTTACGCGGACCCGACGCCATCAGGTCAGGCTTGGGTCGACCCAGCCCGACTCGGACTTCGTCTCTCTCACGGAGATGTCCCGAGGGCGCCGGGCTAGGGCACGACTTTTGTCGACCTTCCCAGCACCGGACCACCTCGGCCCGCACGGCCGACGGTAGCCCTCGACGAGGCCTACACGTCGGTGGGCGGACCTTTGCCGGAGGTGGCCGGGATCGCCGGCAAATCTAAACCCTGGTCATAGGGTTTCGGTTGAATGGGTTTAACGGTAACTACTGTATACCTCGTTCAATTTGCGATGGATCAGACTCGATCCAACTCGATCGAGCCGATCGATCGTCAATCTATCGTTTGGAATAAGTTTACAATCATCAATCGTGCGAAATGAACGGGAGATGAGGGAGATAGGGTAGTACCTGGATCGACGGCTGCGGAGGGTTTGGCTCGGGTCGGGGAAAATCGGGCTCCGGTTTCGCTAACCCGGAGCCCGTCGATCAGCCGGGGCCTTATAGGTGCGCCGGCGACCTCGGTAAGGTTGGAGAGGGCGTCGATTGGGCGCGGGATGCGGCGGGGCACGCCACATGGCGTTCAGACGGAGCCGTTGGATTCGGACTCGATCCAATGGTTGCGAGGGCGCCGTCTGGATAGACGGCGCCGTCGGCTACAGTTGACGGCAAGTTTAAATACTTAACGGAGCCATTAAGTATTTTAAAAAAAGATATTTTTTTTTTGTTTAAAATTTTTTTTTGAACATATTTTTCCTAGCTATTTGAGGGGTGAGGAACGCAATGGCGAGGTCGGATTTTCGATCCGAAGAGTATTTTGATTCCTTGATTTCCGGGGTATTTTATTATTAAAATATTTGTCGAAATTTCGACGACTTCCGATTGTTACGAAAACTTCACCCCAAGCTAATTTGGGGTCAATAAACATAATGGCGGTGTCCATTTTTTGATCGAAGGTCAATTTGAATTGGTCAAATATTAGGGTTTCTGGATTTCCCAGAAATCAGGATTCGATCTATTTGACTCCTAATTTGGAATAGGTCTAAGGGGTTGACTCCAATTGACCTAATTAGCACGTATAATTATATTTAAGACTAAGATTAGTCCTAATTTACTACGGTAACAACTTGGGTTGTTACAGACTCTCCCACTCAAGAACGATGTCGTCCTCGACATCACTCAAGTGGAAACCAAAAACTATACAACGCATGACTTGAATAGAAGTTAAAGGTTCAGAATGTTAGGAAATGGAATTACCTGGATTCTCGAAGAGTTTATGATGCTTTGATCGCATGTCAGATTCTTTTACCCAGGTGGCTTCGTTGCAAGATCGACTCTTCCACTGGACTTTGATCATGTAGATTGCGTGACTCCTGAGCTGTTTGTGATCACGAGCTAGGATCCTAATTGGTTCCTCGGCATATGATAGATCGGGCTGGATCTGAACTTATGGGAGTTGCACGAGGTGAGATGGGTCACGGAGACACTTCCTCAGGGTTGACACGTGAAAGACATTGTGCACTGCGGCGAAATTCATTGGCAATTTTAACTGGTAGGCAGCTGACCCAATCTTCATTAGGATTTTGAACGGTCCAACATATCTTGGGCTGAGCTTATCGGCAACCCCGAAGCGATAGACTCCTTTCATGGGACTGGCTTTTAGGTATACAGAGTCTCCTTCCTGAAACTCCAAGGGCCGACGATGGAGGTCATGATATTTGCTCTGCCTATCCTGGGCCGTCCTGATACGCTGTTGTATGAGCTTTATCTTCTTGTTTGTCTCCTCTACTAGCTCGGAGCCGAATAATTGAACATCACCTATCTCTTTCCATGCCATAGGTGTAGAGCATTTCCTGCCATAAAGTGCTTTGTACAGAGTCATCTTGATGCTAGCTTGGAAGCTGTTATTGTACGCAAACTCCACCAAGGGGAGGTGATCTTCCCAGGATCCTGCAAAGTCTAGTATGTAGAGGCGGAGTAGGTCATCTAGTACCTGATTTACCCTCTCTATTTGACCATCCGTTTGAGGGTGGAAAGCCGTGCTCATGGCCAGCGTGGTGCCAAGGTCTTGATGAACGGCCTGCCAAAATTTTGATATGAATCAGCTATCTCTATCTGATACGATAGTTTTTGGGATGCCATGAAGCCGAACTATTTCTTTGATGTAGATTTTAGCAATTCTCTCAACTGAATCAGTTTGTCGGATCGGGAGGAAGTGTGCAGACTTAGTCAACCGATCAACTATGACCCAAATAGTATCTGCCCCAGATCTCTTTGCCAGGAATACGTCATATGCACACCTGTCCTTAAAATGGGTGAAAAGATCGCATCATGTCATGCTCGCACGGTATCCTAGACATCCAGATTAGTGATAATAGAAAATTACTTTTAAATTCCCTTTAAAAATCAGGTTACAGCGGGGCATACAAGAATACAATAGCATATAAATGAAACTAGGACTTCTATTTGATATATCGGGTCGTAAAGGCACAACGAAAGTCTTCGTAGGTGACTTCCCACGGTAACCATTCGCGCTGATAAGTGAGGGCTCTAAGGGTGACACGCCACCAGTCTCTAGCTCTATCCTGCAGGAGACGTGTTACTAGGGCAATCTTGACATTGTCTGCAATGTTCATCGCCCCCATTATTTCATCTATCCTCATTAGCCATCGCCTGGCCAATGCGGGGAGATCATACCCTCTGAATGTGCTTTCTTGGAGCGGTTGGGTCAACATCCTGACTTTCAGATCTGATATCCCTTCTATGTACATGTCAAGTTCTTGGTAGAATTGGACAATTCTTTCCCAGCTTTCATTGAATCGTTGGTGATGCCTTTCAACTGTCATCCTAGTGTATCTAACTATGTTAACATTTAGATTTTTATTTGATACCACTGCTTGTGTATTTTGATTATCAACTTTTTTATTATGAGTGTGATATTGTGATCCCTTGGATGTGACTCTAATATATTCTGATATAGTGACTGAATTGGCAGAAGAATCATCCATTAGGTAGATATGAATGCAAATTATCATCTGACACCTTATGGAATTCTCTGATACCAACTGTGGTGCCCCACCCCTTAACTTAATTCTTGTGGATTAAGGGGTGGGGCGCCATAAACTCTCACCCGGTGATGGTGAAAAACAAAATCACAGACTCGAGCATATGGAAACGAATGCTTACTTTCAGAGATACGGTTGAAGAGACTATATTTTGGGAGGCTCTTGATTCTTCAACCTCATTTTGGTTTGACTGCTGGTTTATCATCAAGGCCTTATTGACAACCCAAACTCTAATTACAAAGGCAAAAATTAAGGTGGCAGATCTTTTCTCTCAAGATTGTGGATGGAACAGATCCCTTCTTCAAGATATGTGCTCAAATGAGGTGATAAACAGCATTATAGACTTTCAGCCTAATTTTGAATCCTCTAAATCTGCTACCTCTGTCCTCTGCACAAATAATAAAATTAACTTTTCTCTCCTTTAGAATGTTTGCAGAAATCATGAGGCTTCAAACTTCCCTATTTGGATATAGTATAATTGTATTCCAAATCTTATTAGCATGTTTCTTTGGAGGCTTTTAAACAGATTTATTAGTGTTGATAGTATAATGCAAAGTTTAGGCTTCACTTTGGTTTCAAAGTGCCATTGCTGCAATGAATCGGAAACCATAAATCATGTCTTCTTTGAAAGTTACTTTAGCAATGAAATCTGGAAAAAAATTTCCTTGGCCCCTGCTGGGTCGGTTGGAAATATTGAAGATTTTTTCATTCGTTGGCCTAAAACGAAAAAAAGCAAGATTCACATTGGTAATCTAATTGATGCTCTCACTCTGTGGTCTATTTGGGGTGCTAGAAACTAAGCAAAATACAACAATATAGAATGTAATGTTGATGTTTACACTCAGCGTATTATTGAAAAAGTAAACTATGTCATTACTATAAATGATAAAAAGCAATTCAGCTGGAAAGGTCTCAATGCAGTGTATACCAAGAAACTTTTTAAATTGGAGACATGTTTCGATGAGGGTTGCTTGTATGACTGCTTGGAATAAGGTAGTAAGGCCTGGTCTCTTTTTGGGGCTGCCTTGCTGCCATCCCAATGTGGTCTGTCGGCCTTTGTTTTGCCACTAGTGGTCTGGGTTCAGATTTTATAATGATGTAATTTTGCACCTGATAACAAATTTCTCCTCACCTCATAAGGTGCTGGGGGTTGCTGTCAATAATCTGTCAAGTTGCTCTTATATTTATACCACTACTTGTGTTGTGTTTATTGTGAATTGGGAGGTGTTCTCTATTGTGGGTCAGGCTATGCAGTTTTTTGATTTGTTTGTCAAGGCTACTTACTTTATCTTGTTGGCCGGGGTCTTACTGTTATCTATTTTGGCTGTCTGGTCTCTAGGGTCCAGGATTCCTGGCAGCTTTGGTTTAATTCCTGCTATTAAGTCTTGGCTGCGTGTGGCTAGTTGGTGGGAGCCTTTGGGGTATGGTTGTCTGCGGTGTTTTTATCAAAAGTTTTATTATTTAAATGCTTACAAGTTGCTCAATATATATATATATATATTTATTTATTTATATTCGTATAAATATATACATATGATTATTTTTTGCAATTCAGTTATTTCTGTTTCATGGCAGAAAAGTTTACATTTTTTCGGAATTGATCTCCATGTCATTAATTGGAACAGCTGCACTGTTACTTTTTATTTTTCAAGCTGTGGTTGCTGTGTGATTTGCATTGGGGCTGAGATCATTTGGTATGGCTATTCTTTTGTTTGGTTGCTAGGTGACAACCTGATTGGTCTGGCTGAGGTTGCTCAGGTGATGTTTGAGCTGTGTGTTTTGTTTTGGGAATGCTGGCTGTTGGGTCATTCTTTACACTGGAAGTTTTGGCATTTGGTTTTATATATTATGCTGTGTTTGGACTGCTTCTCCTTTATGTTCGACTTGTGGTCGGAAGCTGTTTGTTTTCACATTTATTTGGAAGTGGCCCTTGGTTTTATTTCAATGCCGAATTGGTGTATGAGTTGGTGTATTTCTGGGGATCTTTTCTTGCTAACATTCTCCTGTCCCCTTCCGTGGCTTGCTTTTTTGACGTGGAGATCTTCACCGTTCATGGGGACTGCTTTTGGGCTTTTCATATGAGACATATTACTATGTTATCCGGTTCGCCTCCCTTTGGTATTTGTAAATCTACTGTTAAGATTATTTTGCAGGTTTTTTCTAAAGATTGGTGGAGCTGTTTGGACGTTGTTGTGCGCACTCGTGAGGTGTTTCTGTTTGGAAGAGTTTTGGATGTGTTTAAAGTCCTAAATAAAGTTTTTTCTTTTTGGGAGAACCTTTTAAGATATACCCTGGGATCTCCTTTTTCGGGTTGGCTGTTGAATTTTAGATTTAGGCTGTTTGTAACCACCAAACCCGATTTTGTATCTTTTAATTTTAGATTAATAAAACTTACAGATTTCAATTATATATATATATATATATATATATATATGTGTGTGTGTGTGTGTGTGTGTGTGTGTGTGTGTGTGTGTGTGTGTGTGTGTGTGTGTGTGTGTGTGTGTATTTGTGTGTGTGTGTGCACGCACGCTCAAGCCTGCGTCTGCATCTTTGTGTGCGGTTGTTCTTATAATTTTAGTGAAAATACCTATTTTACATATATAAATATACATAGATATATATGTTGGGATTAAAACTGAGTTATAGGATTTCAAATAATGCAAAACAAAAGTCTGTAAAATTGAGCAAATCAAAGTAAAACAAAAATAACCCACATGTAAAGATAATCACAGTACAAAACAAAATTTATATGATTCGGTACTAACACCTACGTCCATGGGGAGAAAGTAAAATATATTTTATTATGTAGAGAGAAAATTATAAGGATTTATGGCTATCAAACTCTTACACAAACTCTTGGAGGCTTTTTGTTCTTCAACAGATCAGCCATCACACCCTCAAAACCAAAAGGAATCTGTCAATATTTAATACTTTTTGCCTCCAACCCTTAAAAGGGCTTAAAGAATATTTAAAGGAGGCGCAGATTCATGCTTACTGAGCTACGGGCACCACGGTGCACCGTCGGTCCCGCCTCTCAGGAGCCCAGGCACCGCGATGTGCTATAGTGCCCGCCTCTTGGGAGACCAGAAGCTGCGGTGCGCTATAGCACCCGCTTCTCATGTGCCCAGGCACTGCGGCGCGCTTCCAAACTTGCTCCTCATCAACAATATTCACCTCAGATCTCATGTGCTTCACATACGATCTTATTTCTCTACACTCTCTATCATTGTGGCTGCACCAATTTGGTTGCCTATGTATTCATCACCCAAAAGAATCAAGCCCTCTGTAATTCCAACAAATGATAAGCTTATAGATGCTTCTCCAAATTCATCAAAGTTTTACAATAGGAGAATTTCTAATTCATGAGCAACTTTGTTAATATATCTGCTGGATTATTTTTAGTGTCAATCTTCTTTAGTAAGATCTCACCCTCTTCAATAATACCTCGAACAAAATGATATCTCACATCTATGATCTTTGTGTGTGCATGGCATACCGGGTTAGTAGCTAATAATATAGCACTTTGGCTATCACAATGAACAATTACTTCAAATTGCTTTGCACCCAAATCTTCTGACAAGCCCTTCATCCAAATAGCTTCCATGAATGTTTTAATAGTCGTCATATATTTAGCTTTTGTCGAAGACAGGGCAACTATAGACTGTAGAGTTGATTTTATGTTGGTGGAAATTTACTTTCAAGCACCGAGAACACTCCGCAATGGAAGAAGTTTGGTTAGTGCACTTGATTGAGGACCGGGGTTGCATTGATGGTTACCAAGAAAATTCGAAATAACAAAACCATAGGAAGTAGATCACAACACATGCATGCAATGAAAACTCAAGCACACAAATACCAAAACATAAAAAATAATATGGAAAACCCAAGAATGGAAAAAATTATGAAGCCACACTACACAAAATATCCACTATGAATTTTAAAGAGTACAGAGTTACTAAGAGCTTAACCTTTGACAGGAATCACACAATCTCTTACTCAAATATGAAGAGGAGAGGAAGCATCCAGCCCCAGGAGTATCTTCTCCACGTGTAAGAGCTATCTTATACAGCAGCTTCCTTAGATCTCACCTTGGTATCTCCTCCTCACAACAACCAAAAGCCTCCAACTAAAATGCTAATACTCTTAGCTTGCTTAAGAAACTCCTCCACATGTTCCCTTAAGTACCCAGCTTACTTCAGATCCTAAATGGTCCAAAATGCCCCTCAAATTACTTAGGGAATAACCTGAATCCTAGTGCCTTAGCTTCGAGTAGCCTGGCGCAAGGGCGCGTTGTAGCGCCCTGTCTCTGTTTGCCTACCGTTACAGTGCGCGGTATCACTTGCCTCTCGGGATGACTGCCGCTGGGCTACACTGTAGCGCTCACATTTTGGGATGATTACCGCTGGGGCATGTTGTAGCGCCGATTTTTGTTGTTGCACGTGGTAGCACCTGCTTCTTTGCCTTATGACCGCTATGGCGCATGATAGAGCCTCCGTTTCCGGAGAGGGAGCTCTAAGGGGAGTTGCGGCGCACCACAGTGTGTAGCAGCGCTTGTGACATTCTTGGATTTAACACTTTTTCTGAATCTCCTCGAAACCTCCTGTAAGCTCACCGGAGCATCATTAGAATCTCTATGATGGACTAAATGATCTCTACAAAATAATAATCTCCCACTTGGATACCTTTAAGAAATCACCCTCTTCAATCCTTGATTCTCATTGTCTTCTTCTATTTTTGTCAAGAATGTGGCGTGGCTCACCCCGCTCTCTCTTCACGTACCGAGGCCAACTGAAGTTGCACATAGCCTCAGTTTCTCCACTGTTACAGCTTTTGTAAGCATATCAGCTAGATTATTAGATGTGTGGATCCTTTCCAATCCATGCTATCATGTTTTTAATAGTGTCCAAATGAAATGGTAATGGAGTTGAATGTGCTTTGTCTAGGCATGTAATGTTGTATGCTTTGCTAGGTGAATAGTGCTCATACTATCACTATAGAGATTCACATTCTTCTGCTTTTTTCCCAATTCTGCCATAAAAGTTTTTCAACCAGATCATCTCCTTACTTGCCTCTGTAATGGCAACGTACTTTGCCTCCATGGTAGATAGCGCCACAATATTTTGTAGCCTGGAGATCTAGTTCATCGCTGCACTTCCCAATGTATACACCTATCCTATAGTGCTTCTTTGGCTATCAACATCTCTTGCATGATCTTAGTCTACATAGCCCTGTAAAACAAAGTCAGATCTTCTAAGCCATAAAACTTTGCCCATCGTACCTTCCAGATACCTTAAAGTTCACTTGATCGCATCCCAATGGTGCTTCCCTGGGTTTCCCATGAATATGCTAACCACTCCCACTACATGGGCAATATCCAGTCTTGTGCATATTATTGCGTACATCAAGCTCCCAACTACTGAAACATAAGGAACCTTCATCATGTGTTCCTTCTCTTCTTCAAACATCGGCATCTGCTCCTTAGATAAGCTGAAGTGACTTGCTAGAGGAGTGCCCATTGGCTTCGCCTCACTCATATTGAGTCTTTTTTGCACCTTTTCAACATATTCTTTCTGCGACAGCTTCAGAATTCCTGCACTTCTTTACCTATAGAATCTCATTTCAAGTATCTGCTTGGCTGACCCCAAGTCTTTCATGTCAAACTCATTTAAAATCATCTCTTTCAGCATCCTTATCTCCACTATGTCTGATTTTTCAATCAGCATATTATCCACATGTAGCAATAGAATGATATAAGAGGAACTTACATTCTTTTATGTAACAACAGAGATCTGCTTGACATCTCTTGTACCCTAATTATGTCATGAACCTATTTTATGTAACAACGGAGATCTGCCTGACATCTCTTGTACCCTAATTATGTCATGAACCTACCGAATCTCTTGTACCACTGCCTTGGCGCTTGCTTTAAGCCAAAGAGGATCTTCTAAATCTTGCATACTAGCTCAACTTTTCCCTTCCCTTGAGCCTTGTACCCTTTAGGTTGTTGCATGTACAACACCTCCTCCAACTTTTGTGAAGGAATGCAGTTTTGACATCCATTTGCACTATGTGTAAATCCTCAACTGCAACAATATTCAACACAACCCTAATGGTTGTCATCATCATAACTGGGGTGAAGATCTCACTATAATCAACCCCATGCTTTTATTGGAAGCCCTTAACTACAAGCCTTGCCTTGTAGCGCTTGCTCCCATATGATTCTTCCTTCACCCGATAAACCCACTTGTTCTAAAGAGCCTTCTTCCCAACTAGTAGAGGTACCAACTCCCATGTCTCATTTGACATGAGTGATGCCATTTCATTATTTATGGAAGCCTCCTACTTGATTAAATCTTCAACCTAAAGCACCTCTTCCAAGCTTTTTGGTTCACCATCATCCTTTAATAACAGATAAATTAGGGAAGAAGAGTACTTTTATGGTGGTCTTGTGACTCTTGTGGATCTTCTTAACATGGGTGTTTGTGATTCAACGTTGACACCCTCTTGAGCTTCTTCATGTACACCAACATCTAGCTCAAAATTGTCATTAATTTTTAGGTGCCAGAGCTCTCCATATAAAGCATCCTTGGAATCAGTCTTAACTCCAATATAATTATTGTACATTTTGCTTTCATTGAAAGTGACATCCCTACTTCTGATGATCTTCTGGTTCTGATTGTCCGTGAGAAGATTCAATTTTGCCTCATTTCTGCCCCAAGCTTACTTGAGAATCCCTTCATTCAAGGGTATGGAAGGTCCCTGATTTATCAGATACACCGCCATGTTAACGGCCTCAGCCTAGAACTGCTTTGGGAGACCTGCATGCAATCTCATGCTCCTGGCTCTTTCTGTGATTGTCCAGTTCATTTGTTCTGCAACACCATTTTGCTGTGTTGTTCTTGGAACTGTAAACTCCTTCTTAATACCTCTCAAGGTGTATAACTCCTTGAATCCCCTATCACAGTACTCTTCGCCATTATTGGATCTCAAGCATTTAAGATTTAATCTTATCTCATTCTCCAACAAAGATAACCACTTTCCAAACACATCAAATGCATCAAAATTATGATTTAGAAAGTAAACCCATACCTTTCTTGTATGATCATCAATGAAGGTGACAAAATATGTGGCTCCATCAATAGAAGAAGTAAGAGGTGGTCCCCATACGTCTATATGCACCAACTCAAGTTTCTTGCTTTTTAGCTCTCTTCCAACTTTAGAGAACAAAATCTTTGTATGCTTGCCCAGCACATAGTCTTCATAGAAATCTAAATCTACTGACTTCAATCCTTGGAGCTTCCCCTTTAATTATAGGGATTTAAATTCCCTCTCGTTCATATGGCCAAACCTCCAGTGCCATAGATTAGCATCTATCTCTTCTATAGCTGTAATAGAATCATACACTTTATTGATCAAGAAAATTATACCTTCCATATTACCCCATGCAACAATGAGTGCACCCATGGTAACCTTCCACGAGTCTCTAGTGAAGCAAGTGTTGTAGCCCTCTCTTGCTAACTGACACACAGAAATCAAATTTATATTTAGACATGACACATGTCTCGCATCTCTTAGCTTCAAAACTACGCCGCTTGGTAACTGAACATCCACATCACCTTTGGCACTTATGTCATAAGCCTTGTCATATCCAAGATATACTTTATTCAGGTCACCCTTGGTGTAGTTCTTGATGGAACTCCTCGACAAAGTCGCATGAAAAGATGCGCCCGAGTCCACTACTCAGGACTCTGTGTTGACAAGTGAGAGGATTAATGCATCCTGATCCTCCTAAACTGAAACATTTACTGTCGGGTTCATCATTTTACCTCCACCACTTGGATTCTTCTGGGTAGGGAATTCTTTCTTGAATTGACTTTCCTTCCCACAGTTTTAGCAATCCGACTTTACTTTTCAGGGTCTTGATTTTTTTCATCGAGACATTAACCTATTTTTGTTGTATCCTTTCAGTAAGTCCTCTCTTGCTTTCAGCATTCAGTGCTGAGGTGGATGCCTCCCCATGGGATTTCTTTTGCACCTCCTCATTCAGCACAAGTCCGACAATATCATCGAATCTCAATGGTGCATTTCCTGATGAGTTACTGATAGCTATAACTAGCCCATCCTAATTGTCCGCCAATAAAGAGAGGAACAACAAAGCTCAAACCTCACCATCAAAATTGATGCCCATCGAACTTAACTATTTAGTCACTATGTTGAACTCATTGAGGTGTTCAAGTACTGAATAGCCATTCATCATTTTCATGTTGAATAATCTTTTTATCAAAAAAACTTAATAAAAAGTCTAGGGCTTCTCATACATTCTTATTAGGTCATCCATGAGATCTACAGTAGTTTTATCATTAATAATATTAAAATCAACGGAGGAAGACAATGATAATCAAATCAAACTAGTGCAGTTCTATCGAGAACTTTCTACTCTTCATCATTCATAAATGCAGGTTTTCTATCAGCTCCATTCAATGGAAGATATAACTTCTTCTGGTAAAGCAGATCCTCCATTTGCATTTTCTAGAACGCAAAGTTCATACTATTGAATTTATCTATCTAATGTTTCATCTTGTCGGCCATTGCTCCCACTCAAACAACAAACCCTAGGACAAACAAGGTAACCTCGCTCTGATACCATTTGTTGGTGGGAGCTAACTTTCAAGCACCGAGAACACTTTGCAGCAAAAGTGATTTGGTTAGCGCACTTGATTGAGAATTGGGGTTATGTTGACAGTTACCAAGCAAATTTGAAATCACAAAACTACAAGAAGTAGATCATAGCACATGCAAGCAAAGAAAACTTAGGCATACAAACATCCAAACACAGAAAAATTATGTGGAAAACCCAAGAATGGAAAAAACTATGAAGCCACCACACTAAATATCCACTAAGAATCTTAAAGAGTACAGAGTTATAAAGAACTTAACCCTTAATAGAAATCACACAAGCTCTTACTTTAATATGAAGAGGAGAGGATGTAGCCACTGCCAGATGTATCCTCTTGAACATGCAAGAGCTCTCTTGCACTACAGCTTCCTTATGTCTTCACCTTGGGATCTCCTCCTCACAGCAGCCAAAAGCCTCCAACTAAAATGCCAACGCAATTAGCTTTCTTAAGAAACTCCTCCACATGTTCCCTTAAGTACCCATCTCATTTTCAAACCCGAAAAGGTTCAAAATGCCACCCAAATTTCTTAGGGCATAACTTGAACTAGAGAAGAATTCCACCAGATTTTACAGCGCACCAAAGCACCTGGGATTCAAGTAGCTAGGCGCCAGGGTGCGCTGTAGTGCCATAGTCTCAATTTTCCTGTCGCTGCGGTGCATGGAAGGGCCCGTCTCTCAAGATGACTGTCGCTGGGGTGCGCAACAGCGCCCGCTTTTCAGAATGATTGCAGCTGGGGCGCAGAGTAGTGCCAATTTTTGTTGTGGGGGGCTATAGTGCCGGTTTAAATTGTGGTGCGCGATAACACCTGCTTCTCAGCCTGCTGACTGCTGAGGAGCTCGATAGTGCCTTCATCTTTGAAGAGGAAGCACCAAGGTGCGCTGTAGCGCCTATGCTGTTTCTGGACTTCACACTTTATTCTCAATCAACTTGGAACCTCCTAGAAGCTTACCAGAGCATCAATAGTATCTCCATGATGAAAAAAGGTCTCCACAACACAACATTTTTATCATACTGTTCCTCTTGCTAAAGTGAATACATAACTAGTCATTGATCATCTTTGATCCAAATCTCTAGTATAGTCATAATCCATGTATGCCACACATAAATCAGCTATTGAGGACTACCTATACAAAAGTAAATCGACATCAGTTGTACCATTCAAGTAATGAAATATCCCCATCACTACTTGCCAATTATCCTTTCACGGATTGTGAATATACTAGCTCATGACTCCAATAGCTTGATCCAAGTCTGGAATAGTGCTAACAATGGCATAGATCAAGCTTCAAACAGCACTAGCACAAGGCATTGAGTGCATTTCTTTCCTTTCAAAATCTATTTTTGGGCATATTTCTGCAGATAAGCAAAAGTGAGGTGCTAGAGGGTTACTCACAGACTTTGTAGAGTCATCAATTCTAAGCCTCCTCAGCACATTTTCCAAATGCCCCTTTTGGGTAAGCCAAATTTTCTCTGCCTTTCTGTTCTTACAGATTTACTTTCCCAATATCTTCTTTGCGTCTCCCAAGTTCTTCATTTCAAAGTTCATCGACAATTGTTATTTCATGTGATCCATCTTAGACTTATCTGAAGTTGCTACCAACATATCATCAACATACAAAAGTTGGTAAATTAAGTTACCTTGAGGCAACCTTTTGAAATACACGTAGTGATCAAACTGGCTTCTTTGGTACTCCTATTTCTGCATAAACTGATCAAACTTCTTGTACCATTGTCTTATTGATTACTTTATCCCATAAAAAATTTGTCCATTTTGCACATCGAGTTTCCTCTTTTTGGCTCCATATACTATGGGGCTGCACCATAAAGATCTCATCTTCTAGTTCTCCATGCAAAAATATTATTTTAACATCAAGGTGCTCAAGCAACAAATCAACCAGTGCTACCAAAGCTAAAAGTACTCGGATCGATAAGTGTTTGACAACTGGGGAGAATATGTCATAATAGTTGACCTGTTTCTTCTGAGCAAAACCCTTGGCCAACAGTCTAGCTTTGTAGCACACATCGACTTCTAAATATCCTTCTTCCTTCGCATACACTCACTTGCAATCAATATCCCTTCTTCCTGGAAACAGTTTCTCCAGCCTCCATTCCTCATTTTCATGAAGAGACCCAATCTCTTCATCCATCGCCTGATTCCATAAATTTGTTTCTAAACATGTCACAACTTTTTTGTAATGAGATGGAACATCATCCTCTTATACTGATAATACATATGTGACATAGTGTCTGAGTCAGACTGGCTATTGAGTTGCATTTCTTTTGGGTCTATCTCTCGCAAATGACTCCTGAACTGGAGTCTCATAATCAATATCAGTTTTTCTTCCACATCACCCATGTGGTATATATTTGTAGAAGTATCCTTGATGTGATGTGAAAACTTTTGTGGTAAAAAAGGGGTAGCATTAAACCACACTCTCTACCTACTTAAAAGAGTCTTTTTATTATCCTCCACCTGATGAGAACTCCAGTCTTAAGAAAAATTCTTCATCAAAAGTGACATTTCTGCCCACCATGATCTTCTTATTAACTAGATCAAACAATTTGTAGCCCTTCACTCTGCATCAAAAGCCCACATAAATTTCCTTCCTTGCTCACGGTTCTAGCTTGTCTCTTATGACATGATAGCAAGTTTGGTTGCCAAAAAACTTCAGTTGATCATAATCTGTAGCAGGATGTCCCAACCACAACTCTATAGGAGTTTTCTTGTTAAGTGATGTAGATGGCAGACGATTCACCTATTAGCATAGATTAGGGCCTCTGCCAAATAGGCTCTCTCCAACCCAACCCATCATTAGACAACATACATAATACTTTTTCCACCATGGTACAATTCATGCATTCTGCTACCATTTTTGTTGCTATATTTTTCTCATTGTGAAGGGGTGTTCACTCCCTGAATTCTGGCATTATCTTATAAAAAAATCAAAAGTATATTCTTCACCATTATCCGACCGAATCATCTTGATTCTCTTGCTCGTTTGGTTTTCAACCATCTTCTTCTAATTTATGAAAACCTCCAGTAAGTTTGCTTTTCTCTTCAATGTGTACACCCATACAAATTTGGAGTAATCATCTATGAAAGAAACAAATATACATGACCACCAAATGATGCAGTTTCTGTTAGTCCCCAAACATCAATCTGTATATACTCAAGTATATCCTTGGTGTTGTGGAGGTCAATACCAAAGGGTTTGAATGTTTTTTTGCCAAATATATAATATTCACAAAATTCTAATTTGCAAGAAGTTATACCTTTATTAAGTCTACCTCTCTCTAATTCTCTCAGTGAAGTCTCTACTGCATGTGCTAGCCTTAGATACCATAATCTCATGGGATTTTCAAAATCTTTAGTTACATCTACTAAACCTATCACTGTACTTCCCTTGCTGATCTTCAAAACCACTTCATCAATCACTACCTTAAATCCCTTGGTGTGGGGCCCCGTACTTTCCCGCGATAACACTAATACTGATATTAGCAAAATCGCAGGGAGTACGGTGTTCTAGCTGTGGAAAATCCCCAACTGAAGTAAAGTTAGGTAGGACCCAACTTGCCTTAAGCCAAGGACTTGTGACCTGGAACTGTGAACATACATCAATACGAATCAAAGCAGCGGAAGCAAGAAACAGTATAATATAACATTCACATCACAACATAGTATAAGAGAGTAATAGAAACAGTAACTTAGATCAAATGCAAAAAGGTAAATACATCCAGAGTTTAATTATTATAAACTGAATTAAATAAAAGTAAGGATCTCTCAAAACCTCATTACAAAAAAGAAAATCTAACTAAATAGTAGTAGGAGGATCCTCCTCCTGCACCGGCTCCTCTCCTGTAGCACTGCCTACGAACAGCTCCAAATATGACATTTGTTGGTATCACAAATGCCAGGGCCCCAGTCAACAAAAGAAAAAGGTTACAGTTAGATAAATGTCTAAGTACATTTTAAGCTATTTAAGAGAACTGAATGTTTAAATATATCACATTAACTATTTAAGCATGCAAGCAATATAGGGTGCATCAGGCTACAAGAAGGAGGGATAGCTATAAATTATTCATTTATAACTAATCAACAAGTATATAAGGTGACATACAAAGTAGCAACTAAATAAGATGAGGCTAAAAGCAAAAGCAACTACAACTACTGAAATAAATCTAATCTTAACAAGCTCATGATCACATGGATACATATTGAGTATATAAAGAATACAAGTGCTGAAATAAACTTATGATTCTAACATCCTAAACATACAAATAATTAATAACTAACCAATAAGAGCATTTATATAAGTATGCAGATTAATATGTAAAAGGTCACTGAGGCATGTGGTAAAAGTAAGCTAAGTACATGAATGAGCAAAAAGTACAGCCACTAAAACATGTGGCAAAGTAAGCCAAGCATTAAAATAAGGCCACTGAAGCATATGGCAAAGCAAAATAAATAATAAAAACTAAACTGAAGTAGAAGTAAGCCTAAGACATAGTACTGCTATAACAGAAATAGGCCATACGGAACCTCTGAATTGAAAGTTCAACATGTATCCATCCTAGGCATCCGCAGAGCTAGGTCCGAGTTGAACTTATAGAATAAGACATGTATCCATCCTAGGCATCCGCAGAGCTAGGTTCGAGTCTATTCTATAACAAAATTAGAACTGAAGAGGCAGACTAAGCTAGGACATACTCTACTAACTGAAAGCACTGAAAGAATTGAATGAATGCTATGCTTTTTTAATATTAACTTAGGATGTATCTTTCATATCATAAGTTTAACTATTTTATTCAAGGAATAAGGCTCAATGTGTAGAGCAATCAAAGTCAAAGTAAGCAAGAGACTCAATCTAGACTTATGTGATATCTGTTATTGTCTACTTTTATCCAACTAACTATTCTGAGATGATACAAGCTTATGATCTCCAATATCCAGCTATCGAGTATAATCCCAAGTTCACAACCTTAATGTTAATATTAGAACTTAACAAGTTCTAATTCATAATCATATGATGACTATAAAGATTCAAAGTAAATAAATCAACAACTTAATTGCTATTATTTTCCTCTCTTAACCCAAATATTGATTAAGTGAATCAAGATTAAGGATTCTGGATCCAAACTCCACTTTGGTATTCAAATCCTGAATCCATGGTAATATCCTACTAAGGTTCTATGGTTCACACTCAACCATAATTTAAAGGTGTAGAATCTTATAAGTTGAAGGATTTAGAAACTATGATCTTAGTCAAAGGTCATTCTAATATTATAAATTAAAATTATCAATTAAAAACTAAGAATCTAAGATCTATATTCAATATTTAGGATAATTACATTATTTTATAGACTGAATTAGTCCTACACCCACACGGAGGGTTTCAAAAGAATTAAACAGTTAATCAAGTAAGGAATTCCAAATGAAGGTAATTCAATTCAATTGAATGATCTAAAAGCTAAGATCTAAGATCTATATTCAATCTTTAGGATAATTACATTATTCTATAGATTGAATTAATCCTACACCCACATGGAGGGTTTCAAAAGGATTAAATAGTTAATCAAGTAAGGAATTCCAAATGAAGGTGATTCAATTTAATTGAATGATCTAAAGGCTAAGATCTTAAATCTAAGATCTAGTGTTTGATCACTGTAAATCTTAAGCCAAAACTAGACTTTGGAGTTTTACAAGAATATTTTTTTTAGGATTCAAGCTTATGGATTAGCTTACTTGAGCTATTAGACTAGGGGTCTAGCACTTAAAGATAATTAGGCTTAACTCTTAAGAAAGAGGGTTTTAAGGACACTTAAGTTCTTAAGATCTTAATAAGACTAACTTAAGATTTCTTCATTTAATATCAATATTATTAACATAAGATTTCAAAAAAGTGCTAATAATCTAACTAGAGATATTTTATTAAAACTTTCAAGGTTTAAGGGGTGCTTAAACATATTTTGGTCAAAATAACCAAAATACCATTCTTAAGGCTAAAATAGTATTTTAGGATTTAATTATCCAAATTGATTCAAATCTATTTTAATGAGCTTCATATTGATTAATGAAGTGGAATAAACACTCATCTTAAGGTTTGAATATTTAATTTAGCTTAATTAGAATTAATCTCAATTTTAGGCCAATTAAGGTGATTAAAGAAATTAGGGCATCCTAGAGTGATCCATTTACATTTATAGGCTCTACTATCCTTAATAAGGCATTAGGAACTTAGTTCACTAAAATCAGAGGTTAAATTAAGGCTTAATTTACTAATCTTATTTAAGGATAATTAAGGAGTGATTAACAATATTAAAGATCTTAAATTCCTTTTAATGGTATACATAAGTTTTTTATGGTCTCATAAGCAATCAGAGACCTTAATTAACATTTTTAGATACTTAATAAATTTAATATAATTTAAAAACAAACAGAGAAAGATTAGATAATTATTTAAAATCTAACCATTGGATTATTGATTTTATTATATATTATTGTTCTTACATTTTTTTGATTAAAATAGTATATTGGATCATACTATTTGGATAAGTATTGCTAAAGTTATTTAAATAATTTATTATGTATTTTTATTTAAATTGAAACCATAGAGAATCATTTATATTAATAATTCTGCCATTTAATAGAAGTATATAATTCCTTAATTCCTAAATTAAGCGGCAGCCCGAATTAACAACCACGCAGGTCGGGGCCTGACCCAGCCCACTACTGTGGATCGTCTTTGCGAATAGCTACCGATGCAAGGATCCTTAGGGCTAACTCCCAACGCTAAATTCTTCGCACTCAGACCACGCCGCGCCAGGATCTCGACGGCTACACCTTCCATGGCCCAAGACGTGTCGAATGGACCACGAACCCCCATCTGGGTTGCGCCGGATCGCCGGGGTGCTTCTCGATCGAGACTGCCTCCCAGGCGGACCTGTGAGGAGTGAATTCTACTCACGGAGCCAATGATAGATGCTATAAGCTAGGACTACACGTTTAAGGACCTAAAGGAACTTGAATGTATAGCTCGATTAGCCTCGAGAGTGGTGTGATCACTAGGGTGCTAATCGCTGCATTGCTAGATCCGAGCTCGCGCCGAGTCGATCAAACTAGTCGAATCGATCGATCAGGTCGAGCCTAGTGTTTACCACCAGTTTGTAATCACTCTGAAAGGGATTGGGACTCTTGATAAGGGCAGACTGCTAGTGCTTTTCTAGATGACAATCACGCCATCTAGTTCACTGCCAATCCTTCCCAGTACTTCAGTAGGCATGCCTGACACTGGGGTATGATCTTATCACAGCACCTAGAGTTTAATTGAGGGGGAGTCAAGCCAAAACCAGATTGACGAAAGAAGTGACAGAGGCTGTACTTGGAGCTTTAGTACTAGAGGTACTGAAGAGATGCTAGAACTTCTAGGAGAGTCATCGCAGCCTTCCAGGGGGTTTGAACACCAGACTGACCCTCTATCAGCAGTGCACAATAAGGAATTCCAATGAGAGGCTTCGATTAGCAGCTAGGCTTAGCAGGCATGGCAGGAGCTCCAATGCTTAAATGCTAGGGAAGATAGTGAGCAAAAGCTTTACAGAAAGGGCTACTGAGGTTATTTATAGCCAGGGAAGGGCTAGGGTGGATGACATAGTTGGGAACCATGCTGCAGGTTCGGGATGAGATGTCTCCATAGTCCACCCCAAATGGGATTAACCTCAGCCTCAGGGTTGCCTGGTGTAACAACCGAAGTTGTTACCTTAGTCAATTAGGACTAATCTTAGTCTTAAGGCTAATTATAAGTGCTATTTAGGTCAATTGGAGTCAACCTATAAGACCTAGTCAAAATTATGAGTCAAATGGATCAAATCATAATTTATAAAAAATCCAAAAACCATAAAATTTGGCCTATTTAAAATGATCTCAAATCAAAAAATGGACCTCACCATTACCATCATTGCCCCCAAATTAGCTAGGGGTGATGTTTTCGTGTCAATCGAGAGTCGTCGAAATTTCGACGAATATTTTAATAATATTTAAATACCCCGCAAATCGAGAAAATAAAATACTCATCGGATCAAAAATCCAACCTCCCCGTTGCATTTTTCACCCCTCAATTAGCTCGGGGTGAATATTTGGAATTTTTCTGGAATAAATTTAATTAATTAAATAAAATAAGGATTTTATTAAATTAAATAATTTATATATATAATAATTTAATTTATTAATTGATGGCGCCGTCCGCTTAACAGCGCACGCCGTCAGCTTCAACCAACACCGTCTCCTTCCTCCATCTCCTCGATCGCGCGATCCAGACCGTTCGATCGCGCGATCCGGGCCGTCCGATCGGGACGATCGCCCGGTATCGCGCGTTCGTCCCTCGTCTTCTCCGCCGAATGCACACGCGGCCTCCCGCCGCTGGTCGGGCCTATCCCTCGGCCCCAAGGCCTCAACACCTCCGTCGGGAAACCATTAAGGCCCCCACGCGAGCTCGGGACTGATGTTGGCGCATTTGGAGCTCAAATCCGGACCTCTACAAACCTAATCACTCGACAGCCATTCCTCCGAGGTACCCTCGATCCCCCTCAATTCCTCAATTAAATGCATACTTTCCATTTCAAAATCCTAATCCGTCGGCTTGATCAACCTTAGGTCGAGTCCGATCGTCCGTAGCCGGTCCCGATCGACCGGAATTAGGGACGTGTAAACAGTAGAAACCGTTAGGACTTATGCCCCGTAACCCTAGGACCTAGGGTTGACCCTAGCCGCCGCCTCCGGCCACCTCCGACGTGGGTCCGCCCGCCGATGTGTAGACCTCGACGAGGGCTACCGTCGGCCGTGCTGGCCGAGGCGGCCCGGCACCGGGAGGGCCGGCAAAAGTCGTGCCCTAGCCCTACGCCCTCGGGATGCTCCGCGGAAGGAGGAGGAGACCGGGTCGGGTCAGGTCGACCCGAGCCCAACCCGATAGCATTGGGTCCGGGTAAGCCCAGGTGGGGCCCGCATTGCCACGTGGCGCCCTCTGGGCGCTACACGTCGCAGCGTGGGCCCACCGCCAGAAGCCGCAACCTTTCGGCTTTTCTATGGGGCCCACAATGCCACGTGGCACCCTTCGGGTGCTGCCACGGGTTATGTGGGGCCCACCGCCATGAACCCGCGACGATTCAACTTCTGTCGCGGGACCCACAGTGTCACGTGGCATCCTCAGGAGGTGACACGTGGCAGCCATGGGCCCACATGCGCTGCAACGCCCAATCGGGTGCTGCCACGTGGCAAAGTGGGACCCACTGCCCCGTTCACGTGTCATATGTGGAACCCACCACTGCTCCCGTGGCCAATCACATGTCGCCACGTGGCTGCCGGCCCACTGTCAGCTTAGACAGTAATTAAATTAATTAATTATTATTTAATGATAATTAATTAATTATTAATTATAGTTAGTGGCTAATTAATTGTAATTAATAGTTAATAACTTTTGAACAGTAAAATCAGATAATTAATTATTATTAATATTAATTGCTAAATTAACTTAATTAAAGAATTATTAATTAATTTAATCAAAGAGTAATTAAATTTTAATCCTAATTGAACAGTAATAATAATAGTATTATATTTAAAATAATTAAATAAGTAGATTAACAATTAATATTAATTAATTACAAATTAATTAATTAATTATTAAATATAGAAAATATAATTTGAATTTTAGAAATAAATAGTAAATTAATACAAATTGAATAAATAAATAGTAAAATAATACAAATTGTATTTTTGAATAGTAAAACTTACAAGTTTGATAATTTTTTATAGGATAATTCAAACATAGCCAATATAAGTCTCATTTTACTCAAAAAAACAAAATGGATCAAATGGTGTAATGCAAAAATTAATTTCGGGGTACGCATAACGAAGTAGCATTTTATGACCTATTTAAGACCCCATAACTTTTGACCTGGTTGACCAAACATAGTCAATATGAGTCTTAAAATACTCAGGAGAATGACCCCATCACTGTAGTAGTATTAGTCTTCCCATTTTGACATCCGGACAAAAAGTCAACCCTAGATCTCATAGTTGACATTAGGAAAAATTGACCAAAATGCTCTTAGGATTCAAATGCCATAACTTGGTCAAATCAACTCCAAATTCAAAAATTCAAGATACTAACTAGTTTAGACTTTTAAGGTTATTAGTAAACTGAAATAATATTTAGGATCTGAGCCCTAAAAATTTAGAAAATGACTAAAATACCCCTAACCTTAGTTAGGTCATAACTTGACCATTTGAGGTCCAAATTGGGTTTACTTCTTATCAACATACTCAGTATATTATAAGAAAGCTATAAAAACTAAGTTTGCTAAAATTGGACTTCAAACAAAAAAGTTTGATTTTTGTCACCGTTGACCGACCCAAAATTACCAAATCGCCCGTCCAACTTAAAACATCAATAACTTAGTCAATTGAACTCAAAATCTAGTATTCTTAGACTCTATGGAATCCTTGAATAGTAACCTATAATAAACTGCATAAAAAGTTGGTTTTATTAGAGTGAAAGTTACTAAAATACTCTTAAGTCAAAAACCTTAGTTTGAACATGTAGAACCTGTTTCTTGTTCAAATTGGATGTACTGATTGTCTATCTTCAAGTTATATAGTAACGAATCATTTGAAACTAAGAAAATTTAGTTTGGACCATTAAATTAAAAGTTGACTTTTTAGACTCTAAAGTAGGGGCAAAATAGTCATTTTACATAGAACTTAGGTTAAGTGCCCTTAACCTTTAATTAGTCTTTTAAAACACTAAAACAAATAATTAAACTATATTAGAATCATTTAAGTGAGTAAAAATAGTATCTAGATCAAGAACTGTGAAATCCTTAAAAATCCTTCTACGTCTTTTTCTTAGGACATTACACCTCACATAAGGACCATTCTTAAGATTAGGATTAGATCATAGGTTAGAGTTCATTCATTGGGTAAATGAGTTACTCAATGAATGAAATCTGGGTTTTATTAGTTTCTAGAATTTTACAACTTATTTTGATTATTTTATTTTTTAACTTTAGATTTAAGATAAGAGATTTATCCTATAAAGTTTGATTACTTAATAGTATTTGCCTTAATTAGTAGATCACTATTAGAATAAAACATATAACTTAGGTCTTATCCTTTTGGATTATGTGATTAAGCCCAATTCTCATGGTATTTAATCCATAGTCTATAGCTTAGAAGATATTGATCAGATCTTAGATAGAACATCTAAATTCACAAAATTAGGTTGTATGATTTATTGATATAACTCATAGTCATCATCTGATTGAACTAGATTAGAACCTGATCAGTTCTAATACTTTTTAACTTATAAGGATGAATTTCTAAGTTACACTTGATAGTAGAAAAATAGTAATCTTGAACTTATGTAACTTGGAATAGTTAGAATAGTTAATTAGAAAATAAATGATATCACCATATTAGTAGAGTCCCTTGCTTACTTGATTTATTTTGTTGCTATGCAATTCCTTGATGTTGAGCCATTTTCCTTAGATATGGCATATAAGAAAATATTGTTGCATGAAAATGAAAACTTAGAAAATTAGGAAAACATTTGCATTTGGGTCCAGTTTATGGTGGATTATGGTGCACATTTACTCCAATGGACAGGAGTAAGGTGAGATCAGGATACTCAACACTACTCATTGAGGAGAGTGTGTTAGGCTTGGGACCCATCTAGTCTTGCAAACGTGCTTGACTCCTCATTTATTTCTGAAATTTTTCACAGAAATAAAAGTAAAATAATTAAAAGATGTTCCATAGTATTATCTGTCTCTTTAGTTACATAATATTATTGAGATATTTTGCCCTAGCCCAGAAAGGCTATGGGGATGGATGGATATGTATATGTTGGCCCTAGCCCAGAAAGGCTATGGGAATGGATATATATATATGGGCCAGATTGGCCAATTGTTCTGATATGGCAGTTAGTACACAGAGATTTATATACATTGTTGATATTTGGCTTACTTTTTAGTATTTTTATTCAGTCAGCTATTCCTTTATTCAGCTCAAATATATATTAGGATGTTAAAATTTTGTTGTTATTATATGTGTCACTGTTGAGTTTACTTATTTAACTTGTATATTTCTTTTGATCACCAACATATTTAGGATGTAGTATTTTCTTTCAGCACTTGTGTGTAGTCATCTATATATGCATACCCTGTTTAGCTTATGTTTGAGGCATATCTAAGGCTCCCTTTTGCTTAAGTTATAAGTGATTGTATATTACTTTTTCCTTTCTTTTTGTAATGTTAGTTGCTCCTTTATTTGCTATAGTCGTTGCTTAGAAATTGTTAAATGGTGATGTTATAAACACATAAAACATATCAGCCTAAAATATACTTAGACAATTGTCTAACACAAGATTTTTTTCTTTTTTTGGCTGGGGTCCTACATTGTGTAACCGACAATGGCAGATCATCTTCAGTTAGATGATCAGGAGCTAGGTGTGGAGCCTTATCCAGAGGAGGAGCCTTTGGAAGAAGAAGCTGCTTAGATTTTATGTGAGGATGAGAGTCTTTACATTTTCTTATTACTTAAACTTTAAATTGATGCAATAATAATATAGGTACCTTATGACTGTGTGTTTGGATTATTATATGCTTTTATTCTGAGTCATATTTCATTATATTGTGATGTTTGGATGTCTCTCATTTTTAATTCACTTCGGCACTCTATATATTTTTATTAGATAGTGACTGATATTTTTGATTATGTGCTTACTCCTTCCCTTATTAGGTGGATTGAGGTTTTCATCCTAATCCAATGATAAGTGAAGGGTTAGCCAGAGTGACACACCACCCCTTAGTTTAATCCAGTGGATTAAGGGGTGGGGGGCCACACCTGGTGTAACAACCCTAGTTGTTATCATAGCTAAACTTAGATTAATTAAGCTAATCCAAGCTTTCATTTTGATTCTATTAGATTCAATGGGTTATTTAAACAAAACACTAGAAGTTTGGAATCAATCGAAGCTAAAATGGGAAATTTGGTATTTTGGACTATTTGTAAGCCCTGAAAAATACCTAAATTAAATTGATCTCCAAACCCAAATCTGATTTCATTTTTGAATTCACCACCCCCAAATTAGCTAAGGGTGAAATTTTGGGAATTTTTGGAGGTCATTTAGGCACCTTTTGGATTTAATTTAAACTGGTTCAATTACAATTTAGGGTTTTAAATAATTCTTAATTACAAATTTATCCTCTTCCAATGGTCGGCCGGTTCCCAAACCACGGGCGCCATTTGGACCGTCCATTCTACGGATTTAATCCAACGGCCCACGCCTTCGATTGGATCTGTCTCATCTCGAACGTTCCGCGGTTCTGAGATCTTGATCCGACGACATCTAGGTCTCCGTCTTAAGTATCCCCGATTGCCCGTTCGATCCTCAGATCTAATCCGACGGTCGATCCAGCCTCCTCACGCTGACGTTAGATGTCGGGAGATCAGAGCCATTCCACGATAATCAGCGATCCATCAGACGGCCCTGGCAACCCCTGCGACTGTGGATCGTCTTCCTCCCCAGCCAAATTTCCCGTACAGCCACGTCCTCCAATCGGTCTGCCACTCCCGTGCCTCATCAGAAAGACCGTTGCGACCTTGCCCTAGCCTCCCTAGCACTCCCAGCCAAGCTTGAGGCCCGATCCACACCAATTCTGGAAATTGAGGGAGCACCCTCAGGCTGAGCCTAATCCATGGCTCCAGACCTCGGCAGTCACCCTGGACCTCCATGGAGCCTATAAATACCCTCGAGACTTCACAGTGAGTCCCTTTGCTCACTGTGAATCCCCATTTGCCTAGCTTAAGGTCTGCTGGAGCTCTCGTCATCTCGGTGAATTCCCGGCATTTTTTAGAGCTTAGGACCGCTGATAGAGGGCCCGTCTGGAGTTCAGACCCCCTGTGAACCTTCATCTATCGTCCAGGAAGCTCGAAGGCACTCCAATTCCCTTGGCCGAGCTTGCGACCTTGACTTTAGGTACAGCCTTCCGCCCTTGATTCCTTCGATTCAATTCTTCGTTCTGTCCTCGCATTGAGCCTCTGGATGTCGTCTAGATCACCTTAGCCACATAGGGAACCCATAGTAATTGTCGCCTGGGGATAAGCTAGCTTGAATTGATCGTATCGATCGATTGAGCTAGCGGCCGAGCCATGGCTGAGTCCGAGTAAGGACCCAGCGATCGGCTGCACCCCAGGTTATGAAATAATGGGGGTTCGACTCGCCTCCACTCCCTAAAGGTGTAGGCATTGAGCCCCGATTGATTGGTGGAGTAGGTGAGGAGAATTATCTCCTCACAGCAAACCCTAAATCTCTATAAAGAGGCGCCTCGGTCGAGTAGCACCCTGACGATCGGGTGCATCCCTGATGGGGGTTCTTAGTCCAATCGATGCGTCTCGACTTCAGGAACGCGTAAGGATAGAGTTGAGACGCCGCCGCCGTCTGGATCCCGAGAATTTCCGCGCTGAAATTTGTCTGGGACGGACCCGTCAAGAGGTAGGAGACGAAGTCCGGGTCGGGCTGACCCTGACCCGTGCCTTTTGATTTCAGGCCGCGGCTATTAATGAATTATAAAATGACATTTTTAATGGTTATTAATTAAATAAATCAATCCCTATAGTTTTAATTTAAATAAAAATATAGATTAAATTAATTGAATAACTTTAGCTATACTAATCCAAATAGTATAATCCAATATACCATTTGAATCAGAATAATACAAGGAATCTAAATATAAAATAAAATCACAGATCTAATGGTTGGATTTAAAATAATTGATTAAACCTTTTTTGTTTATAATTAAATCATAATAAATTCAGTAAATGTTCAAATTAGTTGATTAAGGGCTCTGATTGCTCCGTAAACCCTAAAGAATAATTGTAGACCCTTAAAACTAATTTTGGATAATATATTCTCTTAATCACTCCTTAATCACCCTAATTAAGGATTAGTAAATTAAACCCTAAATTAGTCTCTAATTTTGAGTAGTTTAGTTCTTAATTCCATCTTAAGCCTATTAGAACCTAAGTGTAAGGTTGGATTGTCCTAAGAATGCCTAAATTTACTAATTACCCTAATGACTTAAATAAGTGATTAGTACTAATTAGCCTAATTAAGTTGTTAAAACCTAAGTTAAGTATGTTTCCCAGTTCATTAATCAATATAAAACATATTAAATCAGATTAGAAGTAATTTGGATAATTAAAACCTAAAATCCCATATTTAGCCTTAAGAGGGATATTTTGGTCATTTTGACCAAAATATGCTTAAATGCCCCGTCAACCTTGAAAAATTTAGTAAGTTACCCTTAGATAGATTATAAATGTTTTGCTGGACTCTTAGACTAATAATGTTGATCATGTGGAAGTTTATTTAAGAAATCTTCAATTAGCCATAAATTAAGACACTTAGACCTTAAGTGATCCTAAGGAAGTCACTTAGCCCTAATGGAATCTAATAATTTTATATGTTAAATTTCAGTTTAATAAGCTCAACTAAGTTAGCTTATGAGCTTAAAATTCTAAAAAGAAACACATTTAGGAAATCCTAAGTTAGAAAATTAGTTAAGTCTAAAGTGATCAAATCTTAGATCCTAGACTTTAAATCATCTACTTAAATTAAACTATCTCCAATTGAATTTCTTTAAATAATTTATTGTTTAATCTTTTGAAGCCTTCCATATGGGTATAGGATGATTCAATCTATAAGATAATATAATTATCTTAAAGATTGAATATAGATCTTAAATTCTCAAGTTCTTAACTGATTATTTTATCTTATAATCAATAGAATAACCCTTCACTAAGTTTGTAGTTCTTGGATCTTTCAGCTTATAAGATTCTATATCCTTAACTTAGGGATAGAGTGTGAACCCTAGATCCTAGTCAGGATACCACCTTGGATTTAGGATTTGAATATCAAAGTAGGGTTTAAGTCGAAAATCCTTAAATCTTGATTTACTTAATCAAGATTTGGGTAAGAGAGTAAAAAGATTAACAAAATAGGTTGTTGATTTATTTACTTAAACCTCATAGTCATCACATAATTTTGGATTAGAACTTGTTAAGTTCTAATATTAACTATAAGGACGTAAATCTGAGATTCTACTCGATAGCTGGATATTGGAGATCCTAAGCTTGTACCTTCTTAGAGTAGTCAGATTAGGAAATTAGATAACAACAAATATCACATAAGTCTAGATTGAGTCTCTTTCTTATTTTGACTAGATTTGCTTTGCACACCTTGGATATTGAGCCTTATCCCTGGAGCATAATAAGAGAACTTAGGATATGGATGATACATCGTAAGTTAGTAATTGAATTGCATATCATTCAGTTCTTGCCTTGCTTGCAGTTGATAGAATATGTCCTAGCATAGTCTGCCTCTTCAGTAATAGCATTGTGTAGAACTGACCCAGGCCTAGAGGATTGGGATGGCATATTGGCTGGGTATTGATTGATATTTCAGTATTGGGGGCCCTGGATGGCCTATTGGCTAGTATGACAGTACTATATCTTAGGCTTATTGCTACTTTAGCTGGATTGTTCAGTATTATTTTTTGTTTTGCTTTGCCACATGCTTTAGTGGCTTTACTTTCAGTACTTGCTCATTTCACCACATGTCTCAGTGGCTTTGCATTATATTACTTGCCTTACTTTTGCCACATATCTTAGTGGCTTTACATTTCATAAATTGCTTAACTTTTACCACATGTCTTAGTGGCCATTTTCTTTTCTTTTGTATCAATTAGCATATTGTATGTATACTCTTATGGCTTACTTATGTACATTGGCATGCTTAGGATGCTAAAATTGTATGTTTATTTCAGTTTTTGTATCCTTTATATACTCAGCGTGTGTTAATATGATCATAAGCATGTTAAGTTTAGAATTTGTATTATAATCGCTATTAATTTTAGCTTTAGCATCACCTTTTCTATTTGGTATTGTATGTTACTTTTCATATTAATTGTTGGCTATAAATGGATAGCTTATAGTTACCTATTTCTTGCATAGCTTGTCGCACCCATTTTTGCTCGCATGTTTAGATAATTTAAATGTGATATTTTTAAAATAATCAGTTCATTAAAATAACATAAAATATACTTAGATAATTGTCTAACTGTAACCTTTTTGTTTTGTTGGCTGGGGCCCTGGCATTTGTGACACCGACAAATGTCAGATTCAGACTTGTTCGTGGGCAGTGCTGCAGGAGAGGAGCCCGTTCAGGAGGAGGACCTTGCTGTTGCAGTTTATATAGATTCTATAATTATTTTTAGTGAGATTGAGAGACCTTTGTATTTTCTTTTAAAATTTAGTTTGTAATAATTAATTCTGGATGTATTTCGTCTCTGTATTGTGATGAGTTACTATATTGTCTTCTTTCCTGTCTACTATATTGTGCTTGTGGATATTACTACTCGCCTATTGCTTCCGCCACTTTGATATCTGTATGTATATTGATGAATGGTATAGTTTTCTGGTGACAAGTTCTTGGGTTAAGGCAAGTTGGGTTTTCACCTGATTTTACTTAAGCTGAGGATTTGCCACAGTTGGAGCACAATACTTCCTATTGTCAGTATGGGGGCCCCACAGTTGATATTAGAGAACACCATAAGGTGTCAGAATGGGATCCATGATTCTTTTCTACATAATGGACCGTTCTTCTGCAACACAAACATCGATATATATAAGTAACATCCATAGCATAGTAGTATCAGTAACTCTATGTAAAATGTAGAAGGAGAATACTCCCATCCTAATAATTTAATCATCTCGAGTCTAACAAAGACTTAATAAAATTCTGGAGAGTCTGATATAGACTATTATCTGCACGCTTTCAAGATAGCTTGGAACTATAGTTTCAAGTGGAGGCATGAAAGCAACTGGCAGATTGAAGGAGTTTCAGAAAAAAGGACCTTGGTCCTGGATAAGTTTCTACAGCAAGCAGTATACCGAGGGCTCAACTTTCCCATATACGCAAGGCAGTGGTTGAGCCGAGTGGAGTCCATTTTGATACACATAGAGTGTCCCGAGTCACTTTATGTAGATATTGTGACAGATCTGATGTTGGATTACGCTGGAGTCTGGTGGTATGACACTATTACGAGGCTCGAGAAGAAGCGTAAGAGTAAATGCCAGGAAATAACTTTTGAGGACTTTTGTATAGCCTTTAAAATAGAATACATTGATAATGTCTGAGTGCTAGTTAGGATAATTATCATCTTATTCTCAAAATAACCCTAGTAGAATTATAGTTTCGACATTGTAATCCTTTATTTCTATAATTAATGAAAGATTTTTGATCCTTAGAGTAAATTCTGAGTTTGGTTTTGCAATTATTTAATTAGAATGGATTCCTGATCACCACCTACCGTTACTCCTATCAAGAACATTGTTGCCTCTAGTAGTTCTAACGATGAGGTGGCTCATCTGCGAGCCATGGTGGCAACTCTGTTAAAAAATCAATCTCAACAAGCGATCATCGTACAAAAATCACTAAATAATCGTGCAACTCTAGTCATTGTTGCTGCCCCAATAGTTCATGCTCCACCAACTGCTTCTTCTTCACATCACTCGGCATATAATCTGCTTCATAACTTCATGAGGTTAAGACCTCCAATCTTTGGTGGGAATCTGTCGCCAATGGATACAGTCGACTGGCTGAAGGCTGTGGAAAAGATCTGATTAGTTTGAAGATCCCGAACTCTGAAGCCGTCTGTCTCACCACCCATCTGTTCCATGCCGAGGTAGAATATTGGTGGGAGGAAGTCAGGAACACCCGGTTCGTCAATTATGAACTAGACGACATTTTCTGGGATGCATTTGTTGAAGCCTTCAAGGCTGAATTTATTTTCCCATCTGCACAAAACATTATCACTGACATGATCATAAGGTTGACCCAAGGGAGTCGTTCAGTCGCTGAATACAAAAGGGAGTTTTGTAGATTGATCCACTTTGCGCCAGAAGTCACTCAATCTGAATCAGCTAAGTGCCACCGCTTTCTTTGTGGACTTCGAGATTTGCTGAAGAATTAGATAGTACCACTCTGCTTAACTAGCTTCTTCAAGTTAGTGGAAACAGCTAAAGCAATTGAGCATCGCCAATCTAAGGATAATCTCAAGCGATGGGCACAAATGACTCAGATCCCACAGGAAACCTTCAAGAGGCACAGGACTAATTCTGCAAAGGTCTATCAACTAGAAGCTGAACCAACCTTAGAACCTGTTCAAAGCTGCAATATGCCACAACCATACGGCAAGTGTTACCACACTGGCCAAAGGTGTTTCAATTGTGGGCGTACAGGCCATAGGTTCTACCAGTGTGACCACATGGAAATAGTAGATGGGCTTCCAATGAAGCCCTACCAGAAGAAGCAAGTGTTCAGAGCAACTCCGTTAAACTAGAGAGAACCAAATCTGGCTATAATGCCAGCACCTGCTTCTGAAGTTGCTCACACGCAACCACCAGCTTCAAATTCTCAGAACTATCTAAGAAGGCAGACTAACAATTGTCATGCTGGTCCTGCACGAGTATATGCCTTAACTCCTATTGAAGTTGCAGAAGATAACAATGTGATTTTAGGTACACATCTCTGAACTTTTCCTTTGATAATTGCATTACTCTCACTTCTTTCAAGTCATTAATGCAATTCATATGAATTAGGCACACTTTATTTCAACAACCAACCTTGTAATATATTATTCGACACTGGTGCTAGTCACTCGTTTATCTCGAAACTATTTGCCAATAACCTTAAACTTCACACATGCAACTTAGCACAAAAATTGAGTGTTGGACTTCTAGCTGGAACCCAACTAAGTGCCCATAAATTTTGTAATATCAAAGTTCCGATAAACGATCAAGAATTCCATGCCAAACTAATCATCCTGCCAATAGCAAACTTTGATATCATCCTTGGGATGAATTGGCTCAGTGACAGTAATGCCGTGATAAACGGTCATAAAAAGAAAGGCACTCTCCATTCCCAGGGCATGCCTGAAACATTTGTAAGAAAAACCAGCACACAGTTATCCATAATAAACTCCATTAAAGCTAAACAGTTGATTGTTAAGGGTTGTAATGCTCACCTAGTTACCATGATGGGCGAGACAAAAGAGAGTATCTCTCTTTCTGATTGTAAGGTAGTCAAAGAATTTGCCGATGTGTTCCCAGAAGATTTGCCTGGTGTACCTCTTTTCAGAGAAGTAGAATTCTCTATTGAATTGATTCCTAGTACCCAGCCGATATCCAAAGCACCTTATAGAATGGCACTTAAGGAGCTTCAAGAGCTCAACGAGCAATTACAAGAGCTCTTGAATAAAAGCTTCATCAGGCCAAGTATGTCTCCTTGGGGAGCACCAATTATATTTGTGAAAAAGAAGGATGGATCTATGCGTATGTGTATAGATTATCGTGAACTAAATAAAGTCACTGTAAAGAATAAATACATATTGCCCAGAATTGATGATTTGTTCGACCAGTTATTCGGAGCCGTTATATTTTCCAAGATCGATTTAAGGTCTGGATACCATCAACTGCGAGTAAAAGAAGACGATGTAGGGAAGACTGCTTTCCGTACTTGTTATGGCCACTTTGAGTTTTTGGTGATGTCATTCAGACTCACCAATGCGCCATCAATCTTTATGGATTTGATGCAATGAGTGCTAAAACTCTAAGAGATCATGAAGAACATCTGAGGTTAGTATTAAAAACTTTGCGTGAGCATCAACTGTATGCCAAGTTCTCCAAGTGTGAGTTCTGGCTTAAATCCATTGCATTCTTGGGACACATAGTCGATGATCAGGGAATTCAGGTATATCAGAGTAAAGTAAGTGCTATTCAGGACTCGGCTCAACCTAAGTCTGTCACCGACATTAGAAGTTTCCTGGGATTAGCGGGATACTACAGGAAGTTTGTTAAAGGCTTTTCCCAGATTGCTTCGCCATTGACTAAATTGACTCAAAAGGCTATTCCGTTCATTTGGAGTCCAGAATGCGAGGAAGCATTCCAAACTCTAAAAGATGCACTTTCTACCACTCCAGTTCTTGTTCTATCTATAGAAGGTTTGAATTATCAAGCATATACCGATGCTTCCAGAATCGGTCTAGGCTGCGTATTAATGTAAGAAGGTAAGGTAATTGCCTACGCCTCTCGTTAGTTAAAACCCCACGAGCGAAATTATCCAGTTCATGATCTTGAACTTGCAGCCGTGATATTTGCCTTGAAAATATGGCGTTTCTATCTATACGGAGTGCAATATTCAATTTTCACCGATCATCAAAGTTTGAAGTACATCTTCACCTAGAGAGAATTGAATTGTCACCATAAAAGATGGTTGGAGCTCATCAGCGATTATGACCTCAGTATCCAATATCATCCAGGAAAAACGAACGTAGTGGCCGATGTTCTTAGCCGTCATGCTATTTTAACCTCTATGATCGCATCCAATTCTTTAGAACATGAATTTCGTAAGCTCGAGATTTCTCTGGTTAGTGGCGACGTGCTAAGCTCGCTTCTAGCCAATATCAATGTGGAACCCACTTTCCACTGAGATGTCTCAATCTCGCAGACCAAAGATGATGACTATTTGAAGTTCAAAGCAGATATTGAAGGTGGTCTTCGTCATGATCTGCAGTTGCAGAATAGTGTAATTTATCAAGGTAATCAATTGTGGATTCCTCAAGATGTGACACGTGGCAGCCGTGGGCCCACTGTTAGCTCAGACAATAATTAAATTAATTAATTATTATTTAATGATAATTAATTAATTATTAATTATAATTAGTGGCTAATTAATTATAATTAGTAGTTAATGACTTTTGAACAGTAAAAACAAATAATTAATTATTATTAATATTAATTACTAAATTAACTTAATTAAATAGTCATTAATTAATTTAATCAAACACTAATTAAATCTTAATCCTAATTGAACAGTAATAATAATAGTATTATATTTAAAATAATTAAATAAGTAGATTAATAATTAATATTAATTAATTATAGATTAATTAATTAATTATTAAATACAGAAAATATAATTTGAACTTTATAAATGAACAGTAAATTAATACAAATTGAATAAATAAATAGTAAAATAATACAAATTATATTTTTGAAGAGTAAAACATAAAGTTTAATAACTTTTTGTAGGATGATCCAAACATAGCCAATATAGGTCTCATTTTACTCAAAAAAATAAAATGGATCAAATGGCATGATGCAAAAATTAATTTTGGGTACGCATAACGAAGTAGCATTTTAGGACCTATTTAAGACCCCATAACTTTTGACCTGGTTGACCAAACATAGTCAATATAGGTCTTAAAATACTTAGGAGAATGGCCCCATCACTATAGTAGTATTAGTTTTCCCATTTGGACATCCAGACAAAAAGTCAATCTTAGATCTCACAATTGACTTTAGGAAAAATTGACCAAAATGCCCCTAGGATTCCAATGGCCATAACTTGGTCAAATCAACTCCAAATTCAAAAACTAAAGATGCTAACTAGTTTAGAATTTCAATGTCATCAGTAAACTAAAATAATATTTAGGATCTAAGCTTTAGAAATTTGAAAAATAACCAAAATACCTCTAGCTTTAGTTAGGTCATAACTTGACCATTTGAGGTCCAAATTGGGCTTACTGCCTATCAACATACTCAGTATATTATAGGGAAGCTATAAAAACTAAGTTTGCTAAGATTGAACTTCAAACAAAAAAGTTTGGTTTTTATCACCCGTTGACCGACCCAAAATTACCAAATCACCCTTCCAACTTAAAACATCCATAACTTAGTCAATTGAACTCAGAATCCAGAATCCAGTATTCTTGGACTCTATAGAATCCTTGAATAGTAACCTACAATAAAATGCATAAAGAGTGAGGTTTCATTAGAGTGAAAATTACTGAAATGCCCTAAAGTCAAAAACCTTAGTTTGAACCTGTATAACCCATTTCTTGTTCAAATTGGACATACGACTGTCTATCTTCAAGTTATACAGTAGGGAATCATTTGAAACCAAGAAACTTTAGTTTGGACCCTTAAATCAAAAGTTAACTTTTTAGACCCTTAAATTGGGGCAAAATAGTCATTTTGCCTAAAACTTAGATTAAGTGCCCTTAACCTTTAATTAGTCTTTTAAAACACTAAAACCAACATTTGAACTATAATACAATCATTTAAGTGAGTAAAAATAGTATCTAGATCAAGAACTGTGAAATCCCTAAAAATCCTTCTAAGTCTTTTCCTTAGGACATTACACCTCACATAAGGACCATTTTTAAGATTAGGATTAGATCATAGGTTAGAGTTCATTCATTGGGTAAATGGGTTACTCAATAGATGAAACCTTGGTTTTATTAGTTTCTAGAATTTTACAACTTATTTTGATTATTTTATCTTTTAACTTTATATTTAAGATAGTAGATTTATCATATTAAGTTTGATTACTTAATAGGATTTGCCTTAATTAGTATATCACTATTAGAATAAAACCTAGAACTTAGGTCTTATCCTTTTGGATTATGTGATTAAGCCCAATTCTCATGGTGTTTAATCCATAATCTATAGCTTAGAAGATCTTGATCAGATCTTAGATAGAATGTCTAAATTCACAAAACTAGGACGTATAATTTATTGATATAACTCATAGTCGTCATCTGATTGAACTAGATTAGAACCTGATCAGTTCTAATCCTTTTTAACATATAAGAATGAATTTCTAAGTTACACTTGATAGTAAAAAAATGGTGATCCTAAACTTGTGTAACTTTGAATAGTTATAATAGTTAATTAGAAAACAAATGATATCACCATATTAGTAGAGTCCCTTGCTTACTTGATTTATTTTGTTGCTATACATTCCTTAATATTGAGCCATTTTCTTTGGACATGTCATATAAGAAAATATTATTGCATGAAAATGAAAACATAAAAAATTAGAAAAATATTTGCATTTGGGTCCAGTTTATGGTGGATTATGGTGCACATTTACTCTAATAGACAGGGGTAAGGTGAGATCAGGATGCTTAACACTACTCATTAAGGAGAGTGTGTTATGCTTGGGACCCATCTAGTCTTGTAGATGTGCTTGACTCCTCAGTTATTTTTGAAATTATCCTCAGAAACAAAAGTAAAATAACTAAAAGATGTTGCATAGTATTATCTGCCTCTTTAGTTACATAGTATTATTGAGATATGTTGCCCTAGCCCAGAAAGGCTATGGGGATGGATGGATATGTATATGTTGGCCCTAGCCCAGAAAGGCTATGGGAATGGATAGATATATATATATATATATATATATATATATATATATATATATGGGCCAGATTGGCCAATTCTTCTGATAGGTAGTTAGTACACAGAGATTTATATACAATGTTGTTATTTGGCTTACTTTTTAGTATTTTTATTCAATTAGATATTCCTTTGTTCAGCTCATATATATATTAGAATGTTAGAATTTTATTATTATTATATGTGTCACTATTGAGTTTACTAATTTAACTTGCATATTTCTTTTGATCACTAGCATGTTTAAGATATAGTATTTTCTTTCAGCACTTGTGTAGTTATCAATATATGCCTACCCTATTTAGCTTATATTTGAGGCATATCTTAGCCTCCCTTTTGCTTAAGTTATAAGTGATTGTTTATTGCTTTTTCCTTTCTTTTTGTAATGCTAGTTGCTCCTTTATTTGCTATAGTCGTTGCTTAGAAATTATTAAATGATGATATTATAAAATACATAAAATATATCAACCTAAAATGTACTTAGACAATTGTCTAACATAATATTTTTCTTTTTTTGGCTGGGGCCCTACATTGTGAAACCAACAATGGCAGATCATCTTCAGTTAGACGATCATGAGCTAGGTGTGGAGCCTTATCCAGAGGAGGAGCCTTTGGAAGAAGAAGCTGCTTAGATTTTATGCGAGGATGAGAGTCTTTATATTTTATTATTAATTAAGCTTTAAATTGATATAATAATAATACATGTACCCTATGACTGTGTGTTTGGATTATTATATAATTTTATTCTGAGTCATATTTCATTATACTGTGATGCTTTGATATTTCTCATTTTTAATTTGCTTCTGCACTCTGTATGTTTTTATTAGATAGTGATTAATATTTTTGATTCTGTGCTTACTCCTTCCCTTATTAGGTGGATTGAGGTTTTCATCCTAATCTAATCATAAGTGAAGGGTTACCCAGAGTGACACACCACCCCTTACTTAATCATGTGGATTAAGGGGTGGGGCGCCACATCTGAGAAGGCTTGGCCATTAGTGGGATGATTTTAATGGCATAAGGAGTGAGGCTGAGGAGTGGCAAATAGGATCGATGTGGCAAATACTTGCGAATCTTCGTGATCGGGCTGGGAGTCGAGCGGGAACGATGATGAATAGCTGGGATTAGCCCTTAGCCGTCTGATCACGCGACCATTAAAGATGAATGGATGGATGCAAGAACCTATTAACCGAACCACAGAAGAGATCTTGATCGTTTGATGCAGGGTGCTGATCGAGCGGACATGATCAGATCACGGCGCGGGGTAGCACGAGCCGTATGATCGAGTGCATTAGGATGCGTGCTGAGGCATCCCTACGACGAGTATGCTGCCCCGCTGGTTGGACCCCGCGGTAGATCTACCGTGGTCCTGACAATAAAACCTAGGACATAAAATATAAAAATAAATTAATTTAATTAATTATAATTTTTTTATTTAATTACTTTATTTATATTAAATTATTAAATCTAATTAAGGACTAGATGAGCTCCAAAAATTCCTAAAAATTCACCCTTATTTAATTGAGGTATGAGGAATTCAAAAATGAGATCAGCCTTTAATTTGGAGATCAAATTAATTTAGGTATTTTTAGGGCTCAAAAATAGACAAAAATACCAAAATTTTCAATTTAGCTCTAATTGATCCCAAACTTCTAGGGTTAAATTTAATTGACCCATTGAGTCTAATGGAATCAAAATTAAGACTTTATTTAGCTTAATTAATCTGAACTTAATTATGGCTACAGTTGTTACACTTAGCTTCTTAGGCTCTAATAGAAAGAAGATTCTTCTTGATTTCTAGTACATGTCTGACTTTTTTCAGATCTTGAATTATCCCTGCATGTGTCCTAATCAACACACTTCCAACTCCTACAATACAACATGCAATGTCATTCCCCATTGTGACTACACCACTGTACATTTCTCTATAAAAATAAAACCAATCCTTCAAAAAACATATGTAATGCGTGCACTTGTATCCATAATCTAACTGGAGCTGTCAGCTACTAGGCGAATTAAAATAGTAACAAGAGATGCCTCTAAGTTCGAACTCTCCACCACATTCTAAATCACATTAGCTTTTGCTTTGGAAGATCCATTTGCTCACTACTTTTCTTTCAAATTTTGGCAATCTTTCTTCCAATGACCCTTCTCCAAATAGAACGTGCAATGATTGCACCAAATGCTCTGGCCACTGGATTTTTCTCTTTTTTGGAAGTCAGCATTCTTCTTTGGCCATTGCTTTTTTCTTTATGTTCTTCCTCTCTGGAGTATAATAGCCTTCATCAAATTCGATTTGGTGGACACTTTATCCCTTCTCTTGAACTCGCGGTTCACAAGGGCTAAAATCACCTCCTCATACTTCAAGGCATCATTCCCATGAATCAATGTCATGGTGAAGTGCTTAAACTCATATGGCAATGAGTTCAATAGTAGAGCATTATCTTCATCCTCCACGGTCTCATCCAAATTCAACAAATCTACTAATAACTTTGTGAACTCATTTAAGTGCTCATCTGTGGAGATTTCCCTTATTGTCTAGAACCGATAGAGCCTCTTTTTCATGTGGAGTTGATTCTCCACACTCTTCATCAAGTACATACCATCTAGGAATTTTCCTAGTTTTTATATCGATGTCTCCATCATCACTGCATACTTGATCTCATGTAAGCAATTCTGGATCAAATCGCATGCACTTCAGCACATTTTGATTCAATCTCTCTTTGAAATTTCTTCCAATTTCTCTTCGCCATCAGGAACATCTTCCAGATTCAGTGCATATAGTGCGTCTATCACCTCGCACCGCCACATGCCAAAATTACAATGATTTATGCATACATATCATGAAATTTGATTGTTGTATATCCCTTTATTTATGTTGTCAAATAAAAATCTCGATTTCTTTCGATTCCACCTTTGTGTTTTATTATAAATTTGTGCAAATTTTAAAGGGTAGGGCATTACCCAACAACTAGATTAATAAGGAGTTATAGGTTATTACTTGAGAAGGATCAATTCTTGAGTCATATTATGAAAATTATATTTGGAAGCAAACTAGGGTTAATTGATGTGATCTCATCTCCTATTATTAATGCCCAAATCAAAAGCTCATTTACATTTAATTTTAATCATTTTCTTGCTTAGCAATTTGTTACATTCACATTTTTAGGGCAAATGTTATAGATAATGATGTTAATATTCATAAGATGGCAAATTCATTTATTAGTATTGGAAGCACTAAATTTTATAGTTGTACATGACTTGAAGCAAAATAAACTTGAGCAAATCTTTTGTATAACATTAATACTTCATAAGACTATGAATGATTTATAATTAAAAGAATATTTAGTATATTTTGTGTAATTGAGTGTAAGATTACCACTATAATTTTTATTTAAATAAATTTCAGTGTAAGTCCAACAAAAATGTCAACAAATTCTTATGGATCATCAACAAAACAAAAGCAATTCAAGCAACCAAACCTATTTGTATGATCAGATCACTCAGGATTATTAACAAAGACATAAGAATTAACATCTTCGCAGTATAATGCAAAAGAGATTGTCAACAACAATGGACGCTTCAAATTAGAGATGTTCTTGCGATAAAGCGTAGGGCGCTTTAGCGATGAATCGGAGACGAAGCTTCAAATAAACAATGTGGTTTGTTGCGAAGCTCTATTGCGTATCAGAGACACCACTATAAATTGGTGGCACACTTCAAATTGTAGATGTTGTTGAATAGGTGGCATGCTTTGTTGTGAAGCTTCATTACGAATCGAAGACAAAGGTTTCCTCCCATTCATGTGTAATAGTTTTAAGTAACTATTTATAGTTTTGTTAGGAGATTACATTCTATTTTAGTTTACATCATAAATTCAACAAATTAAATACTTGAAAACTTATATTTTAGGTAAGACCCTTACTTTATATTCCAAATTCAAATTACATGTCGACTTACAAGTATTACTAATGACCTAAAGAATATTACCAACTTTGAAACTATTATATATTTATATATATGTATATATATATATATATATATATATATATATATATATATATATTTATGTGTGATCAGTAGAATTTGAAATCATAATATTAATTAACAAATCCTGAATCTCAACCACTTAACTTGCAACATCGTTCTTATATATTTATAAATGCTAAGCAGTAGCTAGGAAAAGGTCCCTGTTATAAATGCATAAGAGCAACTAGAGGAAACAAAGTTGTAGAGCCAAATAAAAGAATAGTTTAGCATCCTTTACTTTTTATTAACGTCAAACTATTTGCTTAAAAATAACTGAGGGGCATGCCCTTTATTTAGCACCAAACAATAAAATCCCAAACAAATTTATCATCCTCACACCAAACAGCAATCAAACTTCTCAAAATCAGCACAATTCCAATCCCATCCCCGCAATCTCAAACGCCTCATAAAACAAACAGCCCCAATCCAACACTGCCTCCAAGTAACCCCATGAAGCCCGCCAACACCATAGTAGCTCCATTAGGCAGAGTAGGAGGAGAAATAAGAGCCATTGGAGGGGGGGAGGGGGAAGGGGGAGAGGGGGATTCTGATGAAGCCGGTGAAGGGCTAGATGTCTTGCTTCTATCCGCCATGACCACAACAGTCATGGATTCTTTTTTCTTGCAGTTCTGCTCAACTCCACTTATGAAATAGAAAGGCCCAGATCTGTTGAAGGTGAAGACAGTGTTGCCATCATCAAATTTGGATATATATGATGAGGTGCTGCAAGTGTTGTATGCATTCTCATCTACTAGGAGAACTGAGTCTTTGTCAGGGTGGTACACAAATACTGCGACAATCATTATAATAACAACCAGAGAAATGTAATAATTTTCAAAACATATCTCAAATTTTAGTTATAAAATACAAGTAATAGAGAAAGAGTGGAGAGCGATTAGATATGTCTTAATATTTAAAAAGTGTTGTTCCACATAATAATAGAATGTTAATTAGAAAATGTAGCAAAATTATAAATGACTTAAATTTAGTGTTACAAAATTCTTACAACAAAATATGCAAAAGAGGTTGATTATAATTGTTTTGATCAGACAGTGCTACTGAAAATGAATCGTGAATTAAAAATTGAAGGAATATTTCCTTAAAATTTTATCAGGCTTACACAACGAGTCGCCGATCATAAACCGATTACTTTCGGCCCACTGATTGTAAGCCATTGGGTTCGGATCGGCCGGCAAAATCCAGCCCATGGAGCCGCCAACTTTGTACTGAGCTGCTCCAGCCAAGGGCTGGAGCAGACCAAGGCTCAAGAGAAAAAAAACTCCATTGAAGTTCATTTTTTTTCTTAATTACAAGAAGAAGGGTGTTGATAAGTGGTTGCTGATGATTTAGCTATTTATAAGCCTCTTTGAGGAACAGCTTCTTTAATTTTCACGAAAGCAATGCTTTGCTTGGTTACTATTAGAATATTCATAACTTGTGCTTGTGTATTGGTTAATTTATTAATGAAATAATTAGTTTATTGGATTTACACGTTAATTATATGATGTTAGCTTAAGAAGCCATTTTAAATTGTCTATGGGTGTAACGCCATTTGCGCTGCCTGCCTTTCTTTCTTTCAATGAAGCCATATGATATAACTAATTGAGCATTAAAGTGAATAACTGAAGATGTCAAATTATTTAATGAAATAAAGAAGATATGCAGCATTTATAGTCAGATATAAGAAGAGGGAAAATAAAGAGAACCATATATTCAAAGATAAAGGCGCATTAAACTTTCCTTTTGATTTCCATACGACAAACTGCTCCAAAAATATCGAAATGTCAGCAAATAAGCAATGCCAAGAATGCACGAAATCATGGAGGAAAGAAGAAAAAGCAGCAACAATCGAAAAATGACAGCAAGATAAAGCACATTTTTGCTTCTGAAAAGCGTTTCCAAAATGATATAGATGAGACTAAGCAGCCGCCATCAATATTTTCTAGAATGCTTAATTTTTGAGCTTTCTATAAAATGTACCAACATGAATAAAGCTTGCAGCTAATCAATAATGCACACCATTTTCTTAAGGGCTGCAATAGATTCTCAGGATAAAACATGAAACTTAGTTAAATTTGAGCCAAGATCTAGAAAATGTAAGCAATTTGAAATAATAATTTGTATCACAACTGCAAGAATTTGAAGAGAATATAACCAAAATAATAATAAAGACCATATAGAATACTTTAATAATTGAAGTTTTCCCACCAACGATAAGAACTTATGGGCCCATCCTTATGACCAAGATCTTGCCGATTAGAGGAGTACAGTTTTCATAATTTGTAGAAAGATTTAAAATTGGAAGCTCAAGGTATTTCCTAGAAAGAAGATATATATTTAAAACTAAATATTCGAGCAAGGTCAAGAGCATTAGAGATACTATTTGAGAAGATAATGGTTGCTTTCTCCTCATTATAACTCCAACCCAGATGCTTTAAATATTATATTTATAAGATATTCGTGTTATGGTGCAGAGATCCATTGGATCAACAAAGAAGCCAACAGTAGATCGGGCGTTTTGGCGCTCTCAAGCGCCCTGCAGACAGGAGGTTTGACGTTCATGCACCCAGCAAGCAAAATATTAGTGCTCAGGCGAGCTGAAGCACCCAGAAGGCAAAATGTATGGTGCTCTCAAGCGCCCTTGAAACAAAAATGTGGGCGCTAAGGCGGCCACATAAATATTTGCCCAAACGTGACGTGTCAAGATTGATTATGACACTTTGAGGGCTTGATTTGGGGTCTACTATATATTCTAACACGAGGGTTAGCATTGTATCTGTGACAAAAATCCTATGAGAGCTTTGGAGGCCTTGGAGGCTTGAACCCTAGAGTGAGAAAAAAAAAATTGGGGGATAAGAAGAAAAAGAAAAAGCTTAGTGTCATGAATCTCTTCTTCCTCAATGAGATTGATAAGTTCTCAATAACTTTGTAATCTTTCTTTACATAATGATTTTTTCATGTGGTGGTATGACTGCATAGGTTTTTCCATTCTTAATTTTTTCACGTATATTCTTGTGTTCGTATGCTTGTATATTTGTGTATGCTTATGCTATGATTATTGTTTAACTTTTGTGGATATATTTCATATTTTCTTTGGTGACTCTCAGCGGTCAAACCCCGATCCTAAGATTTTCTTCATTGTAAAGGATCTCTCAATTTTAAGCTGCACTCCCAACAAGTAGTATCAGAGAATTGTTTTTCGGAGCTAGGGTTTGTTAGCTGGAGTGGGAGCAATGACTAATGAAATGAGACACCAGATTGAATAGTTCAATGGAACAAACTTTGCCTTTGTAAAATGTAAATAGAGGATTTGCTTTATTAAGAGAAGCTATACTTAATATTAGAAGGAGTTATCAAGAAGCCAAACACTATGTTAGATGAAAATTGGAAGGTTCTTGATAGAACAGAACTAGGCTTGATTCACCTCTTTATCCTCATTAATGGCGTTCAAAATTGTGAATGAGAAAACAGCAGTGAATCTCATGGAAGCCATAACGAAAATGTATGAGAGCCCTCAGCTTCCACCAATATTTTCTTGATGAAGAGATTATTCAATATGAAGATGGTAGATGGAGGTTTAATAACGTAACATATGAACGAGATCAATATTGTTACTAGTCAATTAAGCTTAGTCGACATCATGTTTGATGACATAATGTGAGATTTGTAACTATTGTCTTCATTATCGGATAGTTGGGATGGACTAGTTACTGCAATCAACAATTCATTTGGGAATGCAACATTGAAGTTTGATGACATCATCGATTTAGTGCTAAATGAGAAAGTGAAGTTATCTTATAATGAGACATCGACTTCAGCACTTAATGTTGAGATCAAAGGAAGGAGTGCAGACCGAAAGTTCAATAGAAATAGGTCTAAGTTGAGGCGGGGAAAATCAAAGCCGACAAAGGGTAAAGTGGAATGTTGGAACTGCGGAAAATCAGGGCACTTCAAAAAGGATTACTATGCCTTGAGGAAGTTAGGAAGAGGAGGTAAAGAAAGGAACCCCTTTGTGAACATTTTAGCAGATGAGGATCATGATATATTTATCCAATCCCTTATTAGCACTGAGTCTTGGTTGGTGGAATTTGGTGTTTATTTTCATATAACTCCTACCAATAAAGAATTTAAATATTACTCCAAGAGCAATTTGGGAATATTCTACTTGGGAGATGATAAGGCTTGCAAGATTGTATGCAAAGGTGATGTGAATGTTCAGCTACCAAACAAGTTAGTATAGAAGTTGAAGGATATCCGACATATTCCTTATCTAAAAAGGAACTTAATTTATGTTAGTCAATTAGCCCGCGAGGGCTATAGTACCATCTAATGACCCCACTATTAGAATATAAACTCAATCCAACATTAGGTGTTACTATAGTGAGTCTTAACCTACTATTAAGCATTACGGAGAGCTAAGGGTCTCTAAAGAGAAAAACTAGATGCCTAAACATTAAGTAAATATAAACTATTACATCCATCCAAGAAAAAAAAAATCACAACGCCTAATAATAAAGTAAAATATCCAAAGTTAATTAAATTTATACAAACATTTAAGCATAATAACACTCGCCCTCACGGAATGCATAAAGTAAAATAAACAATAAAAGGTAAAAGTTTTCAAAGCTACAACTACTGGAACTAATCTACCTCAGGTACAAGATTCACTCCAAGCTCCTAATCTATTATATTTGGTATTTAATACAGTAGTGCACATCCAACAAAAAAAAAAATTGATTGACTTAAAAATTATAAGTACATTTTAGGCAACTAATATATTTATAAGTTAAATGGATATCATATTTAAACATTTACAATTGTTATTTAAACAAAGCTCAATGCAATAAAAAGGGAAGTAAACTAAGTGAGGTAAAGTAAAGTAAATGACTGTAAGTAATAATAGGTTTTAAAGTAGTGAAATAGGAAATTTGAATAACCTACATCATCTATGAAGTAAGGGAAATAGGTAGAACTATACTAACAAGTGTGAAAAAAAAATAGTAAGCAAATATGCATAAAAGGACATATGCTAAGTAAAATAAGAGAAACTAGTGCGAGCATAAATGTAAGTGATAACAACATACACTACAAACAAGTAAGTTAGAAAAGGAGCTGTAAATATAAGTAAGCATGTAATAAATGTAACTAAAGAAAGTCTCAATCTTAAGAACTGAATGCACAATGAGAATAATTATAAAGGACTAAGTGTAAAGTAAGGACAATCATAAAGGAATGAGTAAACATAGTAAAGTCTACGATATAACATCCACAATAACAAAGATTATGGGAAAAGTAAGAGCAGTCATAAAAGGACTATAATTTGTAAATCATTTATCTCGATTTAAGGGTTTTGTTCTATAGGCAAAAACTACTAAACAAGTGAGGAGTCAAGTATGTCTGCTCAACAAAGTAAGCGAGGTCTCCCATAACACACGCATTCCCCCTCGTAGGATTTGTAAGGTCTCCTGATCTCTCCATAGCCTGCCCTAGCTTAGTAATAGTTATACATCATTCGCCAACAAAACCCCAAAGTAAATGCTATAAGTTTTTTTATGCATAATATTTTTATTAATGCATTCAAGGATTTAGTCTCAATGCGATATAGCATTTAAGGATGATCAAAGCTACTTATAAATCATGTGATACCATATATACTTTAATTATCTATCCTATGATTTGAGCTAATCAAACTCCTCTATTAACTTAAACATTCATCAAATGTCTTCATAAATCAAAACATAATATTATATTTTATTAAATGAGTTTAGAAAATAATGATTTGATTAAGGTCTTATTGATGTGACAAAATAATTTATAGATATACTTGAGTTGATATGAAAAAGCATCCTATCCAATTACTACAATCATCTAACTATCATCCAATTCTTCTACACTATAGGAACATTCTAGCTTAGATGTTTAAGGTCTCACTAATACACCACTTAAGCTGCTAGATTCCTATAACTTAGACTACTTAGAGGTTTAGCTATAAGACTATATAGCTATTAGGCTTAATGGTACACTATCCTTAAGGAAAAATGGTTCCATTAACTTATGCTACTCAAATACTTAAGTTAATACTCTCTTTTAAGCAATCTATTTTAATAACATCTTAGAAGTTCTATGCTTAATAAGGTTCACTCATCTAATTACTAAAATTATTTTTGTCTTAGATATGATACTAGTAGGATAATACTAATCTAATCTTAAATTTAATATATTTATGATGCTTCTAGTCTAACAAGGCAAAACTAAAGGAAAGATACTACTTGAGTAATTATTATTTAGTTTTTCCTCACATTAAGTTACCTATTCTAATATTATGGCTCCTTTCTGAAACATAAGGTTCCAGACCTTAGTATTATAAATACTAAGATCCTAAGTCTAGTTCCATTACTAAGCACTTAAAGGATATCTAAGCCTTTAGAAATTAAGGTATTATCTTCTTAGCTCAAAGTACAAGTCATTATAAGGTATTCTACATCTTATTAATATGGAACTTCTACCTCTTTATTTTATACTTTTAATGGAGATTGGATTCATTAGTTTGAATTTACTTAGTTTTTAAATAGTTAGTTTAGAATGATATTATTAGTGATTATCATATGCAGATTGTAGTGCATATCTATAAAGCTGATTGGATTCAGTGAAGATATGAAATTGGATTATTCATCTTGAATGGAATTGCATACCCTAATCTTAGATGGATCTACAATATAATTAGGATAAATTTCCTAGTTTCATCAAGTGTGTTATAAGTGAAGTGTTGAACAACTTAGTTTGGGAGAACAAACTATAAAAGGGTGGTGTCCCCTTATCTTTATGAGATAGTTATTCAAATTAAGTGTTCCAAGTTACTTTTTTAAGACACTTTAAATTATGTTATAAGTAGGGGATTAAACAATTTAGTTTGGGAGAACAAACTGTAAAAGGGTGGTGTCTCTTTATCTTTGTGAGTATCGATAAGTGTAGTTAAATAAACTAAGTGTCTCAAATTACCCTTCTTATAAATAATATTTATGTATATGCACACTAAATATGTGACAATTTTAAAGGTTAAGTGGTTTTAATAGCATTTTTGCATTCACTTGCATGAGCACAAGCACAAGTATCAAGAATTATTGTAAATTACAGGATGCAGCATACATCAGGAGCGGAATTATATGATGCAATGGGCATCAAGATATTTGAATTCCTAATAGGATGTATGCGGACCTCAAATTGTGTATTCATGATAATTCATTGGTATTTTAGATATGTTTGCTTCGGCATACAACATGGTTCTAATTTTCAGTTATTATTTTACTTTGCATTATAGCTTTTAATTTTAGTACTTTCTATAGTATTCTCTTGATTTATTTAAATGTTAAATTCTGTAAACTGTATAAAAGTATGTTGTAGTATTATTTTGTTGGTGTTAGACTTATTGTCTAACATGTGCTACTTTTGAGATCTGACAATTTGATAGATCTTAAGTAGTTAAGTGAGTCAGCATTGGAGGTTACTCAAAAGATTCGGGAGGATTCAATGGAGTAGTAGAAGATTCAGCTTTATTCTCTTACTTGCTTTTATTTGTGAGCTAGAGTGACTTTTATTTCTTGCTCTCTTTTATCTAAAACAATGGTTTGTAATAAATATTTGGATGTATGTCCTGAGATGAATGTTCTAGTTAACTTTATAATAAATGTTGGGATGAATGTTTTTAACTTTTGCACTTCGATTATTTATTTTTATACTTAGTATTGTGATATAATCAGTAGCAAATGCTCATATTCAGTACTCATATACATTAGAAATATCTTTCTTATTTTATCAATTCCAATGTATATAAGTATTCAAACTAATACTTAATATAAGGATACTACTTGTCTTAAGGATTAGCCTTTAGTCCTACCATGCTAGACTCTTAGTTTTTTGCATGTGGGAAGGAATAGAAACCCTTCCCAAGTAACGCATTGTTCTGCCATCGATTGTTTAGAGTACCTACTCCTTAAACACTCTTGTTGCGTGCAGCGATGGGAAGGGGCAATAAGAGTAACCTCGTCAGAGGTACTGCTAGAAGCCACTATCTTGATGGGAGTGGTCATAGGTGGTGATCCGGGATTCATTTTATTGTGACAAGATGAATCATTACCTCAGAGTAAGTAGAGAAATATGACAAAAATTAGCATTCAAATAAAAGTCATGAAAATTTCTTTACTCATTGCAGAAGTGAAGGTTATATAAATGATAAGATGAAAAAGATAACTCATATAGATACTAAGGCATGAAGATAATAAGAGAAATATAATGATTTTGACAAGTTTTGACAAGCACTAAGCCCTTCCGATTAATTATGCACAAAAGGTAAGATGAAAGTCATCGTAGGTCATAGCACGACGCTTCTTCCTGCACTTTCTCTCTAGCTTCCACTTGGTGATGATCCACCAATCCTTAGCCACAACTTGTAGGAGAAAGGTCATAAGCTTGAGACCAATTGGATCCGAGCACTCTATGAAGTCTAAAACTGCTTCCACTTGTTTCAACTATTATTTAGCTATGATTGGAAAGTAAAGTCCCCTGAAGATGGGATAGCTAAGCAGCTTGTCAAGAACTAGAACACCCTTGGATGATACTCCTTCTACAATCTTGCCACTCTCTTGACTTAATTGGTAGTCATAGTCCTAGATAGCTTCTAACCCTACTGAATAGTAGCTCAGGTCTGACCTTCTACACTCCATTATTTTACTAAGAAAAATTATAAAATCTAAATTTTAAACATTATAGTTAGATATTTTAAATTCATACTTTTATATTGAGCTGCTTGAGAGTATAGCGCTATGGATATTATATTTAATGACTGTATTGAAGAAGAATGAGCTATTATATAGATAGGATTGCAAATTTTAATCAAGCATCGTATGGTATTCTCTAATACCAACTATGGAGCACCATCCCTATCATGGTTATATTAATACTAACATTAATAGAATTACAGTAGAGCAGTCATTCTGTGACAAATTCCTAATTATAATTGAGTTAGGTTTTCAGCCTAACCTGCCTTAATTGCAGAATATACCACCTGTAACTGTAATTCATTCATCAACATTTAAGAAAGATCAAAGTGCGGAGGCAAAAACAAATATAACATCCATTCCCATAACACAAAAGGAAAAGAACAAAAGCTCAACTCAGTATAAAAAAAAGTGCAAAAAAGTAAAGGCATCCAGAACATTAATTCTTACAATACTGAATTGAATTTAATGAAAAGGCAAACTCATCCTTATAAGCAGAAAACAAATCTAACTAAGCTTTAGCAACTGCAGAAAGTTCCCCCTCCTAGGTAAGCTACTCACTTGAAGCTACCTCTATGAGCAACTCTGATTCTGACATTATCGGTATCACAATGCTAAGGCCCCAGACAAGAAAAGAAAAACTTATGTTAGAAAATTATTTAAGCATATTTTAAGCTAATTTAATAAAAAACTACATATTTTAAGATATCACATTTGCTGAACATTTAAGCATTTAAAAAGGTGAAATAAGTGACAAAAGAATAGGATAGTTATAAATAAAATATTTATAATTAAATAAAATAACGTATGTGAATAACATACCTTAACCTGAAGATGCAACAAGGTTAGGCAATAAATATATGTAACTGTAAATACTGAAACTACTGAAAGTATAACTCTTCCTAACATATGATCATAATAATGCATGCTGATTTATAATAATCACTTAATATAACTAGCATCCTTTTATATAAACATAAGGTACTGAGTAAAGCTGAACTGTTAAAGTGTGCAAGAAATCAAAAGTAGATATAAAAAATGTTGTGATAGAAGTTGGCTAAACAAAGCCACTAAAACTAAATTGAAACTGAAATTAAAGATGTGCCTAAGCTAGTACTGCCATAACAAAAATTAGCTAAACAAAGCTACTGAACAAAATTTTTGCATATATCATTATAGCCAACCACAGAGCTAGACTCAATAGGACTATAGAATCAAACGTGTATTATCATAGCCAACCACAGACCACAGCCCAGCCTATTCAATTGTAAAAGAACTAATCTGCAGAAGCAGACTAACTAGAACACACTCTACTGAATTGATATATGTAGGACTGAATGTACTGATTTAAAACTAAATATTATTTATGCATTTTACAACTATTATAGGATACTCATCAAATACCCTATGTTCAATTGATATGTCCAAGGTATAAGGCTCAAATATAAGTACATAAGACTCTACTAAAATATATGTGATATTGATTATTATCTAATTTAATTCATTCTATTTATTCTGAGATAATACAAGCTTAGAATCTCCAATATTGAACTATCAAGTAAAATCCCAGATTCATGGCCTTAAAGGTTAAACATTTGAACTCAACAAGTTCTAATTTATAATCAGAAGTGTCGACTACAAAAGTTTAATAATTTAATCGACAACTTAATTAATATATTTGAATAACCCATACATAAACGTGATTAAGCTAATCAAGATTTAGGGATTTAAAGTTAAACTCCAATTTGAGGTTTAAGCTCTAAATCCAAGATGCTAATATATAAAGGTCTATGGTTTCAAATAAAGCATCACTCTAGAGATAAAGATTTGAAAGGACTAAAAGACTAAGGAAAAAGATAAGATTCTATTTTAGAAGGGCTGAAGTCTAAAGTCATAAGTTTAAAATAATCAAGTAAAACTTATAAATCCAAGAGTAGATTCAATTTATTGAATAACTTCATTACTTAGTTGAATCACATTAGCTAAAAGAAGAGAACTTTTAAGAATTTAAGCACTTAAGAGAAATTGCTAAATAATCCTGAGAATGAAACTTACATATGCTAAGAAGAATCCATCTATTAAGTAGCCCAATCCACTCAATAGATCACAAGTTAGTAGAATCTAAGCTCTTAGGATTTAGACTATCTACTTGAGATTTTATCTAAGGCTAAACTTAAGGTTTTTCTTTAAACATTGATTTAGTAAGAACACTAGAATTTTGTTAGATAGTTGTTAACTTGTATTTATTTTTTAAGCATTATATTCATTTAATGAGTCCATATTAATGATTTAAGATCATCTTAAAAGTTTGATGATTCTTAAGTAAATTTAAAGAAGAATCAAGGTTTATCATTTAGGATCCAATTTTGAATTCTAAGAGCATATGAGAAGATCCTAAACCATTATTCTACTGATTTAAAGCATTTAGTTATGCTTCTAGGGTTTAAGGGCTCTTAAACCAACTTTTGGTCAAAATGACCAAAATACCCCCGCCTAAAGGATAAAATTGAAACTTTAAGTTTTAGAGTTCCAAATTGATTATAATCAATTCTAATAGGTTTCTTATTGTCTAATGAAAGAATAAACACCATAATTATCAAATTTCACTTAGGATAGACCTAGTAAATACTAATCCATTTTTAAGGCTAAGGAAGCGATTAACCAAATTAGGTTATGAAATTAATATTTAAGTTCATCAATGAGTTTTACAAAGCACAAGGAGATGATAGACATAAAGATCTCACAAATTAGAGCCTAATCTATTTAATTATACCCTAATCAATAATTATGGTGATTAAGAGGTGATTAGTGATTTTATAAATCCTAAAATATTTTTAATGGTGTAATTACATCCTTAGCTGTCATATGAACATTTAAAGATATTAACTAAGCAATTCGGCCAAGATATGAATTGAATATTTATTAATTAATATTTTAGAAAGATTAGGCTAAATTAGAATTTCTAATCACAGAAGGTTAATTATTGTTCCCAATTCAGATTTTGCAAATTTTCTAGGCAAAATTGTATATAAGTTCATTATATTTGGTGAAGTAAGGACAAATTAAATGCAAACCCTAGTTTAATTATATTATGCCAAAGAATAGAACTTAGAGAAAATAAATTATGCATTTAAATAATTTACTAGCTGTCGGGTCCTTATCAGGTCAGCCAGAACCCAACGGGTTGGCCCGAGATGAAAAGACACAGGTTGTGCGAGGCCCGACTAGGTTGGCACTGTCGCACCGCGCGAGCCTGGGCCGACCCGGCCCGCAACTACAGTGTCATCATCACTAGTGATCATGGATTCCCATAGAGGGCAAAATTAGGGTTTCGTTTGAAACCCTAATTCTCTCAACATAGGGCTTTAAATGCTGAGATTAATGCTTAATATACTCGAGGCACCGAGATCTTCCTCTATAACTAGAAAGCCCAAAATGGGATGTCCTGAATAGTCGAAACCTAATTATAAACTTTTTGGGATTAAGGTTCAGTGTGGGGGAATGGATTCACTTCACCAAGGCAATGCTGTGATCTAAACCCTAGGCCTAACCATTTAGGAGCCCAAGACAAAGCGAGTGGATAGATCAGTGAGCCTGGAGACTGACTGGATTAATGGAGTGGTACTCACAGCAGTGCACTGCAATGCACTATTGCTACTTGAATCAGTGTCATTGATCGAGTGAAATCAATCGATCCCAATTATACCCAAGAATTGCAACTCTCAACAATCATCTTACTGAGGTGGATGAGGCTACAGGCGAGCCTTAGACCACGAGATCATGAGAGAAATGGCCAGCTAGGAAATACACTATCAAACAGTGAGCTCACTGTCTAGTTCACAGCATGACCCAGCCCAATCCTAAGACTAAACACAATGCCTTCCCAAATGGTCCTAGCATAGCATCTAATCACATAATGAATGTGAATTGATAGAAGTTGAGTGAAATTTAACTCGACAGGAGGGTAGAAGGTAGTACCAAGGGATGCAGAGAAGGAGATAGACCGAGGTCAATTAGAATTCTGGAGGTACCAGAAGCTTCCTTGATCTCCACGTAATCGCCTAGGGTTTTGAACACCAGACACTCCTACTGTCCACCAGGGAAATAGGCTAGGGTCGAGCTGGGAATCACTGAAAGTACTCAATTGAAAGAGGAGAAAAGGAAATTTTGCAATGTTGTTAGTGGGCAAAGGGTCTCACTAAGAGGAAGGAATACCACTTATAGGTAGATAGGATGGTTGGCAAGGCGAAGAGTGGAGTGGGAATGGCAGACAGCATCTGACGAATCTGATGGATGGTTGTGTAAGTGGAGCGAGTTGTCAGGATATAGAAATGAAATGGGGAAGAAGATGAACAGCTCGATTGGGACACAGTCCGTCTGGTCGCGAAGCCATTGTAGTAGATGGTTCAAATTTGCTTACTTAAATGAATAGACGTGGGGAAAGCGTTAGCCGTTGAATCGTAAGAGCGTTCTAGCGGATGGTGAGGGATATTACCACGTAGCATCGATGTCATCTTTATGGATGAACCAAGATTCGTGTGAATAAGATAGCACGCTAAAAATGCTACATTGCTGTCGGGACCCCACAGCGAATCTGCCGCGGTCCTGACAGCAAATCCCACTATTTAAATAATTTAATAAAAAATTATTTAATTAGTATTAACTAATCCTTAATTAATATAATTAATTCTAATGAGATTAAATCCAATTTAGGTCCAATGATCTCCAAAACTTCCAAAATTTCACCCTTAGTAAATTTGGGTGTGGGGAACTCAAAAATGAAATCCAATTTTTATTTGGAGATCAAATTAATTTATGAAATTTTTAGGATCCTAAAATTAATAAAATAGTCATATTACTTAAATGAGCTCTAATTGATCCCAAACTTTTAGAATTAGGCTTGATTAGCTATTTGAGCATAATGGAATGGGAATTAGCACTTAGTTTAGCTTAGAATTAGCAGAGCAATAACATTGGGTAGTTATAAAACCTCCTTTGGCTATATAATAAGTCTAGTTATTACCCTAGCTAAATCTAGATTTTTTAAGCTAAACTAAGCTCTAATTTAGATTCTATTAGACTCAATGGATCATTTAAACCTAATCATAAAAGTTTGGAATCAATCGAAGCTAAATTGAGAATTTTGGTAATATTGGCTATCTTTAAGCCCTAAAAAATATCTAAATTAAATTGATCTCCAAATTTAAATCTGAGTTCATTTTTGAACTCTTCACCCCTCAATTAGCTAAGAGTGAAATTTTGAAAATTTTTGGAGGCCATTTAAACCTATTTTGGATTTAATTTAAATTGGTTCAATTGCAAATTAGAGTTCTAAACAATTCTTAATTTCATTTATACCCTCCCTCCAACGGTCGGCTGACCCCAAACCACGGGCACCATCCGGGCCGTCCATTCCACGGATCTAATCCAACAGCCCACACCTTTGATCGGATCCGTCTTATCTCGACCGTTCCGCGGTTCCAAGATTCCCATCCAACGGCATCTAACTATCTGCCGTAAGTATCCCTGATCGCCGTTCAATCCTTAGATCTGATCTAATGGCTGATCCAGCCTCCCAGCTCGGTCATTAGATGTCGGGAGATCTGAGCCATTCTGCGTCAACTGATGATCCATCAGACGGCTCTGGAGTCCCCCGCGACTGTGGATCATTTTCCTTCTCAGCTCACGCCCGACAGCCGAATCCCTTCGTACAGCCACGTCCTCAAGCCAGTCTGCCACTCTCGCGAGGCCATTGTGACCTTGCCCTCATCTCCCTAGCACTCCCAGCCAAGGTCGAGGCCCGGTCCATTGCAATTTTGGAAATTGAGGGAGCACCCTCGGGCCGAGCCTATGCCATGGCTCCTGACCTTGGAAGCCACCCTGGACCTCCCTCTTGCCTAAAAATACCTTCAGGATATCACAGTGAGTCCTTTTGCTCATTGTGATTCCTCAATTGCTAAGCCGAAGGTTCCCTGGAGCTCCTGTCGCACTCGACAATCTCGGTGAATCCAGCAGCTGCGTACTGCTGATAGAGGGGCCATCTGGTGTTCAGACCCCTTGTGAACTTGCATTGTTGGTCTGGTGAGCAAGGAAGCACCTCGATCCCTCTCTGTCGCTGTGATTCCTCAATCCAAGGTACCGCCTCTTCCCACTGAGCTGTGTAAGCTCAGCCCATCAACTTAAGCTCTCAATTATTGCCTCTGGATGTCATCTAGATCCCTTAGCCCTCTAGGAACCTAACCCTATCATTCTCAGGGTCTGAGCTAGCTCCAATCGATCGTATCGATCGATTAAGCTAGCAGCCAAGCCATGGCTGAGTCTGAGTAAGGACCCAGGGATCGACTGCACCCCAGGCTGCGAATCCTTGGGGGTTCGACTCGCCTCACCTCCCCGATAGTGTAGGGATCGAGTCCCGTCTGTTTAGTAGCCCCGGTGAGGTGAATTGCTCCCTCCCAGTGAACCTCAACTCCCATTCCTTTGGATGTCTCGGTCGAGTAGCACCCCGACAATCTAGCGTGACCCAGATGGGGGTTCTTACCTCAATCGACGCGTCTTAGTTCCCTGAAGGTGTAGCTGTCGAGATCCTGGCACAACATGGTCTGAGCGTGGAGAATTTCATGGTCGAAGCAATCCCTAGGGTTCGGGTATCGGGACTCAGCCGCGGGGAAGACGACGCACTGGCGCTTCGGGCCGGGTCAAACCCCGGCCCGCGCAGTTTTAATTTTGGGCCGCGGTTTAATAAATGAATATTGGAATTATTTTTCTTATGATAATTAGTTAATAAATCATTCCCTATAGTTCTGATTTAAAAAAAAATACAGATTAAATTATTTAAATAACTTTAATTATACTTATCCAAATTGTATGATCCAGTATACCATTTTAATCAGATAAATGCAAGAAACATTAATATAAAATAAAATCAAATATCCAATGGTTAGATTTTAAATTATAGCCTAATCCTTTTCTATTTTTATTTAAATCATATTAAATTCAGTAATTATCCAAAAATGTTAATTAAGATCTCTGATTGCTCCTAAGACCATAGAGAACATTTGTAGACCATTAAAAGTAATTCAAGAACCTTAATTTTATTAAGCTCTCCCTAATTACCCTAAAGAGGGATTACTAAATTAAACCTTAATTAAACCTTTTAATTTGGGGAATTATGCTCCAAATACCTTATTAAAGGTAATTGAGCCTATAAATGCAAATGGATCACTCTAGAATGCCCTAATTTTCTTAATCACCTTAATTGGCCTTAAATTGATATTAGTGCTAATTAGGCTAATTAGGTTACCAAAACCTAAGATAAGTGTTTATTCCATTTCCTTAGTCAATAGGGAACTCATTAAAATAGATTTGAATCAACTTGGATAATTAAATCTTAAAATTCTATTTTTAGCCCTAAGAGGGGTATTTTGGTCATTTTGACCAAAATGTGTTTAAGCATCCCTTAAACCTTGAAAATTCAGTAGAATACCTCTAGTTATATTATTAGCACCATTCTGAAGTCTTATGTTACTAATATTGATATTAAGTAAAGAAACCTTAAATTAGTCTTATTAAGATATTAATACCCTAAGTGTCTTTTAAAACCCTCTTTCTTAAGAGTTAAGCCTAGTTACTTGTTAGTGCTAAATCCTTAGTTAATAGCTTAAATTAAGTTGATCCATAAGCTTGAACTCTAAGAGAAGTACTCTTGTAAAATCCTAAGTCTAAATCTTAGCTTAAGTATAAAGTAATTAAACGTCATATCTTATATCTTAGATCTTAGACTTTAGATCTTCTAATTGAATTGAACTACCTCCATTTAAAATTCCTTAAGTGATTTATTGTTTAATTATTTTGAAGCCTTCCATGTGGGTATAGGATTGATTTAATCTTTAAGATAATGAAATTATCTTAAAGATTGAATATAGATCTTAGCTTCTTAGTTCTTGATTGATTAGTTTATCTTATAACTGGTAGAGTAACCTTTCCTTAAGATCTTAGTTTCTAAATCCTTCAGGTTATAAGATTTCTTATCTTTAATTTGGGTTTTAAGTGTGAACCCTAGTTTCTTATTAGGATACTACCTTAGATTCAAGATTTAAACACCAAGATAGAGTTTAAGTCCAAAATCCTTAATCTTGATTTACTTAAATCAAGATTTGGGTTAAGAGAGAAAAAACAATAACAATTAAGTTGTTAATTTATTTACTTTAACTTCTTATAGTCATCATATAATTATGAATTAGAACTTGTTAAGTTCTAATGTTAACATTAAGGTCATAAAATTTGAGATCTTACTCGATAGCTGGATATCGGAGATCCTAAACTTGTATCTTCTCAAAATAGTTAGATTTGGATAAAGTAGATAACAAAAAATATCACATAAGTCTAGATTGAGTCTCTTGCTTACTTTGACTTTGATTGCTTTGCACATCTTGAATATTGAGCCTTGCTTCTTGAGCATAATAGGTAAACTTAGGATATAGAAGATACATTCTAAGTTAGTATTTGAAAAGCATAGCATTCATTCAGTTCATTCAGTACTTTCAGTTAGTAGAGTATGTCCTAGCGCAGTCTGCCTCTTCAATTCTTATTTTATTATAGAATAGACTCTGACCTAGCTCTGCAAATATCTAGGATGGATACATGTCTTATTCTATAAGTTCAACTCGGACCTAGCTCTGCAGATGCCTAGAATGGACACATGTTGAACTTTCAGTTCAGAGGTCCTGTATGGCCTATTTTTGTTATGGTAGTACTATGTCTTAGGCTTACTTCTACTTCAGTTCAATTTTTGTTTTGCTTTGCCACATGCTTCAGTGGTCTTTCTTTTAATGCTTGACTTGCTTTGCCATATGTCTCAGTAGCTTTACTTTTGCTCATTCATGTACTTAGTTTACTTTTGCCACATGTTTCAGTGGCCTTTTTCATATTAAATCTGCATGCTTGTGTATATGCTCTTATTGGTTAGTTATTAAGTAATGGCATATTTAGGATGCTAGAATTGCATATTTATTTTAGCACTCATGTTCTTTATATACTCAGCATGTATCCATGTGATCATAAGCATATTAGGATCAAATTTACTTCAGTAATTACAGTTGCTTTACATTTAGTCTCAACTTGTGTAGTTTCATGTTTTGTATGTTATTGTTTTTACATACCTGTTGATTAGCTATAATTGATTAGTTTATAGCTATCCCGTTCTTTGTAGCCTGTTGCACCTTATAATGATTGTATGTTTAAAACCTTTAAATGTGATATCTTAAATATTCAGTTAAATAGCTTAAAATGTACTTAGACAATTGTCTAACTGTAACATTTTTCTTTTGTTGGCTGGGCCCTGGCATTTGTGATACCGACAAATGTTAGATTCAGATTTGTTCATTGGCAGTGCTGCATGAGAGGAGCCGGTGCAGGAGGAGAATCTTCCTACTGCTTCTTAGATAGATTTTCTCTTTTTGTAGTGAGATTGAGAGATCTTTACTTTCATTTAATTTAGTTGTAATAATTAAACTCTAAATGTATTTACTTTCTGCACTTGAGCTAAGTTGCTGCTTTCTTTTCTTCTTTTATACTATGTTATGCCTGTGGATGTTACATTCTATTTTCTGCTTCCGCTACTTTGATATGTATTGATGTATGTTTATAGTTCATCTAGGTGACAAGTCATTGGCTTAAGGTGAGTTGGGTCCTACCTGACTCTACTTGAGTTGGGGATTTGCCATGGAGTGGAGTGCTGCACTCCCCATGATTATGCTAATATCAGTACTAGCGTGGCCGCGAGAAAGTATGGGGTCCCACGGGCTACTCCTTCCACGATCCTACCACAACTTTGATCGAGCAGGAAGTCCTCTTCCCAAATAGCTTTGAATCTTTTGGTATATTAATTAAGTTCAAACATTCCAAATTCCATAGTTCTATAAATGTTTGCAAGAGTTTGTAATTTATTTTGGTTTCTTATGGAGTAATTTAAGCAATCTATGTGATCACTTACAATTCATGTTTTTCATTCTGAGTTGTTGAGAATATGGCTATGATGGATGCTATATTTATTTACTGCATTACAGAAGAAAAATCTATTAAGTAGATAGGAATGCAAATTTCAATATAACACCATATGATATTTCTCTGATACTAATTGTAGAGTCTCAACCCATCGTGGTCATGTTAACACTAATATTAACATGATTACGGTAGAGTAGTCACCGCGTGACAGATCCCCAATTATAGTTAGATTAGGTTTTCTTTCTAATCTGTCGATAACTGCTGAATTTGCCACATGTTTCTATAATTCAATCATAAAATATGCATACTTAATAAACAAAGTGCAGAAGCAAAGTATACAACATTCATATCCATAGTGTATATGTAAAAGAACATAGCTTAACTTAAAGTAAAAGTGTAAAAGTTAAATATATCCAGATCCTGAATTATTACAAGATTTGAATAAAGTATAAATAAAAGAAAACACTTGTTAAAATATAAAAAAAAACTATCTAAGCTTCAATGGTAGCAGAAAGTTTCTCCTACTAGCTAAGCTCCTCACTTGAAGCTATCTCCATGAACTACTCTGAATCTGACATGTTAGTTTTGACATGCTAGGGCCTTATCCAAGAAAAAAAAAATTTCGTGTTAGATAATTATCTAAGAATATTTTAGGCTAATATAATGAATTCTATATTCTTAAGATATCATATTTAAACTTTATCAACAGCAATAATAACAGGCCAACAAGCCATAAAAGGAAATGGAAAGCTATAAGTTTATAACTTCTCAAATAGGAAGTATGTAAGAAACATACCTCAAACTAGAAGCTACCACAAGGTTAGCATATATACATATAGACTATAAAGTAATTGTAACTACTAAAAAAAATCCTAACATGCACATGATCATTCAAAAGTATGTTAATTAAACAGAAAATAAATTGATTTGTGATACATATTAGTAGACCAGGATCAAATATTTAATCAAGACTAGTATCCTAATATATGTATAAGTAACAAAAAAGATTGTACAAAAGCTGAAATAGAAGCAAGAGTGTGCAACAACAAAAATAATATGTACAAACTACCATATTAAAAAATTGGAAAATTAAGCCACTGTAACTGCTCTATCATGCAAGTCATTTAGCTTCTGAATGCTAATGAAGAAAACCGAACAATACTGAAATGGCAGAAAATACATATGCAGTTAATTTTATTTGTCTTACTTTACTTCTGTGGACATGTTCAGAAGTAGCTGAGGAGTCAAGCACATCTGCAAGACTGATGTCGGTTCCCGAACTAAATGTAACTCTCTCCAATGATTATGTGTTAAGTATCCTTATTTCTCCTTACCACGTGTCCATTAGCAGTAATGTATATACATAATCACCCACCCGATAATGAGCCCAATGCAAATATTATCCTAATTTTTTAAGGTTTTATTTCATGCTTGAAATTCATCTTCAATGATATGTTTAAGGCAAAAAGGCTCAAAGACAAGGAGTGTAATGCAACAACGTCAAATATAAGCGAGAATCTACTAAAACATATGTAATATTTGCGATATCTAATTTATTTGTTCTAGCTATTTTGAGAGAATATAAGTTTAGAATGCCCAATATTCTATTATCAAGTAAAATCTAGGATTTATGGCATTATAAAGTTAAACATTAGAACTTAACAAATTCTAATTCAAAATTAGATAAAATTGCCTACTAAAGTTAAATAATTAATCAATCAACTTAATTGATGTATTTTATTAACCCATAACCAATCTTGATTTAAATAATCAAGATTTAGGAATTTTGAGTTAAACATCAAAATTGGGGTTTAAGCTCTTAAACCAAGGTGCTAAAATCTAAAGATCTAGTATTTCACATAATTCTTACTCTAAAGGCTGAGAATGCTAGGAAATGACATTTCATTAAGATGGAACTACTAAGCTAAAAAGGCTGCAAGACTAATGTTAGAAGATAAATAATCTAACTTGTATACTTAATTGGAAACTTGAACTTAATGAAGATTTAATTGTTTGAGTGATTCCATTACTCAATAGAATTGATTTTACTAAAAGCTAGAAATGAAGATCTAAGGTTACAACACTTATGAATTATTCCATAGATTTTACTTTATGAATTTACTTAACGATTTGTTTAGGAACATAATTAGAAAAATTCTAATAAATGCTTAAATTAATTATGTATGATTTATTAAGCATTGATTAACATTTAAGGAGGTAATAATGTAGATTATAAAGCCACATTAGGGTTTTAATAATTCACTTAATTAGATTTAGGGAAACTAATGTTTCACCTATAAACGTAACTTCTCAAGTTTAAAGGATCTTATGTTGATTCTTAAACATCCCACTTATTGATTTTATGGATATGGACAATTTTCTAAGGCTTAATGGCACTTAAATCAACACCTTGTCAAAATGACAAAAATACCCCCCATTAAAGGTCAAAAAATGAGATTTGGAGTTCTAGGATTCCAAATTTAATTTACTCACTTCTAGTAGGTTTCTTATTGCTTAAGAAAATGATAGACACCTTAAACACCTAATTTGAACTTAAATCAAACTTAATGAACACTAATCAAGATTTAAGTCATTAAAAGGTGATTAACCAAATTAATTTATGAAAATGGTTTCTAAGCTTACCAATGGGTTCTATATTGCATATGGAGTCCATAGATACTAAGTTCATTGAAATCATAGCTTAATTAAGCAAATTATTCATTAATCAAAGTTTAAAGTTATTAATAAGTGAATAGTGAAATTGAAATATTTCTAACTGCATGATTAAGTTCTCCTCTATTTAAGGAAGATTTGGAGACCTTAATCATGCATTTTGGATAAGAAATGAGATTAGTATTAATCAAGCATCTAAGGTAATTAGGCTAAATTAGAATTCTAGTTACTGAAATTAAAATACTCTTGCAGTTTATTGTTCCTTACATTTTTTTGATCAAAATGGTGTATGGATCATACTATTTTGATTTAAATTAATCATTTTATTAAAATAAAATATTTGGAATAATTTCATATGATTAATAATTTTCCATTTTATTTTATAAAAGGAATAATATTACAGATAGACGGGTTAATTTAATAACTCGATTTCTATTTCACATGTGTCGAGGTCCTACCCGGCCTGCCACTGCTCACCATCACACTGAAGGATTCCCCGGTAGCAGGAGAGAAATTAGGGTTACTCTTCAAATTGAGATCCTCAAACAATCAAACACCGCCAAGCCCTAAATTTAAATTCGACACCTTCACCAGCTCACAACACCTCTCTATATGGAAAAAGCCCCTTGGCTCAACCGTGAATCTACCGCAATCTTTAAGCATTTAAATCCTGCTTTAGGGTTTAGTGCAGGGAGTTATAACTCCCCACAATAACTGATTTACAATGAGCTAACAACACCTACACCCTTAAAAAACCCAAATGGAGAAGATGCCACTAACGGCATGTCAAATGGATGGCTGGAACCTCCAAACCTTTCTCTTACCTTAGTACAGTGGAGCACTGTGCGTGACGAGCTGCATCGACCGCCAATCGAGAAATCCTAGGCTTCTATGGGGTTCTCAATTGAAGATAGACAATACACAATAGGTTTCACTCACAATTAGATGCTCGATTGAGCTTCAATTATCAGTGAGGCTAGGAATGGAAAATCCTATTTTGGTATCCCTTTCCAAATGCTGTGCGATTAGCAATGAACCTTAGCTCAAATCCTCATGGCTCGAGCACTATCCACCGATTAGACTCAACATAACCATCATTCATCATACACAGAGGATTTGCAATTAAGTGAGATCAATTGTCTCAGGGAGGAGAGGGGTACCTGGATGAAGCTTCAACTGGTAGTTCTCAGCAATGCATGCAAGTTCTAGAGGTAGTGATCCATGACATTGCTTCCTTAAAATTCTGGCAAGCACTCCCGACTTTTGCACAGCATATAGAGCTTCAGAATCAGCTCTGACAATGGATGCTAATGCTTTGGGAGCCATCGAGGAAGAATTTTGAATATCAGAGCCAATTCAAGTTGAATTGATGGAGTTAAGCTAAGCTTGAGAGCAAATAGAGGCTCAAGTTTAGTCGGGGGACTATTTATAGCACAAGAGGGGCTCAAGATATTTGGGCTAGGTTCTACCCTTTGGCCTGAGGTCAAGAGCTCTAGTATGACCCAAGGAGAGGGCAATAATGGAATTGCAATGGAACAATCATTGGGAGTGCAAGGGAAATAGCGGGGGGCAGATTCCCTTCCCGTACTTCCATGGTGGCAAGCCGTTGGGATCCTGTTAGGGAGCATTGAATGAAGACAAAGATAAATAACGCATGGGTTAATCGCAATCATTCGATTGATCTCAAAATAAGATAGCAGGATCCCACCTCAGTCCTAGGAACAATTGAGTTTCATTCAATCCAATCATAAGTGAACGATGATGGCTCTAATGCACTTAACTTAAAGGCTAATTGCGAGAGTAGCTACAACTGTTGAATCGCGACTGCAATCAAATGGTTGTCGATGAATCCGATCGAACGATGGATGTTAAGCGTGCAATCGTGGCTTAAAAAAGAGGAACGATGGTGATTAAGGGACCCACTAACCGTTAAATTTAGAAAATTCAAATAAATTTAATTTTAATTAATTTAATTAAATCAAATGAGAATATATGATCTCAAAAATTCATCCTTAATTAATTTGGGGGTGAGAAATTTAAAAATACAATCAAATTTTAACTTGGAGATCAAATTAATTTAGCTAATTTTTTGAAACATAAAATTGGCAAAATAATCAATTAACCAAATTGAGATTTGATTGACCCTAAATTCTTAAAGTTAGGTTCTAATGACTAGATAAAACTAATGGAATGATAATTAAAGTTTGTTTTGGCCCAAATTAACTAGGGTAACAACCTAGGGTCGTTACACTTAATGTTTTGAAAAATTGTAAACTTTATATCATATAGTATATAATCTCAAGACTAACTAATATTTATATACATGCACTTTTGAAGCATTTTAGGTCTGAAGCTAGATGATAGACTAAATGAATATCCTTGAGAAGCTTATGGAATTGTTGTTAGAAAGATTTTATTTTATTATTTGCATTTTATTATTATCTCTTATTTTGCTAAAACTTTGTATAAAAACTATGAATTTTGTATCGAACATGCGGTCCATAATATTGCAAATGAAGGATTAATATGAATGGATGAACCTCTTGTTTTCTCGCTGTGTATGGCTCCATAATGTATTATTATACTTTCTCATTTAAGAACCCAATAGAAGTACTATAAGGATCAATGGTGACAAGGAATTTCATTAAAAACCCAATAGAGGTAATATAAGGATCAGGGGTGACAAGAAAGTTAGATAATTCAAATTTATATTTTCTCTTATGTTATGACAAAGGAGCTCGCCTAAACAAATGTTGAGCTCTCTTTTATTTGATGTTCTTTTTACGGTAGTGAGTTTGTAGAGACAGTTTTAAATGACATTTATTTCATAAATACATTTTTTTGATAAAACTAAGTGGATTAAGAGAGATAAAATAGGATTATTTTTTATTTTGTCTACGACTTTAGGTAGAAGGGTATTTAGAAGAATACTTTGGTTGGCCATAGGCTTAGGTTTAAGATTGCTTTATGGAATGATTGTGGGACAAAGAAATTTCATAACAAATGTAAGAAATAATAAGGGTCCAATTGGAATTAGATATAAGCATTTAAAAGGTTTAGGGCCTAAATAAAATGGTCCACGATATTATGTCATGAGCAAGGCACAATTTCTCATCTATGAATTTACTATTTTCCATTGGTATGTCTCCTTCATGAGTGCTCCTATAAGACGAACATATCATTCACTTTAGCAGAATTCTAGATTTGGTACCATGAAGATCGAGAGGGGTAAGTGTAACAATCCTAGCTATTACTCTAACAAAATCCATAATAATTAAGGTAAATCAAGCTTTGATTTTCATTCCATTAGACTACTTGGGTCAATTAAACCTAGTCCTAGAAGTTTGAAATCAATCAGAGGTCGTTTGAGCATTTTAGCTATTTTGCCCATTTTTGGATTCTAAAAATTAGTTAAATTAATTTGATTTTCAAATTAAAATCTGAGTTCATTTTTGAATTTCTCATACCCTAATTAGCTAAGGGTGAATTTTTGGAAAATTTTGGAGCTCATTTGGTCCTAAATTGAATTTAAAATTTTTAAGATTTTTATTTAATTAATTAAATGAATTTTATTAATTAAATTAAATATATATTAAACTTTTAATACTTGATATTTGCTGTCGAGACCTCGGTAGATCCGCTGCGGGGACCCGACAGCGGTGCATCAATCCTCTCCAATGGATGCGCTAGCACGCATCTTAGCGCATCCCATCCAAAGGCGTGATCTATTCCGTGTCGTGATCTAATCCTAGGCGTCGGGTCAATCGCGTGCATCCGATGGCTATCACTCGATCTGCTATTTTTCATTTAAGTAATCCATTAGGACCGTCCGAGACCAATGGTCGATCGATAAGACAGTCCTGAGCACCCGAGCCCTGTTCATCACCGTCTCTGTTCCGCTTGCCCGCAAGCCTGGTCCCCCCCCCAACAATTTAACCTCTACAGTCATCGTGGCAGTACGGGGAATGCTCCAAACTTCCTCTTTTACCCTCTGGCGAGATGTCTTGCCGGCTCCCATCTTCCTGAATTACCCTCGTCCGTTGGCAATACCTCTCCCTCGGTCCGAGCCTAAGCCATGGCTCTCAGCTCTGGCATCCATCCCTGACCTTCCTACTACCTATAAGTACAACTAGAATATCACAGTGATATCATTTGCTTACTGTGATCCCTCAATTCCCCTGGTGAATTCCCTGGAGCTCTCGAACCTCTCGGTAAATACTAGCTTTCCAGTAGCTGCGTACCACTGATAGAGGTGTGTGTCTGGTGTTTGGACCCCCCTGCTTGGTTACTGCAATCCTCTGGAAGCTCCAGCTCTCCTCAGACCTTCTCTACCGTGCCTGCAACTCCATTTTGAGGTATAGCCTTCTCCCAACTGATCTGTGTGAGCTCAGTCTCTCAATCCATGCTGTAGGATAGCTCTGTGATGTTCTGGATACTCTTCTTTAGACCTAAGGATGCTTGAGATCTCTTGAAATTGGTCTGGTTCAATCTTGACATTGGGGATTCACTATATGGACGAAACTGAATCCAAACAAAGTGGCGACACTTCTCTACATTCCCGATCCCCAATTCCTCCTAATTCTAATTACTAATCGATAGTGCGAGCTAACTAGACCCAATGCGATTGTTCCTAGGGTCTGGGCTAGCTTAATGCGATCATTCTGATCGTATAGGTTCCGCCGAGTAAGGACCCGACGATCTAGGGCACACTAATCCTCGTGGCCATAGGGCTTCGATCCACCTCACCACCAGGATGGTGTAAAAATTGAGCTCTGGCCAAATGGTTGCCTCTGTGAGGAGAATTTACTCTTCACAGTAAGCCCTAGATGCTGAGTTATGGCCAAACCTATCGAATAGCCATCCAGCCATCCAGCATATCCTAGAGAGGGCTTCAGGGTGGGATCGACGTGTCTCAACTCCAGGAGGGCAAAGGGATCAACCAAAGGTGCTGGCCTGGTCTAGGTATCAAGAATTTTGGTTCTGAAGCTTTCCCTGATCAGCCTGTCGTGAGGGGAGAGTGGGGACGAGACACTGACGCATCGGGTCGGGCCAGCCCAGGCCCGTGTGGTTTCAAATTTGGGCCGGGTTAATTAAATCATTTAGGAATTAAATTCCTTCTGTTAAATAACTCACAAATGGAATTAATTAAATATCTTATGGTTTGATTAATGAAAAATATTTAGAATAAATCAATAAAACAACTTTGGCTGGAGTTGTCCAAATAGTATGATCTAATATACCATTTTAATTAGAAAAAATGTAATGAATAATAATTTGCAATAAAATTTATGATCCAATGGTCAGATTTTGTAATTTATCCTAATCTTTCTCAGAACTTACTTAATTCATAATTAATTCAGTTATTGTCCAAAAATTATGATTAAATTCTCTGATTGCTCTTAAGACATAATTAAATTCTTATATGTCATTAAAAATAATTTATGTTCTCTAAAATTGCTAATCACCTCAATCCTTGATTAGTGAATGAAGCTCAATTTAATCTTTTGATTTTAGTGATTTATGATTTTGTGATCTTCTTAAGTGTAGTAGAACTTATATCTATACTTAGATACCCTTAGTGAACCCTAATTTACCTAATCATCTTAATTGACCTTAAAGTGTGATTAGTGCTAATTAATCTACTAATGAGCTCAATCTAGAGTTTTTGTGTCTTATTCACCTCATTAGTTAATATTAAGCATTAAAATTGGTTTGAGTCAATTTGAATGCTTAAATCCTAAAATCTTAAATTTAGTCCTAAGAAGGGTATTTTGGTCATTTTTGTCAAAATATTATTTAAGCACCCCCTATATGGGGCCCCATACCCTCTACGGCCATGCTAATACTGATATTAGCATAATCACGAGGAGCGTGGTGCACCAACTATGGCAAATCCCCAACACAAGTAGAGTCAGGTAAGACCCAACTCGCCTTAAGCCAAGGACTTGTCACCTGGAACTGTAAACATACATCAATATATCATAGTATACAAGAGTAAAGGAAATAGTAACTCAACTCAAGTGCAGAAAATAAATATATCCAGAATTTAATTATTACAGACTGAATTAAGAGAAAGAAAATATCTCTCAATCTCACTACAAGAAAAAGGAAAGATCTAACTAAACAGCAATAGGAAGATCCTCCTCCTGCACTGGCTCTGTAGCACCCCGCCCCATTGCCACGCGCAAAAGAGACAGTTATAATCAATTTTGGCGGCGGAGCGGCGCGCCACTCGAGAAGGAATAACCCGTCTCCCTGAATATCTGGAAACTGAACCCCATCTGAAAGGCTGCTGATTCAACCTCAATGAGGGTTGAGAGCTAATACTTAAGATAAGAGTAGTATTCTTATATTAAGTATTAGACAAATACATACATTAGATTTAGAGTACAATAGGAATCCAATATATGTATAAGATATCAGTATTTCTAGTATACTGATCACATCACAATACTAAGTATAAGTAGTATATAACAGAGTGTGGAAGCTTAAAGCAAACATCTAGAAATATTCATCACAGAAGTTGTATGAAAGCATTCATCTCAGAAAAGAAAATAAAATACATCCAGAATTATTATAAACAGTTTACTGAAATAAACATAAAACTAAGTACTAAACTGAAAATACTAAGCAGAAAAATAAAATTGAAGAAGAGTCCACTAGTGCTCCATGGGATCCTCCTGAATCTCCTGGGTATCCTCCTGACCTGGCTCAATACAATGCTCAAGATCTAGCAAATTGCTGGATCCCAAAAATACCCCATGTTAGACAATAAGTCTAACACATCGAAACTAATCTAAACAATTCTAGTTATTCATTTAACATTTATATAATGTGATTAAATCTGCAGAAATACTGTAAAGGCAACTGAAAGCATAAAACTATATAAAACTGTACAAAATTGAAGTAAAGTAAAGTGAAGCTGAATTATAAACTGAATACTGAAAGTAAACCAAAAATAGTAATGGATCTGAAACTGACTAGTGATCTGTAAAATTATACTGTATGACATTAAATCTGTGCATCTGAATATACCACAATACTGTATGCCACTGATATACAACCAAAATTTCACTAAACTGTTATGAGTTGTATGGTCCAATGTATACATACATCCAGTTGGGAACTGCGATGCCGATGCATCCTAAAATTTCCCAGTCAATGTATGCAATATTCCATAACCCATAAATCATCACTGATACTCATATGTCATCACGGATACTCCACATCATGCTTATGCTCATGCTCATGCTTCTAATCTACATGAGGTAAATCTAAAAATATGCTTAGAAATCTGATAATGAATTCAATGTCTCCATTATGCAGAATCCTGCTAAAAGGATTATGACTCCTAAATCCTAATTCGATAATTAATTAAAGTTGAGAATTTACTTAAAAATCATTGGATGGGATAATTGTATACACATATTTAGCACATTTGCAAGAAAGGTGGTTCTTAACACTTAATTTGATTAAGCCACCCTAACGAAGAGATCTTTGATAGGAGGCGTCACCCAATGGCGATTTGTATCTCAGGCTAAGCTATTAAGATGCCCAACTCACAATCACACTTAGTGTCCTAAATAAGGTGACTCGAATTACTTAGTTTGTTTAAGCCACACCTATTAAAGCAATCTTCGCTAGGAGGCATCACCCCATGGCGATTTATAATTTAATCAAGCTAAGGGATGAGTCCCTATTTATAACACTCTTAGTCTTAGAATATTTACTCCAATGGGATTGTATTCATCTAATCTTTCGAGATAGCACCTGTGGAGTGAATCAACAAATCCTGAATATTACTAAAATAATCCAGTACTATTGGTATACCCTACTATACATAGCCAATAATCTAGATTTAGAAGGTTCTATTTAATCAAGGATTTATCAAAGCTATTGATTCTTATTCTAAATAGGTGTGTCCTACACAAGGCTCCAAGGATGTGATCAAAGGATCACTCAATATTGATTTATACCGCAAGAAGTAAGTTCCATTCTAACTATTTTAGGTGATTCCTACCACAAGGTATTAAGTTCAACATCTAAAGTTATGAATGGATCATCTAAATTTCTACCTCAATAAGTTACAAAAGCTCTTCCTACCTTAAGGTATCAATAATTAAGGTCCTTAAACATTTCAAGAATGATCCTAAAGCAAGACTCTTAAGATCTCACTTTTCTACTTCTTATAGTTTACTTGTTAGAATTAAGTTAAAGTGATCAGATCAGATGATTAAAATTTATTTAATTTTTTTCTATTCTACAATATGGGATGAAATCAAAGATCTTATTAGAATTAGATTATTTCATAAATCATTACAATTTTATGATCTATTTTATGCTAATGGTCTTATATAAGAGAAAATCAAAGATAAAAAGTTTAGATTCAGATGATTCAATCATACATATTTAATATTAACCTTAGCACTTCTAATTCAATGATTTAAGATCAATATTAAATCATATGCATTATTGGAATAATATCAATTAAATTATCTTTTAATCAAATTAATTGATTAAGTGATTACGGTTTAGATCATAATCAAGATAAGTTAGGGTTTAACCCATAACCTTTTTACCATTATGACCAAGGTTAATTTATAGGTCGATGACAAATCAATGTATTATTAGTGTATTATTGATGTCAAATATTGGTTTTAGAGTAAGTATCATCTACTTAATCAAGTTAGCAAGATTCTTATATTTAATTATAGTTTAATGTCATTTACACATGATTAGGTGTCCAAATAGATATTTAGAGTTTTCTAATATACATCCTAATACCATGAAAGCATCTAATTATAAAGATAACATAGAATAAAAAGGTAATTAAGGCTAACCAAATTCTAAATCAAAGCAAAGGGGTTAGCACTTGATTACAATTCTAAAAAAATTAAATTTTATGCCATTAAGTTGTTAAGATATACCTATTCATTACAAGCACTTAAGATTCTATTACTTGGCATTTGGTATAGCATACAATTCAAGTACATAGTAGATTTTGAGCGCTTGATAAAAATAATAAAGTTTCAAACTTAATTTCCATATAGAATTTTATGTAATGTTCTATTTTAGCTAAAATAGATTCAAATTTGATATTATTTAGTCACACTAGGGTCCTAGGGACTTTAAAATGCAAAAACAGAGAAGTTTTGGCCATTTCAGCCAAAACTGGGCAGTTTTAAGGAATTCTGGGCAATTTTACAAATTTGGGCGGTCCAGCACGCTGCAGCGCTTCTGGCGCTGGAGCGCGCTATGGCGCTTCTGCCGCTGCAGCGCGCTATGGCGGTTTTAGCACTGCAGCGCGCGGTGGAGCTTTTGGCGTTGCGGCGCGCAGTAGCACTCTCAGCAATGCGGCCCGCTGTGGCGCGCTATAGTGCGCTGCAGCGGACCAATTTGCGAAATAACTGTTTAATTAATTTATTTTTGACATTTTCTAAAGTTTTCCCAAAATTCCGCTACAGCCCGCTGCAGCGCGCTACGGCGCGTTGCAGCGGACCAATTTGCGAAATAACTGTTTAATTAATTTATTTTTGACATTTTCTAAAGTTTTCCCAAAATTCCGCTACAGCCCGCTGCAGCGCGCTACGGCGCGCTGTAGAGGTCCATTTCACGAATTACTGTTCAAATAGTTGTTTTAACTGATTTTCTAAGTTTTTCATGAAATACCGCTGCAGCACGCCCCCCCTAGATTGCAACTTTGGACGCTGCAGCGCCAGACGGTGATTTTTGCCGAGATGAAACCTGCAAGGCCTATTTTTGAGCTCAATTACTCTCATTCTAAATTGTTCCATGAGTGGTACCATATATAAATGGAAAGGTCTTTCCGATACCTTTCCACTGACACCAAAATCAGCACAAACGGAGCATCCTAACTATACAAAAAATATGGATAAAAGATAGGGTATATAAAATGGATGAAAATAGAGCATGCATTTTACATATAAGTGAGAAGCTTTAATGAGCCTTAATGGCTTCCTTACTCTATCATGAGTTTCTAGAGCTACAAATAAGTATAGTGGCAATATGAAGAATACAAAGGAGATGAGTAAACGGGTACCTTTTAGTCCTTGGAAGGAGTGGGGGATGAAGACTTCTCTTTTTCTTTAAGACTTTGGAGGAAGCTTCTTCAAGGTGCAGCAATGGAATAACAATGGGAGTAGGGGAGTTCTTAGCTTTCAAAAAAGGGAAATAGAGGGCTGAAGCTTCTCTTTAAGGAAGGAGGAGGAGATGTGAAAGGAGGCTAGGCCATCATGATCTTAGGGAGGGAGGTCATCATACCTCAGCCTAAGGGCATGGGGGCGCCGGATGAGGTGATGGCCAGTCAAAAATAGAAATTAGAAAAATAAGGAAATTGCAATTTGGGGACTGTCTAATTACTTATTTATTTTCATTAATTATTTAAATATTCAGATTTTTGAAACGCACTCCGAAAATTTCCAAAAATTCACCCTAACTAATTTGGGGGTGAGAAATTCAACGGCGAAGTCGGATTTTGATTCTGACGACTATTGAATTATCCTATATTTTGGCGCATTTAATTATATTAAAATATTCACAAAAATTCGACAACTTCCAAACACGTCCAAAATATCACCCCTAGCTAATTTGGGGGTGACGATCGCAATGGCGAGGTCGGATTTTGATTTCGAAGTCAAAATAAATACCTCAATTTTTTAATTAATTAAATATTAAAATATTCCAAGTTAATTGATTGAGCTCTGAATTACTCCAAACCTTCAGGGTTTGGTTCTAATGACTATATAACTTAACATAATGATAATTAAGATATGATTATACTTAAATTTAGCTAAGTAATAACATTGGGTTGTTACAGGATCCTTTCCTACATTTACCAATGAACAGCTCCAAATCTAATATTTTTTGGTATCACAAATGCTAGGGCCCCAGCCAATAAAAGAAAAAAGTTACAGTTAGATAATTATCTAAGTACATTTTAGGCTATTCAAGTGAACTGAATATTTAAAGATATCACACTAACTACTTTAAATATGCAAGCAATATAGGGTGCATCAAGCTACAAAGAACATGATGGCTATAAACTACTCATTTATAACTGATCATCAAGTATGTGCAAAATATGATAATAAATAAGGTGAGGCTAAAGAGCAAAAATAACTACAAGTACTGAAATAAACTGATTCTAACATGCTTATGATCACATGAAGACATGCTGATTTTATAAAAGTAAACTATACTAAAAGGTGTTGAAATGAACATACCAAATTAGTATCCTAAACATGCCAATATTTATTAACTACTCAATAAGGACATATATACAGGAATGCATATTTAATATATATCAAAGGCCACTGAAGCATGTGGCAAAAACAAACTAAGAGCATAAATAAGCTAAAAAGTAAAGCCACTAAGACATGTGACAAAACAACTGAAAGCACCAAAATTGAATTGCAGTAAAAGTAAGCCTAAGAAATAGTACTGCCATAACAGAAATAGGCCATACAGGGCCTCTGAATAGAAAGTCCAACATGTGTCCATCCTAGGCATCTTCAGAACTAGGTCCGAGTTAAACTTATAGAATAAGACATGTATCCATCCTAGCCAAGCACTGGACTAGGTCCGAGTCTATTCTAAAATAAAACTAGAACTGATGAGGCAGACTAAGCTAAGACATACTTTACTGGACTGAATGTACTGAAAGAACTGAGTGAATGTTATACTTTGCAAATACTAACTTTGGATATATCTTCCATGTCCTAACTTCACCTATTATGCTCAAGGAATAAAGCTCAATATTCAAGGTGTGTAGAGCAATCAAAGTCAAAGTAAGCAAGAGACTCAAGTAGACTTATGTGATATCTGTAGTTATCTAAATTATCCAAATCTAACTATTCTGAGAAAATATAAGTTTAGGATCTCCAATATCCAGGGATCGAGTATAGTCTCAGATTTATGACCTGAATGTTAACATCAGAACTTAGCAAGTTCTAATTCATAATCAAATGACAATTATGAAGGTTAAAGTAAGTAAATCAATGACCTAATTATTGTTATTATACTCACTTAACCCAATTCTCAATTAAGTAAATCAAGATTTAAGGATTTTGGATCCAAACCTCACATTGGGGTTTAAGTCCTGAATCCAAGATTTAAATCTACTAATAGTCCTATGGTTCACCCTCAAACCTAATTTAAAGATAAGGAATCTTATAAGTTGAAGAATTAGAAGCTTAGATCTTAATGAAAGATTATTTTAATATTATAAGATAAACTAATCAATTAAGAACTAAGAATCTAAGATTTATATTCAATTTTTAGGATAATTATATTATTCTATAGATTGAAGTAATCCTACACTTGCAAGGAGGTTTCAAAAGGGTTAAACAATTATTCACTAAGGAATTCCAAAGAAGATGATTCAATTCAATTAGATGATCTAAAGTCGAAGATCTAAGATCTAAGATCTACGATTTGATCACTTTAGATCCAAGTTAAAAATTAAACTTAGAACCTTTAAAAGAATATTTACTCAAGATTTATAGCTTATGAAATAACATAATAAGTAATTAAACTAAAAATTTAGTATTAAAGCTATTTGGGTTTGCTCTCTTAAGGAAGTGGTTTTGAGTACTCTTACGATCTAAAGATCTTAATAAGAACTAATTTAAGATTTCTTCACTTAACTCAAAATTACTATCATAAGATTTCAGAAAGGTGTTAAGGTATTAACTAGAGATATTTTACTAAAATTTCAAGGTTTAAGAAGTGCTAGAGCCTATTCTGATCAAAATAACTAAAATACCCCTCTTAAGGCAAAAAATGGGATTTTAAGATTTAATCATCTAAATTAATTCAAGTCTATTTTAATGAGTTCTCTATTGATTAGTAAAGTAGGATACACACTTATCTTAGGGTTTGGTAGCATAATTAGCTTAATTAGTACTAATCACATTAAGAGGTCAATTAAGGTAATTAAGGGAATTAAGGCATACTAGAAAGATCCAAACACATTTATAATCTCTACTATACTTAATAAGGCATCAGGAACTAGATTCATCAAAAATAGAGGTTAAACCAAGGCTCAATTCACTAATCTCATATTAGGGTAATTATGAAGTGATTAGCAACTTTAATATTATTAAATTACCTTTACTAGTTTAATTAGGTTCTTTATAATCTTATGAGTAATCAGAGACCTTAATCAATATTTTTGGGCATTTAATGAAGTAATTATGAATTAAATAAGAATATAGAAAGATTAAGCAATAATTTAAAATCTAACTATTAGATCTTAGATTTTATTTTATATTATTATTCCTTACATTTTTCTGATTAAAATAGTATATTGGATTATACCATTTAGATGAGTATAACTAAAGTTATTTAAATAATTTATTATGTATTTTTATTTAAATCAAACCATATGTTTTAATTTACTGAATTAATTTTCTTAAGGAAATTAATTCACTAAATACTTTAATTTATGTCGACCTGAAACGCAAAACACGCGAGTCGAGGTTCGACCCGACTTAGCACTGTGCGTCTTCCACGCGGGGATACCCAACAGAGGGAAGAATTTGGGCTAGCTTCCGTTGATCGATTCGCCGTGCACGGACCACGCTACGCCTGGATTTCGATGGCTACACCTTCAGGAGCATGAGGCACATCGATTGAGATAGGAACCCCCATCTAGGATGCGCCGGATCGACGGGGTGCTACTCGACCAAGATTGTAGCGCCCCGCCCCGTCGCCATGTGGAAAAGGATAAGTAATATATACATATTCAACGGCGGAGCGGTGCGCTACTCGGGAGGGCGGGTATACAAGCATAACCCATCTTCCCGAATAGGCTAATCTAAAAGACTGAGCCATATTGAAGGCTGCTAACTCGAACCTAAGAGTATGATTGAGAGCCAATACTTAAGATAAGAGTGGAATACTTATCTTAAGTATTAGGCTAATATGTATATTGGATTTTAAGGAAATAAGTAAGGATCCAATATACGTTATTAATATATCAGCATTTCCAGTATATTAATCTCATTACAATACTAAGTATAGTAGTATAACAGAGTGCGGAAGCTAAAAGCATATCATCCAGAATACATTCATCACAGAGCAGTATGTAAACATTCATCTCATAAAAGAAAAGTAAAGTACATCCAGAGTTATTACAAATTGATTTAACATGCAAAAAGTAAAGTCTACTGAAATAAGGCCAAAAGTAAAAAGGAAGCAGACAGATCCTCTAGGGCTCCATGTACTCCTCCTGGATCTCCTGCGAGTCTTTCTATCCTGTCTCCACAAGCTGCTCAAGATCTAGCAAATTGCCGGATCCCAAAAGTACCATGTGTTAGACTTCTTGTCTAACACATCGCAACTAACTATGCAGTAGGAAAGTAAATGCAATAGACAGTAAAGTAAAGAAAACTGAAGAAAAGCTGAGAAAAATGCTAAATAATTGCAACTGTAAAGACTGAACAGAGTAAAACTGCATCAAAAGATAAATACTGAAAGTAAATGAAAATGTTAAATGCTCAGAAGTCAATGTGAAAGGAATGTCAAATGATGTACTATATGTCACTATAAAGATGTACCAAATATGCCAAAGTATGGTATTTTACGAATATGTAACAGAACTATCACTAAAAGGTTATGAGTAGTACAGTCCAATGTATGCATACACCCAGTTGGGAAGATAGTATAGTGACACAGTTGCACCCTGAAATTCTCCAGTCTGTGTATGTAATATTCCGTAACCCATAATTTGTCATTGATACTCATGTGTCAATACTGAGATGATGCTTCAAGCTCATGCTTATGCTTATGCCCATGCTTCTATACTATATGGGGAAAAATCCAGAAATCCATGAAAACTTGGAATACAGATAATGAATTCTAAGTCTCCACTGTGTAGAATCCTACAAAAAGGATTCTGTCTCCTAACTTCTAGAATAATAATTTATTAAAGTTACAGATTTAATTAAAGATCACTAAATGAGATGATCGTATACACATATTCAGCACATTTGTAAGAAAAGTGATTCTCATCACTTACTCACCACCATACTTAGTGTCTTAAAGAAGGTGAATCTCATTACTTAGTTTGTTTGAGCCACACCTATTAAAGTGGTCTTCACTAGGAGGCATTGCGCCATTGGCAATTTGTATTTCAATCAAACTAAGGAATGAATACCAGTTCAATACACTCTTTGGTTTGAATGATTTATTTCTAATGGGACTGTATTCATCTAATCCCGTAAGATAGAACCTACTCATAAGTCCACATTATGGTGAATCAACTAATCCCGAATACTACTGGGGAACCAACAATATGGGTATATTATACTACACCGTCCAATAATCGGGGTTCAAACAAGTCTACTTAATAAATCAAGGAATGATCAAGACTATAAAGGCCTATACTACATAGGTAATTCCTATACAAGGTTTCATAAAAATGTGATCAAAGATCACTCAACATAGATTATACCACAAGGTGAAGTATAAATCTAAGGTCTTAAGTGGTTTCTACCACGAGGGTTTAAGATCAATTCTAAGGTTAAGGGATCATCTAGGCTTCTACCTTAATGAGTCATACAAGTTCTCCTACCTCAAAGTATAAGTAATTTAGGTCTTTTAAATTTTTCAAGTCAATCTTATGAAGAGATGCTTAATATCTCCCATTCCAAATTCTAATTTTTAATATTTTAGGTTCTATTTCATGATTAGGTTTAGAATGATCAGATCAGATGATGAAGTCATCTGATCATAACTTAATCTAAGATTATGGAATGTAAATCAAGGATGTTGTTAAATCTTTAGATCATTTGTTCAATCAATATGATTTTATTAATCTTCTATGCTAATAGTCTTATTTAAGAGAAAATCAAGGATCTAAAGATTTGATTCAGATTAAGCAATCATATAACTTTATTAATAACTTTATCATGTCTAATTTGAATGTTTAAGATCAATATAAAATCAGATGTAATATTGGAGAAATGTCAAGTTAATTTTCTTATAATCAAATTGCTTTAGTTAAGGTTCTTAAGGGTTTGGACCTTAATTAAGTATATTAAGGTTTGAACCCTATTCTTATTCAATTAAGATCATGTGTTTGATTAAAGATCAATGTCAAATTAATGAGTTAAGAGTGTGTTATTGGTGGCAATCTCAGACCTAGATCAAGTCTTAAAAGCTTGATCAAAGTCTTAAGATTTCTTAAGATTGATTATGAGGGTTAAGTTCTCATTTCTTTGATTTGTTCAATTTACACATCATAAGTTTGCATATATGATTTCAATATATCTAGCTTACTGTTATGCATCCAATTAATAAGAATTTTTTAGAAAATAGAGGACACTTAGTGATAATCAAATCCTAATTCAATCAAAAGGGATTAGCACATAAGTCTAAATCCAACCATCAGAAGTTCATATAACTTAGCATATAAGTTTTACATTACCATACAATCAATTAGAGACTAAGTTTACTAAGATCCAGTGATTACAAACCTTAATATTTACTAATCATGGTTTAACAAAATTAGGGCATAATTTGAAATACAGAAATCAAAAAAATAATTTACTTAGTACATGCATTCTACTCATCATAAGCAAACTAATGACACCTTAAACATGTAATTTAATAAAGTATAATTACTAATCCACCCTAATTAAGATCTGTAATAATTAGGCAACAACTTAAAATCTAACCATCAGATGTGAAATTTTATTTTATATTCAGATCCCTGATAATTTTTGATCATTTTCACATATAATATCAAAGGCTTTGGACCAGTGGATTAAAAGTTATTCAAATAATACATTCTGTATTTTTCATATTTAATTTTACTATGATTGGATTAATTTGATTATTTTCCTTAAGGAAACTAATTCCAATTAATCAGATTTAATATAAATGGGCTCGGCCCAATAGCCGAACCGCGCGGGTCGACCGGGGCCCGAAGACCCTGAACTATAGCACCGCGCGGGTCACGGGCTGACCCAACCTGCACCGGGTCTTCGTCCCTGCCCTTCGTCCTAACGGAGTTGCCCGATTAGGGAAACCATAATTGGCCAATTCCGACGCATCCGGACCACAGCACGACCGGGGATTGATCGTTACACATTCACCATGGTCAGACGCATCAAATAGGACCCGAAGCCCCCTGTGAGACGGTCTGGATCGGCTGGACCTTACTCACCCGAGAGCTCCTCTTATGGAGCTACTGTGGGGAGGCAATTCTCCCAACAGAGGCCACGCCTGACCCCAGGCTCGATCCCTACACCATCAGGGAGGTGAGGCGGATCAAAGCCATCTGGTCTGGGGGTCTGGGATGGTCTGGATCATCAGGTCCTTACTCGACCGAGATGATCCTTCAGCGACTTAGCCCGATCGATCGCATCGATCGATCGGAGCTAGTTTAAGTCCTAGCTATGATCACATTGGGTTCAAATTGACAATACATAGGCATACAAATCAAATGGAAAGAGGTTCGAGCCTCAGTGGCTCGAAACCAGCAACTAGGGTACCTAGTTTTGTCGAGGGGTTGCAGACATCGCAGGGGTAATGCTGGGCTTGCTGAGCTTCCTTTGAGAGTTCCTGAACACTAGGAGACTCTCCTATCAGCGGTACGCACGCCGGGAACGCCTGGGAAGCTCGGTCTGACAGCAATGGCAGCTTGGGAATGGCGGAAGGTAACTCAATTCTAATTGATCAGCAAAGGATCATAGGATAAAACATTGAGGCTATTTATAGCCTCAGCATTGAATGAGGAAGTTTCCAGAGCCATTGTCCTGGGTTGGGGAGACCCGAGAGATCGGGCCATGGCTGAGCTTTAGAATTTCCAATTCGAGCTCGGCCGGGTCACGAGGCCCGATCGGGACTCCAATCCATTACGGGAGGGGTCCTAACGACATGCTGAGCTGGACGCAGGAGTGTGGGACAGGACTTGGCTGTCTGGAATCAGTCAGATTCCTTCTGTCGGGCGCGAGCGAGAGGAAGACGAAGGTCCACAGTCGCGGGACCTTCGGATGCCGTCTGATCTATCGATCAGATGGCGGAACAGCTCAGATCCCTCAGATCCTAACGACCAATCGCAGGAGCGATCCGGGCCGTAGGATATGTCGGGTATATCCAATGGTCGATCCGTGGTTCCACGGGATCACATCTCGACTGTTGATCAAAAGGCGCGACGGTTAAATTTGCGGGATACCACTGTCGCGCGACCCGGGCTCCGCAGCAGATCGCCCGCGGTCCGCACAGTGGATCCCAGCTGTTAATTTTAAGATATATTTATGCAATTATGAAATGTTAGAAACCCTTAAGTGCAATTGTACCATTTTAATTTAAATTGAATTATAGTCCAAATGATTTCCAAATTGTACCAAACTTTCACCCCTAGCTAATTTGGGGGTGAGTATTTCAAAAATGCTATCAGATTTTAGTTTTGAGATCAAAATATTTTGGGTTTAGACTAGGGCATCTAGAATGATCAAATTATCATTTTGGACTTAGAGGAGTTCAATGGACTTCAAAATTTCAGAATAAGTTTCATTTGATGTTCTAAAAGCAGTTGGATCAAAATAATGACTACTTAGGCTATAATTTAGCAGAGTAACAACCTAGGGTTGTTACAGAGACGTCTCCCCAAAGTTCACCTGTGAGAAGTGAATTCTTCTCACAGCATTCATGCCGTGTGGATGGGATGTGAGTGGTCCAAGAGAGGCGAGTTGCCCTATAAAAAGTGAAAAAATGGTTTAGCCTACCGATGTTTGGACGTGTATTCTACTCACATGGGCGCGAACTTGACTGAGTTAAGACCTTGAAAGATAGCAAAATAATGCAGACCACCTGTTTTTGAGTGCTTTGATTTCAACAAGATCTGCACTAAAAAGGCATTTTGGCAAGATTTTTCGAAGCCAGAACGTCACTCGTCTAGAAATGAAAGATGTGTTTGGGCGCCACTTGCCTATGCACAAGAATGGTGTGTCTAGATGCAACTAAAATATATTGATTAATTTATTTATTTAATCCAAGTCATTTGAGAAAAATTCTTAAGAATTATATGAACTCCTATTAAGGGCTAAAAACAGTTTATTAAGTTTATTTATTTATATCAATGCTTGTAAATTGATGCACAATCTTACCTTACATTGATAGTTTTGTTGCAAATAACAAAAATAAAACTTTACCAGAGAACAAATCATAATTTTGCAAAATATTAAAGATTGTTAATTAAAGGACAACAAAACTGAAAGAAGACAGAAAATATAATACAATATGCTGTTTCATGCTTCATATATTCAAATAATTCTTCACTAACACAATGATAGGAGGAAAAGAGTGGAGATATAAAGGTATGGTGGAGGAAAGGGTTTGAAGAGTGAAGCTTTGTAGAATAATCCATGGAAGAAGTAATGGCTTAGGCATGAAAAAACCAATTAAGAATTATCTGACACCATAATTTATAAAATTGACATTGAGTTGGGATAAAATTTGAGTCATAAGATGACTACTAAAAACATCTAATTTCATCAATTTGCATTGTAATGAGTCAAAGATTATCACCTTGTATTGTAAATGGGCTCTATTAGACAACACCAAATTAGTTGTGCTTGATTTAAAAGGGGAATTATACAATTTACTTATCTTCCCTTCACTTTTATGCCAAATAAAATACATTAACATGAATCTTTAAAAGCCACTAATACTTATTGTGAAATATTCTATTGATTCATTCTATTACTCCATATTATTTAATATACTTGCTAGAACTAACAACATTATTGATCAAAAAGAAGGTACCAAGCAAATGACGAAATTGCAAAATCCACAAGCAATAGATCACAGCACATACATGTGCAAGGAAATCACAAACATGCAAACATCCCAACACAGAAATTTACGTGGAAAACTCAAGAATGGGAAAAACCCTGAGCCACACCACACAAAATTTTCACTCTATAAAATTGAAGAGTACAAAGTTACAAAGAGCTTAACCTCCTCAGCAGCCATCACCTGGAGTGTCTTCTCGAAGATGCAAGAGCTCTCTTGCACAGCAGCTCTCATTTAAGGTTCCTCCTTAGAATCTCCTCCCTGAGCAGCCAAAGTCTCTCAATCTGAAAATGTCAACATAAGAAACTCCTCCCAACTTATTCCTTTAAGTATCCAACTCATTTTGGGACCCCAAATGGTTCAAAATGCCCCCCAACTTATTTTCTTTTATGAACCTTTCATATCAGTTTTTGCATATTAATTAGCAAACCAATGTGGCTTTTCCATATGATGAACTAACTTACCTTACATTTATAATTTTGTTGTAAATAACCAAAACAAAAATTTCGAAATGAATGAATCATAATGTTGCAAAATATTAGAGTTGATTAAAATAAGATAATTAAAGGGGTAGAATGACAAATTGCATTGACTTCCCAAAAATCAAACAATAAAGAAACTATCCAAAAAAAAAGACAATTGTTTTGTGTACTCAAACAAAGCATGACTAATAAAACTCTGCATGTAATAAAGTGGTCATTCACAAAATAAGAGGTGTACATTCAATTTTGAATACCATATCCACCACATATATGCAAATGAGTTCTATTTAACTTGGAATGCTATGAGCATAGTGCATAACTTGGCCAATATATATGCTGAAGTACAAATCCTCAATGAATAATGTAAGTAACCAGAAGAGCAATCAGCATGAGCACATAAGCTATTCCTTGATCAATTGCCTTTCCATCAACCTTTCTTACGGCTTTGTTCAGCAACTGCTGACCGTAAGCAAGCTGCATCATCCCTAAAAGCATAAAAGCTGCGAAGAAGAGCAAAGCAAAGGTTCGTAAAGTTGCCATTCGCACTCTTTTCTTGTTAATTGTGATGAAGAACGGAGGGAGGATGAGCAGTGATCCGTCAGTCTATTTTTTGAGCTGGTAATGTAACTTTAGCTATGAAGGTGGTAGGAATGGTATCTGCAGCTTTTTTATAGATGCCGCAGGTCAAAGATCAATTTTTTCAGCGGAGAAGAAAGCGAATAAATTATGGCTGCCATATTTGAGTTCAACTGCCTTAACTCGCATTTTGGACCCAAGCGAGTAAGAAATAGTCAAAGACGATCATTGCCAATGTTCTTCAATCGTTGCATGTGCTTGACAAAATTATAAATTATTTTGAGATATATATATATATATATATATATATATATATATATATATATATATATATATATATATATATATATATATATATATTTTTTTTTTTTTTTTTTTTTTTTTTTTTTTTCTATATAGTCGGTAAGATTTGAACCTATGATCTGAAATAATAAATCTTGAACCTCAACCACTAAGTTATAACACTATTCATATATATATATATGTAAAATTTGTACTATAACTATTAATTGTTGTAATAGTTATTGTTACTATTCATTACTTGATTTGTAATAGTAGCGGTTAACTTTCGGTTTTATATATACATATGGGATCGTGCTCATTGATGCTAGGTAAGAAATCAAGAACTATGGAACGGGCCAAAACATGAAATTAAAGATTAAATATAACATCATCTAAGCATTTCATTCCATACAATAATCAAAGCATACAAGGTAGGGCCCAGTATGAAAGTGATGAATTTACTACCCATCAATCTTGTCTAATCCCCCCAAAAATGTTTAGACTGCTTTGTTCAAGGGGAATACAAAATAAAAGAAGATACAACTCACAAACGTAGCTAGTTTGGGTACAAGGTGTAGCAATAGCATGTGCAAAGACGTTGACTATGCAGCCTTCGAATTACTCTCCAAACGCTCTCGGATCTTTCTTTTCTTCCTTCTGTCCTTCTCTTGGTGGATCCTTGAGTTCTTTTCCTTACTCCCTTCTGTCTCCAAATCATCTTCCATGAAAATATGGCCCAAAAAAACTTTTAAAACCCTCCGAAACCGCCAATTGGAAGTAATGAGACACCTTTTTTCGTCCCGGAACCACCGTAGGCACCTGGGAGACTTTGACTCGGTCACTTTCTAATCTTTCAGGTGCATGGGCGCTCATGAACTTATATGATTCTAGTTCGATTGGGCGCATGAGCGCTCAAGTCTCTGCAATATGGGAACCGAGGCCTCTGTCATGTGGGACGCCTAAGCGCCTAGTTCTTTGCACGTGTGGCGCCTCAGCACATCTCTACATGTGTGGCGTTTGGGTGCGCATGGGTGCCTATTTGCTATCTTCACTCGGACTAGGCACGCCCCAGAGCGTCGAGACACCTAGGGCTAGAGTTTGTTGCACTGCTTCGCTCAAGTCATGAACCTCATATTTATAATGGTTTAATATTTTATTTAATGGGTGTTTAGTTAAGAATGGTGTCTATTTTAAGTTATCTTCTTATGTTATTATGATTTTATAGCGCGAAAGAGAAAATTAAGCAAAAAAGAACAAAACTGTAAATTCTCAATAGTAATGCCAATAAGGTTGCCATATTAGAGAAGAAAGCTAATAAATTATGGCTGTCATAATTATCCCAAGCGAGCTAGAAATAGTCAAGCCAATAAATAAGCATCTTTATGACAGTTTTATTGAAATTTCTTAAGAAATCTCAGTGCTCATTGACTTTGGACCCAATATCCGTTGCAATTGTCAAAACCATCACGAGGATAAGGGAACCCGCAAGCCCGCAGACACAGCAAACACAACAGCTGCAATTGCAATTGTTATGGTATTTGCTATTGTTACAAGCGTTCTAAATGTTCAAAAGCGTATAAGCATCTATTAAGTTGGTAATGTGGAGTTTATTAGACTTGATATTATTTGTGCCTCAACCAGTAATGAGAGTATTACCATTTGTTAAAGGACAAATGCTAATTGAAGTCAAGGTGAAAGTTTTTTAAATGGTAGAGCCGAACTTGTTGTTGAAAAAATGATGATTAATAGATTTTGAATCCGCATCATCAATATTACAGCTATGACATTTTGAGGGGAGATTGAACCCTTTTTTACTCGATTCTTCGTCCTCACTTATATATTTGTGATGATATCTCCATAAAAATAAGCAAATAAGAGTGGGAAATTTTTATGCCAAAACCAAAGCTTAAAATTAGTAGCTCTATAGGTCCTAGATATAAGGCAAGCCATGTGCAACTTTAAATTTATCATTTAGAATGATATCAGCAGAAGTGTGCTTTTTCCTCACTAAAATTAGGGACTTACCTCAAGCGTTTATCTTAGATAGAAGTTGGTGCTATAGATAACAACAATTTATAATTTTTGGAATTATCATTAATAAGTCAATCTCCCACAGTTACTTGAGTGAGATTGGGGTGCAATTTTCATGAAGGGGATCAATGGGACTCCAAGAATCACACTAGAAAGAGGAAGACTTATCAATTTTATCTCAACTAATCAGAATTTCCATCAATTCTCTTTTATCAAGCATATTTTTCCAAGTTAAGGAGTTAGTTATTTTGTTGGTTACTAGGACAATGTGAGTGGAAGCACATTATTTGGCTTTAAGGATGGACACCCAAATGGTATTCGTGGTTCTAAACTTACACCAAAATTTTATAGAGAAAGCATTATGAAAAGCTTTAAGACTTCTCAAACCAATACCACCTTCATTAACAGGGAATGTTAAGTTGTCCCATTTATACCATATTGATTTGGAACTGTTGTTATGGAACCAACGGAATTTATTAAAAATAGTTTTTATTTTAGTTATAATGGATTTGGCCGGTGAGCAAACTTCAAGCCAAAAAAGAGGAAATGTATTTAAAATGTATTTAATAAGAGTGAGCCTACCACCTTGAGAGAGAAATTTGTTTTCCCAACCTTTGATCCAGTTTGAAATTTGGTCAATTAAGTTGTTGTAAAACATATATTTATTGGGGACCTTAAAGATAAGGGTGCCAAGGTATTTGTAAGGAAGTTTACCCAACTTGAAACCCATATTTCTAGTAATAAGCTCTCTTAAGTTCGAAAGGGCTTTGTTGTTTATGAAGAAACCAGACTTATTGCAATTAATCTGAAGACCCATGTCCTTTTCAAAAAGTTTAAGCATGAGGTGCAATTTGATAATGTACCAATTTAAGCATTAAGGAAAATGATGATGTTGTCTGCATAGGCAAGATGAGAAACAAAGTCTTTACCTCCTATATTATATTGAAGACTTTTAACATTCAAGAAGGTATTATTGATGTTAAGAGATCAATAGTTAATGGCAAGGTTGAAAAGGATGGGAGATAAAGGATTACCTTGCCTAAGGCCCCTTGAAGTGTTGAAGAAACCAACTAGAGCTCCATTAATTATAATAGAGTACCAAACATTTGCAATAGAGTTTTTGATCTTATTATTGAAGGAATCACTAAAATCATAAGCTGAAAGCATCCTAAAAAGAGCCCCCACCCCAGTCAAGCATGTTAAGACTTTTTCTAGATCCTTTTTTATTATCAGTTGTGACCCCTTCTTTATATATTAAGATTATGGAACGTTTCCTGAGCCGCAATGATATTATCTTGGATGTGTGTCCCTATGACAAATCTAGTTTGGTTTGGTTCAATGATATTATGGAGCAAGTTTTGGGCCGATTTGCAATAATTTTAGAAGTTATTTTATTAATAAAGGTGCAAAGACTAATTGGTCTAAAATGATTCCACCAATTACATGATCTGGTTTTGGTAATAAGAGTGATAATGGAGTGACTAAATAATTTAAGGAGGGGGATGTTGAAAGAAAATTATTTGATTCTGTTGCAAATATCTTCCTTTAAAATATCCCAGAATCTTATAAGTAATTCGACCAGGAAATCGTCAGGGCCGGGACCAATGTTGTATTTAATATCTCTTACCACTTCCCAAATTTCATCATCATTAGGGATATTATTCAAAGGGATGTTATCTTCATGAGAGATGATTTCCTTAGGGTGAACTAAGGAAAAATCATTGGATATGGAGTTATCGAAGGTAAACATTTTTGTAAAGCAGTTAATAGCAGAATTTTGAATTTCATCCTCATTGTTGATTTTGTTACCCTCAATAGTGGTTATTGAATGAATTTGGTTAATGAGTCTTCTTTTACTCACCCAATTGTTAGAGTTTTTTGTTTTTTTTCCTTCCATTTTCTAGCAAATATTGCATTTTTGTTTCGAGAAAAATTTAATTTCATTATGGGCTTGGATAAGGGAAGCCCGAGATTTTGAGAAGGACATCCTATTTTGGTCTGTAAGAAAGTCTTTAAATAATGCTTTCAAATTGTTAACAAGCATTTCTAATTAGTTATCAATATTAAAGATGTTCCCCAACACCTTATGATTCCAAAGATTGAGAACTTTCTTATGATGTTTAAATTTTTCAACAAGTCTAGGGAGGCCATAGATATTGTATTTTTCATTCCAAGAGGATATAACCACATCATCACAAGCTTGTCTATCAAGCCAAGAAATTAGAACCTGAACGATCTATTGACCTTAGGTCAAAAAAAATTTGCACAAAGAAGATTGATTTATGATCATAATTTGTGGAGTTTTAGTATAAGTTTTTGATTTCTTGGAAGTGATAAAGCCAAGTAATATTAGAATATTTTAAAAAATGTTTCCTCCAACTAACTATGTGGAGTCTTGTGCAGTTTAGAAGCTTAAAGATGTTACACACGTGCCATGTCTAAAGAGGAATCTTATTTCAGTGAGACAGATAGCTAGAGAGGGCTACAACATATATTTTACAGGAGACTCATGGAATATCACCAAGGGTGCACTCATTGTTGCACGAAGCAATATGGAAGGTACACTTTACCTGATCATTAAAGTGTTTGATTATATTATAGTTGTAGAACAAGTAGACACAGATCTATGGCACCGGAGGCTTGACCATATGAGCATGAGGGGTTTGAAATCCTTACAGTCAAAGGGGAAGCTCCAAGGAATAAAGTCAGTAGACTTGGATTTCTGTGAAGATTTTTTGCTGGGTAAGTAGAAAAAGGTTTCGTTATCCAAAGTTGGAAGAGAGTGTAAGGGCAGGAGTTGGTTCATACAGACATATGGGGGCCAGCTTCGACTTCTTCCATAGGTGGAGCCACTTATTTCATCACCTTCATCGATGACCATATGAGGAAGGTATTGTTTTAATTTCTAAAATATAAATTTGACGTGTTTGATGTGTTTGGAAAGTAGCTAGTTTTGGTGAAGAATGAGACAAGATTGAAGCTTAAGTGCTTAAGATTTAATAATATTGGTAAGTACTGTGATAGGGAGTTCAAGAATTTATGTGCCTTGAGAGTAATAAGAGGAAATTTATATAGACAGAATGTGAGGGAAAATAGAAAATTATGTATTAAATGAATTGTATTTTTTTATCGTTCGATTTAAAAATTTGACTAAATATAATAGGGAGGTCTGTCTTTAAAAGGCGGGACGTACTCAACCAAAAAATTTCTCAATTTGGAGCTATATTTTATTTTTAATTAATTTTTACAAATAAAAACTTTAAAATTTAATTATGGACAATCTGGCACTCAAAATTTGATGAAATTTTTTATGTAGCCTTCTTTTATTATTATGAACCCAACATCACAAAAATTTTTAAATTTGAATTTATATTTTATTTCCCTAATTTTTTGTATTTAAAAAATCAAAAATTAATACAGGAGTATTCGTTGGTTAGATTGTCCCCAAATTTGAGCATTACGATCACAAACATATAGTATTTCCAATGGTGTATTTAGGTTGGTCTAATTTTGAACTTGTCTAAGATTCTGATTTTGTCATAATTGAGTCAGCAAGTTGGTCCTAATTTCTTTAATATAGATTTGGGTTGTTACATAAAGTTTCTCGTCCATACTGCCTCGAGCTACAAATACATATTTTGTTACTTTTCAAGTGTCCTATGAAGCTTGTACTATAGCCTTTACGGATAAGATGTTTGATAGAAATCAAGTTTCTTCTCAAATATGGAACATGTCTGATATCCTTCAACTTCCAAAATAATCCATTCGGTAATTGAATATCCACATCACCCTTCACAATAAGGATGCAGGCTTTATCATTTCCTTTGGTATAGTTCTTGAAAGCCTCTTTTGCACAGGTTGCATGAAAGGATGCATATATATATCCACAACCCAAGACTTAGTGCTAACTAGAGACAAGATCAACCCATCCTAATCTTCTTCTACTGAAACATTCATAGAGGGGTTCTTATCCTTATTACCACCTACTGACTTCTTCAAGTCAAAGCAATGCTTCTTGAAGTGTCCAAATTTCTCACAATTCTTTTCTTTTCCTTTTCCCAGCTTTAATTTTCCATGCCTTGATTTATACTTTTTCCTATTAAATTTTTTATCTACACTTCTTCTTCAAATTTCAACATTTATGGTTGAAATAGATGCTTCACTGCTAGATCTTTTACATACATCTTAATTCAACACAAGCCCTATAATGTCATCAAATTTCAAGGTTACATTCTTGATGAATTGATGAATGCATTAACCAGTTCATTCCAATTATCTGGTAATGAAAATAGAAGCAACAAAGCTTTCAAGTCATCATCAAACTTGATGTTAATATAACTTTATTTTCTTGTCACTGTATTGAACTCATTCATATATTCTATCATTAAGCTTCCATCTACCATCTTCATATAAAATAACTTTTTCATAAAGAAAACCTTATTAGAAGTCGAGGCTTCTCATACATTCTTATTTAGGGCTGCCATGAGATCAACTATTGTCTTCTCGTTTACAATGTTGAACACCACAGACAAGGATAAAGGAGGGTGAATCAGTCCTAGGGTCATTCTATCGAGGGCTTTTTAATCTTCATCAAACATAGTTTTTAATTTCTTGTTGACTCCTTCTAATGGTAAGTATAACTTCTTTTGGTAGAACAAATCCTCTATTTGCATCTTCCAGAAAGCAAAGTTTGTGTTGCTGAACTTTTCTATCTTATGTCTTATCTTGCTAACCATTTCTCACACTCAAGCTAACAAACCCTAAAACTAAGCTCTCTGATACCAATTATTAGGGAAATTGAGATCCTTATAACCATAGTTTGATCGTTGAGAGTTACCAAAGTAAACACAAACACATCAACATAAGTAAGAAAATAATCACAGTATAAATAAGCATAAGCATGCAAGTATATGAACACAAAAATATATGTAAAAAATCTAAGAATGGGAAAGCTACTGTGCCACACTACTATAATGAAACCCACTACTAAAGAGGATGAATACAGAGCTACATAAAACTTATTAAGCACTAGAGGATAAAAGGAATCACTGCCTTGAGATCCTTTTATTCTTGTCCCATATTTTCTTCTATTAATTATCACTATAAAGCTTTTGATTTCTTAACCACTAAGGATCTTTCACATAATATGGCATACACACAACCCTAATACAACATATAGGCTTTTATATGAGGCTTTTGTAATGCCCCATTATTAGGTTAGGCAATCTAACCAATAGCAAGTGTTACGATAATACTTAATACTATATTAGTGAATTTTAATCGATTATTAAGTGCTACCTTTGTTTGTGGATCAATGGGTAGAAAGAAAATTAGCATCCAATAAATATCTAACATCCATAATATATATATATATATATAGTCATACATAATATGAAATAAAGATCACAAAAATATAAAGACAAATATCCACAGAATTATCCATAATACAAGCTGAGTAAAATGATCTCTCATTCTTACATAATAATAAAAGAAAAGAAATTGTAGTCTTCAAGTAATCTTCTACTGTTCAGGTTCTTATTTAGGTACAAGATTTAATCCAAGCTCCTGATCTATCATATTTGGTTTATATTATAGCAAGGCACATCCAACAAAAAGAAAATAAGTGGTTAAGCTTTAAAAAGTCTAAGTACAATTTAAGAGTACAATAATGCTATCTTAATTTAGTATGTATAACAATAACTATTAACAATTTTATAAAAGAGGAGCATAATGCGAGGAAATGAACAGAAATTACAAACAGTATCTAAAATTGTAAGGTATGTAAGAGCATATGCTTATAATAGATTGCTCAATCCTGCATCAAATAGGTTAATAAGGCATTTATGGATAACATAAAAATGCATCTAAATAAGTAGACAAATCATATATATATATATATATATATATATATCCAAATAAAATGAATGCTAAGTAACAACAAAAGATAGTGTAAGAAAATATGTAAGTAATAGATATGAACATCTACACTGCACAAACTATATATCAAACTATAAAGTTAAGTACTGAAGTAAAGTATGTAAGGCACATTCAGTCTCATGGACTGAATAATCTAAAAAGTATAGTCATAAGACTATAGTACCATTTAAAATCAATAAGATTGTGAGAAATATACTTTTATATTAATTATCTTGCATTTTATTCTATGGGCACTATATAAAATAAGTGATGAGTCAAGCACATTTTCTCAACAATAATATAAATGGGATCTCCTGTAAGCACACATATTCTCTCTCGAATGGCATGTGTGATCTCTTGATCACTTTATAGCTTACCCTGACTCTATAATAGTTGTACATCATAATCCATCAAATGAAACCCCTAAAAGTATGTTTAAATATTTAATTTTATACTCAATATCTTAATGAATGAATTCGAGGAATTGGACTCAATGCGTTGCAGTATTTCAAGAATTTCAAGTTATTTTATACTATGTGATATCTATTATTTTCTACTTTAATTATCTATGCTAAAGGTTGGGACTAATCATGTGGCGACCCTACCCCGCCGTGGTCCTGTTAACTCTTAAGTTAACATGATTACGGTGGAGGGATTTCTAAATGACAAGGTCCTCACATAGAATTGGATTAGACATATATTCTAATCCAACTTAACTAAGAACTTTGCCATTCATAAAGAAAATATCTCACTAAATGAACATACAAGAAAATGTAGAGAGCGCGAAAGCATAAAATACAACATCCATCCATACAATATAATAATCCAGAATAAAAAAAAGAGCTGAAAAGAAATGATTAACCTATATTATTACAACATTTTAATAAGTTTAAAGAATTGAAAAGAAAAACTGTCAATCTCACAAGCAGAAAGGAAACTAAATCTAAGGGTCTTTAGGCACAGACTCCTCCTCCAATGGCAAGCTCTCCACTAGATCCACTGCTCCAATAACTCAGAACCTACCATTATCAGTTTCATAATGGTAGGTCCCCATCCAACAAAAGAAAAATTGGTTAGACTATTGTCTAAGTACATTTTAGGGTAAAAGTTTTATTATGTTAGCTGAATATCATCATAAACCAGTACAACAAGCAAGTAGGTGCAGAAAGCATAAGAAAAGAACGGTATAAAGTTATAACCAAATAGTTTATAACTAAATCAACTAGGAAGTAAGCACATGCCTCCTCCAAGCAACTACAACAAAGTCAGGTAAGCAAAAGAAAGACTAAACAAATACTATAAAGAAAATACATCCTAAACATCTTTTTGATCAAACAAGTATATGCTAATCGACAAAAAGTAAGAAAAACATGTGAACAAGACTATCATCCTAAATACAACAAGTAAATCTAGCATCCTATATATAAACAAGGCTTAGAAAAGTACAGGAAAACTATGAGTAAAAACAGTACTAAAATACAGAATATGAAAAGTAAAATAGTAACTGAAAACTAAAAATTGAAATGGCTATTCAAGCCACTCAACTGAAGGCATACTCAGTAAAATACTTAGCCTGATGGGCCAAGAAAGAAGCTCTGAACTAAGTATCACTGAAAAACCCCTTAGCCTGATGAGCTTAGACAGAAACCAAAATGTAAGTGTACTTGAATTAGTATAACCATATCAGATCCTGACTATTCAGTCAGTACGGGCAAGATTCTATCCATCCTATCCCACAAAAACTAAGCATGGCATAAACTATCGGACTGACCCAAACAATGAAGCCGACCTCGAACGAGTGATTGAAGAGGCATACTAATCAAGCTACACCTTACAAAACTATGAGAAGAAAACAAAATGCTATTTATGAATGATCAAAGTTGACATAAGATAATTATCAATTATCATATGTACGTCATATATGCTCATGGTTTAAAGCTCAAAATCAAGGTAAGAGAAGCATCAAAAACAAATTGAGCAAGACACTCTATCTAAAACACAGGTGATATCTGTTGTTGTCTATTTAATCGTTCTATCTACTCTAAGTTATATAAGTTTCAGAATCATCAATTCTTACACATTTTATAACTTAGAATCACGAATCCTACTAGTTGAAGATAATTAGGACTGGCCAAGTCCTAACTTAATCAAAAGATTACTACTTGGTTAAACTGAATAAATTATCGACCTAATTTTATAATTTAAATTACCCCAACCTCATCTTGATTAGCCAAATGAAGATGAAAAGATTAAGAATTAGACTCCAGATGATGGGGTCTAATCACTTAATCCAAAGGTATAACTAAGGGTCTAAGGTTTAGAACCCAAATCTCACAGATTAAGTTAAAGCAAATCCTAATGATAAATCAAATTATTAGGATAGATCTCTATTCTTAATTCTAGAGTTCAAAGATCAAATAATCATTTAATAAACTTAAGAAAAATCTATAAACTAGAAAACTCAAGGTTTCATCTATTGAGTAACCCAATTTACTCAACAGATGAATTCAAACTTAAGATCTATTCCTAATCTTAGGAATTTTAATCTCTTAATTACTAGGAGTATCTCTCATGACACACATCCTAGCTAAAGTTATAAAACCTATGGAAAGATCTAAGAATGAATTTAAGGAAGAAGAATCACTCATTATTTTACTTGGAATTTTCCTTAAAAGATTAAAAATTAAGAACTTGATCAAAGTCAAATTAAGGCTTAAACTTAATTAATTTCTGCTATAAATCATTATATTTACTATTTCTAATGATTATAAAATGATTTTAGAGACTTAGAAAGCTAAACCCTAAATTTGGGAAAAATTACCATTTTGCCCCTACTTAAGGGTTCAAAAGATCAAATTTTGATCTAGAGCTTTAAAATCTATAATTTTCTATTGGAATAAGTTTCTTACTGTCTAATGTAGGATTAGACAGCAACTACACTAAATTTGGGTGATTATTAAGTCTTATGAGGTCAAATTAGTAAATTTGACTCATAGGGGCATTTTGGTAATTTAGCTAAATGAAACTTAAATTTTCTTTCAGATTATTATTCTTTATTGCCTAAGTTTTCCATAGAATCAAAATTTGCCAAATTCTGATAAGTATTGGCCAAGTTATTGGCCAAATTATGGCCAATATAATATTTAGGGTTAAAAGGGTAATTAAAGGATTCTCAATTAAGGGTCAAAATCTTAACTTTGTCAATTAGTGCCCAAATTGAGTAAAATTAGTGGCTATAGTTTACAAATAGTCCACTGATTACAATGACATGTGGTAGGCTCAATTTGGATCTAATTTGATTAAGTTATGACCTAATTAGGGTTTAGGGTGATTAGTGAGTGATTAGTAAAATTAATCACTTAAACACTAATCCAACCTTACATCTAGGTTTTAAATGACTCTATAAATCCTCTGAAACTTAAATCACTCAATTTGGATTACTAGATTTGCTAATATTCACTAATTAAGATTTATAGTAATTAGGGGTGATTAGCAAATCTAACCATTGGATCTAAAATATTTTTACAGATTACTGTTAATTAGGTTCTTCTGATCTATATTGATATTTGAATCATTCAATTTGGAGCTCAATTGACCAAGTTATGGTCAATTGAAGTTCTAGGTCTAATTAGGGTAATTAGGGTTATGTTCTAAAAGTGATTAGGCAAATACTAATCCAAACAGAAAAAATAACCCTATAAAATGATCCTTAGGGTTTTCTGATCACTTTAAGACCTATATTGGGTATGTTTGAGTAAATGGAAACAAAGTTATGACTAGTTGAAGTTTTATGACATTATTTGGACTTAATTAATACCCCTAAATGTCACTATGATAAATATTAATCCAACAGCAAAATTATTGGAATCAATAAATTCCTTATATTTTTTTATCAATTTAGTATATTTGATTTCATAATTTGGGTCTATATTTTGCAAGTTATTAGGGTTTAAAGATTTGCATTTAATTAATTAAATAATTCTGTTTTAATTGAGTTAATTAATCTGTTATTATTATTAATAAAAAATTCGTTTATTAAAAATAAATGTTATATATATATATATATATAATTTTTTTTTGTATTTTCTACAGGACACGTGGCGAGCCGTTACTGGCTGGGCAGAAGGTCGCGGGCCCAACGATTCAGGCAACGTCAACGCTGGCCATGTGTCGCGCTGTGATTGGCTGGCGCGCTGTGAGGTGGGCCCCGCCGAGGCAGCCGAAGCGCCACGGGCCACGGGTCGGGCCCGGGCCGACCCGGCCCAACCCGAAAGATCTTCTTCCTCGCGCGCTAGCTCCGATAGCAGGTCCTTTGGCATCAAAAATGACAGTGATAGCACCGTCACCGGAGGTCAAGCCATATACTGATCGAAAGGTCTTGAAGAGACCTTTCGATTGGTACCCAGAACGCTGCCGGAGAAGGAACACAACTCCAGCAAAATCTAACCCTAGATGACCCTATCGAAACTTCAAATGCTTTACGGAAAGTACTGTCGCTTCTAACCTAAATAACTTCGATCCATACACTTAATTGATGATCAGATCTGTTAAATTAACAATCAAAGATGTGAAATAAGTGTTGGAAACAATTGATTAAGGATCAAAGCAGTGTATAGTAGGATAGGAGGTACCTCGAATTGGACGGCTCGGGAGGAAGAAAACATAAGATTCCCCAAATTTGTGATCTACTTTGCTCTAGCTCGTGAAACCGAGTCATAATGCAAGCAAATCCTCTTAAAGAGGAGATCAGCGGTCGAAGAAGGTTGGGATCGACGCGCAGTGACCTCTGGCAATGCGGCAAGAACGACACGCGTCTAACCCTAACACGCGTCCATCTCGCGGAAGGGACGATGGCTCGACCGTTCGATTCCTGATCGAACGGTCGAAAATGGCCGTCCATTTGAACGACAAACAAGTGACGGAAAATAGATGCAGATGGCGCCGTTAATGCCAATAAATTAATATTATTATTTAATTTATAATTTAGAGACTTAATTAATTAAATTTACCCTATTAAATAAATCCAAAAAATTCTCAATAAATCACCCTTAACTAATTGAAGGGTGAGGAACGCAAAGGCGCACTCGGATTTTTGTTTCAACGAGTATTTATTTATTTGAATTTTCAGGTATTTAAATATTATTTAAATATTTGATGAAAATCCAGCGACTTTCAAATGCCTTCAAAACTTCACCCCTAGCTAATTTGGGTGTTCTGAACGCAATGGCGAAGTCAGATTTTTAATTTGAGGTCTAAATAAAAAGTCAATTTTTTAGAGTTTGGGATTTTTTAGAATTTCTGATTTGACTCAGTTGACTTCTGATTTAACATAGGTTTTTAAGATTAGTTTTAAATTACTTAATTAGTGACTTAGAACCTCAATTAAGACTTAAATTGATCTTAGTTAACCAAAGTAACAACCTGGGTTGTGACAAACTCCCCCACTTAAGAACGATGTCGTCCTCGACATCACTCAAGTAAGAAAAGTAAAGCAGATATAAAGAAATGAATTGCAATAGGCTAAGGTTGAAGAATTACCTTGATTAAAAAGGTTTGGGTATTTCTGACGCATATCCACCTCTTTCTCCCAGGTGGCCTCATTGCAAGATCGATTCTTCTACTAGATTTTTATCATTGAAATAGATCGATTTCTTAATTTCTTTTGATCACGATCTAAAATTTTAACTGGTTCTTCAGTGTATGAAAGATCAAGCTGAATTTCTATCACAGGAAGTTTAATAAGATGGGAAGGATCTCGAAGACACTTCCTTAGTGATGATACATGAAATACATTATGAACAGCAGCAAAGTCTTCTGGTAGCTCTAGTTTATAAGCTGCTGATCCAATCTTCTGCATAATCTTGAAAGGTCCAACATACCTTGGACTGAGCTTTCCAGAAACTCCAAACCGTTAAATTCCCTTCATTGGGCTCACTTTTAGATAGACAAAATCTCCTTCTTTGAACTCCAGAGGATGATGACGGTTATCATGATATTTACTTTGTCTGTCTTGAGCTGTTCTAATCCTCTGTTGAATGAGTTTAACTTTCTTATTTGTTTCTTCCACTAACTCAGATCCATATATTTGAGTATCTCCTGTCTCAGACTATGCTAGTGGGGTTGAACACTTTCTCCCATATAATGCTTCATATGGTGCCATTTGGATACTTGACTGAAAACTGTTATTGTATGCAAATTCCACTAAGGGAATATGCTCTTCTTAGGATCCTAAAAAATCTAACATACATAAACTGAGAAGATCTTCTAAGACTTGATTTACTCTTTCTGTTTGGCCATCAGTTTGTGGATGGAATGTTGTACTCATGGCTAGTGTGGTACCCAAATCTTGGTGAACAGCCTGCCAAAATTTTGAAGTAAAACGACTGTCTCTATCAGATACAATTGTTTTAGGGATTCCATGCAATCTGACTATTTCTTTAACATATAACTTAGCCAACTTTTCCATGGAGTCAATTTGATGGATTGGAATAAAATGAGCAGATTTAGTAAGATGATACACTATAACCCATATTGAATCAACTCCAGATCTAGCACGAGGCAAACCCATGACAAAATCCATGGATATATCTGTCCATTTCCATTTTGGGATTTCTAATGGGTGCAATAAGCCACCAGGTTTTTGATGCTCTGCTTTTATTAAGCAACATGCGTGGTATTTTGCAACAAATTCTACAATACTTTTCTTCATTACTGGCCACCAGAATGATTGTTTTAGATCTTGATACATCTTAGAATTCCCTGGATGAATTTGATATCCTGAATTGTGACTTTCAATCAAGATCTCTTTCTGCATGGATTTAGGTATCCAAAGACGATTATCCATATAAATAGCATCTTTCTTAAACTGCAATTCCGGACGACGACCACTTTCTATTGCCACTTTAAGGTTTAAATATTCATCATCCTTGCTTTGAGAGATTGAAACATCTCTATGGAAAGTAGGTTCTATATTACTCATTGATATCATAGTACTGACTGAATTACCTTTAGCAAGTGAATTTCCATTTTACGAAACTTATTCATCAACGGGCTTTCTGAAATAATGCTGTTAAGAGTAGTATAATGTGTTAGAGCATCAGCTACTACATTAGCTTTTCCTGGATGGTATTGTATGTCTAAGTCATAATCACTAATTAATTCCAGCCATCTTCTTTGCCTACAATTTAATTCTCTTTGGGTAAAGATATATTTCAAACTTTGATGATCTGTAAATATTGAGCACTGAACGCCATACAGATAATGGCGCCAGATTTTTAAGGCAAAAACTAATGCTGCCAATTCTAAATCATGTACAACAAAGTTTCTTTCATGAGTTTTAAGCTGGCGAGATGTGTAAGCTATAACTTTGCCTTCTTGCATTAATACGCATCCTAAACCAATTCCAGATGCATCTGTATACACCTGATAATTAACCCCTTCTTTTAGAAGAACTAAAACTGGAGCAGAAGTTAACGCGTCCTTTATAGCTTGAAATGTAGTTTCACACTCTTCTGACCAAACAAATGGAACTGCTTTCTGAGTCAATTTTGTAAGTGGCACGGCAATTTGGGAGAAGCCTTTAACAAACTTTCTGTAGTATCCGGCTAAACCAGAAAACTACAAATTTGAGTGACTGTTTTGGGCTGAACCCAATCTTGAATAACACTAATTTTGCTTTGATCTACTTGAATTCCACGAGCATCAATCACATGGCCAAGAAATATTACAGAATCCAGCCATAATTCACATTTTGAGAATTTAGCATATAACTCATGCTCTCTAAGTTTCTCTAGAACCATTCTCAAATGTTCCTCATGATCTTTAACTGTTTTTGAATAAATTAAAATATCATCAATGAAAACTATCACGAATTTATCTAAATAAGGTTTTAGGACTCTGCATTAAGTCCATGAACAGAGATGGGGCATTAGTAAGACCAAAGGACATTACTAAAAACTCATAATGTCCATATCGCGTCCTGAATGCTGTCTTTTCCACATCTGAGTCTTTTACCCTTACTTGATGGTATCCAGATCTTAGGTCAATTTTGGAAAATACTACGACACCAGAAAGTTGATCAAATAGATCATCAATTTGCGGAAGTGGGTATCTATTTTTAATGGTTACCTTATTCAGTTCCCTGTAGTCTATGCACATTCTCATAGACCCATCTTTCTTTTTCACAAACAACACCGGAGCTCCCCAGGGAGACATACTTGGTTTGATGAATCCTTTATTTAGTAGCTCCTGCAATTGATTATTCAATTCTTGTAGCTCCTTTGGGGCCATTCTATATGGTGCCTTAGATAATGGTTGTGTCCCTGGGACTATGTTAATTTCAAATTCTACCTCTCTGGTTGGTGGTAATCTAGGCAGGTCTTCAGGAAAGACATCTTCAAAATCTTTAACAACCTTTATTGCAGAGATAGGAACCTCTTCTTTACTGCTGCCCATCATGGTTACCAAAAAAGCCATACAACCTTTACATATCAACTTCTCTGCTTGAATTGCATTAATTAAAGAACTACTAGTGCTGAATCTTCCTACAAATATTTCTGAGGCATCCAGAGTTTGTAACATAACCTTCTTCTTTTGACAATTTATAGTAGCATTATGCATACTAAGCCAGTTCATGCCTAGTATAATATCAAAGTTTGCTATAAGTAATATAATTAACTTAGCTTGGAAGGTACGTTTGTTTATTGGTACTTGAATATCACAAAATCTGTTTGCACTAAGTTGAGCTCCAGATGGAAGTCCAACATTTAGGGTCTTTGCGAGTTTGTAGCAGTGTAGATCTAATCTCTTAGCAAAATTTTCAGAAATAAATGAGTGATTAGCCTCAGTATCAAACAATATACTACATGGCTCATCTTTAATATATAAGGTGCCTAATTTAAATAATGATAAATTAGAAGATTCAAAATGCAGTAATTAAAAGTAATTATTAAGAATTTGTACCTGAGACCACATTGTTATCTTCTGCTGCCTCCAATGGGGTGAGATTATATACTTTAGCTTTCCCAGAAGGTCCTCTATTAGAATTTTGAACCTTAGTTTGATTGGGATTAGGAGATTTTGCAGCATACTGAGTCTTTACTGGATTTTGTTCTATTGCAGAAGGTGGTGGCATAAGGGCTCTCTGAGGTTCTCGCGAGTTGATGGGGGTTGCATGAAACACTTTATTCTGGCAGTTCTGATCGATCAGTACTCCATCGATTGTTTTATTTGCTCTGCATTCTCGATACCCATGCCCTATTCTGCCACAAGTAAAGCAGACCTTACCAGAATGGTAACATTTACCATAAGGATGTGGTTTATTACATGTTTCATTATATCCTGATGCGTCATAAGTGTCCATCTGGTACACCCTTCCTTGATTTGAACGGTGCTGTTTGAAGTTTTGAGGTCGACTATTCATATTAAATGCCTTCCTCTTCATTTCCTTAATCGATTGGTGGTGCTCCACCACTCTTGCAGCTTCAACCAATTTCTCGAATTGGGTGTGTTGGAGGGGAACCACAGAATCTTTGATGGACTCTCGAAGTCCATTTTCAAATCTAAAACATTTATCTTCTTCTGTAGGAGCTAAATGTGGAGCAAATCGGATGAGTTTTTGAAACTCTGCAGTATAATCAGCCACTGATCGACTTCCTTGTGTTAATTATAGCAAAGATTCGCCAATAATGTTTCTAGCTGATGGTGGTACAAATTTTTCTCTGAAGGCCTGAGAAAACCAACTCCATTCTATCTCATTTAGTTCAAATTCCTCAAAACGTGTTGCTCTTATTTGCTCCCACCAATGTTCCACCTCTCCCTGAAGCAAGTGTGTAGCTAATCTTACTGATTGATTACTTGAACACCCCTGACTAGTAATATTCTTTTCTACTGCTTTTAACCATGCTAAAGTTTCTATAGGTGATTCAGATCTGTCAAAAGTAGGTGGTTTTAACCTTAAGAAACTATGGAGTATTCCATCTCCAGACTGTCGAGATGTACTAGCAAAATTTGGAGTAGGAGATGCTGAGGAAGTGCTGGTGTTGGTGGATGGTAATGTAGCCACTAACTTTTGAATGGCTAGAGCTTGCTGGTTCTAGTTTTCTAGCATTGCACTAACCATATTTCTCAAAGAGGTTACTTCATCTATAGTATTATTGTTTGTGACTGCTATAGTGTTGCTTGGAGCATTGCTGGAAGAGGGTTGAGTGTTGATCGGAGTATTGTTTGGAGATGTTGCCGGATTCATCTTTCTGAAATCAAAATATGTATACTTAACTTACTTAAAAGGAAACATACTATAAAGATTAAATTCTTTTTCATTCATCATTAAACTTTTATTACAATAGCAAAATATGTCATACTTATTACATCATGGATTATATACTACTCACACCCTATATACTTAATGAAGAACGCTCTACGAAAATCTTCATAAGTTACTTCACGATGCTCCTCCTGAGCTTTATGGAATAATTCTTCATATGACATAATCCATCATTCTTTTGCTTGAACACGCAAAAGACATAGCACCACTTCTAGTTTAATGTGATTAGGCCACTCCATAATACCGAATATATGGTCAACTCTCACGAGCCACTCTTTAGCTAATACAGGAAAATCAAGGCCTCTATAGATGCCTTCTTTCAGTAATTTATTTATTACTTGTGATCCTCATTCTGACACTCCTTCAATAGTTCTTCCTTGCATTATTTCTAGCTTATATTCATATTTCCAAATAGTCTCGAACTCTTTCAGATACGTCATGAATGTCATTTTTTTTATTGATCTTTTAAACCTACAATTATGACTAGATCACTTTAGTATATTTGAGCGTATGTATTTATATATATTTTCATATATTAATACTTTTAATATTATTATTATTCCTCAATATATTTTGAATTATATTTAATATGACATGGATGTTGTCTCAAGTACTCATTTAGTGATCAAGTGGCAGAAGAACAATCCATTAGGTAGAGAGGAATACAAATTCCAATCTGACACCTTATGGAGTTCTCTGATACCAACTGTGGCGACCCTGCCCCGCTGTGGTCCTGTTAACTCTTAAGTTAACATGATTACGGTGGAGGGGTTACCAAATGACAAGGTCCTCACATAGAATTAAATTAGACATACATTCTAATCCAACTTAACTAAGAAATTTGCCATTCATAAAGTAAATATCTCACTAAATGAACATACAAGAAAATGTAGAGAGCGCGGAAGCATAAAATATAACATCCATCCATACAATACAATAATCCAGAATAAGAAAAGAGCTGAAAATAAATGATTAACTTGTATTATTACAACATTTTAATAAGTTTAAGGAACTGAAAAGAAAAACTCTCAATCTAATTAGATTAGACATACATTCTAATCCAACTTAACTAAGAACTTTGCCATTCACAAAGTAAATATCTCACTAAATGAACATACAAGAAAATGTAAAGAGCGCGGAAGCATAAAATATAACATCCATCCATACAATACAATAATCCAGAATAAAAAAAAGAGCTGAAAAGAAATGATTAACCTATATTATTACAACATTTTAATAAGTTTAAAGAATTGAAAAGAAAAACTGTCAATCTCACAAGCAGAAAGGAAACTAAATCTAAGGGTCTTTAGGCACAGACTCCTCCTCCAATGGCAAGCTCTCCACTAGATCCACTGCTCCAATAACTCAGAACCTACCATTATCAGTTTCATAATGGTAGGTCCCCATCCAACAAAAGAAAAATTAGTTAGACTATTGTCTAAGTACATTTTAGGGTAAAAGTTTTATTATGTTAGCTGAATATCATCATAAACCAGTACAACAAGCAAGTAGGTGCAGAAAGCATAAGAAAAGAACGGTATAAAGTTATAACCAAATAGTTTATAACTAAATCAACTAGGAAGTAAGCACATGCCTCCTCCAAGCAACTACAACAAAGTCAGGTAAGCAAAAGAAAGACTAAACAAATACTATAAAGAAAATACATCCTAAACATCTTTTTGATCAAACAAGTATATGCTAATCGACAAAAAGTAAGAAAAACATGTGAACAAGACTATCATCCTAAATACAACAAGTAAATCTAGCATCCTATATATAAACAAGGCTTAGAAAAGTACAGGAAAACTATGAGTAAAAACAGTACTAAAATACAGAATATGAAAAGTAAAATAGTAACTAAAAACTAAAAATTGAAATGGCTATTCAAGCCACTCAACTGAAGGCATACTCAGTAAAATACTTAGCCTGATGGGCCAAGAAAGAAGCTCTGAACTAAGTATCACTGAAAAACCCCTTAGCCTGATGAGCTTAGACAGAAACCAAAATGTAAGTGTACTTGAATTAGTATAACCATATCAGATCCTGACTATTCAGTCAGTACGGGCAAGAGTCTATCCATCCTATCCCACAAAAACTAAGCATGGCATAAACTATCGGACTGACCCAAACAATGAAGCCGACCCCGAACGAGTGATTGAAGAGACATACTAATCAAGCTACACCTTACAAAAATATGAGAAGAAAACAAAATGCTATTTATGAATGATCAAAGTTGACATAAGATAATTATCAATTATCATATGTACGTCATATAAGCTCATGGTTTAAAGCTCAAAATCAAGGTAAGAGAAGCATCAAAAACAAATTGAGCAAGACACTCTATCTAAAACACAGGTGATATCTGTTGTTGTCTATTTAATCGTTCTATCTACTCTAAGTTATATAAGTTTCAGAATCATCAATTCTTACACATTTTGTAACTTAGAATCATGAATCCTACTAGTTGAAGATAATTAGGACTGGCCAAGTCCTAACTTAATCAAAAGATTACTACTTGGTTAAACTGAATAAATCATCGACCTAATTTTATAATTTAAATTACCCCAACCTCATCTTGATTAGCCAAATGAAGATGAAAAGATTAAGAATTGGATTCCAGATGATGGGGTCTAATCACTTAATCCAAAGGTATAACTAAGGGTCTAAGGTTTAGAACTCAAATCTCACAGATTAAGTTAAAACAAATCCTAATACTAAATCAATTCATTAGGATAGATCTCTATTCTTAATTCTAGAGTTCAAAGATCAAATAATCATTTAATAAACTTAAGAAAAATCTATAAACTAGAAAACTCAAGGTTTCATCTATTGAGTAACCTAATTTACTCAACAGATGAATTCTAACTTAAGATCAATTCCTAATCTTAGGAATTTTAAGCTCTTAATTACTAAGAGTATCTCTCATGACACACATCCTAGCTAAAGTTATAAAACCTATGGAAAGATCTAAGAATGAATTTAAGGAAGAAGAATCACTCATAATTTTACTTAGAATTTTCCTTAAAAGATTAAAAATTGAGAACTTGATCAAAGTCAAATTAAGGCTTGAACTTAATTAATTTCTGCTATAAATCATTATATTTACTGTTTCTAATGATTATAAAATGATTTTAGAGACTTAGAAAGCTAAACCCTAAATTTGGGCAAAATTACCATTTTGCCCCTACTTAAGGGTTCAAAAGATCAAATTTTGATCTAGAGCTTTAAAATCTAAAATTTTATATTGGAATAAGTTTCTTACTGTCTAATATAGGATTAGACAGCAACTACACAAAATTTGGGTGATTATTAAGTCTTATGAGGTCAAATTAGTAAATTTGACTCATAGGGGCATTTTGGTAATTTAGCTGAATGAAACTTAAATTTTCTTTCAGATTATTATTCTTTATTGCCTAAGCTTTCCATAGAAACAAAATTTGCCAATTTCTGATAAGTATTGGCCAAGTTATTGGCCAAGTTATGGCCAATACAATATTTAGGGTTAAAAGGGTAATTAAAGGATTCTCAATTAAGGGTCAAAATCCTAACTTTGTCAATTAGTGCCCAAATTGAGTAAAATCAGTGGAAATGGCTTACAAATAGTCCACTGATTACAATGACATGTGGTAGGCTCAATTTGGATCTAATTTATCTAAGTTATGACCTAATTAGGGTTTAGGATGATTAGTAAGTGATTAGTAAAATTAATAACTCAAACACTAATCCAACCTTACATCTAGGTTCTAAATGACTCTATGAGTCCTTTGAAACTTAAATCACTCAATTTGGATTACTAGATTTGTTAATATTCACTAATCAAGATTTAGAGTTATTATGGGTGATTAGCAAATATAATCGTTGGATCTAAAATATTTTTATAGATTACTGTTAATTAGGTTCTTCTGATCTAAATTGATATTTGAATCATTCAATTTGGAGCTCAATTGACCAAGTTATGGTCAATTGAAGTTCTAGGTCTAATTAGGGTAATTATGGTTAGGTCCTAAAAGTAATTAGGCAAATACTAATCCAAACAGCAAAGATAACCCTACTAAAATGATCCTTAGGGTTTTCTAATTACTTTAAGACCTATATTGGGTATGTTTGAGTAAATTGAAACAAAGTTATGACTAGTTGAAGTTTTGTGATATTATTTGGACTTAATTAATACCCCTAAATATCACTATGGTAAATATTAATCCTACAGCAAAATTATTGGCATCAATAAATTTCTTATATTTTTCTGATCAATTTAGTATATTTGATTTCATAATTTGGGTCTATATTTTGCAAGTATTAGGGTTTAAAGATTTGTATTTAATTAATTAAATAATTCTGTTTTAATTGATTTAATTAATCTGTTATTATTATTAATATAAAATTTGTTTATTAAAAATAAACGTTATATATATATATATAACGTTTTTTATTTATAATTTCTGCAGGACACATGGCGAGCCGTTACTGGCTGGGCAGAAGGTCGCGGGCCCCACGGTTCAGGCAGCGTCATAGCTGGCCACGTGTCGCGCCGTGATTGGCTGGCGCGCTGTGAGGTGGGCCCTGCCGAGGCAGCCGAAGCGCCACGGGCCACGGGTCGGGCCCGGGCCGACCCGGCCCAACCCGGAAGATCTTCTTCCTCGCGCGCTAGCTCCGATCGTAGGTCCTAGGGCATCAAAAACGACGGTGATAGCACCGTCACCGGAGGTCAAGCCATATACTGATCGAAAGGTCTTGAAGAGACCTTTTGATTGGTACCCAAAATGCTGCCGGAGAAGGAACATAACTCTGGCAAAATCTAACCCTAGATGACCCTATCGAAACTTCAAATGCTTAACGGAAAGTACTGTCGCTTCTAACTTAAATTACTTCGATCCATACACTTAATTGATGATCAGATCCGTTAAATTAACAATCAAAGATGTGAAATAAGTGTTGGAAACAATTGATTAAGGATCAAAGCAGTGTATAGTAGGATAGGAGGTACCTCGAATTGGACGGCTCGGGAGGAAGAAAACACAAGATTCCCCAAATTTGTGATCTACTTTGCTCTAGCTCGTGAAACCGAGTCATAATGCAAGCAAATCCTCTTAAAGTGGAGATCAGCAGTCGAAGAAGGCTGGGATCGACGCACAGTGACCTCTGGCAACGCGGCAAGAACGACACGCGTCTAACCCTAACACGCGTCCGTCTCGCGGAAGGGACGACGGCACGACCGTTCAATTCCTGATCGAACGGTCAAAAATGGCCGTCCATTTGAACGACAAACAGGTGACGGAAAATAGATGCAGACGGCGCCGTTAATGCCAATAAATTAATATTATTATTTAATTTATAATTTAGAGACTTAATTAATTAAATTTACCCTATTAAATAAATCCGAAAAATTCTCAATAAATCACCCTTAACTAATTGAAGGGTGAGGAACGCAAAGGCGCACTCGGATTTTTGTTTCGATGAATATTTATTTATTTAAATTTTCATGTATTTAAATATTATTTAAATATTTGATGAAAATCCAACGACTTTCAAATGCCTTCAAAACTTCACCCCTAGCTAATTTGGGTGTTCTAAACGCAATGGCGAAGTCAGATTTTTAATTTGAGGTCTAAATAAAAAGTCAAATTTTTAGAGTTTGGGATTTTCCAGAATTTCTAATTTGACTCAGTTAATTTCTGATTTGACCTAGATTTTTGAGATAAGTTCTAAATTACTTAGTTAGTGATTTAGAACCTCAATTAAGACTTAAATTGATCTTAATTAACCAAAGTAACAACCTGGGTTGTTACAAATCAAGCCCCATAATTAACTTCAACATCAAGATTTCTAAGTTAATTAAATTATAGTAGTATAGTAATGTAGTTTTGAAAAATAGTAGTTTAATTGAGTGTTATTCAAATGAAAAAATATATTATAAATATAGATGTTTTAAATGTGATTGAAAAACCTATCTTACTTCTAATGCTACTATTAACTATGTTATCAATTAATTCATCCAAAATTACCAAATATAGGATCATTATTACTCATTCTAGGCTATATAATTTCTATGGTTCAAATTACTTTAAACCTTCTTCTAAGGTTCTCTATTCAACTCAGTGACTATAACTTTCTATAGTATAAGGAGTATAATGATAGTAAATCAGCTCAATTTAGACATCAAATGGCTAAATTAAGGTTTAATCAACCTTAATGATAATTAAAAAGGTGATTTGTGAAATTAATCATCAAAATGAAAATTAATATCATATTAATGATCCTCATATTTTTCTGATCACCTTGCGATATAGCATCACTCTATTTGGATGAGTATATAAAAATTTATTAAGCTAATTAAATTTGAATTAATTGGTAAATATTAATTATTTGCTAAATATTCTTCATCCGCACGTGGCGTTATCCGCACGCACACAGACCATTCGCATGCGCGGGCTCAGGGAACGGTATCATGCAAGTCGAACCAACCCGCCCAACAGTGTTCCTCTTCCCGGCAGAGCAACAATGGGGAGAGGGCTAGGGCATCAAAATTCGCCATGAATAGGAGATTCCAGCAAGCCTATGATATACCAAATTGAAGCATAAACCTTAACCTACAAGCTAGCATAGAAACCACTAGCCCTAATGACCTTTATCAATCTAATTGGGACAAGGAAACCTTTAGTGTTAAGGTTTACTATGGAGTCTAAATTTTCCCTCCACATTACCCTAACCCGAGGGATTCGGGGTTCATTAGCCTCCTTGGGTCAAGACCGGTCCATGGAGCATAATGCCCATGCCTGAGATAGCTATGAACCCTAATTCCCAAATTTGGGAGACTGGTCATTGTACATTATTGTACACGCCCAAGTCTCCCCAGATGGAATGAGTTCGCTCGAGCTCAATCAAGCTCAGGAAATGATACTTGGGGTTGGGAAATACAATAACAAAACTAGAATCATACAATTGCAAAGATTAAGAGTAGGGAAATCGGAAGTACTTTCTTCTGTGATAGCAAACTTTTGACGAGCTCTGGATGACACAACGGAAGATTCTTAGCCCCAAATTCGGTCTTAATCAATGTAACCGAGAGTTTGCCAGCATATTGGAATAATTTAGGGGTCAAGAGAGCTCTTAAGCGGAAAGTGTGGCAGCTGCTGCGTGCAGCACATTTGGCCAAGCGAACGGGACGATAGCTACCAACTGTCCGATCTAGACAGCTGATTTGATCAAATGGTGCTAATTGTGTGTCGTTCTATCAAATGGCCTCATCCCGTTAAGTAAGATGGAAGATTCTAATTTAATTAGATGTCAATTTAATAATCTTAATTTTTTTATTAAATAATTACATTAAAATAATTAAGAAATTTAAATGAGCTTCAAATTGAACCAAATTTTAGAGGTTGATTCCTGATGATGTTTAGAGACTAATGAAAATGTTTTCAAACTAAATATGCTAGTAAATGATGATCAACAATATTGGGTTGTTATAGTTTCAAACAAGCCTCAAAGTGATCTAAACATTCCTTAAGACGCATCACTCCTGTGTTAGAATCCACAAACTGTCTTATTGCCTACTAAGGTTCCTTCCTTACTGTATGATGGTGCACCTGGGTGTCAGGCTTGCTATCACATAGGCGCTCGAGCTCCAGGCTTGTTGTCACTTGGGAGCCTGGGCGTTAGGCTTATTGTTTGCTGGTGAAGCCTTGCTCCGAAACCCATCATGACTTTATTTGCACTTTTCTTGATGATCCAATTGGTCTACACACCATAATATGATGATCTTGCCTGTATCTTGTTGAACCATGAACTGATGTGTTTGAAGCATTCCACTAAGATCATTTGAGTTCCAGTACTCACCAATTCAGCACAAGTCGACCATAACACAGTTGTTCAATTTGACGAATCATATCCATTTTATGGATGTGTAGATCTTTTCAAGGGCATGGGTGAAGGATTGGCAGAGGGTTAACTATTATATATTGCCAACTCTACAAAAAATATAGACACATTGTGGTAAATTATTTTCAAATACATAATTTTATTATATATTCAAGTGATACTCCTTCTTTGTACTCTACATTAGTGGCTGATCAATGGCTCCTAGATTCCGATACCACTCACCATATGTGGCTATCTTACAAAACCCATAGCCATACAATGGCACCGAAAGATTTCAAGTTGGAGATGAAAGTTCCTTAGCCATAACTCACATAGGTTCAACCATTCTCTCATTACCTTCGAGCATATTTAACCTAAATCACATTTTACTCACCTCTTACATTTCAATAAAATATGTTTCTATCAGTTGCTTCACTCTTAACAATAAATTTATTTTTGAATTCCACCCCTCTTGTGAGGTTAAGGATCCAATTTCAAAACAAGAACTCCACCGGGGCATGCCCATTAACAGACTCTACACTCTTTCGCTCCCTTCTAGTCCATCATCCAATCTCAGTCATGTGGAATCTTTACATCTTTGACATTGCCATCTTGGCCATCCAGGACCAACAAACTTAGCACCTCACCAATGCATTATATAAAAACACAAATCCTATATCTATGTGCATTCCCTGTCATACGTCAAAGCAACATAAATTGCATTTACCTATTATTAATTCAATTTCTCAAAAACCACTATTATCTCTGATATTTGAGTGTCTACCCCTACTTATTTATTATATTTCATAAATTTTATATCATTTTTGGTCGATTTTTTTTTTCAAATTTCTAATGCATGTATCATTTACGTAAAATTTTGAAGCTATTGATACTTTCCTCGCCTTAAAAAACATGGTTGAGAACATTATCCTCAAGAATCGTTATTTCAATCTAATGGAAGTAGAAAATATAAAAAATTCACTAGCACTCGTGCATCCCTTGGTATCCACCACCGTTTATTCGATATGTATACACCTAAAAAAAACAACAAAGCAGAATGTAAACACCATGGTCGAACCTATTCCTACATGCAAATCTACCTACCACATTCTGGACTCATGCCATTTAAACTGCCATGTATCTCATAAATCGATTTCCTCCACTCTCAACTCCACACCATACCCTCAACTTCCACCCTCACTTTCTAAAAATTTTCGGATGCCTTTGTTTTCCTAAGTTGAAAATAAATTGGAACTTAGGTCTTTATCGTGTGCATTCATAGGTTGCATTGGGCAACATAGCCTATATTTGTTATCATATTAACTCCAATAAATTATACATCTCCCGGCATGTAACATATAATGAATGTGAATTTCCATACAACAATCCTCCTACCACTAACCTCAGTACCTAACCAAACAATCAATATCCCAGTTTCGGATTGGGATAGTTTGACCACAAGCACTACTCATGTTGATATCATCTCTCAGATTTAGCCTCAAACTCTTCTCATGACTATACTACTTCTAGAAATATGGTTCCACATGCTATGTCGCCATCTCAACGAGAAAACAACAACTTTTGTGTAAAGTGTGTCCTCCGGGAAAGCTCACCACAGCAACAATGTTCATCCAATGCTTACCCATTTTAAAATAGGATACTTGAAGCCAAAGGTTTTTTTGATGGTTGTCCCTCATCCCAATTCAATACTATCCATAAATCGATAAGCACTTAAATATCCACACTGATTTAAGTTATGAATGACGAACTATCTACCCTACACAAAAACAACACTTGGACTTTATCTCCTCGCCCAACAAAAGCAAACATTGTCAATTGTAAATGGCTCTTCAAGCTCAAACACAATTGTGATGGCTCTATTGCTCGTTACAAAGCACATCTGGCTGCTCATTACTTCACTCAAAATGAAGATATTGATTATTATGTAACCCTTAGTCTGGTTTTCAAACTGATCATAATCCAACTTGTTATTAAGCTTGCTCTCACCTTCAAGTGGAAAATACTTGACTTTGATAATGCATTTCTAAATGGTGATCTTCATGGTAATAATATCTACATGTAGCAGCCTCCTAGATTTACTTTAGAATTCCATAAAAACTATGTTTTCCACCTTCATCATGCTCTCTATGGGTTAACAAAATCCCCCTAAGCTTGGCATGGCATTTCAAATTATCCACTATTCTTGAGTTATTCTACTTCCATAATGCCATAAATAACACTTCTATGTTTATATGTGGGATCTCTTGGCATCACAAATAGTCACTCACTTATCCAACAGCTAATAGCCTTTCTTGCAACTCAATTCTCTCTCAAAGACATGGGGCTTATGCATACCTTCCTCAATATTAACATCACTCAAGAATTTGAGCAACTTATTTTGACCTAAGAACATTATGTTCAAGATATCCTTCACTGTGTCAGCTTACAACAATCCAATCCTACATCCACTCTAATGGTTGTGCAACCTAAATCAAGTTAGTTATATGACAAAGACTTTTCGAATCCCACTCTATTCTACAGTATAGTTGGTGCTCTCCAGTAACTTACAAGACCAAATATACCTTTGACATGAATAAAGTTTGTCAATCTATGCACCAACCAACTACCTCCAATTGTCAAGCCATCAAGCGTATTCTTCAGTACCTTCATCACACCGTCCACTTGGGTTCGAGTCATGGTGAAGATGTGGGTATACACCTACAATGAGATAATAGCCATATAATTTGGTTTGAGTCTTAAGGAGGCTGTGGGTATAAACCCACCCTAAAAATGACAATCTATAATTGGACTTGAGTCCTAGTGAGGCAAGATCTTTAATTCCATATTGTGAAAAAAGACATATTATGGAAGAAACCTTAGATATGGGTTTAACAAGGTAGTTGATGCAAGTCCCATATTTTGGTAGAAGTCTGTGATATGGGTTTCTTAGTAAGATAGTGGTTGAAAATCCCTTGTTATGATGGTCACAAAATACAAGTGAGCATTGTTAGATATTACCGTCTCTATCCTATATTAGCTTCCATTTAAATTGTTCATTATGTGTATCTATAGATAAATGTATATATTTCAATTGCTCTCTTTGTTACATATAGTTGCTCTATAACATGACTAGTTCAATTACCTTTCTTTTAGTTATTACTATATTGCTTAATATATACAGTTTTTCTACTACCATGTTTTTATTATTGGTTGCATGCATATTAAGGTGTTAATATCTGTATAATTACCTAACTTGTAACTAACATTTTTTGGTACTAAGGCAATTAAGAGCTTCATTAGAACTTACTTTGAGGGCATGAATAGAAAGCAATTGGTGGACTTAATTCTCTTGTGTAAAGTATTTGTTATTTCATAATTTCAATAGTTTTGTTTCTAAAAATGTTACTTAGAATCTTCAATATAAATATTTACCTTTATTAGTGATTCTATGTTTATGTTATAATTCTACTTATTATATACATTCATATTTGATGATTGAATTTATTTAATTTTTACTTCTATTTTTTGAGCTAATCTCCAGAATATTACACATCACTATCCATAGAATGCTCCCACACACCAAGGGCAACAAGGGGGCATTTAGATAAAGTTCCTGATAAAGTCTATTGAGAATTAAAACTAGACCTCCGAAAAATAAATACAATGGGAAGAAGCAAGCATAATGCCTAAGAAGTTGATGGGAAAAAAAGTGATGATATGTTATGAATTGCAATCAAAGCAAGTAATGAAGGTGTTGTCTTCCATGAAACATAGGCTTGGCCAAATGACACTCATATGGGAGTGCAGAGGCAAAAGGACATTGATCTCAAGACAGTGTATATCAGCTTTGGGGTATGCTAGTAGTTTAGCAAGGTTTTGCAAGCACATTAAACCTTCTCCTCCATCGTGTTTATCCTACAATGGGTTGTCAACTTTTTGGTTGTCAAAAGAGTCAAGTGTGTTTCCTTTGCCTGAAGTCTCACACCACCCCTTACATACAATATTTGAACAATCATTCCCATGGCTTGCCAACAATGCTCTACTGAAATGAGGTTGCGAGGTGCATGCTATTTATCCTTCTTTTGAAGCTTCGGTCTCTTGTGTTTTTGCCTCTAAATTTAGTCTACCATCCTCCAGGGCAAAATGGAGATTCCTTTCCTTCCATTATGTCATCGCCACATGCTTGTGAGGGCCTCGGAGTTGCCCATTTCAGTTGGACAAAGTTAAGTGATGCTATCTTTTCTAAATGTGAGTTCAGAAACCCATGGTGTTGATGGTGTTGAACTTAGGCATGTGGGTGATGATTGGGAAGCTTGGTTTAGTTGTACTTTTATCGAGGTCTACAACAAATAGATACTAGTCACCAATATCAATATTTCAGAAACCCTTTTAACAAGACATTTCTTAAAGGCATCTGTCTGGAGGAATTTAACAATAGATACTAGTCACCAAATTCCTGCAATGAGCATCATCAACAGCTCTAATTTTGTTAATATAAGACATTTCTTTGAATTGGCTGTCACATGTTTGGAAGAGAATTCTAACAACTCAGGTTTCTGTTTACAGAAAAGTAATTTTCAAAATTTACCCAAATATTGTTCCAGCTGCAAAACTATCAGGCCTGTGTAGAGACCTATTTCAAAATGCAACCGAGCCTTCCCCCACATTTTGTTTCCAATTTGGGGGCGGTGGCCCCTAAAAATCATTTGAGGGCAACAAGAGTACACAGTTGATAGCTCACATTACTACAATTATGTCAAGTGTGCCATTTCCATCAAATTCTAGTAGAGCTCTCCAAGTTTCAAATGCGCCGAAAGCTGCGGAGAATATTCATTCCACACTAAATTAGTGGGAATTGGGACAGGCGAATTCCTTATCAATATAGAGCGTTAAATTTACTGATACAAAGGGTAATAAGGCAGGTAAAAATGCTAGGTTTCTAAAGCTGTGCTATGCTCTCTGAAGACAAGATCATTCATTAACTTGAAAACTGATGTATGATAACCTGCAGTCCTATAGAGGAAAACAATAACGATGAATATGATATTTATAAAGTGGAAACTATGCGCACTCTATGTGCACAAATATCACACTAACTTCCTCAATAGAGTAAAAGGTATCAAAAGAAGCATTAGTCTTGCAATAATGAGATGTTATACCTAAAGCTCACTAAGAAATACATATTTAAAAAACAAACCATAATCATTCAACTTTAAAAACTATTTAGGAGCCAAATAATATTTTTCTAAGAAAAATAAAAACATGCTCAGAATCAATATTTAACAATGAGCTGCACAATGCCTGTTTTACCCTATCAAATCAACATATTTTTAGAATAATCCAAAAGGTACAATTACTAACTGAAGTTCTGAACAAACTCCCATTTAAAAAAAGAATGGGATTACTCTGTAAACACAAGGATTAAAGAGCAAGATTTATAAAAAATTAAGAGTAAAGGATGCGACCATAATAAGATTGAAAATACTGCTCAGAATAAATATCCAGTTTGATAAGACCTGTAAAGGTAAACCATAAATTCTAATAAGGCCCTTTCTTTTCTCCTTCCTATAAATATCCCCAGCTGAGCTACAAAAAAATTTAATTAAAAAGAAAAAAATATCCTTCATGTTCTGATCAACAATTAGTTAGCAAACTGTCCCCAATCGTTCGGGTCTTCTGCTGCTTCCTCTGTTCTCCAAAACGGCCTTTCAGACGCAATGTCTCCATTTTGAAGCTGGGAAAACTGTGCAATCTCCAGAGAAGCCTCGGAAGGCTTCAAATCAACCGAAGCTGCTTCTACAGAAGTTTCAGAAGGCTTCGAAACATCAAAATGCACCCCTTTTGAAGCATCAGGAAAGGCTTCGCTAACAGCAATGGGAAGGGCTTCTGAAGGCTTTAAAGCATTACAATCATTAGGAGCGTGCTCATTCTTAATAGCCTGAGAGTGCAAATCTCCATTTGATGTCTTGGGAGAAAGACCGCCACTTTGGCTCGGCATTGCTTCTAACAGGCTGAGCTTCAGATCAGTCTGGACATGGCTTCCAAAGGAAGACGAGGCCGGATATTCTATGGCTTCAGCTGGGGGAGAGGTGAAGGCGTTTCTTCTTCTTAGCATAGGGAGGTGAGGGGCTATGTCATTTTCGGCAGAGACGGGGATGCAGCGGCGGGGATCAAACACCAAACCCCTCAGATGGGGACCCGAGCTACCAACTTGAACAGATATCAGGAATCCGGCATCAAACACTCCGATTAAAGAGCAGGAGACCTCTCTGCCAACTAAGCTGATGCTGGGACGGGAACTCGAGTAGAGATGCCTGCCCCTCTTGTTGGGTATGGAAAGAGAGACTTCGTCCTTTCTAGGCCGTCCACGTTTGCGCTTTGATGGAGCAGCCGATGGGTCACAGGAATTGTCCTGCGAATTTGGATGGTCCATATTCTGGCATGCAGATAAGTAGCAATGCTTATTTGGGTAGATGCTTACGTTTTTCTAATTTGAGATTTACTTCATAGGCAAGCTTATTTGAAAACCACCATCATTTACATATTCACAATAGTGGAGTGGGTGGGGGCCAGACACCACTTCTGCAGCTTTTTGCCCATGTGGGGCCGACCCACCACCTACGCAGCCAATGAAAAAAGTGGGCGGAGCTTAAGGTACACCTCAGCAGGCTTAAAGAAGCACTAATCTTCACTTTTTTTTTCTTATTAACAAATTTCCCAAAACAAATAAAATTCAATATTTCTTTTTTATTTCAAAATAATTATTTTGCTTGAAAATATATTAGATTGTATTCACTTCCAAAACTATTTTGCTTCAAACCAAAACGCTTGAAATAAACTTGATAAAAACAGAATAGTGAAATGATAGGACATCCCATTTAAATTACATTATATGAATGAAACTCCAACATTCGTCATAAGCTTCAGAAAGATGTCTTTATTGAGGACCATTGGAGACACAGAATATTAAATAAAATCATCTTGTAGTGCGGTTCAATTTAGAACATTGAAGGATCTGAGGTATGACAAGCTATATTTCTAAGGCTATTCATTGCTTAGATTTTTGGTCATTTATACAACATATAAAAAGTACTCTAATCATAACAATAAAATAAAATAAAAAGGAGAGCTCATAACTTATTTTGAGAATATGAGTATTCAAAAATGAATAATGCTTTTTTTACTGTGAACAATGTTGACTAAAAATACACAACAAAATAAATTTATAATTTACATATAAATTGCATAATCTTTAATATTTACTAAGGTAACAACTTTAATATATAAAAAGGAGTTCTATAACAATCCCAATTAATAGCCCAAACAGTAGTTCAATTTTTCATTAGTGATAATTGAACAAGCTTTAAATATGTAATTAAAAACCATACACTAGTTAGTTAAACGAAGATGTACTTCATTTGCCCATGCTAATGATGTTGGGCCAAGTTATTGGTTTAGAATTGAAGGTGAAGTTTTAATTTAAAACAAAAAAACTATACATTACTCATATTTTGAGCTGAACATATTTAATGATTAGAAAAATTAAAAGAAATTAGAGGGGAAAAAGAGACAAGCATCAATAAGATGCACATATCAAATTTTTACTGCCAAAAACCTTTAGATTTTTGAAGTGTAGATCAAAGGGGTGATATAATGATAAATCATCTAAATTTAATATTATGCATGCTAAGCATCGATACAATGTATTGGCTTCTTTCATGTATTGGTTTTACTTTCAGACATGCTAAAGCTAACGTAAAACATATTTTAAGATTCAATATTTTATCATAGTATAGGAATTTTTAATATAAAGCACATAACTATCCAACAGTATGAACCATCTTATAAAATATGTTTCATTACTTGAAACAAAATAAAATTATAATAAAATACAAGTCATAAAATATATAGCTTTCTCAAAACTAAATGTTTAACTGTTCATTCAAAAGAAATTTGTATATTGTTGAGCAAAAGGCAATATTTAAATAATATCCATCTTGGAGTGACCCCAAAAACCTTCACTTGATTCATAATTACATTTTCGAATTGTGTGATTTATAACTGTTTATTGCTCTAAATCATAAATCCAGAATAAAAATATTTATTCCAATGTTTAATCAGACATTCCATCATATAAAGAATTATCTTTATTTGCTGGTATCATCGTGTCACCAACTATTAATACATATTATCATTATCAAATGATTTAGTGGTGCCAATCTTCAGCATCAATTCATATAAATTGAGAAAACTATCTTCGACAGGTGAGCAATCGCTCAAATTTTTCTCAACCGATTTAAAGCAAATGTTAAGAAATCATAATTGAATAACATATTGAGTTTTCAAGAAGCACAGAGTATCCTAAGAATAACCTGAGAAACTTAATATTTGAAATCCAAAACCTCTCCAAAGGTTATAAATGGCATGGTCATCCCATAAGTAGAATAATATAGGTTAAATCAAAGATCCCAAGATTATTTTAAACTACTAATTATTGATAGCATAGCGACTCACTGCTAAAATAGCTTCGACAGTAAAAATTGACAGCCAATGTGATGCTTTAAATGCTACAAAATTTGAGATTTGGCATTACCTTTTTCACAAAAAATCAAATTCACATTTTCAAAATTCCCTCCAAAATTATATCCTTTTCAACACACCAAAATTGAAATTTAAATATTTTTTCATCAATTGTCATAATCAGATCAACATATATTTCATTCCACATCATTCAACCTTTAGCTTCTCACCTGCAACCCTCCGTAAAGCCTTATTTTCATTCCTGCAACTCACTATCTTACCAAAGTTGTTCGAAAGCATCACATACTTCAATCAATCATTCAAACATCAGCATAGTGCTTTAATGATCCTTTGCTTACCCTCAAAAAAAAAAATCATTCATTCTCTCCATTATGTATTTGGTGTATGCCTCAAATTCGGTTTAAACCTAACATGTGTGACATATATGGGTCACAGGGGCCAGGGGCAGTGCCCCCAAAATCTAGACACGTTGGGGGGCACATTTGTATTTTTTTTCCCACAGCCCTAATATATCTTTATATATAAGATAAGACGGGATTACAAATTTTCTTGTTCATATTTCTCCTTAGCACAGCCATTTCTCCTCTTCTCCAATGGTTTTTCCTGTCAAGTTTTTTTAAAATAAATCTTGTGCTCATTTTGTTGTGATTGTTTATGTGTGGTGATTTCATGTGTTGGCATGCATACCATTTTGTATCATAAAAATCCCAGCTATGGCCAGTCATAAAAAAATCCCAGCTAGACTTCCTAATAGGCAGTTTTCGATCGAGCAATAAATCCAATACTAAAACACTCATTAGTCATTTCAAATGACATTTTATACACAACGATACCCTATATAAACAATCCATTGAATAAATGAACCTTAATATCAGCAAAGGAGAAGCTCAACAAATTCACTTTGAACTATACTCAGAAGAATGTGGGAGTCACTTGACTAAGGAATACCTAGCCCGAAAAACCCTTATGCTACGCTAATATTGGTCATCTATTAAAAAGAATGCCAGAGAAATAGCTCATCGTTGTAAGTCTTGTACGAATTGCCCAAATGTACTCAAACACTCAAGTTACCCAACTCAACCCATCCTATCTTCTTTTCCCTATGTAGGACAAACATTAAATGCCAGTTTCCACTACTTCAAGCCAACAAAGAATCATGCTAGTCTTAGTTGACTACTCTAGCTAACATAATGTATGATTCTATAATTAATTTTAAGGAATAAATCTTATTGGAGTTTAGCCTCCCTTTAGCAATATAATAATTAACAATAGACCACATTTCACCCTAAAATACTACAAGACCTCTTGAAATAAATTATAATCGTCCAGCTCAAGTTTGCATCAATAAACCACCCTCAGACGAATAGTAAAGCTGAGACAGCAAATAAGGTTATTATCCAGCTCCTCAAAAAGAGACTCAAAAGTTGGGCTGATGACTAACCAAAATCTTATGGGCCTACATGTTCACACAACACTTGGCCACTAGGAAACACTATTTTTCCTTGCTTTTAGCACAAAAGTAGTGACATCCAAGGAATTGGTCGTTCCCACTCTTAGGGACAAAGAAACCCTAAGAATTCTAAGCTTAATTTAATCGATTTCATTCTACTATTGATGACACCAGGAAGCATGAGCTGAGCATGCTGAAAAAAGGCTTGGGGCATTTTACCCAATAAAAAAACAAAAAGATTGGGTCACTATTTATTTCAATATAAGCTTCCACTATAATAAATTCAGTCCAAGTGACCTAATATTAAGAAAAGCAAAGTCTTGAAACACCCATCCCAAATTATAAACTAAAAACATACAAAGGGTATGAGCTCCCCCAAACTTTTAATTCCTCTAATATAAATAAGTTTTACCCTTGATTAACAAGGGAAAGCAAGAGTCACTCGTCAGCAGATCAAAGCTCGAAGGAGGCTTAGAACAAGTGATTTATGCTAAGGAAGACTCAACCAAGCATGCGATAGTTCCGCAGTCACCTTGAGAAGACACGTCCTGTCTCTCTCAATGAGCAAAGATTGATTACCATTTTTTGTATCTAAAATTAATGATCGTTGATGTTTGTGAACATTTTATCATTAGCCCTGAAAATAATGTGCATCTATTCCAAATGGGACGAATGTTTCATTGTTCATTTATGCATAATTTTATTCATTTTCTAGATATTAAAGTTGTGCTTATCAAAAAGTGTGATTAGTATAGTCTCCCAATGTATATATGAGCCCTTAGAATATCCTAAACCTAATGTCAAGAAGCGTCACCTTCAATCAACCAAGTTAACCTACTTTCTAGCTTGAAGTAGAGATTACTTGGCAATGCCTTAGCACTAAAACTAGTAATCAAGATGTGCGCTCAAAAATTTCAAGTCAAACAAATCAAAAAGAGTCATAACAAAAGATTCAGTAGGGCACAGTTGTATGTTGTGTTGTGCATCATTCAAATATAGACATTATTACAACTAGAAAATAAAAAAGATGCAAGACTCAAACTTGAGAGTTAAAGAGCTCAAGCATCATTACAAAAAAAACTAAAAGCTTAAAACTTGGGGCTATGGCTAAGAATATATATTTAAAATCTTATATTTAATTGCATTAAATTTGAGTAACATAAAAGTCGAGAGTACCATTTTTCTATTTTCCTAATCCCATATTTAGCTAAAATAGTATGGAAACACACACAATACCAAAATCACCAGCACTACCAAACCTTGATCCCATTAAGTAGAATTTATCATATGAATCTTTTTACCTCCACTGAGCTCAAATAAAAAACTCATTTCTTAACTCAAATATGTGAAATCGTTCCTAATAGTTTATCGCCATGTATTACCTTGAGAAACCTGAAGAGTAGTTATTTTAGTTGGATAATGGAAGGCAAGAAAGTCATTATAAAATATGCTACAACAACATCAACACTAAAGTAAGATTTATCATATGAATCATTTTACCTCCACTGAGCTCAAATAAAAAACTCATTTTTTAACTCAAATATGTGAAATTATTCCTAATAGTTTATTGTCATGTATTACCTTGAGAAACCTGAAGAGTCGTTATTTTAGTTGGATAATGGAAGGCAAGAAAGTCATTGTAAAATATGCTACAACAACAACAACACTAATCCTTAATCCACTAGGTGGGCTGTTTCCTTTGCGCATGTACAAATAAAGGCCCCTCCCTAAGTTCTAAATAGAGAAAATCATTTGTAATGGTTTCTTCCCACATTTTTTTTTGTTTTCCTCTTCCTCTTTTAATATAGATAAAATTCATAAACTCAATTGCATAGTCTACACTTAATATGCATGCACCACCTAAGGTGGCATTTTCTAATCTTATCCACCATTGGAGCCACACCAACCTTGCTATGGATAATCTCATTTCTCATTCTATCATTAAGAGTATACCCACTCATCGACCTAAGTATCCTCATTTCTGTAACACTTATTAGATAAGTTTATTCTTTATTAGCCAACAATTAGCCCCATATAACATGTTGGTAGTATAGCTGCTCTATAAAATTTGGCTTTCATTTTGAGTGAGATTTTTGGATAGCACAACACTCCAAAAGCACTCCTTCATTTCATCCAACCAACTAGGATCACATTAATCACATAGCTCTCTGTTTCATCATTATTTTAAATAATAGAGACAAGGTACTTGAACCTCTAGGTCATCTTGATCACATGGTTCTTAATAGTTATGTTCTCGAAATTATGGCTTCTAATATAATTTAACTTACACTCCATGTATTCCGTTTTAAATCTACTAAGACAAAGACCTTTAAATTCTACTGTAATCCTCCACAACCCAAGTTTTGATTTATCTACATTCCTAGTCTTAACAATTAAAAGAACATCGCATGCAAATAACATACACCAAGGAAGCTCCTCTTGAATGTTCTCAATAAAAACACCCATAATTAAAACAAAAAAATATGGGCTGAGCCATGACATAATTCGTTAGTAACATAAAATCATTAAACAAGCCACCTTGCAATCAAACACATGTGACAACACTGTTATACATATCTCTATTAACATCAATATATATAACACATTAATTTTCTCTCCAAAGCTCTTCAGAGAATTCTTTGGTACTCTATCATAAGTCTTTTTCGAGAATAATACAAATAATTGAATACCTTCTTTTCTTTCTCTAAATATCTCCATCGAAAATTTTAATATATGCATGTCTTTGATGTTAGATCTATCTGACATAAAACCAAATTGATTTTGAGAAATACAAATATCCATTCATAATATGCATTCAACTACTCTCCCAAGTTTTCAACATGACACATTAACTAGATTCCTCTATAATTAGCAGTCTTGAATATCGCCTTTAGTCTTGTAAATAAGCATAATAATACTTTTTCTCCACAAATCTAACATCTTTTTATTCTTCAAAATAATATTAAATAACTAAGTCAAGAAATTTCTTCCTCACCCAAACATTTCCAAACATCGATACGGGTGTCATCTGATCCTACCGTTATTTCACTCTCCATCTTCTTTAAGGCATTCCAAATCTCAGATTTAATAATACACCGAATGAAAGTGTATTTAAAACCTTTTTTATAACCATTAAACTCACTTATATTGATTGCATTAATGCCTTCTTTAAGAATCTTAGTAAGATAATCCTTCCATCTAAGTTGAATATCTTCATTCCTATAAAAAATTTTAATTATTTTCTTCAGTATATTTAACGTGAGTCAAATCTTTGGTTACTTTAGCTCTTAATTTGGCTACTTATAAATGTGTCTCCTATCAATATTATTTCTTATTTATTATATAAATTCTCAAATACTGCACTCAACATCACAAATTGCTATTTTTGATTCACGACAAATTAGTTTATATCTCCTTCCAATTCTCCTCAATCTTACATGTAAGTTATTTCTTATAGCACGCCCTTTTATTTTTAATCTTATCATGAGCGTATTGTTTCCACAACCATGTATCTTTATTATGGGATAAATTAAATTACGCTAATAAAAGAAAAATAAAACTTTTTGCATTTGGTGCACATGATTGGTATTCAATTACAAGTGATCTGACTTCATAACACTAACAAAACAAAATTTTGTTACATTTTCTACAGAAAGGTAAATTGCTTATGAGTGTGCTGCAGTCCAAAAAAGTCTGAACAAAAACTGAAAATATTGTATCTGTCCATTTAACACAGATTCGATTGATATACAATTATAAGTACACTTGACTACACTTGACAAACCCCGAATTCATGTGCATATTATGTTTGTTATTCATACAATGGAAAATTTTTTGTGTGCGCTACAATCCCAAAATATTCCACAACCATGTTGAACAAAACGTTCATAAGTGAACCAATTAAGTGATTCACTTTTGCCACTTCCTTGTTTCCATGCATAAAATTTATATGAAACATGGCTACAAGTGTCCATGGTTAAAATCGAGCTGAGATCTAAGAGAGCAGCAGTAAAATTTTATTAAGCATTCTTCAACTTATTCTCCTATCACATTTACTTAATTTTCAGCATAGAACAAAGGCCTTTTGAAGCTTCTCTAAATAGCAGTGCTTTTTGGAGCTTTGAACAACAGCAATTGAGCAATAAAGAACGCATTTACCATATTAATTTTACAAAGAACAAACCTTGAATTCCAGCCATTAGAAGACTGACCTTTTAGCCATATGTGATTACTTGGATTTCATAGATTGCACCACAATCTGCAGGTCTATCAATTATGTTTTACTTGTAACTTGTTTATATAAATACCTAAATGATTTATATTGTAAATAAAAAATCGAAGATACAAAGCAAAATTTCTCTCCATCCTTGTACTCTTTTTTAACAGGCTACCTTAGAGTTTTCTCATGCTTATTCATCCGTGGATTTCTCTGCCGCTCGAAATAGATCAGCATGACAACAATACAATTCATTGTTATTACTTGTATTTCATCAATTAAGTCAAGCCACAAATCTTTTCAATCGTTGGATTAAGCTTATTACTTCAACAACCGAGTGAGATGTAAGCCAAACTCATTGACTTAAGCACTTTCCTCAACTTCCACAGAACTATTAACTACCTCTTCAAGAGAAAATTGGTCATTCATGATAAAAAAAAAAGAATCCATCCGCATTATCTTCAATTGGGGTTGACAGACTTGTTTCTACAGTTCATCAATAGTTTTCCTTGACCGAGTTTGTTGGTGACTGCAATCAAGCATGCAAACTCATCCTCAATTTTTGTGGGATTGCTTGCCCCCCTCAGACTTTAATCCACTACAAACTTGAACACTTTCGTCTTTGTACATCATAATCAAGCATGAGACTTTCCTCAAGCATGCAGACTTTCCTTTATCCTTAATTGCCAACAAAATTGAGCCCTTACGGCTTTGTACATCATAATCAACTATTTTTTCCAACCCACAAGACTGAAGAGCAGATCATAAATGCAATGTCAAGGAATCAAAGGAAAATATAAAGACAAATAATATTTTTCATACATACAATTTACTAGTAAAATTAACTAAGGAATTATCTAATGACAGTCATTCCAGGAACAGGTGTCAAGCATGTGGATCATCATTTATGAGTCATCAAATAACATGGCCGATAATCCCACCCACTTCATAATTTTAAAGCATGTCACAAAATTTGAACAGTGAAAATTATTAATGGAACCATATCAGGGATCACCAGTATTGGCTCAGTCATCGTCAAAAGAATTTCGCTCTTAACATAGTTTTATTTATTTCAAGCCTTAATTGTAATTATTATCAGTGAGAGAACTTATGAAAGCTATGAAACGTTGCATGCATCTAGATAACTCTAAATGTGTATTTCATATCAAGATTAAAAGAAGTTGAATAGTTGTGTTAGAATACTTTCCGACTCTAACTTATTCAATTAACAGAGCTCCAAAAAAGTAAAACATCATTTTGGATTCATACACTAATTCCTACTGTATGAATACCATTCCTTTTAAAACATCCCAATTGCCAGTACATCCAAAGGAATAGCATCCTTTTATTCAAAAAAATAAACATCAAGATGGGTAGCTATGAATGTTTAAATCAACTAAATGCTTTTAAAGCACCTAGTCAAACTAACCTTATAAAGATTATAATCTTTTTATTATGGTTCACAACACCATTTGGGGCCTTAAGATAACAAATACCACCTAGAAACATGTCATTCATTAATGGTCACATTCCATAAAATTTTGAAAAAAAATAAAAGATTTTGAAGCCTCTCAAATCCGCAAGTCTCACAATATGACTCAAACCAAATTTTAACCAAAAATATAGATCCTCTGAACTAGCAATTAAATTAAATTAATTTTCAACTCTGATTTAAAAATTTCCTATCAAGTCAAGGGATTATGCATAAACACTTTTGAGTTAACAAACCACAACAAAATAAAAAACAAGAGCATAAATAAGTATTAAGATAATTTAATCTCTCAGGTTTACCACTAATATGTCAGCAGCATATTAAAAATTTCATACAATATCTACATTAGAACTATCCACATACCTAGTTGAGGAAGTATGTGTTTTATAAAGTAATTGGGTGCATATCATTAGTTCATAACCATTCCTAATCCAAGAGTAAACTGGATTCTGATGCCACGATATGAAATTTTCTTAGATACGATTAAAAATCACAAGGGATATCACTTACAAATTTTATATTTTAATGAATGACACATTCTAAGAAAAAAAATCAATTTTATCCCGAATATAACGTCTGGGTGAGAGGAGTAACAAAGTGAAAGTTCAATTTGAAAAAGTAAATACAAAAACTATAATTAGAGTAAATCATGTTGATCCAACTATGTTGATGCCTCTAAAACTTCCACAATTTAAGAAAAATATTTCCACTAAAACAACCTTTTGATTATAATGATCCTATCTATTACTAACATTCCTAAGAAATTTCACAGCCTGAAAATCAAAACAAAACTTGATCAAAATATTGCAAAAGCTTGAACCTGGAAAAAATTATTTTTCATTCTTGGAAGAAAACTTGTCAAGAGAAGTTCAAGTTTTGGGCAAAAAAGATAAGCTCATAAGTGATACCACACGTACTCCTTTCTCAGCTTATTACAAGGTGGGACGTGTCACAATCTCAAGCAGCAGCAAATGCTTTCATCTCCTATAATGTATTAGTGATAGTAAATCTAGAAATGTGCTAAGCGTTGCACAGTCAAAACATGCTTGCATTGGCAAGTTGTAATGTGAGCTTACCCTCCAAGATTCCCACACAACAACCAATGTGTGATTAATCTTCAATGAGATGTTTTTAAGGATTTTGTCACGTACAATTTTTATTTCTCATTTCACATCTGGTTGTGGTGGCTTTCAATATTGGTCATTAAATTGATTAATTTGATCAATTTTTGTACTGCTTTGTTTTGTTATTCTGCTTCAGGAATCTCAACTTTATGCAATAACTACAATTGAGCCTTTTATTCATTTTAGTGCTGAATTGTCCAAAAGCCTACATTATGCATGTGAACTATATCTATTATCTTCATGTGAAATTAATTTTTTTGTTTCATTTTCCATCCTCCGAATCCATCATTGTTGCATTGGAATTGCACTGTGTTATCATTCAAATATTGCCTAAATAGGTTCCGTTCCTATGCTTTTGATGTCCCCATTGTACCTTGCAAAGAACTCCTCATTCTATGATTTAGCTACAATGTGTTTCCAACTTCTTATGCTTCTTTATTGCTATCCTTCTGCTGGTTGGTATGCTGAACTCTAGTTTGATTTCAATTAAATGAATCATTATCTATTGCATGTCATTAGCCCATGCCACTATGAAACATATTCTCAGCCAATGAACGTGTCCACATAATCTTTGCACTCCAGTGAGCATGCCCATATATGATATGCCCTATGCCAATAAAACATTAACAAAAACATGTGCCATATATAACCTATACTTTCTACATAATTTATCTGTTAAAAGCGCATGTTGCTTTGAATGCAATTATAGTTTCTATTTGTTAGATTGTATCAATTTTATAAAACTTATGATGCATTTATCTAAATTTTGACTACGATGGAAAAAATCCTCAAGCATATTCCCTTTAAATATTTGTTCTATAGCATATTAATTGAGCAACAAATAGGGTTAGACATTTGTTGAAACTTTAATTTTGATTCAACTTAAAATCAATCAAAAATTCAAGCTGTTTAAGAGTTGAAAGTTGAGCTCGAATATTTTCGTCAAATTCTAATTCAAGTTAACTCGCTTGAATAATGATAATAATTACAAAAAACTTATTTTTATATGCAATGTATTCAAAAGAATTATGTATTAAAGTGGTTTTTTAAAGCGTAATATGCAGCTTAGCTTCTCGAGTTTGAATCCAGGCCCCTCTTACTTGCAATTTTTTAAAATTTAATTTTTGAATTGGTTAAAATAGATTTCGAATTGACTCAACCAAATCATTTTGGGTTGATCCCAACCCTAGCAACAGCACATGTTTGAGACAGCCAATTCTCACTTTCCCACCTCACAAGTTGAAATTATTATGACCCATTTGGTAATCATGATGTATGTGTAATAATTTATGAGTCAAGCAAAAACACTTCACATTCAAGAAAATCAGTCATAATATAATTAATCTAGTTTTCACATGTCTGTACATTCCAGCATTGCATCTATTTACACCATCACCAACTCCGACGGGATGGAACAACAGGCCCATGTTAGGAGGCATCACTCATCAAACTAGACTGCTGAGCTTGACTAGATTATGATTCATCTTCTACTAGATTATGATTGAGATCTATGAATGGACAGTCAATAGATGATTGCCTTGAGAAGATGGATAGCAAAGCAAACCTTAAATATTCAGGTTATCAAGTCATTCTTGATGTTGTTTCACACGACAAATCCAAGGTAATTCATTTTTGATGTAGGACATTACTCATACAATGAGTAAAAATAAAACTTTTTGAGATAGTTTCTTGAGTTCAATGGATTATGATGACAAGTGTTTCTCACAATAGATTGATAATTTGGAACATTTTTAAAATTATTTCCATTAAAGGATTCTAGGAAAACTAGATTTGCAAAAGTAATTAATTAGCTGAGCAAGAATATTTTGGCAAAAAGTTATAAAATTTTATTATCAAACATGGGTTTACATGAGATATCTATTGAAACTACAGTGCATGTTATTTTGAAGAGTATTAAAAATAATAATGTGAACAATTTGAGAAGTGTGCACAAAATAAGCCTTGCACAAATGTGATATCATGAATTTAAAAGGTTTACTGACACTCATAGCTTGCGCATTTAGACTATTAGGTCATTAGTTGCTTTGTAAGAAACTTGGGGAAAAAATTTAGAAAGAAACTTTTTTACGAATGCCCAAGGACAGCAATTAAAGATTTCGCTTGAGCTTCAAGTATTGAGAAAAAATATCCAAATTCCATTAAGGATATTGCACCTTTGTCACCTCCTACATAAAGTAGGTAATATCTCATCTCAAGCAGACCAAACGAATTTAAATGTAAGAAATATATATAGAATCAAACTAACAGAAGATGTTTGTAAATTTTTAAGGAAAATACTTTGAATGCAGAAAAAACTTGCAGATGCAATACCAATCTACCCTAATGATAAAATTAAGCCAAAGTATGCATGTATAGTTGACCAAAATTATGAATTTATGTGTTCAGTAAACAAAATTTAGGATTGAACTTTGAAAGCAAATGAGTAAGAAATCATCCGTAATCCTGAAATATTGGCAAAAATTAAATTTAATCCTGAATTTGAAATTGTCCAAATGTGATAAATCAAGAGAGAGAAGAAATTTTGAGTGAATTATTCATTAATAAAATGGATGATATGTTTTCTTTAAGCCATGATTTAGTAGCTCACAAACTTACAAGTCAAATTCTTAAAGAAAATTAAATCAAATAGATATTTAAGAGATTTGTAAGGAAACGACAGCCCAAAAAAATTTCAAAATTTCAACCCCATATATATGTTACCTTTCATCGAAGCATTTGGTGTTAAGCTTTACAAGGTGATCATTCGTCCATATATGGTTAAATGTTTGATATATATAGCAAGCCACAATAATCTCATTTCATTTAAATTATTACGATGTACATTGCCTTATGATAAATCTTTGCTATCTATTTATATCCATTGCATAGATATTTATATGACACAATTATGAAATACATAAGGAGAACCATAGAAAGTTTAAATAATCAATATAAATCTTATACAAATTTAAATAAAAGGCATATGCATTTTATTATAAGAATAAGTTGAAAGGATATATAAAACTACAAAAAAGCATCTATTTGAAATTTTGAAGAAACTAAACATAAAAATAGTGTTCTTTTAAAATAACCCAATGTATTGGAATTAGTTTTGCAAATTTGAGGTTTATGGAAAATGATGATTACACCCAATATTAAAAGTAGCAAATCAAACTTTGTACTAAAAGCTAATTGCTATTGTCAAAGATTCTTCTTACTTTCTGCCACTTGTTAGCAAACATCCAACCTCCTGATGATAAAATAATATCCACTACTAATAACGGTTTCCACAAGCACTTGCTTCATTGGAAAGATAAATGTGAGCAAAAATAGCTCTTGGTTTGTTTTGCAAGATGCTCCAGAGGTTTGTCTGGACTTCTTGACAAATATTAGCCACTTATTTGGTTGAACGTAAATATTTCAAGTATAGTAGATTTGATAGAAATCAGATCTATACTCGATGCAAGTGTCATTATTTAAAAAAATTATAAAAAAAATATGTATTTAATTTATGTATTCATGTACTTTTAGCCTGATTTTAGGCAAAAATATATAACTATAGTGCATTTTTTTATATTTAATTTGAACTAAGCCCATATCTAGCACAATAATAATTAATATTATCAAACATTGAATTTAAGGAATTCAAAACTCGCTACAAATGGCAGACCAATTATAAGCTATAAGATGTGGCTGTCTACATCCACATGAAGAAAGTAATCCAAGTGAAAAGGAAATAATAAATCTCAGTTACTACCACCTCACACATAGTGTGGGTGATGCGGAGTCTTAGGAAGGACCATAGAGTCATTCTAAACACCAACCAAAAACCACCTATCCATGTTAGATACACCCAAAAGAAATCTAAACTGTCTCTTAACAAAAGAACCCACAGCAATGAGTGGGGTATGGAGTTTCAGCTCATAATATGTGAATTCCTAATTCTAGCATAGATTAGTGAAACAATTGTCATTTTAAGCATGTATTGAACTAGAAATCAATAAATATGATCTGAATTTGTGTTGTAGCATGCTGTTACTCGACACTTATTTTCCTCCTTACAGAAACATAAATTCTGGATATAGATTCATTGAGTGCAAAGCTAAGACGAAAAACTTCCGGAATATCCTTCCTCTTGCTCTTGCTAAGGCACGAAGCCTCAACTTGTGTTACCCTACCAAACCTCTTGTTGGTTTTTGCTCAGAGCTTAGAATTGTTAACAAATCATGAAACTTAAGAAAATGTTTAGGTACTTTTGCTTATAAAATATCCCAACCTTCTTGCAACAAATTCACATGTTATACTTGTTAGATTCCTATTTTAAAATTTTAAGCACCATTGCTTATATCTATTTACTTTATTTGGGATTTTATTGGAATGCGATTTCAACAAATATTTTCCTCTTCTTTTTCAGCAACATGCATCTTCTTCAATTAGCATTGCTTTAGGCATCAATGCAATTTACACAAAACATACAATGAACCACAACACAATGTGTGTGTCTATAATACACACACACAGAGAACCTCCAGAATAACATCATATGGTAGACATAAATCCATTATAAGCCATTGCCATAAAAAGTTCTCGCGTTTCTAGCTCAAACCACATCAAAACTTGAATAACTATATCAACAATACCCATACCATATGATCAACATGTCAGTTTGCCATCTGACTTCACGGTGTTCCTGCGATCTGTCGACTACAAAAACCTCCATTGTCCTCAACTAAAATAATAAAGCACGGGATGAAATGAGGATGAACTTAACCTAAATCCAAAAAAACTCCAAATTTTCAAACGGATTTCAAGTCATATGCTGCAACGATTAGTAATTTAAAGAATAAAACAAAGGCTACCAAGCGCATTCAAAGATAAATTTCGTTAGATGCCTAACAAATAAATCAATTAAAGGAACTTACATTCATCCAAATCGGCTCTCGAAGGGGGCTAAAATAATCAAAACGGAGTACAAAAGGGACAAGAAAACTAAGGCTTTAAACGGTTTTCTCGATCACGATCTGGCCCTGCTTCCGCTCACGTGGTAATGAGGGCAAATCAGGGAGAGAACCAGAGAACAGGCAATATTAAATAGCTATTATTATTCCTTGTTTATGCTTACACTCTATTAATAATAGTTTCACCTTTAAGATTTTCTTTTTTTATTTTTAGGATGTGTATTGAGAAAATGTTAAAGACTTTATTTTTAATCTATAAATTCTAAGAATATATCTCCTTTTATTTATTATAATATTATAAATTCTACTTTTTAATAATAAAAATAGCTTATTTATTAAAATTTCACTATATTTATATATGAATAATTTTAGAAAAATATTACTTGTCATTCAAATATCTCTCAAAAAATATAAAAATTAAGATTTAGAATTTAAATTATTTATTTTTATGAGCTCATAATTAAAAATAAATGTAATAATAATTTTTTATTACATTTAATCTTCTAAATTATAATTATTCATATTTTTTTCTTAAATTATAATTTTATTGAAGAAAAACAGTACGGGAAATTTTACTTTTTGGGTGAGATATTATTTTTTATGGAAGAAAAAGAGAAGTAAACAACAACTTCAAATTTTATTATAGAAAATTGGATTTTTAAAATTATTTAATAGAGAGAATTATATATTATAAGTTTTCCTAATAATATTTTCAAATAAAATAATTTTAAATGCCATAATTATCTTTCAACAACTTTATTTATAGCCATTAATTGCTCCGCAGTTCGTGCCTTATTACAGTTAGAAAAATAAAATAATAAAATGTTATATATACATATATATATATATATATATATATATATATATATATATATTATTATTATTATTTTATTTTTATTTATATATGTTTATATTTAGTATTAAATTTATGTAGGAGAGAAATTTCGCATAGTTCTCTTTTATTATATATTTAATAATTTAAAATAAATGATCAAATAATTTAAATATATTTTATATAAACATATTTATATTTATTAGTTAGAATATTGTTAACAACTTGTTAACACGACTGAACTCAGTTAAGGGCGAAGTTTGCGAGGTTCTCTTGTGGTTTGCCTCTTTGGTCGACGCGTCCCCTATTAAGTTATTGCGAATTAATTGAAGTTGCGGTGGAACAAGTTCATTGAGTTCACGGTTTACATGATAAAGGCTGATTGTTTTTTGGTGCAATTTGAGGATAAGCAAGCGAACGATAGGATGATTGTGGGATGATCTTGGTTCATTGGTGGCCAAGTTCTCGGCTTGGCCAATTGGGTGTTGGGCTTCACACCGAGCATGAACCTAGGATGGTCGATGCCGGTTTCGGTGCGCTTGCCAGGCCTACCTCTTGATCTATGGAGAAATGTTAATCTCACCCACATTGTCGCTGCCATTGGAAAAGCCAATTTTCTTGGATGCAACCACCGCCAATGGTGAAAGGAGTAAATTCGCTCGGATTTGTGTTGAAGTCAACCTCCTAAGTAAACTCATCACTTCAGTTCAAATTCGCGTAGTGGATGGTGCCTTCACAAAACATATTTCTTATGAATATATTTTTTTTATTGCAAACCTTGTTATAAAGCAGGACATAAAGATTGCTCGGGGTATAATGCGCAACAAGTGCAAACACCTTCAGCTCCCTCCAATCTGGGAATCACCAACAAGGAGGAGGATTTGTGATAAATTCAAGATTTATAGCAAAATAAAGGAAGAAAAATATACAAATCATCATATAAACAATCATACTTCGAAATAAATTCAATTATTTTCTGGAGAAAATGGAGAAAATACAATCTGGAGCAAAAAGAAAAATTATGGAAGAAAATCGTTGTGGCCGAGTCACAGCTGGCCATGACGGTCTACTGAATATGGCTCACCTGGAACCATATCTGCAAGCTCGGAAAAAGAACTGCTGCAGCGCGCCACGGCAACATTCCAGAATATTATTTTGAACTATATGGAAACTAATTGAATAGTAAAATTCGAATATTGAGCTCTTTAGCGCGCCACAGCGCGCTAGGCTCCACTACAATAAAACGCAGACCTAGAAGGAACCCGTTGCAACGCGCCCTAGCGCGCTTCAGTGGGCTGCAGTGTCATTTCAGATAAACTATATAAATCAAAGAGGAAAATTAATTGAACAATGAATTCAAAACTCAAATCGCCTCAGCGCGCCGTGGCGAGAATCTGAATTAACTCGACTCGCCGCGCTGCAGCGAAACAGTATTTTGAATGAGACCAAATAAAAATATTCTCAAATAAAACTTATTGAGGTGATCCACCTGCAAAAATTTGAGCGCAATCGGGGTCCCGGATCGTCCTAAATAAATTCAGGAAGTTTAAACTTCTGGAGTTGATAATAGATAAATTATAAATCGTAATTTAAAATTTTTTATATATTTAAGTTAAGCATCATAAAATGACACTATGTTTTAAGTTTCATAATTTTTTGGGCTCCGGATTAATCGTAGCGAATTTTTAAAGATTTTCACTTAAAAATTAATATAAAATAAAATACTTGTTTAAATTCAATTATTTTTAGACACATGCGTTCATCTCATCGAGATGCTCATTTTGATACCAAGTTTGTAATTTTTGGAGTTCAATTGACTATAGATCAAGGCTTGAGAATTTTTAGCCATCGGATTTTGATTCAATAGCTGCGATAGAGTTCAGTTTTTGCCTCATAATATAAATAACTCTAACCTAAATCAGCCAATCCGAAAATTTTATCATTCCCAGCCGACAACTCTTCTTCTCCTCCATGAAAACCGTAACCCCTTTCCCCTCTCTTTTCTTCCCTAACCGAACTCCTCCTTCTCCCCTTTCGCATCTCCTCCTTCCTCTTCTTCCATGGCCGAGCAGTTGAGAGAGCCTCTTCTCCTCCACGGTCGAGCAGCGGCTCTCTCCTTCCACAGGCAAACAGCAGCTCTCCTTCTCTTAGCCGAAGGTCTTCTCCTCTCCATGGCCGAGACGCCTTCTTCTCTCCATGGCCGAGCCGCCGCCTTGTTGTACAGCTCCTCTCACTTGAGCAAAGTACAGCCATCAAGGTATATTGTTACTCATAACTTTTATTAAGTTCTTAAGAGTTACATTCAGTAATTATAGGGAGAACTTAACATGAAGTATATTTAGCATTTTACTCTTGCTCTAAATGATTAGTTAATTTCAAGTTGTATGGCTCAATCAAATAATTTGAATCTAAATACAGTAATTTATTTGAATATTAATGATGTTCTAGTGAAGCATATCATTCTCATGTTTGAGAAAAGCATTCCTCAAAGTTTTAGTAGTCGCATGTAAATGGAACTTAATGAATGTCAAATTGTTGAGTGTCACGCATGCATCCTCTTTGTAATTCATGAATGGTCAAACTAGTTTATGAATCACCCATGATTTTGTCCATTTAAAGGTTTGAGTTAGCCTTAATAATGCGATAGATTCAACTTTAGTAAAAATGTATAAATTGTTATCTAATTCTTGAGGAAAATTTATCTGATTTGCATATAGATTCAATAATCATTGCTTTTATTAGGTTGTTAGTTGCTATACTTATAAATTCATATGCATTCTGCCCTCCCTATATCTTATGAGTAATATGAGAATTAGTATGTTAGTTAAATGTTTATTCATCTTTTGCAATGGTTGGTTCATGAAATCGTTACATTTGTGTTCTCTCACTTAGTTTAAGAATGGATATTCATACGTCTAGAATGATGATTTATTAATCCTTCACATAATTTATCACTTGTAGTTTCCCATCTTAGTTATCAGTAAATTTTGCAGGAAGAAATTAGCTTAGTGATGAGTTTAATTTCATCTATACTAAATTTTATTAGAGCATGTTCAAGCGTCTTTAGAGAATTTAAATGCAAATCATTTGATTATTTCTTCTCTTTATTTATTACATACATCCTTAGCATGCTTATAAGTTCATTTTAACTCATGTACTTCCCTTACTTTCCATAAACTTGAAATAAAATACTGAAGATTAAGTAAGTATGAATATCTAAATATGTATGCAATCTCATGCTAACTTTATGATCATAGGCATTAGAATTACTAAGATGTGTATATCAAAAAGCTAAAGTTTGTTTTATCAATCACTTTATTTAGTTGTAAATGAATTGTTTGAAGCCTATCTGCATGTATAAGTCTTCTTAATGCTCCTAAAAATAGTAGAATAGTTCTTTTTGTAAATATCATGCGCAATTAGAAATAGCGGAGAACAATGAATTGATTTCAAGATATTATTCTTAAATAATCACAAATGACCTTATTAAGGTTTTGTTGTCTATTACACCCTTATTCTTTAGGAATTTGTAAATCAATTATTCACTATTTAGGCTTATTTTGTTGCTTTAATTCAGCTAATGCTACGGTTGACCATAATGGAATTATAATAAGGATCATCTGCTATGGGACTATAATCGTGAGGCTTCTCTATAAAGGTACATTATGTACTTAGACCTTTATTGAGTTTTGAATTTATTTAATTATATTATTTTCTTGAGCTCTATGTACAGTGCGTACACCACTTGCATAGATCTTAGTATCATTAGTGATTTGATTATTATTTGAAAACTATGATATCAGAATAGGAACTCTTACTAACTAAGTAGTAAACATTACCTTAGTTGAAAAATGTAAGTTATGTAGATATGAATTAGAACCTAGAGTAAAAATTAAAACACTTCCTTAAGATCTTCACTTCAGCTTAGGATATTTTTCTTAAGATTAGGAATAGACACTAGGTTAGATTTCATTCATTGAATAAGTGATTTATTCGATGAATGGAACCTTGGTTTTATTAGTTTCTAGATTTTCATAATTTCATTTTCATTATTTTATCTTTTAACTTTATATTAAGAATAAGAGATTCATTCTATTAAGCTTAATTTCTACTTAATATAATATGCCTTCATCATTAGTTCACATGTAGATTGAACTATTGATTTCAAGCTTACCTTTTGATTATGTGATTGAACCCAAATTTGTGGGATTTAATTCATAATCCCTAGCTTAGTAGACCTTGACCTGATCTTAGCTAAGAACACATCAATTCATCAATTAGGATGTGATGATTTATTATTTAACTTATAGTCGATTTTGATTGAATTAAATTGGAACCTGATCAGTTCTGATTGTTTTCAACTTATAAGGTAGTGTTTTTAAGTTATATAACTTGGAATAGTTAGAATGATTAATTAGAAAACAAATTATATCACCATATTAGTAGAGTCCCTTACTTATTTGATATTTTGTTATTATGCATTCCTATTATGCATTCCTTGATATTTGAGCCATTTTCCTTGAACATGTCATACAAGAGAATATTGTTGTATGAAAATGAAAACTTAGAATATTATGAAAGCATTTGCATTTGGGTTCCGTTTATGGCGGATTATGGTGAACATTAACTCCAATGGACAGGGGTTAGGAGATATCAGGATGCTTAACACTACTCATTGAGGAGAGTGTGTTAAGCTTGGGACCCATTTAGTCTTACAGACATGCTTGACTCCTCAGTTATTTTTAAAATTGTCCACAGAAACTAAAGTAAAATAACTAAAAGATGTTGTATAGTATTATCTGCCTCTTTAATTATATAGTATTATTGAGATATGTTTACCCTAGCCCAGAAAGGCTATGGGGATGGATAGATATATATATATGGGCCAAATTGGCCAATTCTTCTAATATGACAGTTAGTACACAAATATTCAGATTCATGCACAGTTTTAATATTTGGCTTACTTTTCAGTATTTTTATTCAGTCAGATATTCTTTTGTTCTGCTTATATATATTATGATGTTAGAATTTTGCTGCTATTATATGTATCATTGCTGAGTTAAGTTATTTAATTTGTATATTTCTTTTGATCACCATTATATTTAGGATGTTGTATTTTCTTTTAGCACTTGTTTAATTATTTATATATGCCTACCTTGTTTAGCTTATATTTGAAGCATATCATAGCCTCCTTTTTGTTTAAATTATAAATATTGTTTATAGCTTTTCCCTCTTCTTATTGTATTGCTAGTTGCTCCTATTTTTGATATAATTGTTGCTTAGAAATTGTAAAATGGTGATATCTTTAAATTCATGAAATTTTAATAGCTTAAATTGTACTTAGACTTATTAAAGTTTAACTAGATTTTTTTTTTGGCTGTTCCCTGTCATATATGTATATATGGCAGATCAGGAGTATAGGTCAGATCCAGCGCTTGAGAATTTAGCTGTTAGCAAGTTAAAGTGAGGTGTGGCTCATTAAATGAGATATGCTTCAATCTTCTTGGCCTATATTTACTAAAGGTGTAATAACTAAGTTTTTCTCTTATTCTTACTGTTCTGTATTTAATGTATTGTATGTGAATGAATTAATGTGGACTATGGTTTGGATGCCTCCCTTTTTACCTATTTTGCACTGCTATACTATATGTATATTTATATTAGATCTTGCTTAGCTCCTGATTAGTATCATGGATATGTTTTTGGTTTAATATTCGTGGTACTAATGATGACCACCTCTTAAACTTAATTGACTAAGGGGCGGCCGCCGCAGTTGGTATCAGAGAGATCCATGGGGTGTCAGATAGAGGCTATGCTTCTATCTACCTAATGATTTGTTCTTATATTAAGCATGATTAAGGAAACATGAGTATAGTAGTATTTGGATCCACAGTTCATTCAATACAACACTGAAATGTTAGAATGATGAGAATATCATGAGAAAGCAACCTAGATCTTTTAGGACTTAGAAAAGAGTCACTCTTCAAGGTGTTAGAAAAATAAAATATCTTGGAAGAATAAAGTGACACGTGTAATGATGTACTTAACCATCTTAACCACTCCATTTATTCTGATGATTCATTTCCTTAGGTTATCACTAAATTCACTTCCAACTCAAACATGTCAAGTAAATTTTGATTATTAAATTTGACCCAATCAGTGTGGAAAACAAAATAATGTAGAAATCTAGATTTAACTTGCAAACTGTCGTGCATTATTATCTAGATTTTTGGGTTTCCTTAAGGCTGTGTGGATTTAGTACATATGTTCTTACATAATGAAGCACTTAATCAATTGTGGAGATAAGATGGGGAAGTTATGAATTAAGCCTAAGAGTATCTCTAAGCTAGTAATTATATCACCAATAATAGGGAAGAAAGCAATAAATACAGAATTTGTGAATTTGGCTACGGACGAATTTACAGAAACTGCATTTTGGATGGGTTTCCTTATTATATTATTGGCAACTTAATCAATTACCTTTATGGTGGGTTGCCGACTCTAGTATTATATAAATTATGAAATCTTATCTTAATGAAGATTCTAATTTTAAATGTTCATATTTAGAAATTTAAAGTAGAATTTTGAATTCAAATTCTAAATTTTTGATCCTAACTATAATTAATTCCAAGCCTTTGGGGATCATAAGATGACTCGGATTATTCAAAAGAAATATCAATGTGTTTAACTTTAGTTGAAACTTCTTGCCAACCTCGGTTGCCAACAAAGTTAAGGTAATAGCAAGGATTCTAATTTTTTTTTTTTCTTCTTTGAGTAGTGCAAGTAGAGTATCATGGGGAGAAAGGAAATTGGTAATGTTCAAATTGAACATATGATCCATTAAGCTAATAATTTATTGATTTAGGACTTACAGTTCTATCTGATGTAAGTGATATTGTTAGAAATAGTGGAGAAATACATTGGGGGAATTTTCTATATATTGAAAATGTACATTAGATGGAATATATACAACCAAGGGTATAATCATTATATTATACAACTATTATATAAAAAAATAAATAAAAATAAATTTTTTATTTTTTATTTTTTTAACATGCAGCAAATCCGTATAACCGTATATAATAGCTTCTTATTTTCTATTTATGCGCCACCTTAAGCTTATGATGGTTTAACAATAAGCTTAAACTTGATCTTCTCAAACAAAGTTGTTCGGAGTGCCTTTGTGAGATTATTTACAAGTTATTAGTGTGTTGGAATGTATTATATTGAAAGTTTCTTTTGATGAACAAGATCATGAACAAAGTGAAAATTGACTTCAACACTTTTCATTCTTTTGTGTAGAATAGGCTTAACTACTAGATATGTTGAATTTTAACTATCGCATAAGATGGTAAAAGTGGTTTCTAATGATTGTTGTAGTTATTTGAGTAATGTTATAAACCACATTGATCCACTTGCCGTATTTGATATTCCTTTTATTATGCCTCGATGCTTAAAAAATCAATGGTTTGTTGTTCCATTGAGGACCATAATGTTAGTGCTGAATTTAGAAATATGTAATAGCCACTAGTCGATTTTCTATTTTATATATTTTTTGCCCAATCAACATCACTATATGATGTGATTTTTAAATTTGTAAATGGGTCTAATTTAATTCCAAGTGTTTCTTGTACCTTTTAAGTATCTCATAATGCATTTAATTTCTTGGCAATCTTCTATTGTAGGTGTATGCTTAACTTGACATGCTTTGTTGACACTATGTGATATCCGGTTTGGAAAAAAATTGAAGGTAATGCAGTGCTCTAACTACGCTTTGATAGTGTGTAGGATCGATAAAGGGTGTGATAGAATATGGTTTTTTGTTGCTGAGGCTGTCATGGGTGTTGGAGCTGGGTTTGAATGCATCATACTTTCTTGAGCCAGAAGATTTTCAATATATGGTTGCTGGTCAGAAACTCTGTGTTATTAGATCCTATAATTTGGAGTTTTAGAAAGATGTTAATTATTTACTGTCTTTTTTTTTAGCAAATATCTTTGACAAAAAAAATGTATAGTAACTTGTAGAAGTTGAGTGTTATTGCTTGTGAGTAGAACATCATTAACATAGACCAACAAAAACATGGTATTGGCTTCCTCTTGAATATGAATAAGATGAATCATTGATAGTTTTTGTAAAGCTGAATTGATGCAAGGATGAAGAGAGTTTTGAATGCTATACACATGGGGATCGTTTTAATCTATATATGGCATTATTGAGTTTGTACGCAGATGCTGTTGTGTAACAAATCTTAGTGATTGCCCCATAAATATCTCTTCTTGAAGATCACTAATTAGAAAAGCATTATCAAAATCGAATTGCAAAATTGTTCAGTTGTACAAAACTGTGAGAGTTAATGTAAGACAAATTGTGTAGGCTTGATGACGGGATTAAAGGTTTTATGATAGTCGATTCCTTTACGTTGTCCGAGTCCTCTTGCAACTAGCTGAGCTTTTTATCATGCGATAGATCTGTTTTCATGATATTTTATGCAAAATAGACATTTGTAGCTTACAATATTAGTATTAGAAGGCTTAGGGATGAGGGATCATGTATTATTGTTGAGAAGTGCAGTTAATTGCTTCTTTGCACTATGGATCATGTTGAGCTAGTTTAACTGTTCGTGGAACAGGTTGGACGCATGTTTGAGTTCCTTGACAATCAAAATTATGTATCTTAGGTTTTAATGTCTTGTCTTGCCTGTAGTAAGCATCGGATGACTATTATATAGCTGGTTCTGTGCTGAATTATTCTATTGTTGAGTTGGTTGTTGCATTGAAGTTGAATTTTGGTTTGTAATATGAGTGTCACTGTTCTGTATATCAATTTATTTCCTTGACTTTGTGACTAATTTTGTAGATATGCTGGTGTGATGGTAAAGGGATTGGAATGTTTCATTTGAATAATTGTGGGAATGATGATTTCTGATGGTATTTTGCAACTTATTTTGTGAGGGATTTGAGTGTTTTGTGTGCATCGAATATGACATGGCAGGAGATGAGTGCTTTTGATGTTGATACCTCAAGAGATAAGTAGGCATGGTGTAAATCACTATATCCAACTAAAGTGCATGGCTTGATCTTGGTAAAAGTTTTGTTTGGCATAAGGTTTAAGCCATGGAGAACATAAACAACCAAGAAAAATGGGAGAATTATGAAATGGTATTTCATATGGTGATATTCATTTGGAGGCGGGTAGAAAATTGTAAGAAAACCAGTTGTTTTGAAGGTGTACATCCAAAATTTTGTGGGTAGGTTAGCAGGCAGTGATTATGCTCTATCGATTTTGACTATATGATGGTTCCTTTCAGCTTTACCACTTTGAGCTTGTGTGTGTGGAGCATAAAATCTTTGTTGTATACCACATGAGGTGAGTGTTTTTGTAAAGGCTATATATTCTCCTCCATCTTGTTGAAAAGCAACGATCTTTGATGAGAAAGCATTTTCAACAACATTTTCGAAAGATATAAAGATTGAAAGAGCTTTGGATTTATGATGTGATGGATAGATCCATAAGCAACTTGAAAAAGCATCTATAAAGACAGTGTAGTATTTAAGTTTTTCTAATAACTCAGGAGCAGGTCCCCAAATATCTAAAAATATAAGATAGTTGTTTATTGCATATTGACTTGGATGGAGCTAATGGTTGCCTATGTTGTTTTTTTTATTGGCATGTACTACATAGAAGAGTGGTAGTTTCCACAAGAACCGTTTGATCTGATTTTGCAATTAGTGGAATTATATGTAAGGAAAGAAGGCCCAATCTTGTGTGCCACTTACTGGAGAGTAATCTGCTGCTTAAAATTGTGGAAAGACCGAAAGGAAGTTCGTATAGATCATTCCGGAGCTGTCCCTGAAGTATCACATTCCTGGTCTTGGCATCCCTTATGGTAGTAGAAATTCAATGGGGATGTCATTATCTTTTGTGAATTGGGAAGAAGCTTCTTTTAGTTTTGCAAGAAAAAATGAAAACTGTGGTGTAAAGGTTGTGAATTATGAAGGAAAAGATGTATGCAATAGAGTAGTAGCAGAGTGGGATTAGAAGAGTAAAGAAAGATAAATGAGAACTACCAATTTGTCCCAACAAAGTTCTGATTAACAAATAATAACTTCATATTAATTTTTAGAAATTTATTGTAAAATACAAGTAAATGAAACCATATTTAGTGATCTTAGATTGTTTAAAAACAAATACCCCACATATGAAACTCTTGTAGAAAAGATGATAGAGAAAGTTCAAATTTTCAACTGGATTCATATGAGTTCACATAGTAGTAGTGAACGAGGGTTAATTGCCCTACTCAACACTTCGTGTATGCAACGTGCTCTAGCTGCGTCTTTGTTGTGTATGGAGGGTTGAGATTATGGTGCCTTTGATCACCTATATTGCTCACATGGGTGCAACTTAGATCATTTGGTAGCTCCACTATCTCATGTATTTAATGATGTAAGTCCGTAACTTCAACAAGGGTTTCATCCTGTATTATATTATGCCTTATATGTAACAATTACGTACTTTCTTTTTGTATTCAACCATACTTGCAATTAATAAATTATGTTTAATATGTTTTTTTTTATGATTTCTTAAAAAATGCTTGTGTCTTTAGAGAGAGACTAAATGCCAAGTAGATCAATTATAGATGTTATACATTTGTTGTCATGTTTGATGGAAAATTTTACATAGAAAATAAAATTGGTCTCACATATAGATTTATTGATTTGATCGATGAAGGCCTTGTGAGCAAATGAGACTCTTCAATAAGATAAAATATTCATATGGATGTGAGGTGTTATTTTTTTTCCTTTTTTTATTTTGTCAAATTATCTGATCCTAAATCCTAATGAATTGGAGGTGTAGTTTGCTTATATATATATATATATATATATATATATATATATATATATATATATATATATATATATATATTATCCTTAAAGCCAATTGATTTGTCATGAACTATAGTGATCGGTCAATCAAATATATATATATCAATGTCTCATGCTTACGATTGAATGGAAGAAAAAGGTTTTATTGATCGGATACTAGTTGAATCTAAAATTT